>OZ023331.1:31356140-31408640 GCA_964007535.1 Brachyptera risi | reverse complement strand
TTTGTATTATGAGCTCAGTGACCCATCTCAAAAAACAACCAAGAGCCAGTTTTCTTTCAGTTTCAGCCAACATCAGCCTTCTCATTAGCTATCAGATTTCGTATTTGAGCGCTGAGGCCTCATAGTAAATTCACATATATTTCAGTACATGAATATATATATATATATGAATATATATATATACATATATATATATATATATATATATATATATATATATATATATATATATATATATATATGAATATATATATATATATATATATATATATATATATATATATATATATATATATATATATATATATATCCCTATTATATACAGTATGTTCAAATAAGAAGATGCAGTCATGCAACTTGTGTTGAAAAGCGGAAATGGTGAAAAGTTACAGAATAAAGTGTGTGCATATTTTCAGCAATGTCGTTGATTGGAATATCACATTGTTGACTGGTAATTCATAAATATTCGTCAGTCACATCGTATTTATGAGCGCATTCTGTTGTTACTTTTCGTGTTGAATATGTCTTTGGAATTTCACAGCCTTGTTAATTAACCCATCCGAGTTTTATTGGTGATACGACATCTTATAGGCTTCTGTCACGTAACAAATGACAAACAATCGTTACCATAGTAATACAGCGAACTGGTGAACTACCAAATATTCTGATTGGTCAATTCCAACTGATGGACATTGTTGTCTGTCTCTTTCAACAATGAGTGACATCACTTGACAGAAGCCTATTTGGGAAGCGTAACAAATATCTAAATGTCAGTGAATCATAAAGTTTGTATTTTGAGCTCAGTGACCAGGGTAACCATCTCAAAAAACAACCAAGAGCCAGTTTTCTTTCAGTTTCAGCCAACATCAGCCTTCTACTTAGCCAAAAAAATTCGTATTTGAGCGCTGATGCCTCATAGTAAATTCACATATATTTCAGTACATGAAAAGATAAATGGAGAATAAAGTTTTTACACGTCACCTGGGTGTGAGTGGATATTTTTTGCATATCAACTTTGTAATCTGAGGAATATCGTTCAACTAGGAATTAGTTGAAAATTCAACATTGATGTATCCAGCTTATACAAGCTGGAATAGATACAAGTTTACAATACAAGTTACAAGAACAAAGTACAAGTACAAGAACAAGTACAAGGAATACAAGTTCGATATAACCGGACATTAATGAAAAAACTTATAAACAAGCAGGGTACCAATTATAATATTGATGTTCCACATCATGGGAATGTCTATCAGGATATTCAATAACTTATGACTCAAATACTTCAATGACTCATGGCTTCATGAGAATTGAATTGTGTGGTTTTACGGCGCGTCAACGACTAGGTTATTTTGCGCCGGGCTTCATAAGTTACGGAGCTTACTTCAACGTGGCATTGTGAATGGGCCTGATCTATCCTTTGATCTTTCCACATGCGCTATATTAACATTTGACTCATTAATAATTGTGCACTTGAATTTGAATTTCAAAAAATCATTGTTTTATAATAATAATTGATATCTGTAATATCCATGAGCAGAACCTGTTTTCCTTCAGAGGCCAGGTTTTTTAATTAATCCGTGAAAATATGATCTGGAAGTGGAAGTGCCGTGTTTTTCATATTTCAATAAAACACATTTTTTGAAACCTAATATTATGTTATTTTTCCGATTAATCATGGAGAAAAAATCAAGAAAATATCTGAAGACAAAATGCGACCATTATTCATACTTGGGGACTGTTTATTCAATTATTCCAGTTCAACTTGACGGCTGAGGGTAAACTGATAAAAACTCGTAACTTTTTTCTCTTCCCAACGTCACTACTTGACTGCGAGGATGGCAATTATTTGTCTTTCAATTTTTATCAACACCGGAATTTGATACAACGTCACGGTTCCCCAACTGATACCATAAAGGAACAGCAAAATAAAAATCTACCAAGGGGATTTAAGCCCCCCTCCCCCCTCCCCCTCCCCCGCAGCAGTTAGTGACGAAATAACTACCATCTTTAAACAATGTTGTTGAAAAACAATAAATATGTATCAACAACAACCATATAGGATTGAAAATAATGAATGATTCGATCGACCCGGAATTTTCGACAATTTATCAACAACGTGAAATAATATTTGATTTTATTGCCTGAAAACTGCCAGATGTTTTTATTTTCATGTTGAATTAAATTATACGGTATGTCAATTCATGATGAAATATTGTCATGTACTTGTGATGCAATTTTATATAATATCAGATATTATTTCAAACGTGTCAAAAACATCACACGAACATAAGTATAGTAGGCTTGCATTGAAAGTTTCATCCAACTAGACTTTCTCTCGCTCTTTCTCTTGTTACTAAAGCAGGCACGTAAATCGCTATTTTGGTTGGAAAACGTACATCATCTTCCAAGGTAGAAATAATCCATTCTGATTGGTCCGGCCATTATATAGCAGTTTCACATTACCTGTTGTTCAAATAGCCCTGGGTGATTGGTTTAGAGTTGACCATCGTACAACCATCTCATATTACCTCGTAACACAAATAATCCTCTCTGATTGTATTGGCTGCTCTGAACACGGCGTCCTATTTCATCAAGTGATGACAAAACATTTTATGACATTTGTGACTGCGGATAAAGTACGGTAGCTTTTTAATTGGAATGTGAAATTGTATTCAATCATATTTTTCAATAATCAAGTCTTGAAGCTGATAACATCAAATCAGTTGTTTTATGCTTGTGATAATTAAGTACGTTCACAAAGTGAGACAGATTGTAGCATTCCTAACAACTTCAAATGACTGTTTGAATGTATTGAAAATAATACACAATTAAAATAATAACACACAATCATTAAAAAGCTAAATATAAGTTAATAGTGCATGGGAGTTGAAATGGCGAAATATCCTTCTTTGTGATAGCTTTGGAACGGAATGAACTGTAAAAATGCTGATACCGTGGAGTCACAGATATTTTTTAAGCCTTCATGATGACATTGAATACAATTGACCACTAGTGATAGGCGTGGCTAATCGCCAGGGCCACCTGGATCTATACTTCATGTGGGAATTTAGAGATACTCTGATAGGTAAATGTGAAATTTCCCACATAACAAAGCCCATTTGATTGAATGTTCTGTTTTGTGACGTTCATGGGCGGGTCAATTATTGTCAATTATAATATAAATAGAATTAAAATAAAAATAAAAATATGTCAATTATAATAAAAGTCGTCAATTATTGATTCGGATTGTTGATTTATTGATTCAAATAATCATTATTGATTATTTATTCAATCATGTATTACATTTTCAAATGTTCAGACCCACAGCTGAGAAATGTGTTTTTCAGCTTTATAGATCTACCAGTGAAAATTAGGAAGTTCTGAGTTGTAATTTTTTTTATCAACATCGAAAACTTTTACACAAAGCCATTGTTTCCCTATAAAAGTCAAGAATGGAAGCTCAGAATCGCTTGGATGGGGCACCACAAGAGTTCCACCCTGAGGAAATGAAAATGTATGGCTCATTCAACACTTTGTGAAAATTATAGTGATGAGTTAGAAATGAAGAACGTTTCAAAAGTAAAAAGAAAAAAATCGATCCCTTCTTCAATTTTTCTTTCTTGTTCTTATTTCCTTATCTTCTTCCGAATCTTCCTTGCTTCTTAGTTCTTCCACTTGGAACTTCACTTGTGTGGGGTATAAAAGAATTCCGGTCTCTACTTCGACATTCATGTTTATTTGATTCAATCACCTTTGTCTTCTTTAGAAAAAAATCTTCTCTTCTTCGTCCATTTCTTATTAATGTCTTCATTCTCCATTTTATGTACCATACAAAATATTCTTGTTGTTTCAATCAAATCATCATTTTTCACATGATTATTTGAAATATTGATTCATAGTAATTATATTTATGAATTATGAGTTGAATAATTTTTTCTTATACCATCCTAGAATTTTCGAAAATTTCTGTGTTCCCCACATAGAAGAATTTTTATATCTTATACCGTTCATAACTTATCACTCATAGATCGATATTCCGCCGAAACGACTTCTATGTGCTCTCATAAATTAATGCATATTAGTGTCTCAACCTTTGAGACGCATCGACAACGAGGTCAAGTAGCGCCGCTCTCAAATGATTACCATCTTATGCTTGCCGTACCATCAGTGAAAACTTATCATCATCCATTTTGAGTCAAGCAATGCGATAAGAGTGTCAAAAAAACATTTTCCAATTTTCATAAATAATATTTTCTGATTGGGTGTTCTGTGAATTGGCCACGCACCGGCCACATAGCAACGCTTACACGGAAATCAGGCGACGTGAGGCAAATCTGAATCCGACGCTTTACTTTTTTATATTTTTTTCCATTAATATTATCTCTTTTATTGACATATTGAATAAAAACATACCCACTTTACATACTATGACCCACAAAGCCAAATTGGGCTTGTCTGTGGTATAAAACACAATGATTATCAAACAGGCGTGAACATATAATACATGACAATTCTAGTTACTCATCGTAATTTGAAACGTGAATGTACCTCAAAATGAAAAGAACATATGCACATAGAGTGAAACAGTGATGAAGATATATATATATATATAAAATGATGAAAAAAAATGGATTGTGATGTGGTGAGAATGTATAATAAATACGTGAGTGCGAAATAAACCCTTTTACACTTTGATGTCGAATTTAGTTGTATGTCGTAGTGATAAATCTGGAAATAAGGTGTTGTAATTACTCAGTTCAACGAGCTAGTGGATGGAATTTAAATATATGTTACCGTAACTCACATTAAAGCAAATACCTACACGAAGTGAAAATGTTTCACTTGAATATCTTCATTTTGCCTTTTCACCACAAATCTCAAGTGCACTCCACACACAAAGGAGTCACAAGTAAACGATAATTCACCAAAACGGAAAATGTGGAATTAATCTCACGTAGAAACACTTTTCGAGCGTAAAAACGTCAAAGCTTTCCATGAAGTATCTTCTTGGTTTTTCAAACGAAGTTTCAGCAGTTTTTTCATGCATATATTTAAATTTTAACAGCTCATCCGTGCAAGCGTCGCTCTTTGGTCGCAATCTGCTTGGCTTCCTTTTGATACATATTATAAAACAAATGCTCCACTCAAGTTCTTCTTGGTAGCCTACACTTGTATTGTGTGCATGACATCTAGTACACTAAGCGGAGGAAGTGAAACGGAAGTACATTACATAAAATTTATCATTTCCTTAGAAAATAGTTCCATGAAGGAGGTCAGAATTCATATGGATTATGTAACATAACATTTCTCTATTTCAACCAAAAAGAACGAGTCCGTTGGTCTGTTTGAGGGGTTAAATTATTGTGGCTGTACAGGATTAGTTTTAGTCCTAGACTATATACGGCACCCTGGCGGGAAAAGGAACAGTTCTTTGTTTGAAACAATGTTATTAGAATCAGTCTAACAGGCTTGAAGAGGATACAAAGCAGTGGCGAAGAGAGATCTCTAAAGATACAGAAAAATTTCGACGAAATGTTTTTTTTTCATCAAAGAAAAACGTTCAGAGAGAAAGCAGTGGTGGAGATAATTATCTCAAAACATGCAGACAAAATTCGATGAAATATCATTCTATTTTACGAAAGAAGAACGTTCAGAGAGAAAGAAGTGGCGAAGATAGATATATCAAAACATGCAGAAAATTTTCGATGAAATATCTTTATTTTTCACCAAAGAAAAACGTTTAGAGTTCTCCCCTAATCCCCATCCTACATCAGTACCGCGCAAGTAGTTCAACATTCATCTTTCGTGGATACAAGTATAGCAGCTAACCGATAGACCAAGTTATACGTTCAAATTAGTTATTTCGAGTACATTTTCTTGTGATGAGTGGATAACCAGATTGGACCAAATAACCGGAAACAATATTGCCAAAGCTCTTGCGTTAACTGTGCACTTGAATGAGGGATTGTTTTCAGGATCATAGATTCAACATAGAGAATTGGATCACCAAAGCACTTGCAATGTATAATTGAAGAAGATGTTTGTTTTCACGATCCTAGATTCAACAGATATCGACCGCATACTATCTAAAAGCTCTTGCATTGGATACTTGAATAGTATGTTCGTTTTCAGGATCCCAGATTCAAACCAGAGAGCTAGATACAATTATCGAATTACCAAAGCTCTTGCAACATTTTTTTGAATAAAATGTTAGTTTTTCGGATCGTATGAATTTAGCAGAGAGAATGTCCAGAGGATGACAACAAGGTCACCAAAGTACTTGCGATATAGTTGAACATGATGTTTGTTTTTTCAGGATCCTAGATTCAACGGAGAAATAGACCAAAGGACAGGATATAAGACGAGCATCATCCTGTCAATGCCGATTTGTAATTATGAGGGTGAGGTGATCGGAGTTGCGCAGATTATCAATAAAACGAATGGCATGGCGGAGTTTACACAACACGACGTCGAGGTAAGGAATATGCTGCTACAAAGACGTCAATAATAATATTTAATTATGAAATTCGTTATGATTGTGGTATCAATTTCTCTTGCGTGTTAATGCTATATTGAAGGTATATGCCTGGATGAGGAAACTCAGAACTTCGCTCCTGAGTCATTACTACCATGATTATATATACTATTATATTATACAACCTTATATTATATTATATGCCTCAGGTAAGTCTGAGCAGGTAGGATCTATATGATAAAAAACCCAATTCAAAGTGATTCAAATAATTGATAACGTTCCATTCATAATACCATTTTGACTACATCCATTATCAAGAATGATCAAAACACAAATAAAAAATAATTAAGAGTTGAAAACTCGTCGCTTGCTTCGAACTCTTTAATAACGCATTCAGTTTTTCAATAATTCACTATTTTTGCTACCCTATCCAAACGATTCTACTTTGCCATTATTGGCTGTGATTGAGGAACACTAAAACTCAATTGTGTTACCTTTCCGATGTTCATAGAAAAATATTGAAAAGAAATAAGGAGAGAGTCGAAATTGAATAGAGAAATAATGATAAGGAGAAGAAAGTTGGAATAATAGGGAAAAGGCATTGAAAACCACGAATCGGCTATGAATGCACTCATTTTTGTTCAACCATCATATGGCGTATCCACGGATCTGCTAGTATTATAACGGAGAAGGCCTAAGTGAAAGTGTCGGGAAATCCTAAACGTTCCGCGTTATTCCGCGAGTTCGCTAGCGAGCGAAAACCCGATTGGCCGATTGGAGATTAGGTTTTCTTGAATGTCTTTTTAATCATCTCCTTTAAAATAGGAGTAGTTTGCCTCTCTAGTCAAGTTTGATGTGAATTTGATTCGAAATATTCTTCTAGAATGAATAAATCATTTTCAATTTCGAAGATTCTTATCTCGTCATATTAACGAGAGTTGAAAATTGTCTATCAAAATAAAATACACGATTATCACAGTTATATTTGTTCAGCTGTCGTATTTTGAACGCCCATGATTTTTCACGACCAGATTTACGTTTAGAAACACAACTACATATTTCAGAAGCGTTGAATATTTGATTCAGCACACATAAAATTACCGATCTATTTAGTTAGAAGATCACCTTGACTATCTCTAGTAGACACAAATATATCAATGCTCCAGAAAAAAACTGGCACCTCCACCAATACCTCTACATCTGAATAATTTCCGTTCAAGTAACCATCTCTATATTCTACGCAATAACTTTTGAAATGTTCACTTTGAAAATGTTTGGTTCAAATGATTTTGACGTGCTTTGTGAATTTCTCTGACATGCTTGTGCTTTGTTTTCCACAGGTTTTCCAGCGTTATCTCACGTTCTGTGGCATAGGAATACAAAACGCTCAGCTCTTTGAGATGTCTGTTGTTGAGTTCAGAAGAAATCAG
Source organism: Brachyptera risi (assembly GCA_964007535.1). NCBI lineage: Eukaryota > Metazoa > Arthropoda > Insecta > Plecoptera > Taeniopterygidae > Brachyptera > Brachyptera risi. The sequence continues at coordinate 31,400,732 of OZ023331.1, read as the reverse complement.
GTCAGTTTCTTACCTCTTCACTTCACATGATTCATGATGGTGAAAAGACCCATTTAATTGTTGTTCTAATTAGACGATCACGATCATCCGCATTCACATAGATAAGCGCTAAAGAAGTAATGGTTGGTTATGTAGAAATTCCAACATTGTAGAGATGAAAAATCTTAAAATGTGAAAGTTTTTCTTCATCGCCCGTCTGGCTTAGTCAGCTATGGTTTTGAATTGAAAACTCGAGCGTAGACAAAAGGGCTCTACACGCATGAGGTTCTGTATATAGACAGCTTTGATTTATCACTCATCATTCGTATCCTCAAATAACCAAGCTGTTGATGAGGTTTTTAAAGGAACCGTGATCAACCAAGCTTCTTTCAATATGAGAATACTGAATTCTAGTTCAATTTTATGTCAAGTAAATTCAGACAGTTTAAAAAATCTTATTTTCTCGCGATTATGACACTTTTCGTAGGAAAGAATACTTATGCTCATAGAATACATTTTCACAATGTTGGTTTGCATGTATTTCTGCTCATACTGTAACAAAGTTATCGTGCAGAATACTATGAACGTGTCTTTCTACGGCTTTAAGCCGCCGGCCTTTGTTTTATAAAGGCTTCCTTTCCATAAGCTGATCCAACAGACACATTTTTTACTCTGCTTTTTCTTCTGAAAAAAATTGGTATTTGGAAATGGTTTCAATTCAAAATCTAAGAAAACAATCATCCCAATCTTCTATGAACAAAATGTATATGATGTGACGTAGCTGTTACTGTTTTCATCTGGAATATAATGTATCTTTTGTATGGATGAATAGTAGAATATGTTATCTCTCCGAAAATACTTAGTAACGACACGGTTCCTCCAAGCTGAGTCACGTTACAATAAGTAAAAAACAATGTCTCCCAAATTGTGTTCACCAATCACAACTTCGGTATCAAATTATTTGCCTTTCACTTTTCTAGTCTCTATGGCGTTTCTGAGTTGATATTTTAACATCAGTTCAATGGTTATGATCTATACAATGTATCATTGAGATGATTACAATCTCCAGTTGAATCGTAAATAATTAACTATATGAGTTTAACGACTGTTCTACGAGAAATTAATGTGCGTATACGGCGTCGCATCTTATACGATCTGAAGCCAACGCAAATGGATTAAAATGTCGAAGCGTATCGATTTTCCGCCAATTAGTCAATAAAAGAACTCACGCTATTTATTATTTACTCCGTGTCAATTACGTGCCGGAGGGAAGTCGTAGAAGACATAAAAACCACAATACAATTATTTCTGCGTGGTTGAAAAACACAAAGAACAGATATGGGAAATGACTTCGTATTGTACACTTTCATTATCACGAGAGAGAATATCAGAGATTTTCTTATCAAGAATATTACTTGAATCTCTCGATTTCCTCATCAGTTATTAGGAGTAATTCAATTGTTTTAATGTTGAATTCTGCATGTTGTATCAATTCAATAATACTGAAATAAGTTGAGCAATAATAACAATAACAATAATTAAACAATAACAATAATTCCCTTTTTTATAGCTATATTGGGAGTCTCGCCCGTCGAATCTTATCTCATTGTTGAAATGCTTGAATGAGTCAATTATAATGAACTGAATGAAAAATAAGTTACTCAGTATTCGATCTTCGTAACAAATCAGTAAAAAAAATCGTTATCACAGCGAATCGGAGAACTAACACAGATTTGTATTGATGAATTTAATATCTATCGGGAGGGGATGGGAACATTGTTGCACATTGTTGCACGTCTTTTTTGAAAATGAGTGACATTTATTGAGAGAAGACCATCAATTGTCTTGTATGTATAGTTGAAGTGTTCATAACTGGCCTTTAGCTAAGACTCGGTCTTGGATACTGTTTCGAGTAGTATGATTTCGAGCTCAGCAAGAGGCATATATTTTTGAAGACACCATTCAACTTTCATCCAATTATTCGTATTCCCCAAATAACCTATAGTCATGTTTGAAGGACACCACAATTCTTAAACTAGATTTTCATAAATGATGACGACATCTATTTCTCTAATTTCAGAGAAAACTAGAAATCATCATATCGATTTCAGAAATAATGATTAATTTGTATGTCCTTCATAGTCCATGAATTGTGACGTGGAAATTACCAATTCTGTATAGAAATATAGCTAGAATCGAGTAATGTCTACGTCGTGACTCATAAAAGGGGCCGAGTCCTGGAAGACAAATGAAGAAGTTATAATTATTCTGAAATTAAGGAAATAAATATCGTGATCATTCGATAAAATCTAGTTTTGAGGTTGTGATGTCCTTTAAGCCGACAATAATATACGACGATATATATGATCCCGTTTCGAGTTTTAGCTGGAACTTGAACCGATTTTGAAGCACAAAACTAGCAGTTAATTCCCACCGTGCAATTGTAAGATAAAGAGTATAGCGTACACTTGCAGCCAAAAAAAAGTGATCGATCAAGTCACAATAAAATGAATCTTGAAGTCAATTTACTGAGATAGCACGCATTAAAACCAGCAAACAATGTGTGTGAGTAATTCACGTACAGCACTTCAAGTGAAAAAAAAATATAGAAATTGTAATTTGTATTCAAATTTGAATTCAAATTTCGAACAAGGAGATTTTATTTGGCTGCAAGTGTACGTCATTGCAGGTTACTCTGTGCTCGTAATGACTAGCTCTCTTGTCGCTTTCTGTCACCAGATACTGTTGAATCTCGCACGCAGCATCTTCGAGGAGCAGAATAATCTAGAGTGTCTCGTAACGAAGATAATGACAGAAGCGAGAGAGTTATTGAAATGTGAACGATGCGCTGTGTTCCTACTTGACACGGAGTGCTGCGAGGCGGTAAGTTTACATTACGCATTACGTAAAGGGTGAGTGAGACGATTTAGCTGAATAATAGATATTTTGTGATGACTTTTGAAAGGTGAAATCTTGTATCGTGAATATTTAGAGAGAATGACTCAAACTATTCATGTTCACTTTGGTATGATGCTCGAAGATCAAGTTAACATCTTTGAAAATAAAATTGGTCCACTTTAATACTTTAAAACATTATTTGTATATGGACAGTTACAATTTCAAAAACTATTGTTATCCAAAGTTGCAATCGTTCCGAATTGATATTCATGAAATATACCTGGTTAAGGGTGATTTTCATCCCGGATTTGTCGGGATTGTCATTGTTTTGAGTGACGTCCCGGTGTCCCGGAAGCCAGAAGTCTTTAGGTGTAGCTAACGGAATTGATTTTGGTTGTGAGTTCTGTTATGGTTATATGGATTGAGAGTTACAGTATTCATTCAATTATACGCATTCTGGTTGCTAGTTGAGAATACTTGGTTCAAGTGATGGAGAAATGTGTGTATTCACTTATATGTATATATAATTTTTTTTTTCTTTTTTTTTTTTATTCATTTATTATTATTTTTTGTTGTTACTTAGAGCTTTTACAACTCATTATGTGATCAATTATCAAATCTGTATGGTTAATTAAAAGTCATGTTGACGGAAATATATATTTAATTGCCCTATATATGAAATTGAATATATATTTTCGTCAACACGACTTTTAATAAACCATAAAGATTTGATAATTGATCATGAATATATATATATATATATATATATATATATATATATATATATATATATATATATATATATATATATATATATTGAGCCTAACGACGCACTGCACTAATGACTACGATCTATTGGCGTCGGTGACCGGTATATGAGACGGTGGAACTGAGGAGTATCTTTAGATTTGTCTATGTATTGCGGTGTGTTCGTGTGGATATTTCATGAAAGAATAATTTATTCATTCTTATTTTCTTTTTTTCACAATTTTGTATTCGTTCTTCTTATTTATCATAGAATTGCAGGTATGTGTGAGACTTATTATTATCATCATATATATTTATATATATATATATATATATATATATATATATATATATATATATATATATATATATATATATATATATATTTTTTTTTTTTTTTTTTTTTATTCATTTTTTTTTTTTATTTTTTTTTTACAATGTGTTTTGTATTTTCATGATAACTTTGACGTGACTCATATCCATGTAGTGTATATATGGTCAGAAAAAACAAATAAATAAATAAATAGGTGTTTTTCGATAGTGGGAAGTAATTGGTCGTGGCCTGTTGTCAATGAACAACCCACGTATTGACCTGAACGATAGAGATAAACTACGAGAAATCACTGTCAGGATGGTTGACCATGGCGGGAATCAAACCTCGGTCTCCTGAATGATGGTTCAATGTGCTAGCCACTCGACGACTAGTTTTAGTTCAATGGATGGAGAAATTTGGTGTGACTATTGATTGTTTTGGTCAGCATTGTTACACGCATGATCACCCAGAACGTATGATTTAATGCCAACTATAGTTGGCACTATCATTCTGATATCTAGTGAATCTAGTAAATATCCATAGATATTCACTGCATAACCCTAATTTGGTACCTGACAAATCATTCACCATTACTAGTAGTTATTTCTTTGCATTCTACTTCCTTTTTTTAAGAATTCAGAGTATTTCCCCCCCAAAAAAAAATTTGAAGATAGAATACTTGCTGATCTGCAAACATAATTTGAAAATATTTCAAAGTGTTCTGCTGATGGCTAACATTTTTTTTATCAACAACAAAAACTTGACACAATGTCAGTATTTCCCTATAAAGGCAGAGGATAAGAGTTCAGGATCGTTTGAACGGGGCACCACAAGGGCAATCTTACCACCCCAATATACAATATACATGCTCACATTTTACCACGGTTCGTCTTAAACCGTCGTATCGTATCCAGTGTCGAAACAACATTTTCATATACAGTATATCTACGAAAATAATATCTCTCAATTAGGAACCTAAGGCGTATAATTGCTTCTTTACGCTAAGCAATATCATCAACTAATAAGAGACAACAATAATCGTCTAATATCTCTCCTGTATTCAGTGAAACACAAGTCTCCTTTGCCCGACCAATTAGTGTAAATTGCCGGCGTCTAATTGTTTTATTTGCTAATTATACGATTTTCACACAACTTATCACAATTATACCTAGTACTGGGTGGGGTATATTTTACAATAAGCATTCAGCAGATAGACCCTGTGTTTCCATTACGCGAATACTAATTGGTTTTCTTTTGTGAAAGTAATGACATTTTTAATCAATCAAATCATCCGACAGAAAACTGGGAGATATGTTATTCTGAAGGAACAGCGAATAATTATAAAGAAGAAAGTATATAAATATAATTACTTGGGCTCTAGAGTGAATCTTCATGCGACTTTTGACGAGTTCTCGGTGTGTCGAATATGTTTGTATATTATGTTTGTTCTTTTCTTACTTTTTTTAATGGGCTGCACAGGCTTAGAGGGGGATATTTTTGTCAAAAACGACTTTGGAAATAATTGAAAAGTATACCATATTTCAACACATTATCACACATTTTTACATAAATCGGACCGGCCGTTTTGAGGAAAACATTTTTTTTAGCCTATATCTCAATTATCCTTCGAACCGATTAACATGTAGATAGCGCCGGCTAACTTTTCGCAGATTCATTCTCAGTAAGTTATCTTTTTTATGTATACTAGTTGGCTCATATTAAAACAATGATTCTGCCTTCTCCTAGTTTCAATTTGTTAATCATACTTCATGCCTGTCTAAAAAAAAAGAAGATCGTCTACCAACTGAATAAAAGTAGAAACTGTAATGATTATAAATACATTATCTCGCTGCAATTTTGAAGATTAATGCTTTTGGAAGATACAGTTTTTCATCGTAAGAATGAATCGTCCTAAAATATAAAATACCCTGGAAATATACCACATCTAGACGAATATAACGGTGATATTTGTGTTTGTCGAGTCAGTGGAAGACATTCTTATTTCGTGGATTCAAATATCACAAAATTTTAGAAGTGGCATATTGGTCTCTCAACTATTCCTGTTCCGATTCAACGATCTGGGTAAATGTGATTGGTATTATTATTCTGTCTATACTTGGTACTTTATTTATCTATCGTAATGTGATTGGTGTTTATTATTGATAGTCTATACTCAGCACTTTATTTATCCAACGTATCGCCTCTCTGCAACTATTGACTGATCGGCACACCTGACTGTTAGTATAAATGATAGGAGAGATGGTCGATCGGTACCTACTAATGAGAAGAGAGCATTGCATCTATATTGTAATTGTCGAGTGACAAACTATAATTAAATTACAGAACGTAATTGACTATAATTGGTTTCTCCGCAAACATCGTTCGATTGCGGTGAGACCTGGGTTTAACGAACGTGCGTTTGATTGTTTTATTAATGACTCCACTGACAACTACATAGGGGTTCAAGCGAGCGGTTGAAATGTGAATGATGATTACAAAAACCTAAGATTATAGCTATTATATTCAATCTATAAATATAATATATAATATATGTATATATATATATATGAATATATATATATATATATATATATATATATATATATATATATATATATATATATATATAAATATATAAATATATATATATATATATATATATATATATATATATATATATATATATATATATATATATATATATATATGTGAGCGCGGAGATTTTCGTGACCGATGTTAGATGGTAAATATGTCTTAACGGTAAATTTGCCACGATTCGACTGCTTACCACCATCGTCTGAAGATGCCGGGTGAAATTCCGGCGAAACGTCACAAAAACAGGTTCTTTTTAGAACCCAGATTGCATTTTAATCGTGGTAAATTTACCGTTAAGACATATTTACCATATATATATATATATATATATATATATATATATATATATATATATATATATATATATATATATATATATATATATATATATATATATGTATATACATATATATATATATATATATATATATATATATATATAAATATATATATATATATATATATATATATATATGTATGTATATATATATATATATATATATATATATATATATATATATATATATATATATATATATATATATATATATATATATATATATATATATACATATATGATATATGATATATAAGATAGCCATAATCCAAGCAAAAAACCACGCCTTATGCGTACTCGAATTGACGCCGGACATCAGTTTTCAAAGTAAAATCTCGACAAATAACGACCGGAAGCTTGCTTTTTTAACAACCGAAGCACCCTGTTGGAAATTGAATGGGGATGGCGTAGGATCATCTAGTATTTAAATTGTGTCTCAAGCATAGGGTTATGGAAATAATTAATTTTTTCAAAAAATATTTCTCTATTAATCTCGGATCTTGATACAAAATCATTATTCCCCAAATGTTGAGAGAATAAAAAAAAGCAGAGAATCAACCTATATACATCTTTATATACACCACAGAAGCCATCAATCTCAACAAAATTAACGTTTGGAGAGGTAGATACCATTCAAACCACAACCACATTCAGACACCACAACTCACAAGTTACTCAATCAAAATAAGATATGAAAACACTTGAAATGATTTGTTTTGATATTGATTAAAAGATTATGAATACTTTTGAGTTGACTTTTGAATGCTTGTATTTAAAAATTGACACACTTCTACATTTGATTGCACTCCTTTATGGCAACAGTACAGATACGTTCTTCGTACATCACGGAGAGTAAACATTGATGGATCAAGCAGATTTCATACACATCGTTTGAGAATTCTCCGATAGTCTTTTATCATACAAAATCAATCTTTCACCCGGGACACATTTCCAAAACTGAATAGTTACTTCTTTTATTTTCATTCTTTGAACGATGTGCTTCAACTTTCCGCTAGAAAGTACTCGCCAACCTGACGAGTGAATGCAATAGTGAGCTACACTCAGTTGTGATGAAAGCGAAATTCCTCATATCTATGGCGAAAAAATACATTGAATCACGGTTGGAATGATGAAATCACATGATACACATATGTAGGCTCATGATTAAGTAGTTCGGTTATATAATAAAATTAAAATAATCTTCCCGATAGAAATAAATATATAAATCCACACAGAGAGATGTAGTCATTCGATTGAATCATAGCCAATGTATTGTGTATGGATTCAAATTTTAATTGGATGAGCGTAGCGAAGACTCAATTTCACTGTACTTGAAAAATCGAATGTGTTTTCTTTTTTTTTTTTTTGTTCGCGCTCTACAGGTCAAACAGAAATTCAGATCATGATGAAACTTGGCACACACATGAACCCCTATCTGACTTGATGCTGCATAGTTTTGAGGCAAAATCGGTTCAACAATTCTTGAGATAAATCATTTTGAAGTTTTCAAAAAACACAAAAACACATATGAATAAGCCAGGCGGAAAAAAATGACAAAGTGAATGTTCTCCGAAATTTTTCAAATTTTCACAGAACTCGAACAACATAATGATACACATTATTACGGACTTTCACAATAATCGGATGTGACGTTTCGGAGTAAAAAATTAAAAATTGCTATTTTTTTTATGTTCAATTTCATTCATTAGAATAGCCTACGAATACTATCAATTAAATCAAAGCAACAAGTGTCACCACTTGATTGTAAACGATTAAAGCAAAGCCTTCTTTATTTTCATATGAATTAATAATGGAAAATAAGATGGCAGTGATGTAATGGTTTGGATCTCACGGTGTATATATATATATATATATATATATATATATATATATATATATATATATATATATATATATATATATATATAAATATATATATATATATATATATAAATATATATATATATATATATATATATATATATATATATATATATATATATATATATATATATATATATATATATATAAACCAATCCAAAGATGAGTTGATATGTTCCAGCTCATTCATCAACGCGGAAACACATAACGCGTTTGCCTAGTTAAACAATATAAGCTTTTGAAACTTGAAAGTTGAGAAGCCCTTTCTGTGGCTCAAACATTTAACGCACTGTATTAGAAACTGAAGTCACGTTGGACTTGGGTTTGAGTCCCGCATAAAGCATGGGTTTTTGTAAACTTTCTTTTGAATATCATCACTTCATCGTCTCATCATCGTCCACTCATTCGTCTTCCCGTCCCGTATAACCCAGCTGATGGTGATATCATTAAGCAACATTGAAATAAAAAAATTGAAGAGTTGAACAAAAACAGAAATAAAAATATTAATATCAATCCACACGACAAGGGTTTTTTAAGCATCATTCAAGTGTCACCCGTTCATTCGTGACCCCAAATAACCTAGCTGTTGGTGGGGTCGCTGAGCAACGTTTACTACACGAAACATATAGTACATATATCCTTCGAGATATGTCGCATTCAACACCAACAAGACAGTATACCATTTATCAAGCGCTAAGCTCTCTCATGTATTGCTCACAAAGTGTACACTGAAATGTTAATCGTAGAATAGAATCTAGTTATGTGACAACTCCCCCGCGTGCACTTACCCACCCACCCCCTCTGCCACCCCCCATAACTCTAGCAGAGCGTATTACACGAGGCTGCCCTTAGGCTTGGGATAATAATGGCTGATTAGCTAAGTCTATATAAACACCATGGCAAAGCTATTGAAAGCTGATTCAAAGCCAAACCACTAATTTAGTGGTGGATATTGAGGCTCGAGACTTCTGGAGTTGATGCTATAGGGTAGTAAAGACGGTCGATCGAGGTCTTCGAAATGTTGAATTGATCTATCGTATAATAACCGAGAATCGCTTATTGACAATATAATAGCTATGGGGGATATTAGAATATCATGTATTATGTATTAGATTTGAACGCGGAATAATACGCTGAGGTCAACTGTGCCTCCAGAAGGCAGTTATGTCACTGCTATTGTTTTCAATTGATTGTATTAATATTATGAATTCATTGATTGAAATTGAGCGACTGATTGTTATTGATTGTAACAATGATTTCAGGATTCTGTCAAGTAACAATATGGACGAAAGATATATATATATATATATATATATATATATATATATATATATATATATATATATATGTCACAAATTATTGAAAATCGTTACAATAGCAATCTATCAAAGATTATGATTGGTTAATATCAAAAGTATATTGTATTCTGTCTTTTTAACGATGAGTAACGTCACTTGACACAAGCCCATGGATTGATACATTCAACGATGATAGACCTGAGACAAAACGTTAAGTATAACGGCAAGAAGAGGGAAAATAGCCCAGCATGAGTTACCACAAAATTACGGCGCCTCCACCAAAGCTGAAGTCATATGCTAAGCTCATGAATATGTTATCTGTTTTAAATTGTTGTTGAAATGTTCTTGAATATTATGGAATGTGCTATTTTTTCATCACCCCACATTTACTGTGAATGACCAAGTTGATTTTACGCCATCCACACATTTGAAATTTGAATTTTCCATTCAGTTTTTGAAATCTAGTCGTTTTGTGATAGAATGTGTTGTTAAAGGATCGTTTTTATCTGCTATCTTTTTTGGTTATTCCACATTCAGTGTGAAGGGAGAGCAAGTTGATAGTCAGCCCCAAAAATTTGAAAATGTATTCCTTTTATGATGTCATTGGAATGTAATTGTTTTGTGCTGAAATTATTCGAGCTGAAATTGTTTTTTATAGTTATCGTTTCATAGTTATTCCAATTCTAAAGTAGGATGGAAGCAAGTTATTGCCATCTGACGTGGGCTGGGATTGATGTGGGATAACTGATGAACGATAGCAGCACAATACGATTTTTCAACGGCAGGAGCCAGGAGGGGGCGAAGGGGAGGCGGGGGGAGGCAAAAACGAGGACATTCCAAAAACATCATCAAATATATGCATTTCAAATGTGTGGGAGAGGGAGCTGGTATCCACTCCCCCCCCCCCCCCCCTACACACACACACATTGAATGTAGACAAAGTATACAATGGTGGCAGTTCAGTTCGATTTCTTTACAGCACATTTCAGCACGAAACTCGCACATTTAAAAAACATCATAGAAAACATACATTTCAAACGTGGGGAAAAGTCATCAACTTAGCTGCCTCACATTGAAATTGAAATAACTGAAAAACGATAGCATCACATTCAATTTTTTTTTTTTTACATCACATTTAAACACAGAACAAACTTATCTCAATCACATTCCATATAGAAAATTCACATTTCAAATTTTGGAGACTGACCATTGACTAGCTCTCCCACACTAAATGTGAAATAATCAAAAAACGGAAGTAGCACAAAATAATTTGTACAGCGCATTTCAGTACATTTCAGTAACATCGTGAAAACTATGCATTTTAAATGTGGAAGGCCGGCCATTCACTTGACATCAATTTGGCCCCCTAAATTGAAATTGGAATAACTGAAAAACGATAACAGCACAAAATTAGTTCTTTTTTCGCACAATCCAGTACAAAACGAGCACATTTCAATAACTTCGGAAAAAATATATTTCAAATGTGGGGGGTCAATTCAATGCACCTGATTTCCCCAACATACATATTATTTCACAGAGTGTATATAATGGATGTTTGCCAACTAAAATAAGTGGTTTGTCGGCCAGCCAAAACTAAAGTACAGCTCTCTGTTTTATGCTTTCACGCAAAGTTAGATGGCCTCTGTTGTCTGCGGGTTTGATCTATAGACCCTGGTGAACTTGTTCGTGAGAAAAAACAAGACGTTATACGCATCCTGGTGTTGGCACAAATTGAAAACAAAAATGGTGGATTGTACTTCTTTCGTCCGACTGTTACATTAAATCAGGACTTTCATAACCGCGGAACCCGCCAAGCAAATTTTAAAAAATGGATATTTTAGCTGCTATGGTGGAAAAACGACCAATCAGTGACGAGTGCGGCGTGGTTTCTGAATGTTGAGCTCGGCCCAACGTTACCGCTAAGCCAAAGCCATAAGCTAACCGCATTCATGAAAGAACAGCTTTATTTTTGTGATGAAACATACATACAGCCATCATATAATATGCCTCAATTCCAACAATAAGAATTCTATGTTGATGCTGCATTTACAACGGAACAATAACATTCGATGCAGCTTTCCTCCTATTTGCATATTTGTCTCCTTTCTTGGACTCTTTTTGATGAATGACTCACAAGTTATTTGTGAGAACTGACATATTAACTACCCTATTAATTATCAATCACACATTTATTGGATATTTTGAATTCATCTCAACAGGGTATTTTCATTTCAAACAATTGGAGAGCAATGACCTCTTCATTATACAATTGCGTATCCACATTATGCGAACATCTTCATATTCACCTTGGATCACTGGATCACTTTATTCCACTGAATATTCATGTACAATTAATTGTATTCAATTGTATATTAATGCAAAATGTATTCGTTGGCTCGTTTACAGTTTGAAAAAATTCGTGAGGAATAGTTAATAAAGGAAACACTGTTAACAGAGAAAATGTTGAAAAGTGACTAGTGACAAAATATAGTACGCATACATTTCAACAATGACATATCTAGTTGGAAATTTACAATTGACTGTTTTTCAACAATTTGATGACAATATTGCATTTTGAAGCTCACTACTTGTTTCTATTCGTGGCTGATATAGTGGAGTTGAAACTTGGGAGAAACTTTGGAATATTAGCAATATAATGTATCAGAAATGTAACTAGAACCAAATTTTGGGTTTTGAACCCTATTTTCATAAGACATGACAAAGATGTCCGTCATTGACGTCCTTATACAAAAGCCATATTTTCCGAATGAGTATATATTTCACAAGTTTTTCCTTCATATTATTCTTATTGATATTTTCGAAAATTGCATTATCAATTTCTCAAAATCTTATCTTCCGATTGTTACCAAACAATGTACAGTTCCAATTTGGAACATGAGATGCCTGACAAGTTCCAAGTTGTTCTGTTTTTCCTTGCAACCTGTGGAGCTCATACAGATATGAAAAATATATAAAGACCCTATTTGGACTGAATTGAGTATTTCTTCAGTAGCCTCGTTCATAAGTTTAAACATCTTACGGTTGTCATTTTACGGTGTTTTAGAGTCACTATGAGAAGATATTGGAGCGGCCGAATCGAGCTTTACCAGAACGAAAACCTTTATGCAGAAGAGAGGTAAGAAAATAACAACAGTTCTTCCATTGTATGAACTATAAAATATAAGATATCACATTACAGCTTATTATACACTTTTGACGCTGTCTCAAACTTTGCAACTTGACTCTCTAAACTTGACTCGAAGAGAAAAGCTTATATCATTAGATATGGACTTTATCTTAATTACATTTCAAAAACTTCACTTCAAAAGTCTTTCTTCACACAAATAACTCTTTCTTTGTACATTTTATTTTCTTCAACGTACTTTCAGAGATGCATTTAGTTCGAAAAGAATCATCATTCTTTCCTCGTAAAACACTTGGAATAGGCCTAATAAAAAAGAAGAAAAGTGTTAAAGTGTTTTCAGTGCACGCATATACATTTCAGCTCATAGTTCATTGTGACGTCATATTCACTAATGCGCGCGCTGCTTGAAATTAACCGACAGTATGACTGAGGAACTTGACTATACGTTATTGGTATTACTATTGATGATTTATTGGTTTCAAAGACAATTACATATCATCATATTATACATATATAATTAATATTATACATTTACATTCAAAGCTATTACATAGCTTACATTCAAAGACATACATGGGGATCAGGTCTGTCTTCCAACTTGTGGAGCGCATATAGACAAAGAGATGACTACCCATTTTGTTCATTTATCGCTCATTCAAATATCACATATTTGCAACCAATATTGTTTTTATGAAGACTCGCTCAGTGAACGCGTATAGCATTGGGAAACACCATAATATATTATTAGAAAAAAAAAAAATTCCATGGTAACCAAACATGAAAACAAATCACGTGATTAGTGAGTATGGCGTACTAGCTATGCGTGATAAAATACGTGCATTGTTGTGTGCTTGTCCAAAAATTGAGTCGATGAAGTAGATTGTGTGTGACCGATTACTTTATCGACGGATCTGTGATATTCATACACGGTGTTTGGTGTGCTCTTTCAGAGTAACAATATCAAAATTGAAGACATTTTGCAACAGGGTGTAAGTACTTCACTTTACTCACATATATATATACTCTTGAATGTTTGTCTTTTAACACGTGACTGTACCTATCAGACATTCTATCTTGTGACAAATTTCCGTACAATTACCTAAAGTAAAATACAATTACCTAAAGTAAAATGAAATATCCTCTCAGCACTAATCCGCTGTCTCCAATATCTCCGAACAATGGTATATAAAAATTGGACATAAAATTGAAATACAATTTATTCGATAATGGATAGTACATAAGTAATCGATGAATATGTCAATCTAAAATGCACTCAAGCCCGGTATTACGAAGTCCAATTAGCATTTATCTGAGGTTGATGAAAACTAATAGCATGTGTGACTATGGTGATAACAACTTTGCACTGCCAACTTACTCATAAGGCAACTTACTCTCATGGTAATTGGTAATTCGGCACTTTGTGAGATATATTGACTGCACTGTATTATCGAATAAATTCAATCATATTTAGCCTCTTTACAGTAGAACAAAACCATAAATATGTTCAGATTCTAGATATGCTAGCTTGTTGTTATAGTATAGTAGTAGTTTAGTTGAGTAAAGTAGTGTATATATATATATATATATATATATATATATATATATATATATATATATATATATATATATATATATATATATATATATATATATATATATATATATATATATAGATATATATATATATATATATATATATGTATATATATATATATAGAGAGAGAGAGAAATATATATATATATATATATATATATATATATATATATATATATATAGATATATAGATATATAGATATATATATATTTATATATATATATATATATATATATATATATATATATATATATATATATATATATATATATATATATATATATATAGAGAGAGAGAGAGAGAGAGAGATATAGATATATAGATATAGATATATTTATATATATATATATATATATATATATATATATATATATATTAAATATATATATATATATATATTTAATATATATATATATATATATATATATATATATATATATATATATATATATATATATATATATATATTAATATATATATATATATATATATATATATATATATATATATATATATATATATATATATAAATAATATATATACTGCAAGGAGGCTAACTATTTAGTATGATTCTATAATCAATTTGACGCAGTACGCTGAATCATCATTCAGGAGACCAGGATTCGATTCCCGCCATGGTCGACCATCCTGACAGAGTTTTTTTCATGTTTTCTCACTGGCATTGAAGTGATTACTGGGATTAAACCGCTAAAATGTCCAAAAGAATTAAATGTCCACATCGGTAACCTTTTATATCTTCTTCTCACCATCTCATTCATCATTCACCGGCGAAATAGATGTATGGTCATCATCACAGTGCGTCGTTATACACTCACTCAGTAAATTGAAACACGGGGTGAAAGGGTAAAAATACCATTGAAACTAAAACTAAATTACTGTTGCATTATATTATAGTTTGAAACTACAATATTATTGCGTTTCTGTGGAAAAGAGATTTGATTAAGAATCAATATCGATTAAAACGTGTACAAACATAGATAATTTCAGAAAGTCGGTGCAACGTCAAACATTGAATACGTTTTGAAATACATATTTGTGTTCCTCAACTTTAAGCTCGTCTCTAAATACCAGAGATAGAAATGAAGCGACTATTATGGTTGCTATGTTTCTAGACAACTGTCAATTGTAATGAATACAAGTATACCGTCCAATCAACTACCAGTATATCCAATCAATTCAGATTTGATTCTAACGGAAAAGTTGATACAACTTAGAAGTTGATAGCAACACGAATTGATCCCACCAAATAAAGTCCTTATACAACGAAACACATTTCCTATTTCATAGTATTGATATTTTTAATGTAAATATATATTCGCGTTTTAACAACCTTTCATTCAGATTAATTGCCGTACTTTGAATTTAGAGAAACTTTTTTTTCATTCTGTTGTGACAAGTCTAGAACTGCACCCTAATCTTGAATCACTCTACAATTTCAAGGATTGAACGCTTCTGAAAAGATGCAGTATTGCGTTTATTGTCATGAACCTCACCTTGAAAAATCATGATATCATAGGAATACCACCGTAACACAAATATAACGGTGATATTTGTGTTTGTTATTTTGGTATACAACCCTCTTATTTCGTACATACAAGTATACCACGTATCAACCCGAGACGCGTGTAACACATGGCCGAGTGCCGAGTGATAACACACTGAACCATCATTCGGGAGACCGGGGTTCGATTCCCGCCATGGTTGACCATCCTGACAGGGGTTTTCCGTGGTTTCCCTCTATCGTTCAGGTTGATACTGGAATGGTTCCTTAACAACAGGCCACGACCGACTCCTTCCCACTATCCAAAAACACCTAATAAAATAACCTTTCATCTCACCATCCCATCATCTCATTCATCATCCACCGACGCCAATAGATCGTTAAAACCCAATATAAAAAACCACGTATCAAGTCAGATTTTAATTGGCATTGCATTAGGAATGGACATTTATGTCAAGCTTACTAGTAATCTCTGTTGTAAAGTTTGCCAAAGTTTGTGAAGTTTGTAAGTTTGTAAGTTAAATTTAGAGTTGTAACATATTGTTGTTCTCTCGTTGCTAGAACATACATTTCACTACGGTGTTCGAGCTGCGCGCGCCGGCCGAGGAGGCGATCGTATTCCGTCCGAGTCAGGGGGAGATGTGCCGCTCGCCACTGGCACAGATCGCCCGCTACGTCGCCGCCACTGGACAGGTAAGACTTACAAAGCATCCATACGTCACAGATCACATGATGGTCTGATATGTTCGAAACGTTCGAGTAAAATGAAATGAGAAGTCGATATTGACTTCATAAAACTCGGTTTCACCATGCAAAGATTTTTGTGTACAGTATAACCGTATGAAAAACTCATCTTCCAGGCCACCATAGAATTCAAATAGAGGCTTTTACTGGAAGATGAAAGTTTTATGAGTGGGTTGAACTCATTTCAACTTTAGTTGAACTATCAAATCTTTGATTCAACCGGACCTTATTTACCAAGTCAATATATCTCGCCCTAAATCTCATTTTATTGTATTCAAACGATTTTTTTTATATATATATATATATATATATATATATATATATATATATATATATATATATATATATTTATTCATACACATATTTTAATACATATATTTATGAATATATATACATATATATATATATATATATATATATATATATATATATATATATATATATATATATATATATATATATATATATATATATATGAACACTCTTTCCTGGACACTTAAATATTCTTGAAAAGGTAGTTTTCGAAGTTGTTTGCTTCTATCGATATATATTGAGAGTTGGCGGAACCTACCACCCGTCTCATCTACATTTCAGCACTGACACATGAGTGTACTAATTCCAGATGTGAAGCACAATATTAAAGATATGCGCAACAAATTGATAACAGGAGATCAAGAGAAAAGACAACGTTGATTGTATCTTGAAAAGAAACTTGGATTTTCCGCTGAAAATATTCAGAAAAACATCAAAAGAAAATATTAATATATATATGAAAACACAATGCTTTGATAGTCCTTATTAAACGATCTTTTACAGACCTTTTATGATACGGTTAAATGTTTCAGAACTTTTTCGAGCTTAAGAGCCCGTATCCTAGCTGAGAATATTTCTCTTCGACATGCGCGACCCAAGTTTGGTGTGCGATTTTGGAACTCGGTAGTGGACAGCTATCTCTCTCAGTTTCCTATGTCTATCTCTCTCTCTTGTAAGTTGAACTGTACATCAAAAAAGACGTGCACTTTGGAAACAACATTTGACCATTCCGATTTACCGCCTTCTCTATAAGTTAACAATTACACTCGGGGGTCCTAGACCGTCATTCTGCGTGTTGTCACTAGGTTGTCACAAAAGCCATCTGAATAGCAGGTAGTATTTTGACGAGATATTTGGTAAACGTTTTAGCTATGGCTCTCACAATAAACTCATTCAGATTCCATCACAGATAATCGAGCTGTGATTCCATACAATATGCTGTTATTTCTGAAATCGAGGAAAGTAATATTCACAATTTTTTTCTCATAACATTGATACTGGATACAAAATCATTGTTCCCCAATGAGAAAATATATACCACAAGCTATGTATTTCATTGATACTGATATTGGTTAGTCACAATTGCTACTTGTATTCGAAAGTAGGGGTATACGGAGATTATGTTGACCACAGGGAAGTAGATGCAAATTTACAAATAATCATGCTGATAATAACTAAGTATAATTCGTAGGAAAATATCATAACAAATGATGAGTGATCAATTATTAGACGAGCTTTAGCGAGGATTCAATTTCACATACTGAAAAAAATTGGTGTTCGTTTTTATATATATATTTTTTTTATGTTCATTTGTCGGTTCTCCACAGGTCAAAAGGCTACAGCTATCAATTTCAAACTTTCTTTCATAATGGTTCCATATCTTACTCAGATCTGTATAGTTTTGTGGCATTATCGGATATCAACTTTTTTTTTATGAATTTCAGAAATTTCAAAAATACCCTTAAAAATTTAAAATTTTAAAATTTTTATTTTCCAAAACATTGAAATTTTGTGTGGAGTTGAATAACATCTTGATACACATTTCTGGGAATTCTCAGCTTGATCGGGTCAGCCATTTTGAAGAAAAAACACGAAATGTGCTAAATTGGTACCACTCGAAGCCGTTTTTACCCATTTATAACTAAAATGTTACCCAATTGGCGAATTTAGGCAAAAGTTTGGCAATGAAGTCGACATACTATTACTTTCCACTCGTCCAACAACGCGTATATAGCGTTTTCCTAGTCATAAACAAATGATAAGATGAGTGCAAAATGAGTAGTGAGACTAGTGGATCGGTGGCTGAACCGGCATTCAGGAGACCGGGGTTCGATTCTGGACAGAGACCTCCAAGAAGAGTTTTTTCGTGGTGTCCCTCTGTCGTTTAGGTTCATACTGGGATGATTCCTTTGCAACAGACCACGACAGACTCCTTTTTACTATACAAAAACACATAATGAAGTAACCTTCCATCTAATCTTCTCATCAGTCATCACCTCATTCATCATTCACCGACGCCAATAAGTCTTAGTCATCATTCATTACTGTGCTTAGTTGAACCCAACATAAAAACATAAATGAATGCGTCAGAAGTACAATGTTATGTCGATTTTAGATTTTGTGTAAGCTCATTTTCAGTTATTATGCCCATACTAGGATCGCTTTCAGAATTATTTCATGCATATATTTAATATTTCATTGATTAAATTATCACAATATGTAGTATTTACATAATAGTGGGATGGTCAATCGGAGACTAATTCTGAAATAATAAACAAATTCACACAATTTTAGCCATCAATCACAGTGATTTATTATTGGTTTAGTTTTTTTAAATGGAATGGCAAAGTGATGAAGACAACTGCCAATACAGCATGTATTTGTGTATGATCTTTGTACATATTTCAAGAATAATTGTTTTCGCTTCGTATAGGCACATGCGTTCTTTTTTCACAAAATCTGACAACAATGAACTGTGAGCGGAAAATTGTACAACCCAATATTCTGAGAGAATAGAGAGGAAATATATTTATTTTCAAAACAAGTGAACGCAAGTGTCAGGCCAATCAAGCAACTCATTAGTGGAAGTTTTCTCAGGACAAATTTTTCGAAGAGAATAAGATAAGATGATCGTGAAAAAATTCACACAGATCAGTCGTAGCTGCCTACACTGAAAATATGTGTGCATGTATAGGTCAACTTCACCTATATGAACCTTGACTGATCCAGGCCCAGCTAAGGCACTGCTTCATACATTCCAGTCAAGCGGGGCTTAGGTTCGAGCCTCGCATATGACATGGGTTTTTGTGAACATCATCCGTCTCTCTTCTGCGAGCTCACTCGTACCCCCTAATAACCTAGCTGTTGGTGAGGTCGAAATCTAAGGTAGCCGGCAAAAAGACCGCGAACAATTTTATCTCGCGGCAATAATATCGAGTAGGGTGAAATGACCGCACGTACATAAGGTCGCGGAGAAGAAAATATCGCGAGCCAAGTGAGCGCGGGTAAAAATACCGTGGAGGTAATAAGATCGTGAACAAATGATCGCGGGCAAAAAGATCGCGGGATCAAACAAAACTGGGCATTTTTCAAACTATTCGAATATGCGTGTGATCAAATTTGAAAGATGATCCATATATATATTTATATATATATATATATATATATATATATATATATATATATATATATATATATATATATATGTGTATATATATATGTATATATATATACATATATATATATATATATATATATATATATATATATATATATATATATATATATATATATATATATATATGTGTATATATATATATATATATATATATATATATATATATATATATATATATATATATATATATATATATATATATATATATATATATATATATATTCATATATATATATATATATATATATATATATATATATATATATATATATATATATATACACATATATATATATATATATATATATATATATATATATATATATATATATATATATATATATATATATATATCTATATATATATATATATATATATATATATATATATATATATATATATATATATATATTCACATCATCAGAACCCTAACAATGTGGAAAGTAATCAATTTTGTTTCAAATATGATGATTTCAAAATTCGTTTCAATATTAAATCTTACCGTAGTTTTTTCCTATATTCGTTTCTGTCTACAATAAATGATCATAGCATATTTGAAACTGATTAGGAATTATATTAATCATATTGTGACCATTTCTTGGAATGATTCAGCGATCAAATTTCAAATTTCAATTGTGAAATCACTCAATCAATGTGGAAACATGAAATGTGATAAATCGTGTTTGTTATATTTTGTGTCGTTTTTCACGTTATGTTTCTCATGTTATGTTTCACTGTAGAATTTAATGATGGGCTACTAACAATGTGTTAAAAACAACTCGAGAAGTCGAATTTCAACACTCCATAATTCATCAAACGATAATAAATGTAATTGTAATAGTTTTAATTCTGATTTTGAGCATTGACCCAAAAAATGAGTTTCTACTTGGGTATTAAGTCAACTGGAATTATTTTCACTGAATCGGTGAGAAATGCACCTAGGACTAAAATAAAAAATGTATTCTTGTTGTAATGAGAATGTGAAGACACTTACAACTAAATACAATTGATTGGTGTGATATATCGGTATATTGGTTTTCAGCTAATCACTTTTATTCCGTTCCAAGAAAGGTTCATTTGGAGTGACAGCACTCATGGCTCGGGTCCACTTCCTACCTAGGTTGACAAGTGGAAAGGGGATGATTTTCAAAGAGTTCCAGTGTCACCGCTAGATGGAGGAGTTTTCCAACTTATAATTTGGACAAAATCTAGTCACTGTAAGTTACATGACACATTTTGATCAAGGAAAACGGGAAGACTGTTGAATTATAGGCAAATCAAGATTTTGAATATTGATGAGAAAGGTTGAACTTAAAGATGTGCGTTTGTAACTTTTTTCTAGTTATATTCGGTAACCGGGAATTAGGCAATGAAAACCATCAAATTGGCACTTTTTGATTCAAAAATTGCTCCATATTAAAATTATTCTTCAATATTCAACTAGGCATATCCAATTGTGAGAGTATCGTTTATCAATTGCTTTTTATCGCAAATCCGTAGTGTTTGTAGTTCTTGAGATATATGTGATGGAAGTGCACCCTGTACTCAACATGAAATCTGTCTAAGATGCGGGCTCTTAAAGATTTGAAGTACGGTCTTCACAAGAGATTCAAGGCAATTAATGTAATGTGTAGAAGAAAAATCCAAGATTTGAAAGGAAGAGGACAAAAATGGAGACTTGAGGAAAATAAGTTCAATTAATATCCTTTTCTCAATACAAATGATTCATCAATTCGTTACTTTCACTGGGAGAACTTGGCAAATGACAACCGAAATATGGCAAATGTGATGGGGAGCTCTACACCTTGAGTTTGAAACAATTATGTCATTGCCTTCCTTTTTTATTTGTTGCTCATTAATCGTTTTACAATTCGATCGGCTATACATAGTAGAATTGCTTTCATAATAGGTTTCTTGATAGTTTTTATTGATGTGAAAAATTATATTTTACACTTTTCTTCGTTAAAACGACATCCGATTGGTGAAATTTCGGAATGATGTGTATCATCATAATATATTTCAATTCCGTGAAAATTTTAATTTATTCGAAGAGACTATTTTTCTAATTTCTCTTCTGGATTTTTCTTATGGGGTTTTTGAACACTTCAATTCTTAAAAATGGTGCAACCAATTGCGCCAAGAATAGTGCAATATCGATTCTGATGATGACTCGTTTATACTTATCATCCTGACGTGGTTTTTCGTGGTTTCCCACAGTCCTCGAAGCAAATGCTTGGATGAAGTACTAATTGGCCACGACCATTAATTAGTAGAGCGATAGGCCTAATTATAACATTATAGGCCTATCACTAATTTAATTTGTGCATTTTGTATAATGATCAATTTTACATCTGCTGTCAAGGGAAAAAAGTAATCATTGCCCAAGAGACTTAGTTCAAAGTGGAAGATATCAACATTCGTGTGTTTATACTGAATGACTTTTATCTACGGCGAAAAATTATGGTCACATACAGCGCAGTCCTGGTGTTGAAGACCGTTAGTTTTGAATAATCAAAATGGGGTGGTAAGATCGCCCTTGTGGTGCCCCGTCCAAACGATCATATCTTTCATCCATAGCCTTAATTGGGGAACAATGATTTTGTATCAAGTTTCGATGTTATTAAAAAAAAAAAAAAAATACTTATCAAGTTCCAACAAAAATAGTATACTTCCGTTTGACGTGTGGAGCGCGAACAACAAAAAAAATTCAAGTACGGTGAAATTGAGTCTTCGCTTCGCTCATCAATTGTAGTTTATCATTTACAGACTTGATAATCATTCATGCAATAATCATTCAGTCATCATTCACACATGTGTCGTCACCTAACTCGATTCAGTCTAGTTTTTATGCGCAATCGGTTGCACCACTTTTGAGAGAAATCATTTCGATATTTTTTTTTCAAGAATAACCCAGAAAAAACTTTAGAAAAAATATTCCTGTCATATAAATTCAAATTCCCACGAAACTATCACAAACCTTATTGAGGAAAGCAACAGGTATAACCAATTGAATTGTAAAACGATTGAAATGAGTATCAAATAAAACCAGGAAGGCAGTGACATGATTGTTTCCAAGTGAAGGTGTAGGCTTATATATATATATATATATATATATATATATATATATATATATATATATATATGTATATATATATAAATATATATATATATATATATATATATATATATATATATATATATATATATATATATATATATATATATATATAGCTTTCCGTTACATTTCATATAAATTACGAATAATTATTCCCTTTTGTGTGGTAATAGTAAAACATCATAATGGTGCTCCGTCCGAACGATCCCACCTTGTCATCATTAGCCTCATTTGTGGATCACTTTATTAGACTCTGTGTGAAGTTTTTGACGTTTATACAGAAAATATAGACCTTCTATGTCCTCCAACCGGAATGGCGAAGCAAATGTACTATTGGTCTCCATTTATCAAATCGAGTACAGAACTACTATTTAAATAATCATATATTCAGGCTTATTTCACAACGACCCCCAAATTTGCATTTTCTTATAATCAGTACCCGAATATTACAGTGGTATTCAAAAATACACTCACTCATATATTCAGTCATATTCAAAAATATGAGTAGACTTTATGAAATTTTGATGAAGGATAAACCATTTCATTTGCCCATGAGTGTATAATATAGTCAGGAGGTAGAACTACTTTATCGACTCTGATAGTCAAGTGGAATAACTGACAAATCGAAACAACCGACCGCTTATATTAATGCATAATGGCGAACGGTCGATCGGAGCCACAGACTACAATAGTCGACATCCTCGATCGATGGTCGATGAAACACGGAAATAGAAAGAGAATAAAAGAGTGAAGGAGATAAAGTGACGGGTAGAAGGGTTTGGGGAGAAGTGCGGAGGGGAGGGGAGTCGAACTCGAGTTCCTGCCATTATCAAGATATAAGAGGCTTTGATTTCACATCCCGTGATGGAAAAGAATATAAGATCTGAAATAACATAATAAAAATCACTACTCGCTAAACACGGTATTATATACAGTGCAATATGACATTGTTTATTTATTGAAGTCTTGAGAAAATAAATCTACAGAATTGAATTGAAGTGTAGAGATGGAAGAATATTGAAATGGATGTGTAATGAAAATAATGAAGTGAACGCGATAGTGATTACTGGGAATAACTTCTTTTGAGTGAGCAGAGAACGGGTAACCCGTATTTTCTATTGTTGGTTTTTTGATCCGATAAATTACGAGATTTTATTAAAAAATGTTGGAGAAAAGATGATAGAATTTCAATTGTATGTGCTTGCGAGAATAGTACACGCGTGAAATATTGTTATTGTATGACAGTTCTATTGGGCCTATTACGATATTCAATTATTAGTTCGAACATTTGTTTCATAACAATCACAATTCATGTCTTCTTTAGTTAATTCTCATCACTAATTAGCCGAGATTCGGTTTTACCAACCATTAAGTGATTAATAATCAGCTAATCATTAGTTGCGTCATGGAAATAACATAAGTAATCAAGGGTGATGAATTAATCCGTTAATTTTAACTAAACAATCATTTGTATATACTAGACCAAAAAGCGGTTGAAGATTTATAGAAATAGCGTTGAGAAACTGCGCTTCTCTTCCAAAAGTTGTACCAAGCCTCGTTCACAATTGTCGTAAACTTGGTGTTCATTTTCATTTATTTTTTCCATGTGTTTGAGCGAAATGGATGATGACGTTTCTTACGAACGTTTGCAATGAGAAACTGTGGTTTCTTGGTTACTTATCGTCACCAACTCGAGTAGACTAAATATATTCTGTGCTCTCATACTGAATTATTTTGTATCCATAAAAGAGAGTCATGTACACTCTACACCCGTCTACACCAATATAATAAACAGAAAATCATCGTTTCATTTGTATAGCTGTGAACGGTATTCTTGCATTTTTTTTCCAGAAATAGTTTTACGATTTTCCAAGATCGTTAAATCTATAAAGTTGATGCGAGATTACCTAATTATCGAAGTTTTCATAATTATTTAGTTGGTGGGAAACTTTTTCTTTCCTGGATACAAGGTATATAGCCTATAACTCAGTTTCATATGGATTTTTCAGTGAAAGTGAAAAGATGCGATATTTCTCTATAAATCTATTTGAATCTACTTTTTAAACTCTCGTGCACGTTCACGGCATAGAATGCTGAATATCGAGCAGAATGACTTTATGTGTCGTGATGCTACAATGAATGCGTAATTCCCAATACAGCACAGCAGGTGGATAGTGAGTATATTGCTACAAGAAAATCGAATGAATGGAAACTTCAAATTCAAATGTTTTCGAGTTCGAGAACAATTGACGACTCGCAGTCTCCGCCCCCATGACGTCAGAAATCATACCATTCAATCAACAGGGCTGTTAGAACTGTAGTCAAATTCAAATATACAATCGGGGTATCTCAAAATGACCACAAATGATATGATCCAACTGGCTGACTGGTAAAGCCACGCCTATTTCGAGTCGTCAATTAAGGAATGTGTATGATCGTGCTGCAAAATGGATGAACAAATGAAAATGGCGGCTGTTGACGAAGATCACGCGAAGGGCTTCGGGGAGTGGGTTGGGTTCTTATAATCTAACTATTACAGTGGATTGGGTGGGTGCCGTGCTAACCATAGTCTATGTGCTGACTTGACTTCATAGTTCATTCATTTATTTTTGTTCAGATCGTAGACCACTGTAGGGCTAGTGAACAATGCTCTTTTAGTCTGTTGGAATGATGCATGGGAAGGAGATGCCGTGGCATAATATTAAGGGAAAGAGAGAACCATTCCAGCATTCACCTAAATGTCATAGAAAAACCACGGAAAGCTTCTGTCATCGTGATGATCGACCATGGAAATCAAACCCATGTCTCCTGAATGTCGTTTCAGCATACTTATAGCCAATGGTCAACTCGCCTCAGTTAGTTGATTAATGAAAATTGAATGTAAAATGCACATTCATTCGTATATATGGTGATTCTGCTTAACCAACAGCTAGGTTAATTGGGAGTTCAAATGAGTGGTTTATAAATGCTAACAAAAACACATCTTATGCGGGAGTCGAACCCATGCAAGTCCGACATAGATTATACACCAATACATAGATTATCCCTCATTCTGCAACGCATATGTTGCATTTTTGCTCAGTATTTAGTATTTTTATGTCCTCTCTTTTATAAGTCCATATGTACGTGAAGATCCTAATAACGAGTATGAAAAGGAACAATTTATTCTCAAGAAGTACCGCGACGTTAAGCCGTACGCGGTACGTTAACGCATTCATGAGACGTAAATGTGTAATGCTTCCCCAAATGCTTCCCCAATGCTTTTGTGACTTTCGTTTGAATAATTCGGTTGCGTCTGATGGCCAATGGGGAGAAGGGAGGGAATATTTAAATGCCTTTTTTTATTCAACTTGTGTCCTACATGTATCATTATAATCGTTATACTTGAATCCTTTATACTTATAAATATGCAGCACAAACCTTTGTTCAACAAGGCAAACGCTATATATATATATATATATATATATATATATATATATATATATATATATATATATATATATATATATATACATGTCGTTGTTAGTGTTCATCACAATTATTTACTATATTTTCTCTAATAAGATATCTTTAAATTCTTCTAGTTAATCTCTATGGAAGGAGCTGTTTTTACGGAATTTTGATCAACTTAATTACTGAGTCATTAATTCTGAGTCTTAATTACTTGATTACTGAGTTACTGAGTTAATTACTGAAATTTACTGAGAATTACACACCATGCACTATTCAGCTACGAGACAGAAGTTCGATTTCGAGATTTTTTCGTGGTTATACTCTCTGTCGTCAAAGCGTTCACTGAAATAATTCCTCAAGAGGAGGCCACGACCGACTCCTCATAATTCTCACGGTTCAAAAAACCTGATGAAATATAATATTGCATCTCATCTTCCCATTATCTCATTCATCATTCTTTCTTCGATGCCAATAGGTACTAGTTAAGATTGTAATGTGTCGTTATAATCAGTAGAGGTAAATAAGAAATAGATTCAACATAGTCAAAGATTGGGGCTGTCATCACTGCGGCAACACAATTTAACTTGCAAAACGGTTGCGTCGTATACAAAATTATAGATTATATAACACAATGTTAGTTAGTGGTGATGACAGAAATGATACAATGGCCCAACATAATGATCAATGCATATTGAAACGTATTTCAATGGAACTTGAAAAGCAACTATATAATATGACCAAAAAATACTTACTTCACTTGGTATTTTCAAGAGGTCCAAAGCTATACCCCCAAACGTCAAAATGAGAAGAGATGTCAGTCATTTTGTATTTTCTTTCGACACCAAGCTGTACGTTTGATACCAAAGACATCAGACAGTGATATACTTCAAGATATGTCACGCAACTTTGAAATAAATTTGATTCTAACTCTTCGGTCACTACTAGAACTAAGTTACACACCTTTCTACCTGATCACCCTGTAGTAATGCCACCGACCGCTAATTTGCGCTACAAGCGTGCGCGATTGTGCTGCAGTCAGTTGACATTATAAAGAACTGAGTGTACATACATCGTGTATGAACGGAATCGGAATGTCTGTTACACTTGAATCTTTTCAAGAAGTCTAAAGAATTTCATATCGAAACTCCCAGTCGATAATGTTCAAGATTGGGCACAACAGTGAAATACATGAGATCCACAGCGGGAAGGGGCCGATGGTACTAGTACTTTATTACTAGCAAATATAGGTTTCGTTTGGTCATGTAAACGAACTGTCTTGGTACATAGTATATATATATATATATATATATATATATATATATATATATATATATATATATTGTCTAATGTAATACTTTCATAATATATAACACAGTGTCTTACCTGGAAGAGTTTTCGTAACCACTGGCGAAGCCACCATAAGAAGTTGATCTTCACCCATCGATAACTTGAATGGTCCCATACTAATTGTTGTGATAATTGACATGGATTTTGTTCAGTTGTTTCAACGTTTTTTCGCACGCACCTTAGATTGTACGCAAGTATAAACCAATCACACGGCACACGAATTTTTCTTGGCAGAAGAACCTAACCCGTATTACCCTAACCATAACCACCTAAACCTATAACTTCGACCAGTGGCTTTATCTTTATAAGCACCCGAACACATCTTCAAGCTGGACAAAAATAGCGCCGACTCGAACGTGTTTGTACTACAGTATTAATCTCAGATGTAGAAAGATACAATATTATGAACCGTTGTCGATGAACACACCCCCTTACGTAACGAGTCAAAAGTATACGCCTTCCTGAAAACTGGCACCAGCTGACAAATACTATAATTTTACCCGATCTGAACAGGTATACGATTTTTTTTCATCCATTTCGAAAACTCATATAAGTTTATATGAGGAAAATAGAAAATAGAGAGAGTTAGGGGTAGAAAGATACGGGGGAAAGTGCAAGTGGATGTATATTGAGCTACATGATGGGTAGGGAGAGACTACAGTTGTACGTACATATGAGAACGATGGGTATGTTGAGCGAATACCAAGACGAGAAGGAACAGTCGGAAGAAAGAGGAAACGAAGAAGACCAAGGATTAGATGGGAAGGAGTAAACTTGGGAATGTGGAAGTAAGAAGAGAATCGTGGAAGAGGGATAAAGAGTGGTTGGGACGATAGGGGCTTATGGAGGGAATTTGTAGAGAGAATGGAACTAACTGAAGATTATGGCGAGTACAACACATCGCGATTGATTTTCCCACGATTTTGGTGCTAACCACCACCCCCTAACCTGACTATTAATTGTTGGAAATAGGGTAAGATTTTATTATTATCGAAAACTTGACACCAAGTGATTGTTCCCCAATTAGGCCTGAGTACAAGGCAGAATTGGTCGGATGGGACGGCCACCTCAAAAGAAATAATGAATTAATGTGTAACTATAACTCAATAATATGTAAATACTAAATGGTAAACAAAATATAAGTGAAGGGATAATGAAATATGATGGATAGTGAAGTAATCGAAGTTAGAAGATTTGTACTACGGAAAAAAATCTAATAGAAGATCACTTGATTCGTTTGACCTTTATATAAGGACTCGACAATAAAACAGGAGAAATTTCCGTACCACTCGAGTTGACGGATTTCACTTTCTTCTCGCAGATATGGTTCTTGTGATTCAAGATTTTTAAATTTTATATTTTCAGAAGTTGCACTACAGTATAAAGAAAAACTTCCGTTATTCTACTAGTTTGTTCTATCCTAATAATAATTCTCCCTAGCTGGGACCCCTATTCCTGAGATAAATGAGATGTGAGAAAAATAAAGACGAGTGAGAAAACGATTATCTCACTTAAAATGGCCGGTTGGTAATGGTAAATCGGCCATTTTAAGTGAGATTTTAAGTGAGTTTTCTCACTCATTTTTATTTTTCTCACATCTCATTTATCTCAGGAATAGGGGTCCTGTACTGTATATATCTTGATCTTTTTGAACATGATTGAAGACCTAACAATTAATTGTGGAAATACGCCACATTGTGAAACCATGGTTCTTATACAGTATCGTCGTGAGATTTACAATAAACCTCGGCTTCAAAGACTCTTATTGGCAGCCCCAAGCTGACATGAAACATCTTACGTTCGTTAAAACTTGAGATTTTCTACGCTTTTCTTTTCTTTTACACTCACTATACAATCTACAATCTACATGTACAAAGTTTCAACTTTTTAATGGCCAATTTCTCTCTTAACTTCTACCTCGACCCATCCCCTTTATTCGGGACAATGTTGTTGCTGGCCTCGAACACCCGTCTTCTCTATCGATCAACACCAACTATTGGGAGTTCCGACCAACCACTATACGTATGAATGAAGTATTTTGAAGTCCTTTCATACGTCCTTTCTTTTCATTATATAGAGTAAATATATCGTGATAAAATAGACATTCAGTATTTATGATTTATTACCTCGTCGCGACGGCTTAAGCTCTTTGCACTGTTTATTTAAAATGAAAGAAGATTCTATACTCCAATTCGCTACAGCTAACGGGTCGAGACGACCAGCCGTTAGTGCTTAAAGACAGCAGAATCAGTCAATCGGGATTTCTAGCGGTATATAATAGAGCGAAAAGGCAAAGCGTTTAAAAAGTATCAACAAAATACAAGTTTCACTTTTAAAATATCTTCTTGTGCAATGTTCTAAGAAAAAGAAGATGAATGAGTATATATTTAGATTGCGTAGGAGTTATAGAGCTATTTCTGTTCTATTCAACATCAAGTTGTTTTTGTGTAACGACTTCGTCCCGTGGGAGATAATAGACTTGTATTGACAACGCTGCAAATAAACGACCACGACACTTCACACAAGCTCTTTGAAAACAATCTCATTCATGGAGATAATTATCTCGAGAAAGTTTTAAGATCGATTAGGAAAGATATACAATGTATAGGCTTGAGCTGAAATGTTGAAATGACTGGAAGTTGGTCATATTATATCAGCCAATAAACCCATAGGCTATATGAATTGAAACTGAGGAAGCAATCCAATATATCTGAAACGAAGAAAAACAAGTTATCGATCCACGAGAAAATTCCTTCTGTCCAAAATAAACGACTGACTAATGTTTAAACATCCATGAAATTACTCATTCATTATCAAATGAGTTCGATTATTATTATTTCCTTAAGTGTAGTAGGATCGTCCTTCTAGTGCGTCTGATTCTTTTGCTACTTGAGAAACAATTATTGTGTCAAGCTTTCAATGTTGATAGTAAAAAAGTGATGATTACTTAAATGGTAACTCATTGTACTAAAGTTTGGTAACACTTTTAAGGAATCCAGCATGCTATTGATGATAACATAAATGTTCCTTGGAATCGTGTGAAAATCCTTTACGTATAAGTTTTATGTACGCAATATTTTACAACTCGGGCCCCGTTAGTATAAAACTGTCTAGCCGTATATCGTATACATCGTTGGGGATGGCGTAAGGGGGTGGGTGGGTGGGAAACGGAGAGGGTGTGGTCAGGGCAATTCACCAAGGCTCTCTCCATACAGAGTATTTTAAGGAAAAGCAGAAAAAGTTCAAATTATTACGAAAACGCGCGGTGATTGTTATCAATAGTTGAATGAGCGTATTGGTGACGACTCGTCCTGACTCCTACCACTTCCACTATAACGTTCCGTGTTTGTGATGAGTTTGTCTATACAGGTTCAAGTTTTTCCATTAGGAAAATTCAGGAATAGGAAGTAACGGCTTCTGGGGGTATTTTTTTCGACATTTTTTGTACCGAAATTCAAGATGACAAATAATAATTTAGGCCTGTAATTTGCGTAGAAATTTAGCTTGAGAATGTATATGTCTCGAGCTCATCATTTATAACTACAAATACGGTACTATATCTTGTGAAAGGTTTTTGTGTAACATGCATCAACTACCTCGGCTACTCTATACGAGATGCGACAAACCGACTGAAAGGAAATTAACTTGTATTCACCATGACGTCCATAGCGTTCATGCTGTTCGAACATAGTTCTTTGACGTGTCGACGCCCTCGACGGTTAGTATTAAACTATAAGGAAGACGGTCGATCGAATCCACACAAGGGAAACAATGTGCGAATGTTTGGTTCTCAATCTTTGGAGCAATCTCTTGTAAACGTCACGAGTCGTTTCGACTAGTGTTGACATGTTAAAACTCCCGATCGTAAGAGACGAGATGGTCAGAGATGTGGGGAGGACAGTCGATCAAAATCGTCAATCTATATAGTGAAACGAGAACTAGGAACTAGGACCTACCTACATATTGAGGGAACGCCGTAATTGAATTGTCATACGTTGTTTTCTCTCTCAAACCTGCTATGTGATAAACAACTGCAACTCAATTAAAGTCTAAAGTATAATATGCCAATTCTTTGAATCTTGTAAAAATAATATCGACTTGAATTTTTTCAATTATTTGCCATTGAATAATTATCATGGCGTTATCCAGATTAATAAACTCAGCCGCCCTCAGTAGCTCGGTGAACTGAGGCACCACCTCAGAAAGTGAAGTCACCATTGGGCGTGGGTTCGAGTCTCACATAAGGCATGGGTTTTTGTAAACGTCCTTTCACTTATCGAAATAAGTGACTTCTCGAAATATCACTTCATAGTTTCATAATCACCTGCTTATTCATACCCCCGTATAACCTGGCTGTTGATGGGGTCGTTGAGCAAACAATATTATCAGCAATAAACACCTTATCTTCAAACTAACCCAACGATTTCGTCCAAAAACTATATGAAGCATTTCCACTATATAATTGGATTTTCAAGTTGAGGACTATATAAGGAAAGTCTGACGTTCGTTAGTTTTTTGGGGTTCATGGCCTGTTGCACACGTACCGGCATATCACTCAAGAGAACACCTGTCTTTAGCTGTAGTATATGAAGTCTCCTAGTCCTACTGGTATGTCACTCTGCTTATCCACCAAACATTACGCTAACGTGTTAACTCCAGCTAACCGACATTAAGTTGAAGTTTACCGCCATGCTCGTATACCACGAATGCCAATTATCAAACTAAACGCGTCTAACTTCATTATTGGATAATTGGCAAAACATAATTAAGCCAGTATCTGATAACCTGATATTAGATGCCCGAAGGTAATGAGTTTAATTATCTGTTTAATATCAACTAGTTTGACAGTTACGGCTTGCATTAAATTG
This sequence comes from Brachyptera risi, assembly GCA_964007535.1. Classification (NCBI taxonomy): domain Eukaryota; kingdom Metazoa; phylum Arthropoda; class Insecta; order Plecoptera; family Taeniopterygidae; genus Brachyptera; species Brachyptera risi. The sequence continues at coordinate 31,367,405 of OZ023331.1, read as the reverse complement.
TAATTACAATATTGAATCGAAACGTTCGCACAGAATAAACAAAACTTCAATTACTTACAAAAGTTTCAACTCAAGTTATTATATAAGTTATCAATCATAATTTAACCATTCAAATATATGATACTTTATTCCGTTTAAATCAATACAATGTATCGAAATATTACCTCTCTCTAGTTATCAATCCACAATTTCTTGTATTCGGTCGAATGAAAGAATACAATACTTCCATGTCCGCGAGGAAAATAATCGAACAGCTAATCGGTAAACAACAAATGTAATTGAAACGATCTGCAATCTGTTGATTTTATTTGTAATATGGCCACCACGTATCTAGCCTCAATAAACTCACTAACTCACCTCGGCGTGTAATTTTCGGAATATTTAGTAGGGTGAATAAACTTGTAAGAACGTTATTCCTGACCGCACAGTCGACGAGTCAAACACTGATTTAAATTACGCCTAATTCAAAACTGAATACTTTTGAAATCTCGTCATTAGAAAATAGAAAGTGAACTTCGAAAAACAGCCACGCAACGACCGCACTCGGCGACATCCACCTGATAATAGAAACAACCCCAAATCGCGGAATAACTCGCTCTCCACTGGGCCACGTGTGACCTTGAACATCGCGGTATTGACCTACCTAAGCAGTGGACAAATACGAAATGGATTTAATCAAAAAGTTGGTGGGTATCATATTCGAACCCATGTACACATAGTGTAACTCATCACAATGTTCATATATATAAGTATAAATATATATATATATATATATATATATATATATATATATATATATATATATATATATATATATATATATATAAATATATATATATATATATATATATATATATATATATTTATTTATATATGTATATATATATATATATATATATATGAATATATAGTATAAATTGTTATATATCTAGTTCCTAGCTCGAGACTGAAATTGAATTGGTCTCAATGTCTTTTTTCTGGAGGAGCCATGAAAAGTAAATGATCTGTAAATGACGTCAATCTACCATTATGTGAACGTTTAAGATTCTTACGTGAAGCTATGGTCCAGAAAAAGACGTAAAAAACCCTTCATCATCCCGACGACGTAAGTCCTTAGGGAGGGAAACGATCTAAGACTTTTCATGGGAAAATTATTGGACGTATGTGTAGGCTTATTGCCATTAGCGATCGAGGTTACAGGAGATTATCAGATAACAAAAGGCCGTGATTATCTAATGCAGCCTACATATTGGTACATCTCATCCCTTGTCAGAAATAATCACGAGTGGCATCCTTTAATCCAGTAATAACGACTACTATCCCGATCACGTCCAGAACATTTCCCATCAATTACTGGAACACATACAGTATGGGCTTAAACTTTATTCCTTTTACATTATTATAAATGAGGGGAAGCGTATAGACCATCGTTTACTCCAAATAATGTATGTCTCTATTCTTTTTGGTTCTCTCCAAAGGTCGAAAAACCGATCTACATTGAAAAAACAAAAGAACTCTTCATGATACTTTTTCGAGGTATTTGCTAATACAGCACTGCATAAATCGTGGTGACAATCGGTCAGATAGATTTCAAGGAATTGAAGATAAAAATATACATTTACTCATAATGTAGTTTGACGAAAAAAGGGAGAAAATTGTTCATGCAAAAAAATGTAACTTTTGAGATGTAAGAATGAAGCGGAAATGAATGACAGATTTTACGAAAATCGGATGAGCAGTTGCAAAACCAAAGTGTATAGATTTCTATTACATATCGGATTTTAAATTTCTTACAACTGTCTATACGTAGTCTCAACGTCATTCAAAATTCAATTTCATAAAAAGACTTCACTTTTGTACCGTTTATAATTGAATCGAAATGTGTTCGTGGAAATTCAACATTGGTTCGTATGAAACTAAAAACACTTGGAGATAACTGCATTGATATCTAGGAAAGAAAAAGGTTTTCAAACATAACAAATAGAAGCATCACCCTTGTATTTGCAAACAGATGCGCCATTTTTAGAATATTACGATTTTTCAGAACAAGGTTTGTAAACGATAAGAAAACAACTACATCGTTAAAAATTGGGTGATAATTGAATATAGAGAACTCGCCTATTTTTTCAATATTTTTGACGAAAATGCTGGAATGTGGTGTATTTTGATGTAACAATTATTGAAACGAACTCATATTTTGACATTTTTGCATGGTACTATTTCTGTAGCCTGGGCCATAACAACGAAAAATATGTAGGCCTACTCGGGTCAGCCATGTTGGAGGCAGTCAGCTAATGAAGTTGCCAGTATCTGTACCACTGATCTCTATATGGCTGCTATAACCAAGAAATGTTAATAAAACCGGATTTTCATATTACGAAAAAACCATGAAAACGACATTAAAATTAGAATGTGCCACCACTTCTGGATAACATAGTGACACCATAATTAGGAAATAGCAACATCATAAATGTATTGCTTCAAATAGGTGAGTTCTCTATATCCAATAATTACCAAAAAGTGTTACATTTCTCAACTCGAAACGAATTTATGTAGTTACAGATGTTTTTACCACGTCGCTTAGTTGGTAGACGACTTTCATCTTTCATGGATTCAAGTATATGACAGTTCAAGCTCAATAAACAAGATTCGTTTTCTCTTACAGATCTTGAACATCGGCGATGTGGCAACCTGGATGAACCAGGAAGTCCGGGAAGACGACGACGGCTTCTTGACAAAGAGCATTCTGTGTATGCCGATTGTCAATGCGCAGAAGACTGTCATTGGTGTTGCTCAGTTGATAAATAAGGTACGGTACTTTTCTCAAATAAGTTTGTTTTGGGTCTAAACCCCAAACTTGTAACTGTTTATTGTTCAATGGTTTATAAGAAGAGTGTGAATTGTACGTGAAACTTTAATATTTAACAAGACAAGAACTTGGTGCAGTACAAATCATCATAGCTCATTGAAAAATCATTTTCAAATGTTCAAATTTGACTTTCTGGATGAACAAAGTGAAAACTCAATACGAGACTTCTGGAATTCCTCTCTCTGTCTTTTAAATATTATTTTACAAGCTTAAAAGATCTGATGAATTTTCAATTAGTAAATGTGTGTATCAACTCTACAACTCTACAGAGAAATACTATGTGGTCACAGAAAGTAATCGATCAGGCTACATTAGAAAGTATTCGAATGAAATGTACAGACGGCATCATACACGCACTAAGCGCACCAGACCAACCCACAAAACCAAAACACAAAACCGGCAGAACATAATTTTCACGCACTTCAAATAAAGTCTATATATAGAAAATTGTCTGTGAAATAAGTATGTGAATTTGATATTCGAATTTGAATTCGGACAAAATCATTTTCTGTGACCGAAAATGTACACTTTTTGAGAACATTCATGCACATTTTATTCATCAAATATCGATAACACGGTATTTTATTAAATTTACCAAACTTCACCAAGAACAGTATAGGCCTACATCTGTTCACTTTGAGAACATGTCAACCCTGAAACCAGATTCCAATCAATAATGACGTTATTTATTTCCTTCATTTTAGAGAAAATTAGAAATCATCATCTCAATTTCAGAAATTTTAATTAATGTGCTTGTCCTTCAGACACCACGAGTCATGACGTGGACATTAACGATTCTGTACAAAAACCTCAACAATTTGCCCCGTCGAAACGATCCTACCTTTCATCCACAACCTTAATTGGGGTACAATGATTTTGTATCAAGTTTTGGATGTTATTAAGAAAACAGAATCGAGTAATGTCTACGTCACGACTTGGAAAAAAGGCTAGGTCCTGAAGGAAAGACAAAACTAATTATGATTTCTGATCTTGAAATTATGATATCTAGTTTTCTTCAAAATCAGGAAAATAAATAGCGTAATTATTCGTCAAAATAGAGTTTCAGTGTTGTGATGCCCTTTAAACATTCTTCGAGTGACCGTAGATAAGTCTATGACGTCAAACAAGTGACTGTAGACATGTGAACGAGGTCATAAAGGAGACAGTTTATTGGCTGTGTGGTTTGATTACATAAATAATGGTTTTGTCATAGATGTATTGATGAAATATGAATTTTATCGCGTAATAAAATACCATCATGTTATACTCCTATAAAATCTGGGTTTTCATATCATTGAAAAGAGGCCAGAAGTTGAAGACTCTGTATTATATCATAGAGTATGGACTTATCAGAGACCAGCTATTACCAGTTCGAGTTTTACCTTAGTCTGAGAGTTAGTGAAACTGAAACTAAATAGCAATTGGTAACCATGTTGATAGACGGTCTAAACTTCCAGTTAGAGCTGCTCCGATGTTCGCAATTCGGGCACAAAGTATTTTCAATTGTGAGTAACGATCTCAGTCTCACCAACAGCTAGATTATATGGGGGTTCGAGAGAGCGGATGATAATGAAACATTGGAGTGTGACAGGACATTTACAGAAACCCGGATGCCTCATGCGAGACTCGAACCGACGTCCACTACTTGACTCCATTTTCTATAATGGTGTCTTAGCTGAATGAGTCACTCAGGCGATGCTATGACCAACTCAATGAGATTTTCAATAAAACTACAAAATTTAGTGAAAATAAAAATAATATGATATTTTGAACTTATTTATTGACCTGATCTCCGTGAGAGAATTCTAGAGGATAGTTGAAAAACGTGTATTTTCGCAGCTGATCAAATCGGTTTACACTAGGTTTGAATAATGTTAATGATGTAGCCTAAACTTCTTGGTTTTGTTGAGAAGATCAGACAGAACTTACAAAATGAACAAATCATCTTACAAGCTTCCTATTATGCTTTTTTGAATAAAATGTATCAAATATTGAACATTCCAATTCAAAAATGTATTAGGTCTATTTTAACATTTGTGTTTGTATAATTTTGTGAGGGTCAGCTAAAAACAATATGTTCATATGTTACATACTGTACCGGCTTATACCTAGTGGGTGCATTCGGTTACCAAAGTTCTGGGTAATCATTTCTGGTATCTTGAATCTGCCATCCAAGGTAGCAATCGGCTAAAAAGGGTATAGAAAAAGTTATATGCCGCTACAGCATTCTCGACATGCAAATAACGATAAATTTGATTGAATTGAAAGGTATACTATTACTATAGGTATACTCTGTCTCGTTTTCATTCTCTCTCTCTCTCTCTCTCTCTCTCTCTCTCTCTCTCTCTCTCTCTCTCGCTCTCTCTCGCTCTCTCTCTCTCTCTCTCTCTCTCTCTCTCTCTCTCTCGCTCTCTCTCTCTCTCTCTCTCTCTATCTCTCTCGCTCTCTCTCTCTCTCTCTCTCTCTCTCTCTCTCTCTCTCTCTCTCTCTCTCTCTCTCTCTCTCTCTCTCTCTCTCTCTTGCTCTGTGCTTTAACACTGCCTCTATCTATGTCTGTCACACAGGGTAGTGGCATACCGTTCTCAGACTGTGATGTATCGATATTTGAAGCGTTTGCAATTTTCTGCGGACTTGGCATCCACAACACCCAGATGTACGAAAACGCCTGTAAGTATGCAACCAAGTATGTAAGTAGGCCTATGTAATCATGATGAAGATAAAATTAGTGATACATTATTTATAAACATATAAACGCATAAAATGATGCTGCAAAAAAAATCATGAAACTGTTTTTGATATTATAAAATATGATAGAACCCGCCAATTTAATTTTGAACCAAAAATATTTTTCAACATTCAAATGCGTAATGTATAGTCACGACATCCACAAGAGAAGGTTCCGAGCGTCTCTCTCCCCCTCTTCACCCCCCATCCTATCCTATCAAATCCCACTAGAGCATGGGTGGTCCACGTCTAATTCTTTTTTCGTGGATATAAATATATACGGTAGTACATATAAATTAATGAACTGTAATTAAATAATCATATAGGCCCCTAGTAACTTGAAACTCTTGTAATTCAACTATTCGTAAGTATTTCAATAATATCTATTGAATGTGATCATTAAATTTGACATGGTCATAATCAAATTCAATCCCTAGAGATTTTAAAAATATGTCTCAAATTAGAGTTTAGGATATTTGTGCCCTTATGTAGAATATAGGGATGAAAATGTCAGAACCCAGATATGATTTGCATCCACACTGAACTGAAATGATCTGCTTATCGTTGCTATTATCTCCAGGTAAGCTGATGGCCAAGCAGAAAGTTGCGCTAGAGTGTCTCTCGTATCACGCAACGGCTTCTACCGAAGACACAACCAAACTCAACGAAGACGTTATTCCCTCCGCTGACACGTTCAACCTGTACAGTTTCACGTTCATAGACTTCGAGTTATCTGACGAAGACACTTGTCGCGCGACCGTTCGCATGTTTCTATCATGTAACCTTGTCAAACAGTTCCACATACCATACGACGTGAGTAGAGTGCATGTTTCATTACTGTACACTCAGTTTGCATTATTGAACTTTTTGAAATTATTCTTTTTATTAATTCACATAATCTTTTTAGTACACTGTCAACTTGTTGTGCTATGGGAAGAACACAAAACGGAGCATGAATAAAAATGAAGTAATCTAATTACAATGCTCTCCTTTTCAACCCCAATCAATTATGCTTTAAATTATATTTTTATCAAAATTCAAATTCCATCGAAATTCTGCTTGTGAACTTCAAATTACAGAAATTACCCCAAGAAAGTTCCCAAATGTTTTCTTCTTATTGACATTGAAACTTGACACAAAGTCATAGTTTCCCAATAAAGGCAAAGTATGAGAGTTGAGGATTGTTTGTACCAGGCACCACAAGGGCAATCTTATTGCCCTGAAGTCCCAAAATGAAAATTCCCTTTTAAATGCGTAGATGATTGCCAAATTCACAATCATTACCATTCTGTTGCCAAACTTCTAATGAATCCACCGACTGCCACTGAATTTTGGCACAATTCGATAATCCAGCTATAGAAATAAATGCATTTGTTTTATGAATATCATATTCATAAGTATCCTATAAATATCATATTATCCATGTTTTCGACCAGTTTCAAAAAGTGTCAGAACAATGTATGTTCCAGGTATTGTGTCGATGGGTGTTGAGCGTCAAGAAGAACTACCGTCCGGTTAAGTACCACAACTGGCGTCACGCATTGAATGTGGCGCAGACCATGTTTGCTATGCTCAAGACTGGCAAGATGGAGAGGTTCATGAAGGATCTAGAGGTACGTATCAATCTCATTTCAACCCTAATGAGTAAACAGATATAATGCCCGTACCATCTGTAGAGTGGACAAACAAAGTAATATGCGTATTAACTGGAAAAACAATTCACAATTTCAAATCAAAATGACGGGGAAATATTCAATACTCTCTTGCAATTTTTCAAAGTAGGGAACAAACAGATTTTAGAAATGAAGCATGATTGGAAACAAAGTTAATTCCTGTTTATGTATTTAAAATATGAATTACGTACTTGTTATCTCTCTGAACAGATCTTGGGCCTACTGGTAGCATGTTTGTGTCACGATCTCGACCACAGAGGCACGAACAACGCATTTCAAACCAAGACCGAATCACCGCTGGCGATCCTTTACTCAACCAGTACAATGGAGCATCACCACTTCGACCAGTGCGTCATGATACTGAACAGTGAGGGTAACAACATATTTCAGGTAGGCCTTCAGTACAGAATATTTGTGAGTAAACAAATCTGCACGAATAATAGCCAAACATAATAGCAATAACATAGTACATAATAAGTACCGGTATATTTTAATTACATTATTTTATATACATTTTTCCATCAATATCGTTGAATATTATGGAAGGGGGCTACATTAGGTATTGTTACAACACAAATGACAAAATACCAGGAAAACGCAGCATATGCATTGTAAGATAAGCGATCTAGACCTTTTTATTTCAAATTTAATGAGATGCTATAGACATATCTTGATTTAATACATTGATGCACGACCTGACTGCTCTAATTGATGTTCATTTTTTATTCATTTTTCATTGGTTTTTACTTTTTGGTCTTCTTGATAGCTTCAAAATTGATCTGAAGAAACTACATCATAATTATTTTCTGCAGAAATGCTACTTCATTTATGTAAAACTTTGGAATGTAAATATCATTCTAATGTAGAAATTCTGTTAAAATTTGAATTTATTCAAAAAAAATATCTCTTCTAAATTTCCCACTCCGGGTTATTCTCAAGAGGTGAAACCGATTGCGCTTCAAAACTATGCGGTATCGTCTCGAGCTAGACAGTGTTTGCCAAGCTACAACCAAATTTGTGCTCTCGTTTGACTTGTGCCACGCAAATAATTTTCTGTCTTCTTCTTTTATTGAGTACGGTAAAATTGAGTCTGCTATGCTTATCTGATAACATTGTTTGTTTACATTTTAGAAATACAACCTTACTTATAACCTCACATACAATTCTCTCGATCTGATCTCTTCCAGTTACACCGTAGTCACCTTTGGTCAAAAGCGTGAAAAAAGGCATATCTTTCTCTAATACTTATTGCAAAAAACACTACTACATTTTTTGGGCAACATATTGCCTGAATAACATCAGGGAATAATAATGTTCTGACAGCAATAGTTATTGAACGGTCCTTTCTATTGGTCGTTTTCAGTCCCTGCCGATGGATGATTATCGGGAAGTGATGAAGACTGTTGAGAACGCAATCATATCTACCGACCTTGCCATGTATTTCAAGAAGAAGAGTAGTTTCATGGAATGTGTTGAAAATGGAGAGTTTGACTGGCAAGGCGAAGGCAACAAAGAGTGTATGTTGTATGCATGTAGTATATCAGTATTATGTTATATGATTTACCAACAAAACTTCAAGAACATTCTCCAACAAAAATGTTTCTGAATCCAGAGAAGAATGTATAGAACAGCTTCCTCTGAAGTGGTAGGACATTCTCTTAAATTACAGTTTCAATGTTTCAATATTTCAAGCTTTTACCATATATTTAGATTTTTAAACCACATATAAATATTTCCTGCATGATACATTTGTAGAAAGTAATAAAGTCATCATTGTACATCAATGTAGCACCTTAATTTAGCTTCATATTCTATTGGTAGGTTCAGCCAATTCAAATATGAGAACATTTTAGAATAGATTTTAGGATACTACTCACATTTCTCACCCATCAAAATCAGTACTTCAAGCTTCCTAATCAACCCCATCTCACACAATCTTAAATGGGGGCCCACAATATTTTCTTGAGTATTCTATTATCTCCTAATTGTATGTTTCAGTATTGTGTGGCATGATGATGACCGCCTGCGACGTCAGCGCAATTGCCAAACCGTGGGAAGTTCAACACAAAGTAGCTAAGCTCGTAGCCGACGAGTTCTTCGATCAAGGAGACTTGGAGAAACTACAGCTCAACCAACAACCAGTGGTAAGATGAAACTCAATAATTTATAAAACCTACTCATACTATGCAGGTATAACTTGTTTTTTAAATGTCTCTTGGGACAAAAACCCAAACTTTAAATTCTGTAGAGTAGGCCTAGATCATTAATCATACTCTACGTTTCAGGCAATGATGGACCGAGAGAGAAAAGACGAGTTACCGCAGATGCAAGTTGGTTTCATTGACGTCATATGTTTGCCACTATACAAGGTTCGTAACAATCTATTGATATTATTTGAAATGACAATTTTATATGATCAATTGATGAACAATATAGAAAATTGTAGAGAAGCAGGCTCATCATGTTGAAAAATGCAGTAATATTGGCTTTGTGACTGTAATTGTTTTCATAGCTACAAGTGGCTATGTGTTTTGCTTTCTGTAATGTCAGGTTTTGTACGAAACGTTTCCATGGATCCAGCCTTTGTACGACGGCTGCGTAGAAAACAGACGTAACTGGCAAGACTTGGCCGAGAAGGTGGAAATGGGCCTCACGTGGATCGACCACGACACAATCGACAAACCAGTGGAGGAGTTCACGAGTGAGTCAGTAAAGACAACCCACAGTCAAATAATTAATGATTTTCAGGGTTCAAAAGCGCATCAACAGCAAAGGTTTTTTCACCACAACCATTATGTCAATAGTCTCAATTGCTTTGATTAAGAGGGTGTTACCAATAGCACAGCATTTTCAGCATCAACATATAATATAATAAATAACTAGAAATTTCTGTTTGATTGAAGTGTGAAACTCTAGTGCAGTTTTTTCATGCCATTCAGAGTAGTGTCTTCTGAAATACTCATGATCCATAATGAACATTCACATAAGATCACGGAACTTGTGTGTTGTAGTACGTAGTTAGATGACGATCTGTAGTTGAGTACAAAATATTTGGGAAATCATCCGGTTTTCCAACAAACAACCTTTCATCTTCTCACATCTAGTGTAACCGGTATGTCATTGGTAACATTAAATAAATTAAAATTAAATCTATAGATTTTCATTTATTTTTTATTTATATTGGGTTTTAACGATGCACTGATAACTACGATCTATTGGCGTCTGTGAATGATATATGAGATAGTGGGATGATGAGATGAAAGATTATTTCATTAGATGTTTTTGGATAGTGGGAAGGAATGTCGGTCGTGGTGTGTTGTTAAGGAACCACCTTAGTATTGACCTGAACGACAGAGGGAAACCACGAAAAAAAACTGTCAGGATTGTCGACCATGACGGGAGTCGAATCCCGGTCTCCTGAATTACGGTTCAGTGTATTAACCACTCGCCACTCGTCTCGGTTAAATCTAAAGAGACATTATAGCATCTTTCCTGTCATTTTTTCAATATCATATAATAGACCTATCATCTTATCAATTTTTATTAAAATACACAAAAAAACTTTCATCTCATATTTTTTTAAAGTAAGTATAGGCCATATTTTATGTTTATTAGGCCTATAATTAATTTTATTCGCAATTCACTCACAACTCATAAGTTTCAATCTCTCTTATATATAAAGTTATTCCATCAAATGGTTAGGGAGGCGGTGGGATAGGGGTAGTTAGGGAACTTGCCACAGCGCATTTATGTGCAATTGTAAGTTTAAAATAAATAAAATAATAAATATCTTGGAAATAAAAACCATACACACCTATAGAGAGAATTTTAGAGGCTAATATTGGACATGATGCACATATAGGGAGTTCCATCCAATCCGTTGAGCTCTTTGACCTGACGTCAATAACAAGTTATAAATAATTCTGACCAAACACATTGGAATTAAGTTCGACATGTGTTCATTTTCCAGCGAGTTGTGAACCAGAAGATATTGAATTT
>OZ023331.1:31088640-31351140 GCA_964007535.1 Brachyptera risi | reverse complement strand
CACGATGTAGTGATACCAATATTTTCCATCATAATATAAAGGAAGTGTACCAACTCGCATCTTTTTGAAGTATTTCCGGGGTCAAAATCTAAGTCCAGTGTTCATTTGCTCGTAGCGTAACTATAGCCTTTATATAGCCTTTATATCACGTTGATTCTCGGTCAACAATGCTATACAATGCCACCGGTACCCTAGCCACTCTGATCTACATCTAGTTCACGAGGGAATCTGCTAAAGTGTGACAGGCAAATGGGACCGTTGGCTCTGATTTGACAGCAAGAAAGCACAAATACCGGCCACGTTATTAGTGTGCAAGTGGGTACACCTTCTTTATATAATTATAATTTTTAAATAATGTTAACATTGCAAATTTTCCACAGTTATTAACTTATTATCTACTTTCATACAGCACAAATAAAAATTCCCTTCAAAAGCAAATCTAATAGTACGTATTGATCTCAAAAAAAGGATGCAGTATTACAATTCATATTATAACCATAAGTTATTCTGTTATTCCATTGACGATGATTAATCGATTATGAATATATTATTCAAAATGATTTCAGATAAAATTAATAGAAATACGGTAAGTAGGCCTAATTAAGAAACAATAAGAAATACAAAACACATGTCATAAGAAATGAACCATGATTTCTTCCGATCGTGAATCCTACGGTGAAAGTCTCTCTCCGCGCCAATGTATCCAACACTTTACTATGCCACTAGTAAATACAGCCAGACATCGTAAAACCAAAATGACTGATACTTTCTTCAAACTTTCTAATCGACTACATACCGCTACGCAGATATTCGTCCCGCAGCCGCTGAAGTTTTATTCAAAGATATCACTCTAGAGGAAGGAAGGTAGGTTTCGACAGTTTTAACACTACCAGAAATTGTTACGGAACAAAATATTTACCAGAATATTTGATTATAGAACCCAGTATTCACGGCATACGATACAAGAAAATATTATATTGTGACAAAAATGTAAATAAATATCATAATAGCACTGAAAATAGCAGTTGACAATTATCAATTTTGCAAAATACAATAGTGCAATAAGACTAACATTACGTTTTATCCGTGAAAATAGTTTTGGAGAGACTGGATTGACGAACGTACACAATTAAACCTTGTTTCGAGTAACCTGTTAAATCTTCAACCTTCATGCATTGTTCCTGGATGCATCGTATCCCACTTCTATCAATAACTTTGTCTCACCCTACTGGACTATGTAACCCAAGAAAAAATTTCCTGTGTGGAACCTTTTCCTACGTAGGTACTGCTTTCCTTCGTCCTTTGAAAAATGAAAGTGTAAGGTTTCACTGAACTAGGGAGACTTGAAATAAATGAACAAGCAATAAAGTTCAACAAAATTAAGGAGTTTGAAATATAAAATCATTAAATGATATTTATCCTAAGATGATGAGTAGGGGAGGGGGTGGAGGTGTGGGCCACTTTCCACTAAAACTCTAATATTTCATACAAATGATCAAATATCTGAATGTTGTTGTTTTCATTACAAAGTTTGGACTTTTAGCTCAATACCACACAATTTTTAAAGCTCTCTTAGCTATTATACGATTAGTAATTAATTTTTCAAAACATGTCAACAAAGTGGCCAACTCCTCCCACCCCCCTGAGAGGTGTGGGCCACCAAAGAAAATACACTGTAAAACAATAGAGTTTGTGTATAAAAACATATTTTTTTGCTCATAATATAACAATAATACTTTCTTCGCTTTCTTTCAATAATACTATCAACTACTTCCTTCACTGCAGCCTCCATCACTACCTTTTCTGGAGGTTTCCTGTCCGTCTTGAAAGTGCGGCATTTGATCACCATTTTACAAAAAAAAAAGATCAAACCTAACCTATAAATGATGAGTGGCCCACACCTCCCCATGGTACAAGTTAGCACTTGAAAGCTGATAGAGTGATAGTTGAATAATAAAAGAAGTTATGTTATTCTATATTAATTATAAATGTACCTACCTAATAATATGTTTAATAAAAAATTACCTCATCTGGCAATCTAGCATGTGTCCTGAGAAAGAAGCAAAATACTGGGAGCAAAATTTTTACTTTTAGGTGTGCATTTTCTAAAAATGCCAATAAAAATGCTGCCAACTGTCCCACATTCTTCAAATTTCATCCACATGGCAGTTGTTATAAAATACACCAACTGTTTGAGTGGTAGTTCTGAATGTTCAAAACTGTGACTGTAATAAGAAATGGCCCACAACTGCCGGGGGCCCATACCTCCACCCCCTCCGCTTCGCCTACAGATTAATTATGAAGCTCTGAACGAAAGTAAACATCCCTAACAAAACGCAAAGTCTATTTATTGTAACACTACCGGTACGATTGATTTATGATTCAACCTCCAATGTTGATTGACTGTTGTGTAAGTTAGCCATCAAGAATTTAAGGACATAACGGTGAGAGGTTAATTGTAGTGTCAGTTCATTGGTTAGAGTTAGTCCTACAAGTTCACATAGGGTAATGTCAGGTCTATGATTATCCCGGCATAGATTGTTAATGGTAACATATTTTTTATTTAGAACACACCACAACTCTGGACAAATCTGTACCAGTCGGTTATAATAAAATTGGCAATGGTGAATACAATCAGGTTCGAAACTCAATATTCTGGTAAGTATTGTGGACCATTCAATGAACAGAGTGTAACGCAATTGATCAGTCTGTCGACGCACGCAATTGGCTGGATTGGTCACATGAAAAACTCTTCCGTGGATTCGGATAAGGAAAGTCACGTTCTTGTTGCTGCGGGCTCGTTTAAGATGGCGATCTCGATCTGTTAGGTAGACGTTAAGGTCACATGATACAAAAGAACGAATCCCAATATAGTTTTCTTCAAAACTTGGAAAGTTGACCTAAAAGAACTATGGAAAATTACAAAATCTATCTGATGATTAGTCAGAAAAGAAAAATTTGAAGTACTGAAAGATCAAAAGAACCAAGTAGGGTCAATATGAAGAATCTAAGGTAATATCAGATAATTATTGGACGTTTTGTTCAAGGATACAACTCGTAAGCCTCTCTCGGTAGGGTCCGTCAGCAAGAGACCACGTGGCGCGTACACTCGTTCATTTTGTTCCACGACAAACTTGGCCACCTTGCGCAGACACTGCACGCAAACAAAAACATGGCGGTAGGATTAAGAAAATCTCCGCCTAACACTGTATTTATAGATTATCAGCAGGACCTACCGGTAAGTGGTAGGTGTACCTGCATTTTTTTTTTAAATAGAATAGGTCTACACTACATTAGCCTACAGTACAATACATGTGAATTTTATAACAAATATTGTGTAGCCTATCACTAGGTATAACCTATATAGTATTTTTTAGGTGGGCCCATTGATAATCAAATGATTTTGGAGAGAACATAATTTAGAATTTAGAATTTTTCACATTTTGGTATTAAATATAGCTGAGATTAATCAATTTTGGGTTTACATTCTACTACAGTATGATTATTATCGAAGCACACAGCCAGCTTAATTTTACAATTTAAATATCAAACCCACTTGATAATTGAATGTGATCCAATCAATACTGTGACGTTTAATTTTAATGATGTATTTCTATTGGTGGAGCTAGGCCTTGAGCTTCAAAGTATAATCCCATATTACTGTTTAGAGAACAGTATGAAGATATGTTTACAGGGTTCAATTTTTCATCAAATTAATTTTATTCAAAATTAGTTTTCGATTAACTTGACATAAACATTGAATGTTTGTTTACACTGTTCAATAAGTTGAGTCAAATGATGAAATCCTGATGACGTCAGCTGAACATGTCTGTATGGTGTTTGACTAGCCATGATGAGTCAGCTCTTCGCAATTCAATACGGCGTCAGATTCAGACTAGGACAGCACAAAAGTGATATTTGCACTGGCAGTAACTGTTATAGATATGTATTGCATAACTTTAGAAGAAAATAATACTAGTACAACATATAACTTGCTACATACTTCATACAAATTAATTTAAATTGTGGCAGCAACTCTGGATCAAGGTGATTTCTAGCAGTCATTTTGTCTAGTGATACCAAAGAACGATACGTCACATGAATGGTGAGCTGTGATTGGCCAGTTTCAATTCAATATTTGATGAAACTAGAACCTACCCTAAACCAAAAGTATCGAAGTCAATATGAAATACAATACGTTCCTCAATAGTTTTTGTTCAATGTTTGCATTTAGGCCTATCTATATGATCAAATAACTTCAACTCAATTTGGGTAAGTAATTTGATGAAAAATTATAACAGTGATAATGGACCTTAATATATGATAATGGACCCTGTTTACGCTCGTACAATATATTACTAATGCACAAAAGCAACACTGCGTAGCCTAGACCTACTAAAATTACTAAAATCCAAATGTCTTTATAAAAACATTTTCACATCATAACTACTACTGTGTAGTAAGTGAAATTACAAAAAAAATAGCTGTACATAATTACCGTATTAACTAGCAATTTGAGCATGTCCTACCGCTCTTCTGCCCCCCCCCCCCCCCCCCTCCATTCATCTCACCCCCACAACCACTAGGCGTGTAATAGTCAGATAGTAGAACAAAAATACTGTCTGTTTGCATGGGAGGCCTAGTGGGTGTGGTGTCACGGGATGTCTAAATGAAAGAATGTCAATTTCGGGACACGTATGATTTGTTTTGCGCCTGAATCACATCATTCAAATAAAATCTGACTATACATTCGTATGAACGCAGAACGTCAAAATACGCTTCAAGACTATTTATCATTTTTCTTGCAAACTTGGAATCAAAAGTTGACCTTTTTAGCACTTCTGGGGCAAAACAAGGTCAAACAGGCCCATAACTACTGTAGGCTACTGTACTCAATAGATAGATGCAGATCAATAAGTTAGCCTTTATCATGATACATATATTTCTGAAGTTGAAAAATCTCTATACAGATAGGCCTACATGACTTGTTTAGGACTGACCAGAGGTAATCAAAGCATTTTGCATCTCAACCTCTTTATGGTCATTATTTATTAAATTTTAAAAAAAAACTCCGGCCTCCTGAATGGTGGTTCAGCGCACTGACAAATGATCAAACCACCTCACTGTCTAATGATTAAAAAGCAGGTGTTTCTGCAAAACCCTGCAATCATTTTGGTATGGTGCCTTTGCCTTTTTAAATACATGCTTTTACAAAGGCACAATTACAGTTACAGTTACAACAATTACGGCAATTACAGAGGCAAGAACTTTAGAATCCAAACAAGTTCATGTAGCAAATTTAGTATTAAAAACTATAACATGCCAAGCGGTAGTAGTTTGGGTATGCCTAGCGAACCTTCATAAACACGTTCCAAGTCCAAAATGTCTCCTCACCTTTTCGTAGTGTGTTTCTGTGCATATAAACATCAAGTAGGCAGTGAGGCAAGCCATACAGCCTTCACAGTAAGTGTTGCAGCCTGCTTTCTCAGCTTCAGCGTAGATCGCATTTAGCTGGTTGACCGTATATTCAAACGCTTGCCGTTCGATCTGGAAACAAAAGTTATTTTATTTATATTAGGTTTAACGATGCATTGTAATGATAACTAAAATCTATTGGTGTTGGATGAATGGTTAATGAGATGATGGGATGAAGGTTTCATGGATAATGGGACGGGTTTAGTGGGAAGGAAGTGGTCGTAGCCTATATTGTAGTGCTCAACCATCCCAGCAGTAATCGAGACTACAGCTAGGAAAACCATGAAAAAACCTATGAAGATGGATGGTGGCAGGGATCGAACCAAGGTTTGATATGCCCCTCACCTCCCAGATTACATGAATCGATTCATGATGCGATAGCAACTGGGCTGAGTATGCTGGTCAAGACAGTTGTTTTTCAGTCTTAACTCTTATGTTGCCAAGCAGTGAAGTAAGCCTACTCCCACAACAGGCGTTATTATCTCACCGAGTGATAATGTTTGACTGTGAATATATTTAATGCTCATTGAAAACATTACTATATTTGACTGTTATATGTATTGGGTTTAACGATGCACTATAATGATAACTAAGATATATTGGCGTTGGATGAATGATTAATGAGATTAATGATTAAGGAGATTAATAGATCTATTGATGTTACACCAAAATAGATTGGCATTATTTTTCAGAAAAATTGATCCAACGGTTTTTCCGGAAAAATCGGAAAGTTTGGAAAATTACAATAAGATAAGAATAACCCATGATAAAAATATTGGAATATGAAAATTTTTCAGAAGCTTTGAAATTTTCACTAAATATGAAAAACATTATACATATTTTCAGTGATTTTCACAACAATCGAATGAGAAATAACAAAGCAAACGCAATAAAAGTATACATTTGATTGAATATTGGGATCAATTGGTTTTGCAAAGTGTATATATGCGACAGGTTGCAGCACTATACATCTCAACAAGTTGCGGGTCAGATTTTTGAACGTTTGAATGAATCAAGGTTCGTAGATGTGGATTGAGCTGACAGAATATTTTTCATTCTAGATTTCCATACCAGTCATAGTCATTCTAGGTTTACCTAGCTCATCTCACAACGCATATCCCGCATTTTTCTAGTGGTAAATATACAGAGCCTAGTAGGCTCTAAGCCGAATCAATGGCCGTACCAATCTGTTTTAGGGTTGAGTTACCGGTAGGTGATGGTCAGGGTTAGAGAAATTAGGTTCAAACCTAAAAATTACAGTTTTGGTGTCCATTCACACAAACCTTATCCTCCCTAACTGGCTAACCCTAAGATTCATAGAAAAAAATGAAAAATAAAAACCTAAGATAGTTAACCTATCAAAACCTAAAACAAGTTAGGTTGGAAAAGTGAAAGATATGTATTAGTACGCTTAGACCTCGGCCTATATAATATTGATGCTTTTGGCCATGGCCCATGGGTTATACAAAATGTGCTTTTGGTCAGTCAGGAATGAAAAAAACAAGGTCCCAGGTACCGGTATCGATTGACATCTAGGCCTATTGAATAGGCCTGGTAAAAATAAACTCAGATGCTATTTTGATCACCTGGTGAATATAGTTGCGCTCAGTTTTAGGCCTATATATCAGAGTAATTTACGCTTAGTACTTAATCAGCGTGACTTTGCATTGCATCAATAACATGTTGTCATGGGGCGCCTGAAGATTGAATACTGGAATAGAGATAGGCCTACTACCATGAGTGAACGTTTTTTGGCGTGTTCACTAATTACAATTTTTCAATTTGATATAGGCCTACATTTTATTCACACATGAAACATAAGATATAAAAACATAGGAAATACAAAAATTACACAATTTACAAAATAATTATAAATATTTAGATGTGTGAAGCCCGCGTGAAGATAATATCCTACCTTGTGTGTGGACTAGGCCTGGCTAATAGACATTGACAAATAATAAATAATAGAAAAAGGATGTGCCTATTCGAGGGAACGATCAAAACCTGACCTAAAAAACTTTAACTCAGCCCTACAGATCTTCTGTGCTCTAACCAATTCCTCGAAATGATAGCTCTTCCGGCATTATTATACGCCAAGGCCACTTTCACTCTTGGTAGGGCCTAGTAGGACCTCTAGATCCAGTTTTCGCTCTTCAGCGCCCCAGTCTACACCAGCTAGACCTAGGCCTACGTAGGCCTTCCTAGTTCTACTCCTGGGCCTAGGGTCTATTCGATGTCATTACTCACCTTGTCTTCCAACTCTGTTGGAAACCTTGTCTGAAACTTGACAAGTGTTCCTTCGCTGTAGTCTCTCTGTACAAATACTTTGAGGCATTGATTGTTGACAACCCTCGTAGCGGCCATGTCATCCAGAGGAGTCGGGCTGGAATGGTTCTATAGAAACAAACAATAAGAGACACTTAGAGACAACAGTAAGTGATGATTACAGTGTAGGAGCCTACAGTTAATGCTAGCATGCCTACAGTGTAGGCTTGGGCCTGAACATTGAGTAAATAAATATCCTTATGGACTGGAGACTGGGTACAAACTGTCAAATCTTACCATAGGCATGGCCTTTTCGGTTGCTTTTTTCCGACAAATTTTGACGCCGTTCTCAACAACCTTGAATCGTTTATTGTTTCTTCGATCTGAACCTATCGCAAAACTATCAGCTACTCGACTGTGAGGCAAATACAACTAAATCTAGAGCTTATCATAACAGATTACTACAAGACTCCATCTTTAATCCACCGCACAACATGTAAAGCAGCCTGTACAGCGCTGTACAGTGACGTTTCATGATTGGCATTCAAGAGCGCCATGGTTTCTCCAAAACAAAAGTAGTCACACCCTTAGCTCCAGAACCGGTGCGGATAACATTTTTCTATCCTTGATCGTTTTAAAATATTTAAAATTGACTTGCGTAAAAATTATTGCATTCTATAAAATTAATCTTACAAACTATGATCCATTCTATCTAGTTAAGCTTGACAAAAACTGTTGTTATTTTCATTTCATTCAACAAAAATGTGACATAGGCTATTTGTGGGCCTACTCAACATCCTGTAATCCTATCATTATACGAAATTATATTGTTCTTGATTCGTCTTTACTGTACAATTTCTAATTACGGACACCATATTACCAACAATAAAAATGTGTTGATTAAGCTAATTCATTAATTGGGGTACAAAAATACCATTGATAACCAACTTAATCAACAAATATATTATTCGTTAAACGTCCCACCTCAGCAGTACTGACATAATAAAAATTTGCCCCAATAATAAAGATCACCCACCACATTTCCCCCTGAGAAATGTTGTGGGCAGGATATTTTATAGGCCTGTTATTCAACAAAATCATTATACAGACTGGAAGTAGACCCGGATTAGAATACTTTTCTTATTATTAAACACCGCTACAAAATGACCTCACTGTTGACATGCCTCTAAACCCAACATTCACTCAAAAGTCAATTTGAAAATTAGGCACTAGCTAGAGAATACAACATAATATTGCTGATATTTAGATGAGCGTAGCGAAGCTTTCCATTTCACACCCTGAAAAAAAATGGGCTTCGTTTTTATGTTTTTTTTGTAATTATGTACGTGGCATACAGGTCAGAGAAATGAATCAATCAACTTGGAACTTTTTCTGAACATTGGTGTCATACATACCAGAATAGGTTGGGATTGTTATTCAGAGAAATCGGTCAGAAGGTTTTTCCGGAAAATAATCGGAAAGTTTGAAAAATCCTCGTAAGAATAACCCGGAGGAAAAATACTTGAAAAATAAGAACTTTTCAAAAGCTCTCAAATTTTCACCGAATATGAACAATACTATTATACACCTTTCCAGAGATTTTTGCAACAATCGAATGAGAAATAACAAAGAAAACGCATTAAAGGTGTACATTTTATTGAATATTTGGATCAATTGGATTTGCAAAGTGTTTATGCGACGGGTTGCAGCACTATAAATATCAATAAGTTGCGGGTAAGGTTTTTAGGCATTTGAAATGATCCAAGTTCCGTAGATGTAAATTGAGCTGACAAGTTATTTTTCATTCTAGATTTCCGTACTTCTAAGCTCATCTCACGACGCGCATCCCGCGTTTTCCTAGTAATATACCAATGAGACGGGTGAACCAGTAGCTAAAACGCTGAATCTCATTGTTGATCTTATAGTCATCATACAATACCATATAAATAATCAAATGCCTATATAGGGCCTAATTGACCAAACTATGAACTTATCATCACCGAGTTTGGTGATGAAAGATTAGCTTTATTCCACAAAAAAAAATTATACAGCAATGTCAAGCACTTTCCAGGCAATCCTCTCGCTGGCTATACAGGACTTTTCCCGATCAATTACGTCGATTTTGACATCACATTTTTGTAGATATGGTATAGCCATTCCATGTGTTATTCAAGTGTATGTGTGTGTATGTGTATTCAAGTGTATCCTCATTTCAACAGTTCACATTTTATCCGCAGCGCGCGTATCTGCAACTTTTAGTGTCAAATAGCTCTTGATCTAGACTAGATTCAAAAATGAAAACTCGATCTTTCACAAAAGAAGGTTAGGCTTGCCTTTACGAAAAAAAGTAATTATAACAACTGATATTATCAACTGGATTTTATTTTCTCATGCAAACTTGATACACTTTGATACAGACAAATTATAAGCTAGATTTTTTTACGATACGCCATAGGATACGCATAGCGGCCGTAGACCTATTTACGTATAATTTTATTTGTATATACTAGGAAAACGCAGCATGCGTTGTAAAATGAGCAAGAGATCTCAATTGTCTTCATTTTTGTGACAAAAAATGGCGATATTCAGATTTTTAGTTGATCTGCTCTTCCATTAAACCAATCCTATTTTAACTTGTGAGATTTTATCAATTAATGAAAAATGATAATATGAAAAAATGGGTGATGAAATGACCTCGCTGTCACCCCAAATCGAGGAGGGGTTTTAGCAGGTGAGAATCCGACACTCCCCGCAATTCAAACCGCGGGGGTCATGCAAGATTTCCCCTCCTCACAAAACAAAAAAGGAATAATAATGAATGTAATAAAATATATAGAGAGAAGTTTCGAATTGAAATATAATTGTTAAATAATAATTCATTTATTCAACAGCTTTGAATATACATGTTATATACAAATACTGATACAGTTATGAGTAGATTACATGCTATCAATATTTGGTGGCTGAGTTTCTCCAATACAACACCAAGTTCAATGGGCCCACAGCTTATAGTTATAGGCCTACTAGAGTATGAGATAATATGATTATTGACAAATAAGAGAGAAAGTGAAATACTGTAATATGATGAAAACAAATAAAATGAAATAATATGATGAAAACGAATAAAATGAAATAATAATGAGATACAAACAAGACTGTAAACTATGAAATATGGTCTGAAAAAATAGTATGAAAAGTAGATTTGCTAGAATGAATTATATGAGCCACCATGTCAGTCTTCCTTTTATTCACTATCCTTTGGTTAAATACCGATCTTTGTGAAGCCTCTTTACTGCAGCTTTGAATGAACTTTGGCTCAATGTCTTGAGCTTTTCAGGGACTGCATTGTATAGCAGTGACACCGTATGTGAAGGAGGCCTTGAATCTAGTTGTTTCGTGTTTATGAATACTGAGCTGATTGCTATTTCTGGTAAGTGTTGGGTGAATTTCATTTCTACATACTAGTTTCGTCCTCAGGTATGAATTTATATTAGTTTTCAGAATTTTGTGAGTAGTATGGATCATGTGAAGCTGTCTTCTTTTCTTCATTTTGAGCCAACCTGCTTTTCTGATTGCTGGAGTGACGTGCTGATGTGGAGTGACGTGGAGTGGACTGAGTGCAGTGTTTAGGCCTAGGCGCACTAGGCGCGCGTCTAGGACCCCGGATTTTGGGGCCCCCAATTTACTTTTTTGATATATCTTTGTTTTTAAATTATTAAATATATTTGTAACCTTCCGTAATCAAAAAAGAAATTAAACGCAATATACACTATTTGTTTATAACTGCTACCATATTATGTATTGTGCTGCAGCCAATCAAGAGTCCATGGTCGGTTATTTCATGTGTTCCCTTTAGGCTACGTAACGTATATTTGCTTTCTGCGCCTGCGCATTGTGCGGGCATTGTCTATAGCCATTGACGCTGTTTCTGGGCTGTAAACTTACATTTCAGTATTTTTTTCTACATGATTTTGATTTTTTTCTACTGAAAACGTCAAACTCCTCTATTTCTCCAAATGTACATGTAGGGGGGGGGGGGGGGGGGGGATCAGAATCAGATTTAGGGCCCCATAAAAGCTGACTGAGTGGCATGGAATCACGGATTAGTCCACTTGAGCATTAGATGTGATTGAACCTCGCCCTTTTCGATTGTTATGACGGAATTGAAAAATGATCCCATGCCCATATCTAACCGAGAGACCGAGAGAGAGAGAGAGAGAGAGAGGTATGTACTTGCTGTCAAATTATTGTTATGACTTCAGGAATGATACAAGGAATGGTAAAATGCTTGGATACTTTCAGGCAATAATAAAATACAGTAAATAAATAACTTCTAATGACATTCCATTTGATGAATTATTATATTGGTTTTTAATATTTTAATTTGATTTTTTCTCTTAGATTTCTCTTAGAATGGGAAGTATAAGGATTACGTTCTCATCATCTACGTGATACGCAAAGTTTTTCCGAACCGAACTCCTCCACCCCTGTGTCATGAATCATTTCGTTTCATCCGTCATAAAGAAGCAATAATATTTTTAAGAAGCAATAATACTCTAAAACTTTGGGAGTCAATCAAATCACCTCACACTTGTCAAAAGTCAAAACCACACTTCAGGTCGAAACGATCAGGACTAGACGCATGTGCACCGGGACAAATGTTGACTCGAGACAACCAACCGTTCAAAAATCTTGGAACGGTAGGCGTCAATGGAAAAGAGCGCGTTACAAGGAAACACTCGTGACGCCCCAGGCTATTGTACACATTTGAATTTGAAAACTTTTCGATATCAATCGAATCAAAAATCAAAAAGTATATATCGAAATCAAATCGAAAATCGATCAATATCGAAGGGCAACCCTATTTATAACACATTCAATAATATGGTAGCCAGACAAGTTTTGAAAATGAAAAATGGGCTTGAAACAGCATTGAAAATATGTAGGCCAAATCATTCAAAACCTGTTGATTTGATTTAAATACATGCTTCTGTGATACTCTGTTTTTTATTGATAACGACTACATCACGTATAGCAGGCAGACTCCTGGTTTTATCCAGAACCAAGCCATGTCCATGTTGACCTATATTGATTTCTTGAGGAATCACCAAATCAGTGTAGGTGTAGGAAAATTAAAAAAGAAACAAATGAATTGATTTGTACTTGATGATTATGCCTACCATATAGAATAATGGAAATACATAGGGCCTATGTCATGTATGTTGCCTAGTCAAAAGCTCTAGGGTGAAATTGCACGCCCGTAGCTCGAATACTGTGAAACAACTGCTACATTCGTACACGCCACCGGAAAAGAACCGCCAACACTAAGCACCATCATAAAACACACAACACTGTTTTGGACTGATCCTCACACTGTCACAATTATAGAGCCTCCCACAAGAATGCAGGCCTACCGTCCTTCTTCATAGTGAAGAAGTGTGTAATAAGTCTGCGCTGATTTTCTATTGAAATAGCACACAATTCAATTAGTAATCAATAAGACAAGAACTTTTAAATATAGTATGACTTTAATTCAAGACACAGTTAAAAATGTATACACAGCCTGTAATACAGTAGTAAGTACTAATTAGAATAGCTATAACAAAAGTAAAACATAAATAAAATCAATTAACTGAATATTACTTAGACTAGTAGATAATTACTGACATTTCTATGGTAGGTAAATCATGGCATATTTACAGGACCGCTCCTCAAAGCAGACTAGTTTTACCGCTAGTTTAAGTTTCCCAAAACTATAATAAATAAAAAATGTTGTAAATACAGACCGCGACTTCTACGTAAACACTACTGTATTACGATTTTTCTTCTTATCAAAATGCAAAGCTTGACACAAAGTCTTTGTTCCCCAATTACTTGTTAATTCAAATTTCAAGTTCACTGTTCCAATTAAGGCTTAGGATGACAATTGGAAGTACCTTTGAAATAAGGGGGAAGAGGGGCTGACCACAAGGCCTGGATATACAACGACTGCTCTACCGAATGCTCAAAGTTGAACAATGAGTAGACCCTAATATGGCTTACTGACCCCCACCCTTGGTTAGCTAACGCTCCAGGAATAGCTCATCTGACAGTTGTTTCCGGGACGGGAAGCTGGACTGCGTGCCCAGTCCTTGCACGGACACGGCAGCAATCTTACATGACCGACGTATGCTCTCGCGTAACCCCAACGTTGGAAAATAGGCCAGGTAATAGGCCAAAGCTCCGATGAACATGTCGCCCGCACCCTGCAAGCAACAGTTCAAGTCCTTTAACTAGGTACACTGCTAAAGTCACAACCATGTTTTTTTGAATCTTTAGTATGGTAACAAAATTTGTGTTCATTATTGTTATCTAGGCACTGTGGAGTAGTTCATGCAGTGATTTAAGTAGACCTGAATGAATTCATTTAAAAAATGGAAATAACAATATTGTCCGAGAAAGACAAAGTAGGGAGACAAAAAATAAGTACCACTCACAGTTGAATCAACAGGTGTGACCGGTTCAGACGGAACGTGGATTACGGTCTTATCATTTTTAGTCGCGTACACAGCACCTTCTTTGCCGAGCGTTATGATAACTGTGTTACATCCTTGATCTAGTAGTTTCAGCACTGCTTTCTCTGCTTCCGCTAGGGAATCCACCGTCATGTTCGTCATCACGCTTGCCTTTGAAAACACACCAGAACAACTTTACTACGAGCTCATTCCCTGCTGAACCTTGCTATCTCACATGAAATGAATCTCCAACAAAATGTGCATTGGAATTTTATTTTTCCATGTCAAAAGCTAGGTATTAAGCCCAGTTATATTTGATTGAATGAATATTGGAGTTTAAAGGCGCGTCAACGACGAGGTTATTTTGCGTTTTTTTAGTTATAATTACCGAACGTTTGTATTATATGCCCAATATCTATCCACACATATGCATTTTCCCTCTCTTGAAGAGCTAACTTGGCTAAAACCTTTTATATCACTACTTTTATATGCCAAAGTGTTTGAATAGCAAGGGATTGGCTCACTGTTTTTACAAGTTTTTGTTTTTGGTGGGGTTAGAAAATACCTTGCACAAATCGTAAAAACCAGTGCAACCAAGTAAACGTCAAGAATCACTATAGTGAAACCTCTATGCATTGTTCCTTGATCCATTGTTTTCTTGCTTGTATCATTCATTTTTTCTCACCCCACTTCCATTCAATCAATGTTAGATTTTCCTGGATGGATAGTTTTCCTGCATGGATAGTTTCATTTTCCTGGTCCCTTGAAAAACGATGGATAGAGGTTTCACTATAATCTGATTCACAATATAATTTGAACTTCAATCACCATGCAAAAATAACAGATCTAACAATTCACTCTCATTTTTTATAGCTGTGGAGAGTCTCAATCAGAATGAGCATGATTTGATCATCTATAAGTACGACAGTTATAATCCAAGGTTAAACACACCTCGGTCTCATTGACACAGAATATGGTGCAGAGCTCCAATATCTGCGAGTCTGGCATAACTACAGCCGGCGCAGCGTTCACGATAGATATGGTGTGCTCTGACTGCATCTTCAGCGCGCATACCGTCGTGTCAAGCGGCGTTTCGAACTGAAAGACGAGAACGTCGGCAGCTTGGATGAGCGAGACGGCTCGTTCGACATCCCTTTCACTCAAGAAAGTGTTGGCACCGGCGACAATAACTATGCTATTTTCACCTGCAGACAAAGTGGGTCAATTTTCATCCAAATCAAGAAGAATTGCCATTTATTTGAAAAAATCCATTGTTTGTGAACAGGGATCCAGCTTGCACAGGGAAACAATTCCTACCGGAGTGATTTTATAAATATAAATTATCATGACATAAACAGCTCAAGATACAAAATAATTGAACATGTCATAAGATGTGTACAATAACTGTACTCGGGTGATGAAATGACCACGCTGTCGGTGATTTACGATTAACGATTCACTGAATAAGCCTATAGTAGGCCTAGTAATATAAAAACAATTGACAATGGGGTTAGACCGTTAGACCTAGCCCAGGCACAATGCTTTCACCAGTGAAATTATAATCGAGTAGCCGGGTCAATTTGTCCATGAGTGTTGGTTCAATCTCGCCCATTTCAAACCATCGTGTGGACTGGCCTTTATTTGATTAATTGATTCTCTAACCATCAATTGGTACAACCTGCTCATAATATTGATGAGTATGAATGTTTACATACCATTTTCCGCTATTGTTATTTCGGCCATTCCCGAGGACATACCACTCTTTATTCCAACATGATCCGTATTGACATTGCAGCCTTTCAACACATCGAAATAATCGCGTCCAAACGTGTCATCCCCCAGCTAGGATAAAACAATTCAATCTTGACACTTTTAGATGTGTAGCAAAAACTGGTGATTACATACAACCTACAGTGAGGCCTACAAACAAATTGCCTTTTTTTACTGAGCTCCTAGTTATAGGCTAGAATAGATTTAAGGTATGTTTGCAGTGAGAAAAATGAAGCTGATATTTTGAAATGTTTCTGTAGAACTTCACATGAAATGTAATAATATTCAATGACTCGGAGTCGTTCTCAAAGAAGATGTCACGTGAAATTTTATCCCATGACGACACTATCGGTTTCCACACACTACAGCAAACCGTCGTTAATCCAAACTCGGTTACGAAATTTAAATTCGACATGTTTCTAACTAAAAGTCGGTATCCTGCTGAAAGTATGGGCATTTCAATGAACTAATGAATATGGTCTATTCAAATTCCAGCTAATTCATAGTTCAAACTAATATTTCGACCCTCCAATTGCTTCAGCACTGTTTTCGTATGGGATGATTCGAAATAGTTCTGAGTGAATTCCCTGAATTGATCATTATTTTCCCAATTGCCATCCTTTTTATTTGACGTGTGACAATAGGCGTACACACTTGGAGCTTCGACTCTAAGTGCTCTTGCCGCTCTGACCTTG
Organism: Brachyptera risi; assembly: GCA_964007535.1. Lineage (NCBI taxonomy): Eukaryota > Metazoa > Arthropoda > Insecta > Plecoptera > Taeniopterygidae > Brachyptera > Brachyptera risi. Next base: position 31,334,441 of record OZ023331.1, on the reverse strand, counting down.
ACGAGCGGTAAGCTCGGAATACTCGTTCGTTAGACAGACTCGGGACGACCGAGCGCCATGGAAGCGGGCTATATAACAATCATGCGTTGTCGGCTACGGGTACACACGTATGACATAGCTCTCTCAAGAGCAATATAAAAAAGCTTCAATTGATGATTTTTGTGGAGAACGAGTTTTTTGGTCAATCCAAATTTTTATGAATCGAAATCATTTTTTTAGGGTCCCTTGCATTTCGTATTAATGAGGGTTCACTGTAAGCATAATAGGTCGTAGTTTCCTTTTCCCTCTTACGTTATTAGCCTTTCTACTTTCTCTCATTCTAATAATAATAAATTCTAATACAGTACCATTGTAAACTCAATAACAGTACCTACCATTGCAATGAGCGCCGTGGACGCTCCCAGTCGTGACGCGGCTACACATTGGTTAGCACCTTTACCACCATAGCCCAGAGCAAACTTGGTGCCGTGTAGAGTTTCCCCAGGCTTTGGCAAGTGAGGTGCATAGCTGAAATGTGAATGAGAAGTTCATGTTGGTTTCTTTCAAGAATCACAAATTTATGTATACCTCTTAGCTTGGGCTATAACATGAATAGGCGAACCGTAATATTTCTAAATTATGAATTAATCATCAGAACTAGGTCAATGCTGCCAGAACTTTTTCAAGTGGTGATAAATTCAAAACACGTAGATAGGTCTTGTAATTTAAAATACCTCATGTCAACACCCGAAAAGAAAACTAAAGAGCAGTCAATTTTTAAAATGGAAGCGTACATGTTATGCAGAGGTCGAGCTCTATATACTGTTTTCATATGGATACCAATACAGACGTGAGCTGAATTTGAACGTATTTTCATTGGAACATTCAAGGTGAAATTAAAACATGCACATTAATCAAAAAGGAAATTATGCACAATGCAATCTTCTCTGCCATTTTCTCTCACGCTCTTCTGAGGCTTGGACAAGACCTCATCAAGCATGAATGGCTTCACAGCAACGTTTAGAAAAAATGAAAGAATTCATTAGTTTTTTTTTAAACTCGGATATGGATTGCAATTTATATTTCATATTTACATAATGACTAGGCCTACTCAAGTATTGAAATTGAATTTCCCCAACCTTTAAAGGACATAACAATCCTGGGAATGGATTTGAATGAATGTTGATGCTATTTTTTCCTTTAATTTTAGAGAAAACTAGAAATCATCATCTCAATCTCAGAAATTCAAATTAATTTATTTGTCCGTCAAATTATCACGTAGACGCCCCCTTTTCTGATTCGTGACGTAGATGTTACACTCCTCCTATTTCATTTCAACGGCGTTCACGGCACACCGAGTGTCACGCACAGTGGTACTAAAACTGTCACTGATGCTCTATTTTTGAAGTCACCTGAAAATGAATGAATTCATTGTAATCTGCAAATGTTGACCTGCCTGAATAATGTTTTAAATACCTTCCACATACATTTCTTAAATAATTACACTCCATAATAAATCACCCAGATTTCGGTAAAAAACAACCTTTTTCCACAACTATTTACATGCGTAAATAAGAGATAAAAATACGTTCTCAAGGTGCAAAATGTTCAGACAATTGTTATCTATCATTGTGAAATTATTTCATCACGCTGACTAGTATAGTACTTTTGTCAAATCGTTTATCTAGTTTGTCACAAATCTTTGTGTTTTCGCCGGGATTCATATTAGCTTGAGCGTGCGAATGGAATTTCACAGTCCGCCTGATATTCCTAGCGCAACCGATGAAGAAATGACAAACAGTTCACTTTATTAAAACAACGATTCGGAGAGTGACATGATACTTAGCATGTTGAAGTAATTTTCCAATAATAGGTAACAATTGCCTGAACATTTTGCACCTTGAGAATGTATTTTTATTTCTTATATTACGCATGTAAATAGTTGTGGAAAAAGGTTGTTTTTTACCGAAAACCGGGTGATTTATTATGGAGTGTAGTTAATTGAGAAATGTATGTGGAAGATATTTGAAATATTATTCAGGCAGGTCAACATTTGCAGATTACAATGAATTAATTCATTTTCAGGTGACTTCAAAAATAGAGCGTCAGTGACAGTTTTAGTACCACTGTGCGTGACTTTCGGTGTGCCGTGAACGCCGTTGAAATGAAATAGACATCTACGGCACAAATCAGAAAAGGGGGCGTCTCTTACGTGATAATTTGACGGACAAATAAATTAATTTGAATTTCTGGGATTGAGATGAAGATTTCTAGTTTTCTCTAAAATTAAGGGAAAAAATAGCGTCATCATTCATTCAAATCTATTCCCAGGGTTGTTATGTCCTTTGATAAACAAAACTCACTCATAAATAATATTGCAGCTACAAAGGCTGAGAAATCACTAGGATTTACATACTCACAAGGAAAAGTCTATCATGCATGAACCCAACACCACGATCTTTGAATTCGTTTTACATTTCTCGTCGGGCATTTTTCTATGAAGCTGTGCCTACAAGTGTTCGTAAATTGAACTGGAACAATAGGAATTATAAACATGAATATACCTGCATAAAAAATAAATATATAGCCTATAGGCCCCATATATTTTTTTAGGCTGTGGATAATCGTCTGGTGAGCCGTATGAATAAGCGTAAATTATAGATTGTACGGTCAGCTTTGTCATTGGTTGTTTATGTTAGTGACGTACGATTCGTTCGGAAGATAGTCTAGTTGTAATTTTCACTGCTAGAGTGCACCAGACACCAGTTACCGATAAATGAACATGATATGTAAGCTCCGTTCCGCCTGCCGGCGGTATACGCGAGGTTTATACACCAACCTGACCTACCTAACCTAAACCACTGTCCGCAACCTGCATTTGTCCACATAATTGACCATGTTCCTTTATATATAAACTCTTGAGGAACCAATTTAGAAAAATACAAAAATAAGTCACAGACGGGATCCGATCAGAGTTCCCTGACATGAAAGTCAGCTATGCTAACTCATGTGCTACAGTAGACACATTGTTGGGGAGCGTTATTTTGGCTATCTATGGTCATCAACCAAAACATCGCGGTCATGACGTCACTGACCGTATGATCTATTTTCACTTCAAGTCATACGGTTGACCGTATGAATATACAGTCCGTTTTTTTTAATGCTGCTTAACGACGCCACCAACAACTACGTTATACGGGGGTACGAATGAGCAGGTGATGATGAAACAATCAAGTGATGAAGGTGAAAGGACATGCAAAAAAACTCATGCCTTATGCGAGACTCAAATCCACGTCCAATCTGACTTAAGTTCCAACCGCTAGCGATAGGTGACTGAGCCACGGGGGCGGCTTGATAATATATATACAAATTATTGTTAGGACTAGGCCTACTGATGGCTGTAGCTGGGTAGGCCTACAATTGCTAATATGGTACAAGACTACCCAAGTTTGGAATGCCATTGAATTTTCAATCTATGTACGATAGCGCCATACGCTATCGGATTTTAATCTTTATTTTTAATGGGAAATAAAATCAAACAAAATTCTTAGAATAACTTAATCTAGGCCTAGGCCTAGACCGAAAGTCATAGGCCTAAGCTTACATAGGGAAATGAATGATTTCAGAGGTTAAAGCTGATCAAAAAGGTTGCAAATATGGTTCAAAATTATAAGAAATTAGGCCCAAGCCATTGATTGAGTTTATAGTGTTAAGCCTACCACACTTACACTTTACCGTAGATTCTGGCATTGAGTCTCTGGTCTTATCTATTGATGTAATAGGCTACACAGTTTCAATCTTATTTTCAACCTTCGACCAAAAAGAAGCAAACCGCTTACCTAGCCCTATTCCATCAAGTATAGAGGTTACTTGATGCCTATTCTGCTGCTGATTTGCAAAGATAGTGGCTGATTTGGTTCTGAAGGTTGGTTGAGATCAAAGGTTATGATGTTCAACCTACTACACATGGCGTGGACTCTAACCTAACTTTACTTTACTGTTTGTGACATCTGTCATTCAGCAACAGGTTGAAGAAACATGTGCTCAACACCCTCACGAAGTGAATATCAGTCTCCACTAAATACTTCTACAACTAACACATTTTCTCCAGTTATAGGTGAGATTGAAGATATACTGAAACTGTATCATGACTATATCTTCTGCCTGCTAGAAACTTGACCTGTCAGCTTTCTAGGCCTAGGCCTAGATTGGGCTAGGGGAGGGAAGCATATTGAGAGAATTTAGGCCTAAACCTACACCAAGACGTTGTGCACTCTTGTCCTAAAAATGTTGATCTCTATTTTGATTTTACAGTTCCTCATAGTCCAGTTATCAAGACACCACAAAAAGGGAACCTTACTGGACACCCTCGCAAAGTGCGCGACTCTGCGGCCGATGTATTCAATAAAATTCAAGAATGGAATGCTCAACACTTACTGGGAGTCAAAATTCTGAATAATATTGTCACACTCAAGAACAGCTACATGTAAGCTAGCCCTAGGTTGTATACTGTGATCCAGGAGCAGATCCAGGTCATATTCATGGGGAGGGGGGCGATCTCAGTTTGGAAAAGAAAATGCCACATGAGAACAATTATGCAACGGCCCATTATCGCGAAGGCGGCGGCATTATCGGGAAGGGCAAGAGGGGAAGCCTCTTCTAGCTCTGCAGAGATTTTTTTTAAATCACACTCATTTTTCATATGGGTTAGCGTGTTTCAGATGAGGTTTAGATGCCAAAATCATTCTTAATTGTGAAATGAAAAATCGCTACAAAACCAATGAAAAGAAAAAAAAAGTAATGTAAATAAAATGTAATTAATTTGATTTATAGAATCAATATATTTATATTTTATTTACTGATAGAAAATCACAAATGGGCATCAATAGCGCCCCTCAAATTTGGCCACTAGGCAGCTGCCCTCTGCTCACCCCTAGAAATGACCCCTATCGTTATTTACAAAAATCGGAATATTCAATTCACAACCTGAAAGAAGCACGGTAGTGCTGTTTGTTGATTCTTGCTAACTGAACTACTCCTCTACAAACACAAAACATTCCCTATGCGCGCCCTAGACATGCCCAAAGAGAATGTTGGGGCACCCCAGGCGTGCCCAACCCCATTTAATTTAACATAGGGTGGGACTCCCAGGGCACGCCCTACACATGCCCTGTGGGCGTGTCCTGGACATGGCTCACACGCGCTTTAGACACGCTCTTTCGGGTGAGGTTGTTGGCAGTGGGCATGTCCAGGGCGGGTCCTGGGCATATTCATGAGGTCTCATTTCATCAGCTTCCCACAGGGCATTTCAGGGGCATGCCAGGGCACAAAATATGGCAACGCCTAGGGCATGCTCATTTGGTAACCTTTTCGGCATGCCTTTAGCATGCCCATGTTTGTAGGGTTAGGTCTACTAGATCTGACATTTTGAAACAGTACTCCGATTCATTTTCAATGCAATTATGTAAAATATGAAATCGTGGCATACATAGCTTTATAGGCCTACGATATTTATTTCCATCCTTCTCTCTTACTTTCTACTTTTTTTTATCACTTCCGATTCATGGGGGAGGGCCGGGGCGATCGCCCCTATCCCCCCTCCCCCTGTATCCACCACTGCTGTGATAAGTCCATCCCATATTTCACATTTGAAGTAATATTTGAGGTTCATATTTCTTAACTCCTAGTTTCTTTTATACAGGTCAGATTCTGAGATGAACGTTCAAGGGGAATTATTTCCCGAAGGACTGCAAGAACAGTGTGACTATCTAGATGAAGTTTGTAATAAAATGGTGAGATTTCGATGCTAGTTAACTGAATGGACACCTTGTTGCTCAAGTGCCAATTGTAATATTTTTACAATAATATTTCTACTTTCTAGAAAAAAGTAACCGTAACGTTGGAAGTGATTGTTCAAGAATTGAACGCCCTAGTAGACTTGGAGCGATTTCAAAAAGTCGACTCTACTCCAATGTTTCTAACCTGGCCAACTGCAAAGTTTGGTAAATATTTTGAAATTCTAATTAGCATTAGCAACTATCACTAATTGCTCATGTTTTTCTTACTGATCAAACAACCATTTAATTTCAGGAGAAGTGTGTGGGAAGGTGTGCGACGCTTACAAGCACGAGTACGAAGTAAAATATTGCATAAAACAAAACGTTGCTCATTCCAAGACAAAGGCAAACCTAATGATACACATAGCTGCCTGGGTCCATCAACCATTCATCAATTCAGACACTTCTTTAGCACTAGAAAGTTTACTTCACGAAAGTGGACATAGGTCATTACAGCAATGATGGAGGCCAAGTGTTGGAAATCAATTATTATGTAATCTATGAAATTGTTGATAATATAAGTCAATTCCTGTAACTTGATTGATTGTTTGTCTCATCTGCTCACTATTTCTTGGAAATACTTATACTGTATGTTGAATCAAGAAGAGTGGTGTTGTTCCCCAACTTCTTTCAATAAATATCCTCTATTTGTATTAGATACTGTCAAGTACATATCTCTATAACTTCATCCAATTAGCTAAATATCTTGAGCATATAATTGAGGCCACTCACTTTTGTTTCATGTTGCCTAACGACCCACCAACAGCTAGGTTAAATATGGGTAGGCCTACAATAATGAGTGAGTGATAATGAGACAAAGTGAGGACAAGTCAAATTGCATTTACAAAAACCCGTGCCTTATGCAGGACTCGAACCCTTGCCCTTGCCTTGTATTGTCTAGCCACCGGGGTAATTCAAACACTCACTTACAATCTTGCTTCTCTATATTATAGGATTTATAGCAGACTTTCGAAATGGTAATGATAGAAGCAGCAGGATTCACACATGAAAGCCTGTTTTGAAAAAGAGTACAAGATATTTGCATTTGAAATTTGCAAACCTGTGATCTGTATTACTACCGGTGGCGGTAGTTATTACTTGTGTAGAAGTAGGTCCACGACAGCACCAAACATATATTTCTGTTTGCTTCTTGGCGATAAGGTCTACTCATATTAATTAGGAGTTACAAATATCTCCGGTGTGTGTAATTACTAACTACTAGTTGAGATGAGAAACTACGCTATTATGGGATGAATCTTTGTAACAACTAGTCCACAAGAACAATGGCAATGGCCAATGGGAAATGCAATGAGATGTAGATTGTAAAATTCAAGTACATAGTTTATTTTTAAATCTATTTAACAGAGATCTTCGCTGTACAAAATTAATGTAATGATACAAAGCGTAATTCAATTATCTAATTTTACAGAAGTCAAATATTTTACAGAATTATAATATCTAGAGCCTAACAGTAAATTGATAGTAAATTACGGTACTACATTTTAGCTACCACTATAGGTACCAAATTTCTTGGAATAATAATTACAAGAGTACAAAGAACATACAAATCCTATAAATTAGCCTGGATACAGAAAGCTAATCTGCACTTCAGAATCAAGATTCACGAATCAATTATTCTACACAGTAATTTTCCAGCTTGGTACAGTACACTTTCATTATATACATACAACACATCTGCAACAATTGGAAAACTACCAATGAAAATCACAATACATAGTAGTAAAGTTAATCGGAGATTGTACGTTGTAACAGTAGAACGTAAAACTTAAAAATAGGACTTGAGCGAAATGTTTGTTTTAGAACTAGCGAATGACAAGACAGATGGTAATTGATCTCTTGAGCTCTCCGCGCACCTTCTACAACTCAAATGACTGTAGACTTAAATCGATTTGAATTTCTAAGGTGATAACTTGAATCATATTTCATAATACATGGAGGGAAGTTAACGAAAATTAAAAGAATGACTCTCTAACGGAATTGTTCTCAGACTCGTAGCTTGGGTAGAAAAAAAAGTTCTTAATGAACGACACATATTTTGTGATCAAATTGATTGTAGGCCTAATACAGTACAAAGTATAGTCCTGTTTATGTAACAAAATTACCGGTATATGTCAAAGTACGACAAACTGAAAACAACATGTTTTATTACTAACGTAACAAAATAGTGTATGACAAAAGTCAATCTAAATAAATATCCACATATTTCCATTGATGACTCAATCGACTGATTAGTACTTGCTAGGGTTGCCGTTCGATTTCAATCGATTTTCGATCATAGGTTTTCAATTCAATTTCGATATGTACTTTTCGATTCGATCAATATCGAAAAGTTTTCGAAGATCGAAAGCGTACAACAGAAAATAGTAGCGCAATGCGTCACGAGTAACGCGCTCGCTTCCATTGACGCCCATCGTTCCGAGATTTTTGAACGGTTGGTTGTCTCGAGTTAACACTTATCCCGCTGCATGTGCGTCTAGTCCTTATCTCCGAGTCGTTTTGACGTGAAGTGTGGTTTTGACTCTCGACAAGTGTGAAGTGATTGATTGACTCCCGAAGTGTATTATCGCTTTTTAAAATATCTATTATGACATATGAAATTGAATTAATGCATGCGGGGCGGAGGAGTTTGGTTTGGAAAAAGTTGAAAAACTATCACGTAGATGATAAGAACGTAATCTAAGATGAAAATAGTGTTTCCAGCTTAAGAGGCCGCAGGCGCGCTACACGCGCTCGTTGTTCGCTCGCTTCGGACTCGAGTTTAACATGCATCGTGTACTAGGCGCAGCCCATAGACTAGCCCGCCGAACTCATATTCTCGTAAACGCCGTTAATTCCCTTACTCACACTTTTGATATATTTCACAGTCCATATTATTTTTCGGTATTCAAAAATATATATCTAGGTTTCCGTAAACTAGACATTTTTTCATTTTCCATTTGAAGAATTTGAAAAATTACAAATTTGTTGTTCAAAATTCTGTAAATGCGATAACCTCCCTCTTTCAATTATCAGCAGAATGCAAAAACAATCATATTGATATCTCAAAAATTACGGCCGTGAGAGTTTGCGGCGTGAAATACGAGCGCCTGCGGCCTCTTAAGAGAAATTTGAGAGAAAAAAGCAAACTAAAATATTAAAAATTGTCCGGAATATGAGCCGAGGGTTTCTCTCGAAATTTCAAGCCTAAAATTCACCCTAGGCTTATGTGCGAATTTCGGCCAATAATCGGTGAAAAATACGTGTTTTGCTCATTTTTTACTGGGCATTCTGGACCCGCACACTCATGACAACGAACTCAACTTGAAACTGCGAGATATTCCACTAAAAACACGTTCGATAAATGTTTCATTGATGTATGATTTTCCCAATTTCGATCATTTTTATTTGACGCGTAATTCTACTGTGTGTGGTCCGTCATTGTCTGACCTTGACGAGCAACGAGAAAGACAAGACTTTAGCATGAGAGAACACTCGGGACGGCCGAGCGCCAATAGAATCACAATATAAAATTGACTGAATTCTACCCCGGACGTGAGGATTTACGTAATTATTAGTTGGTCGATTAAATGACTCTGAGGAGAGAACGTAGTTGTGTGTATGGTAACATTATACTTATATATAGCGCGTGCGGGGTAAATAAATATGGTATTTTATTACCTAACACGTTTTTTTTTTCAATTCGATTTCGATTCGTCAATTCGATCGATTTTCGATATTGTATACTTCGATTTCGATCACGATTTTTTGATCGAACGGCAACCCTAGTACTTGCACACACATATTTTGAGACACTGAAAGACAAAAATTTGAATCAGCTGTTATGTCTCGTGTTTCGATTGAACTCCTCGCTGAGCGCTTCAAAATCGAGTTCTGGCCCCGACTCATCCAAGCTAACATCTGCCAAACCCAGGCCTCGGAATGTTCTAGAGTCGACTGGTGTGACTTTGTCACCTTCTGATTGGTCCCCTTCGCCCATTGCGGCTAGTGCAATTTCTGGATCGTAACTCTCACTCGATGAGTTCAAAGTGCTTTGATACTCGATATCTTCCTCCTCCATGAGCGACTCCTCTGGGTCGAATGTCACACGCTCCCCTTCGCCCATGGCTGCTAGCGCCATCTCCGGATCAAACTCCGCATTCTGATCGACGTTTTGTTCCCCTTCGCCCATCGCTTCCAGTTCGAGTTCAGGATCGTAATCCCCTCGATCCGCATTATTCTCAGAGCCTAGCATCAACTCTTCGCCGTTATCTACTTCCTCCATCCTCGATAACCTCAAATCCTCATCGAAATGCTCCGTTTGGTCACCTTCCCCCATTGCAGCCAATGCAATTTCTGGATCAAAACCCTCGGCACTAGGCACAAACTGTGAATGTATCACTTTCTCTTTCTCTTTATCCCACACGGACTTACCTTCGTTGCTCTGAAAATCTTCTAGGCTGTTGATCAAGTTGGTTGCCTGCGTTTCGATGTCCGTTGGATTGGAATCATTGACGTAATCGTTGGTCAAGTTTTCAAGACGCTCATTGACAATATCGTCGACAATCTGTAGATCTTCAGGCCCGTTTGTCGGAGGATCGACGCACATCTCAGAGGGTAGCATCAGATCGCGGACGATAGTTTTTGAGGGGGATTCTCCGTCAGGTTTCTTGGCGGCTACGAGTGTGAGTGCCGAGAGAACCTCTGGGCAGGATGGACTGTCGGCATCTTCGTACTTCTGTTCGGAAGACTTCAACCGTTTGTTAGCGTTATTAACGCTCACAGGTCGTAGGATGGTGTCATCTACGAGGTAGCGGCCGGGTGGCAGGCCCAACGCAGCGCATACAGCTTCATCCTGGAGCTACAATTCAAGCAGGATATGTCACAATCAGAAATGTTTACAGCTACATTGACTAGGCCTACCTACACAGTAAGATAGAAATACATTTGTCACTTGAATTTATTTAAGATTGGAAAATTTTACAGTTTCTTTTAATGAAAACTAACTTGACCATCATTTCAAATATAGGCCACCAAGGACGAAAAGCTATACACTACTCAGTTTTATCTCGAAGCACCTCCGACCCCAATAATAATTAGGCCTAATTAATTAATTATAAGATGAGCGTTAGCAAAGACCTCAATAATTGTTCCGTCAATTCTGTTTTATAAATTTATATATATATATATATATATATATATATATATATATATATATACGCACTGCACAGGTCATATGTATACACGCGGACTTATCCTACTCGAAACTGTATAGGTTTTGAGCCAAATTAGTGAACCACTTTTCAATTTCGAGAAAGCCTATTCTATTACAAAATTTCAATACGTAGGCCTACACTAAAATGAGGAGAAAAAGTACCTTCAATGAATTCAAATTTTGACTGATTGTCAACTTGTATTTATTAAGTAGTTTTGTTCAACTTCGCGGTGATATTTATATCTCGTCTGTTCCAACCAGAGAATTATTGTCGCTTGCAAGTTACGAACAGTTGGTAGATAGGCCCACGGCACTACACCACAATTATAAGTACGTAACATTGATGAATAATAAATACTTGGAGAATGAAATCTGTACCATGAATATTTTCTCCTTGAGGTTTTAAAGTGCGATTGTTTTCAACTTCGATTCAGTTTTCTTCTCACCCCAAATTTTCCTCAAAGACCACAAATTCATTGGCGATTTCTCAACGACAAAAGTACACAATGAAATTGTTGGTGGGCCTACACGCCCATAAACTGTGCGGTCTATTGATGGGTAGCATATACCACACGCCTTTGGGTCACGTTCAGCATTAGCGCACCAACCAACTGTACACAGGCAATACGCAGGAAGCGCTGTTTTGACAATTGAGTATCTAGTTATGTACTACCCATTCTAATAATATTTGCCATTTTTTTGATATAGGCCTGACTCAAACAAATTGTTGATACAAATTTTAAAATTCAAGATGTATTTTTTTACGGGCCTACCTCTTCGAGTTTTAAATTATTGATTAATTATTGATTATTGATTCTGGCTTCACTGTAGTTAACTTTCACAGTTAAATTCTCGATGGAAAGAATTCTTTCAAAGAATCATTATTATCCACCCATAAACAAAACACGTGCTTGAAATGCCCAATATTTTCTCACCTCAACATGCTCATCTCGTTCTCCATCTTCCTCCACCTTGATCGTCACGTCTTGTATCGACTTCATGGTCTTCGCCTCCCCCGCGACAGGCTTCAGCATGTCCCCAACAACACTCCTGACCTTCTCTATCAACGCGCCCAACTCGTCGCACAGAGTCGACGCGTAGCTCTCTTCCGAGCGCACCGCGTCGACACGCAACAGCAACAAGTCCCAGAGAGAAAGCGAGCCAGCGATGAGGGGGCCGGCCACCTCGGACATCTCTGTGGCCTCGCAAGTTGATAACACCTCTCGCAGCTTCGACTTGCGTCGGTCACTTCGTGCCTCGGGCGTGGTATATGCCCACGGACCTGTGAAACAACACAGCAGGTTAGTGAGCTCAATGACCTACCTGTTGATACAAATACTTTTTTTATAACATTGGATCTTGGTACAAAATCATTGTTCCCCAATTAAGGTTGTGTGCGTGGAGTTGACAAGACAGTAACAACCTGTCTAAGAGTCAGTTGAAATTGTTCGTTGAGTTGAATTGAAGAAGTGGCAGCGGGTCTCGGTAACTTTTGAGTGCTGCGTTGTAATTTAGTGGACTAATCAGCATTCAATATGTAATTACCTACTTAATTGGTAAATAATAAATATAGGCCTACACAATAATAAATAGACTGTAGGTATAGTTCAACTGGTTTTCATTTTTCTATATAGGGCCTATCAGTGTTTGTATGATTCATCAGTCGATATTATATTTTATTTATAAATAAATAACAAATATTTTAGTGATTTTGCTTTCGTTTTCTCATACACACACATCACTTCTGACAAATGCATATGGTGCCTAGCCTAGCATTCTCCACTCCCTTCCCTTGCCCACAGCTTGAGCAGGATTGGTGTTCAAAGTGAACTACTTGTCAATGACAATGTGCCTGACAAAGGCAGGCTCCACAGGGAGGGAGGGATGAAAACAGGGAAACATGCTATGTACAAGCAAGTTGCTTCTTTGTTTCAAATTATCTAATAAATTTTACAATCTCATCATTAGTCATTCAGTACTCGAATGAAATGTTTTAAAGTTTTCAAGTACAATATTAATTGTATAAGCCCTATGTATTAATAAACTGAATTCAGGTGGGACTGATGTACATTGATATATATATTTGATTATCAGTCATTTTGAGTTGATCATTGATTTGTGTCTGCAATATCAATGTTTTTCATTTGATAATTGATGTCAAGTCATGAAAATACATAACATCAAACTTTAGTTAAATCAAACTCCAATAATTCAAATTTCAATGTTATTTGATGTAGGCCTAATTCAAACAACAGTTCTGTTCTCTACACAGTTTTGATCTATGCCAAAGGTCAATGTTGAATATTTTGATATTATGTTGAATATTATAATTCCAACTTTTATCATTCAGAATGGGTAGGCCTAATTTTAGGTCCATTGCATTTCGGAATAGAGATGGTTTACTATGGGACAATATTATTTTCAAAATAAAGTGGAACCTTGATGCATCGTTTACGGATCTATCGTTTTCCTGCTCTCACCCTAACCACACATAACCAATATTACATTTTCCTGCATTGTTGGTTTTTTACTTGGTCCTTCAATAAACAATATAGAGGTTCCACTGCATTATAACATGAGTAGCTTATATAACCAAGACATATTATTTCAATTGAACCCCCTTCACCTCTTCTCTTGCCCCGCCCTCGCCCTGATGAGGTCGGTTTGGTCACTCCGTTGATTTTGACTGGGGGTTCTTCGGGCACCTCCTCTTTTTCGACGACTGGCTGCTCCGGGATGCTTCCGTGATCCGGGTTCATCTCAAAATGCCGGGCCATCCGGGTATGGCCCAGGTAGATCTTCTGGCATGTCGGGCAGCGGAAGTGGGAGGAGATATTGCGTTTGGAAGACACCAGGCCTGACAGAAGCTGACAGAAACAACAACAACCATGAAATACCAGGAGGAACTCATCGTATTGAACTATCAACTAATGAATCAAGCTAGAAACATTTATGCGAGTGTTACTGAGGAATTGAATCTCTTATTACTTGACAAAAATCAATCCAAGGTGTGAAATTGCATGGTTTTGTCACACTTTCATTTTCACCCGAAGGTTTACGGAGCAGCTAGAAAAGTATCATTTTTCATCTATATACGCCCTATATCGAAATTATTCATATGTTCAACATCATGTATGCAGTAAAAATCAGGGACTCGAAGTGAAATCAAGATTGAAACTCTTGTATAGTTCAACTGGTTTTCATTTTTATTATGGTTGCCAGTTTATGTAAACTGAAATCAAAATTATTATTCTGGAATTGTTTCGAATCGAAATCGAAAGGCTACCATTTCATTAATTGAACAGATAACAGATTATAGTTAATTTTTTCGATTCCTTGTTCTAGTTTGTAGGTAGACCCGAAGTGTGTAGGCCTACCATTAAGACTTGACATATTGTACCGATCATTACGAAATGTGGAAACTTTCTAATGGTTAAGGTTTGTGATGTTAAATCGCATCGGTTTTCAAACGAATTCTACCAAAACTAGACCTGTCGGTGATATTGCTTTCAAATCTCTTGTCGATACATTGGAGAATGTAAATCTACAAGTTTTATGATGGAAAGATTATTTTTTTCGAAAAAGCTTAAGCACAGTGTTGATTAGACTTTGGACTTTCTTAACTTGTATTGTCCAGTGTAAATACAACTACGATAGGCTTACATAATTCCGTTATTTGTATATATTTGTTGTTTGAAGAATTTCATAGAAAATGGAAATTGTAATAACCCACAGAAGAAGAAACGATTGCGATTTGATTGCTACTACAGATTAAATCTAGGTACCTAGATGCATTGTTTCTGTCATTTCTACACGAACATCAATTTGGCTCATTTCTCAAAGTGTAAACATAGTGACTGTCGTAATTCAAGATAAAATTAGAACATGATACAAATTTCAAGAGTAGACTGTAATTTAAAAAATGGAAATGAAAATAATGGAAATGAAAATTTTGTGGTAATAATTGGAATCCAAAAAGATAAACTTGTAAACGTTCTACAATTTCGTAATCGTAATCGAAATTTTAATACATTAAATTTGAAAGTGAAAGTGAAATCAGAAGGCATTTCACTTCAAATCCTTGTCAAAAACATGTCTTTCTATCAAATCGTAATTTACTGATGTCTCACATCGTGCAAAGAGCCCACTATACAGCTGATATTTTGACGGATCAAATTCCATCCAAACTCAAAGTGCGGGAACATGATACACACACATATTGTTTTATCGATGGATAATAATGTTAAAATACCAGATAACATGAAAAAAAAAATAAAAAAACCCTTATATTTATTTTGAATTTTTTACTGCGAGCCGCGCCAAATGAGCGCTACGTCACAAAGGCGTTCCATAAGGGTACCTAGCTGGCTGTCGGCCACCCGCTATAGCAGTCAAAGAGAGACGGTTAGTTCATTGACACTTGTGGTTGGTTAAACAAGGGAGAAGAGTGTTTTTAAATGTGTGTTTAAATGTGCATTATTGAATATTGAGATAAAGTACCGGTACTCTTTACTTTGATTAAAAAACTAGTAATAAACGTCTTGTACTATCGTAGTACAATGTGAGGAGTGCGTTACTGTTGCGTGTATTTTCTTGTGTCAATAAGTTGGAATTTCCCAGTATAGGCATATTTATGCATATATCTTAAGTTAACTCTCCCCCTCCCTACTCTTTCCAAAAATACCCACAACGTTCGTCCAACTTGTTTAGAAGAAATAGTTGAGCTGTTAGATGGGATAACGCGGGTTAGAAGAGTGGTGAACGCCTGTGTGACGTCACGCCACAATGGGGTATGCAGACCATTAGAAAAAAAATCAAAATGAATACTAGAAGTCGACATTTCTTTTTTTTTAAACTTGTCGGCATTGAATGGACCTAATACATGAGTTATGTGCAAGTTTATCACTGTCAATTACTTTAGGAAGCTGTCATGATGATATTATGAATTATGAATTTAGAAATTTCATTTATAAATTAGAAGGTAATAACTATTCTCAATTCACAATATCAAACTGTGCTCACTCATGATAAATCACGATTACACAATTTTTGTATAACGGATTATTTTACCTCTTTCCCCTTGCTCCCCTCCTCCGCGGAGCCCCTCTGCCCAACCCCGTCTTTGTCTTGGTCGGGAGTCTGATAATCAGAGTAGCCCCCATCGGAGTCGTCGAGGTCGGGCTCGGCGAAGTCGAGGTGGTGCAGCCGCTTGTAGTCCTTGACCATGTGTCGCGGGGGTCGACTCACTCGACCAGACCTCGTGCGAGCCACCAGCTTCTTACGCTCCACCTGTTGACAATGGGTCGAGATGACAAGGGCAACGTTTAACTCGACACACCACCCAGCATGTCTGTAGCTTAAACTTTTTCGTAATAGACATGTGTATGTATGACTATCTGTACTAGCGGCACATATAGCTCAGTCCTAACGTGCTTGCTCCGAGTGACGGGAAATTGAACCTCTGTTCGATCCCTTCCACCATCCATCTTTGGAGTTTTTTTGTGGTTTACTCTGTAGCCTAGGCCCTAGGCTAATGCTGGGATGGTTGCTAAAATATAGACCACAACCACTTCCTTCTCACCATTATTTCAATTACCTAAAAAAAACTCCATCTAATCATGTACCACCATCTCATAATTCATTCAACCGACGCCAATAGATATTAGCTATTATTGGAAATCGTCATTAAACTCAATATCATTTTTTTCTAAACTATCTGCAGGCCCCTACTGTATTAACAATTGAGTATGGGTACATATATATAAAAAAACTTGTACCAATTTTGGAAAATTACTCATGGTTCCTATTGGTATCGTAGGCGATTGCCGAATAAATAGATTTTAATTCACTTTGAAACGTTCCAACTTTTTAGTTGGGCTCTACTTCCAATTGACCTACAGAAGGCTGTAATAGGCCCAACTTACAAATTGGTAACTACATGAGTAATTTCTTACCTTAGTCGGATCGTCTCCCAGCCTGTCCTCATCCTCTGCCTCTCCCCCTTTGCCCTTTCCCTCGTCACCCGCTTGGGCCGTCACTGCTGCCCTACCCAGTCCGCCCCTGAGGCTCTTTGGTGGTCGTCCCCGTCTCCCACTGCCCCGCCCCCGGGTCGGTATTGTGCCTGTTACTGCCTTGTTGGCCCCTGCATCCTTCAAGTCCAGGTCCTGAAAACCAATCACAATATGTTGGAATATTTATCAAATACTAAAGATATTACATCATTCTCTCATTAAACCCTACGGAAAAAAATGTTGAAACATTCAACAGCCGCTCTCCGCGGTCATTTTTTTCTCACGGTACCATACTCTCAGTATTTTAGGCTTATTTGAGTTGCAACTCTCTTAAGAGTGAGGCCATGCTACTCTTGCTCGTGACAGAAATATTCATGTTATGGCGGTATAACTGGGCCGACAGGTAGGGAGGGGAAGGGTCGGCAAGTCGTACAATACCCCAAACCCATCACCTAACCCACAGATTCAAGTACACACGAGTTATAGGGCCTTATGATACCTTATTTTATCAATCTTCTCACATTCTATGGAATTGAATATATCTCAAGCTTCATCAAACTTTCCGGTTTTGAAGTATTTTGTCGAGGAGTAGAAAATAATATTGAAACTCATTGCATGGATACTCTGTTGGTAATGCTTGTCAATCACTTTTATAATTCCCCATCTCACTATTCCCTCCTAAGAAAGCTAGCTGAGGAAAATCTACCTGAAGGGTTATACAAATTCTATCTCTTTCTACTCGACACTCAAACGAACTTCCGCATTACTAAGCTACTGGACGGTAGAAAATAGTAATTAATAAACAATGTTCATCTCGCTGTCTAATCAAACTATTCACTTCTATGAATCTGGGCAACAATAGTAACCGTCAATCTGAGAAAACATTAGCAGATTCGTTGAACAAACACAACTCAAATCAGACAAGAACCTGAAATCAGTCTATAATTTGACACTTTGTAGGCCTATGCCTGGATTAACAAAAAACTGATAAGAACACAAAATTAGGACCTGTTTTGTTAGAAAGCTCATTAAATTTCAATGGAGTTACCTGCCTGTCAAATTCTGTTACTTATAACCTTGTAGCTGGAAAATGTTTTCACACATACATTACTCCCAAAATATTGGAAAAACAATCTTGATCAAAAATAAGCTTGGGGGTAATTTTGATCATTGAGCAAGCAATAGCCAACAGTTTACCTTCCTATAAACAACTACTCGTACTACTATTAGTGCTCGTACTACTTGTATAACCTGAGCTTATTAAATTGAAATGGTTTTCAAAATATCAAGAAACGACGACGTACCTCAGGATACACAACCCGATAGATGATGCGTGTGTTTGTCTCAGCGTTGTAGATAACGTTCTTGGTGGCTTTGGGAGGAGACTCGAGGTGTTGCCGCTGCAAGACTGTGGCAATCTGTTTCAGTTGCTCCGAGTTCAACGACTGAACGCTAGAACGGAAACGGTCCGGTAAACGGACGGTTGGTTTTCTTGATGTGAGGAGAGAACGAATATAAGGGAGATAAATGATTTATCAAATCAGTTGTTGAACCCGGTATGAATAAAAATGAAATAAAGTGATGACTGACGACATACGCTGTGGGCATGAAGGCCTACAAGTTGAAGAAAAGCATGAACAATGTACACAAACGTAAAATGGACAAAGATACAGGCCATATTGGGTAAGTTCCAACAGGCATCAACAAACACATACTTAGCTTTCCACGACTTCCCACTGACTCGGAAAGAAATATACACTCAACAGTGAAAAATCATAAAAATACTACCGTATCTGTACTGTAATAGCATATTAAAACTATATTTTTGGAAAGTAGGGCTTGATTCAAAAAGTTCCATTTTGTGATGGATGATATGATCTCGAGATGAATGATAGATGATGATAGAGTAAGAGAAAGCAGTGAAGAGAAAAATGAGGTGGGTAGGCCTACAGGCATTGAATTTGTAGTGGTGAGTGACCTAACAAAATCAATGGTACAGATTGGAGGAAATACAAAATAAATGGACAAGGTAGGGCCTACAAAATACGGTACCGGTAACACAAAAGGGTCTGAACATGAGTACTGAGAGGTAGGTTCCACAAGAATCAACAAACTCAAGTTTCCCAAATGTTAATTTTTCCACAGATCCTGAAGGAAATGGCCATCAGGCAAAAATTAATGATAAAATGTTGGAGTTTTAGTTCATTACTACCCTGTAGGCTTGATGTTTAGCTGTAATTTTCGCTTGGTGGTTAATTACTTCGAAATGCTGTGAAAAAAGTGCCGTAGTGATAAACTAGCGTTTGTTCATTCTTGTGGAACCTACCTCCGTCATGGCCTACTCACGTCCAGACCGTTTTGTGTTATTTTTTACCCTATTCATGTGTTTACTCCAACGTGTACCCAGCATCATTTTTCTAATATTACCGGTACCGTAAGTTGTTTCTCTTACTCTGTATCATCATCTCTCATAGGCCTATATCATCTAGGCCTATCACTACTTGGTGGGTCTCCTGGATATTTGTTTGTGTCTCCTTTTCTATCCAGATTTATATTGATTGAATTCGCTTTTTCCCTATGTAGGTCAATTCCAGTGAATTTACAATTGGTCCTACCTGTGAAACGTCTGGCCGTGCTGAACCAACTGTATTGGATTCTCACTAGATCCGAGTGGTTTAGATTTGTTGATTGCTCGGACAGGCATCTTTGTCAACGCTGCGGACAGCTCACTGGAAATCTGTTTACTTGGCACACTTGACTTTGTTGTCAGTCCACTTATAAGTTTACCCTCCGATGCTAAAACGTTTGTGAATTTAGCAGGACCGGTACTAAGAGGCACAAATGTCGACAGAGTTTTACTTACAGCCGTGGTTGAAACTGTCTTAGTTACAGGGGTCACTGATGTCGCAAAACCTTTTAGCTTACTATATATTTTGGCTTGTGCCGTGTTAGGAACAGGGATTGGCTTAGCGACTGTGGAAACTGTACCACTGTTGGTCAATTCTGTACGAAAAACACCACTTTGTAATGAAGACTTGTTAACATGAACTAATCTTTTTGTTGAGGAAAGTGGACCAGTACTATCAATACTTGACAAAGGCCTATTTGTCACAACTGATCGTGTAGGAACGTCAACATACGAGACATTTGGTTTCTTTTTTGCCAATAAACTTGAAAAGACAGCACTTGACGTTCTTGAACACTGTGTGGTTGGTTGGACTGTGCATGGAAGGTTCATCGGTGCCGGTCGAGTTGCCATCGTTGTTGTGGTTGTAGGGGATGCTCTGGCAATAGACGTTATGTCATGATACGTTACACCAGATTGCTCTATTTGCGAGAGGGTAGTTACCGGTATTTCCACATCATCAGCGAATTGTTCACTGGCATCCTGGAGTTCGTCAGGAAGCTTAACTGTGTAAGTCATTTGTCCATCAATGAATTGAGGTATCAACGTCAATTGACCACCGTTATTCGTAATATAACCGTTCATTGACGACGTTAAATCATCTAAATTTTCTTGCGTCGCTTCGATGATCTGATCGCTTTCATCTTCCATCTCAATCGACTCTGACATGTCCTCAGTTTCAAACATAACTTGCTCATTTTGTTCTCCATCGGAGTAAGTCATCTGTGACATGTCACTAGATAGTTGGAGGTTATCTGTTCCACTGCTGCCGATCGACAACTCTGGAATTTCTTTTTGATCGCCATCGGTGGTAAAATGAATACCTAAAGCTCTCGCTTGTTCTGCAGTCAATTGTATTGTATGCGTTTCACCCTCATCGCCTTGCAACACAGCGAGATATGGTTGTGGTTCGTTCTTTATCATCTCAGCGGTATCGTCGGTATACTCTTCCATGCTGCTGTCAGCAATCGAGGGGTCACCCATTGTGTACTTCTCGGATGCATCCTGTAATGCCTGTTGTAGAATGTCAGAGTTCACATCGTTGAT
The DNA here is from genome assembly GCA_964007535.1 of Brachyptera risi. NCBI lineage: Eukaryota > Metazoa > Arthropoda > Insecta > Plecoptera > Taeniopterygidae > Brachyptera > Brachyptera risi. The sequence goes on along the minus strand of OZ023331.1, from coordinate 31,313,450 downwards.
CGACTGGTCATCAAGGTCTCCTTGTAAAATCAGAGTATCTCCGTTCGCAAAAACCACCCTTGTTTGTTGATCACACTCCTGCTTGTCCTCAGACATGATAAAATGTATACTGATTTACCTCAATTATCGGCGTCATGGAGAATTATCTGTGTGTATTCAAAGTATCTCATTGATAATTAATTTGTCATGTACATTTCTATATAAATCTCTTTCATAAACCTGTTTAATGATTAATACAAAATCTACAAGGCCCTAATAACTTGTTGGTTACGGTTTATGTGCGCCATTTAATTTTCTGAATTCACTACTGCTACCTATGAACAGTGTTCTGAACTACGTTTCAAAATTTCCCACCAAAATTGAAGAAAATTAGTAATCAGTGAAAAATCGAATTATGATTTATATATCGAGTATTTATACGCAAGCCTATAAACCTTGGTGAGCTGCTGTTAGTTCTTCTCCTTTAGACCCTATACATATTTCCAATCTCATTTTATGACTGTAAATACTCGATGATTAATATTAACAATCACTATGCCTATGCAGGTCCGGCTCGTGATGTTTTTGCGCCCTAGGCAGGGCAGATCCAGGTCACATTCATGGTGGGTGGAGGGGGGGGGGCGATTTTAGCTTGGAAAAGAAATAACCATATGAGAATAGTTGTGTGCACCGGCCCGTTATTGCGAAGCTGGCAACCCTCGGGGGGCAAGGAAGGGAAGGCCCCCTTCTGGTCCCACAGGTATTTTTTCCAGATTACACCCATTTTAAATATGGTTTAGAGTGTTTTAGATGAGGTTCAGATACCAAAATCATTCGACGCCAAAACCAATATTTGTAGCTGCAAGGCCGTTCCCATTTTATTTCAGCACTTCATAAGGCAAGCAGTCAATTGTGAGCCCCCAAATCTGAGTGTCCATATCAAAGGTGAATGCAAGGAGGGAGCCATGCCCCGCAGGGAAATTTTTCAAAAATTCATTTTTGATAACTGTACGATTTTACGAGTTTCAGCAACTACAGGAAATTTCTGGAATACATGGATTTCAACACGATTAATTTTTCCAAATGGCTGTTCCAAGCAATTAAAACACTGAATTAATTCATCATTCAAACACAGCTAGTGATATTTGAATGTGAGAACATTTAAACCTTTCAGTGATGTATAAATGAAACTACATTTGATAAACAAAATTTGTGAAATGCCCATCTTGCGGTGAAATAAATAAAAACTATAAAAAACTGCCAATTTTTGCGCCCTTGGAAATGTTGCGCCCTGGACAGCCGCCCAGGTCGCCCAGCCCACGAGCCGGCTCTGGGCCCATGTTTGTAAGAGACAGCTTAGCACACAGCTCATTAAGCTCTTTTCAAAGACGGTATTTTCACGTATCAGACCATACGAATGTTTTTGCATCGGACCAGGGACCTGAACCGAAATAAAATAAAGGTGCCGGTTCGTAATTTTCTCAAATAAAGGTTCCGGTTCTACGTTCAAATAGGTTCCAGTTCTCGTTCCATAGTGCGAATGAGGGTTCCTGTTCCACTTGCTGAATAGTTTCAATGTTTCAATTATTAATGTGTGGAAAAAAAAAGTTACAACTAAAAATTTATGAACAAAATGAGTAAATAATGAGTCTGAATCAGGTATTGAGAACCTTTATGGAATCGAGAAGAACCCAAGATTTTTAGGGGTTCCGGTTCTTGAAAATCAATAATAAAGGTTCCGGTCCCCCAAAAGTACGGGTTTTTTCGGGTTCCGGTTCCAGTTCGGGTCCCTGCATCAGACACTCGAGGAACTCCCACACTTCAGGAACTGCCTCAGCAATAGCATTAACCACAATCCTATTTTTCTTCAAGATACATTCGAACAATAAATACCCGAAAATGGTCTTCTCGATTATAAAATGTCATTACAATTAAAATTACAAATTTTTTAATTCGATGTGACTCTGATACGTGTAAGAGAGCCAATTATTATAAATTTTGAAAATATGTTCTATATAACTGCTATATTGTCCTAGGTAACTGGCACACCAAATTGAAAACAGGTGAAAAACTAAAATAAAAATCATTGGATGATAAACTGCTGGTTTGGCCCACCTTAAATTTCCATTAAAAAATGTCCCTCTGAGACATCCAGTAGGAAAGCCCTGCATTGTTGTTTTTGATGGTTAGGTCCAGCAAGCAAAAATTTGAAACATGCAAGTGAAAATTTCAGTAGGCCTACAAACCAGTTTCTAATGTTGATGGCCATGCTCATATGACGTTTAGGAGCACAGGTGCTAGAACTGCATAAAAGTAAGATTTTCATTTTTATTGAAATGCTGTAACTTGACCCTTTACTTGTAAGTTTAGAGCACTTGAATGCAAATGTAATATATTTTCATTAGCTTGGTTATAATTGGATGAGCGAAGCGAAGACTCAATTTCACCATACTCGAAAAAAAGTGCTTTTTTTTAGTTCGCGTTCCACAGGTCAAACGAAAATTCAAAATCTGTTGAAACTTGGCATACACAAGTGTCCTTATCTAATTCCAAACTGTATAATTTTGAGGCGCAATCAGTTGAACCACTTTTTAGAAAACTCATTTCAAAGTTTTCAAAAATCCCATAAGAATAACCCAGAGGAAAAAAATCGTGAAAAATATTTCATCTGAGAGAATTCAAATTCTCAGGGAATCTCAATATAATAATTATACATTATTTCGAACTTTCACTCAAATCGAATCAGCCGTTTTGATGTAAAAAAATATATAATGTAATTTTTATAAATCACTCAAAGCTATAAAGATACCGATTAAATCCAAGCAGCGGGTGTGTCACCACTTAATTGTAAACTATAAAAACAAAGCCTCATTTATTATCATAGAAATTAATAAAGAAAAATAGGATGGCAGTGACGTGATGGTTCGGATCTCAAGGGCATATTATATATATAATAACCAATCCAAAGACAAGTTGATATGTTCCAGCTCATCCACCAACGCGGCAACACATAACGCGTTTGCCTAGTTTATTTTAAGCAACACTTTGAGATGAAAACACTGCAAGATAATAATCCAAACCCAGACTTTTCCGACTTGCGTCTTGAGGTAGACCTTAGGAATGAGGTCTAACAAAGTAAATAGGGTAAAACAACAGCCAAGCTAAATACAAAAGTTTCATATATTTATTAAAGCAATCCAAGAACTAGTTTAGATACAGTCTGATGATAGCGAGTGAGTAGTAGATAGTACTAGATAATATGAAACGGATGTGCATCGTACAAAATTGTTAAAACTACTTGTTAAACTATTCAGGTAAACCTACCGAACGCAGCATACTTCTAATCGTTAATAATTATCATTTACAGCAGTCAATACAGAATAACAACCAGTTTGTTATAAAGTGTTACCAACTTTATATGACTATTCTTTGGCATGTTGCTGGCCAATCATGGTACTGCAATAAGCTGAACAGATTGTTGTGTATTATTTGACAACAGCTACACTGTAACTCATTATGTTGATAGATTTGAACTTAACACTCTGGTGCAAGGATTCTAAACTACCATTTATGAGTAAATGAGTATTAATTTATGACCATTCAGATCAAAAGGCCTTCTGCCAAAAAAGGAGAGAAATAATATGATTTCTTACTACAGTATATAACTTTCAACTGCCAGTTGGCAACTCTCACGTTGGTAATATGTGCACTTAGCCAAGCACAATAGCAACACTCGTGAACTGCCAAGTACGCGACGGTGAACTTGACAAAAATACCGGTACAGGCAAAGTGACCGTTTATGTTGTAGGAGAGTTATGCAGAGACAAGAAAATGCTTGATTGTAACTACTATCAACAAGCGAATTACAGTATATTTATGCCTAGATTGAATAGCTTATTGGCAATTTACAAGGACAAAATGCCCACTTGAAACATAAGTGATTGATAGCTTGCTACAGTACAGAGTTCATTGTTACGAGTAAAACAAATAAAAAATCACAAAGTGTTATGAGTGAGTGCATTCTGATGACATTATACAATATATTTAAATTGATTGCTGGAAGAATTGTGTGTTGTGACTAGTTACACAGAATACATTCTACCTGTGATAATACAGTCTAGTTGAATCCTCAATGCAAGAAGTATGCCAACTTTTGCCAACGTAGCACAGCGACTTCCCCAAAAAAACTTTTATATTTTTTATAAATGTCGCGTTGAATTAAATTAGATACTACAAAATGGAAACTCGACTAGATAGACTTATTGAAAATTGCATTTGTAGATGATTCTAATTAGGCCTACTGAATAGAAGACAACATTTTTATTGAGTTGCTATTTGATCTGCTGGAAAACAGTAAAGTAGGCCTACTTATGAAAACGATTCTGGTTTATAAAATTGCTGGTAATGTCCAGGTATATATCACATGACTGGTTTTTACTTATTATGTGTTCCGGACTTTTGGGAACTGAAATACTTTTATCTGCGGCGGAGAGCTATGGTCACAGACAGCACAGTTCTGGTGTTCAAGCTAATTGGTTTTAAATAATTAAAGTGGGGATTATAAGATCGCTGTTGTGGTGCCTCTTCCAAATGATCCCACCTTTCATCTATAGCCTTGATTGGGGAACACTGATTTTGTATCAAGTTTCGATGTTATTGAAAAAAAAAAAAAAAAAAAGATAACTATCTTGCATTGACAAGTTAACTAGGCTGTACTTTTTTGCCCATTTTTTAAACCTACTGAACTGCGTTGCGTTAACCTCCTTGTATTGCATGGCAGTGGTTAATAACATCTTCTGGAAGACTCGGGATATTTGTCTCGGAGTTCGAGCTTGAATTGTCGGAACAACATGCGGTTTCGCTCCTGATCGGCATCTTTCGAGGCATGGAACGAAGTTGAGGTTTTCAGGCCGAGGTGAACAAGGAAACCGTTGTTGAGCACAGAGAACTTGTAGCCGGCTACGTGAAGCTCGCAAACCTGAAATTATAACAACGCAAAGCTGGTTACTGCTCACATGATTTTAAATATACCGGTAGCCAAAGTATCGTCAACTTGTTAAGTCTGAATTAATTCTACAAAGAAAGTAGGCCTATGATGTCAGATATAGATGTATGATGTAGAGATTTCACATCACCTTTATACTGGTACCAGTATTTACCTTGGGATTTAGATGAACTTCTTCCTGATCATACTCAATAATATAGGCCCTACCTAATTTACGGTTAAATTAATAGAAGAATTAAAATGTTCACACTGAATTGTTTGTTTTACACTTTTTAGGTTGAATTCATGCTAAGTTTGATGGAAAGTAATGGTACGGTAGCCTACATTATTCATATAAACCGCAAGTTTACCTGACTTATTCTGTTGAACCCGTATTGTTTGAACCGTTCATCGTAGTACGGAACAGTGTTCCTAGATATGTAAAATGGTTCCCATGGATCTTTCCACAAGACTTCGAAGAGAGGTTCTACTCCGTTCGACATCAACTCTTTCTGCCAAGTCTCATAGTCCGTGTGTACTTGACATTTCCAACACAACTCAAAATAGAAAGGCCTCACATTACCATCATTTACCAACTGTAAAAGTTCACGTTTATTCCGTGGTGGTGCTACAGTGGGCTTTGATTCGAAAGCTGGAATCACATAAACAGTCTTGTCGTCGAGTTGAGATTCACTGAAGAGACGACTTTTGAGGGCAAAGTTATAGAAGTCTTCACGGAGGTTTGTATTTGGTAACATATCTATATCGATAACAAGAACGTATTCCGCGGAAGTCCCTCGACGTGCAGCGTTACGAAGAAGGTTGTTCGGAAACCGTTTCACACTAGAGTAGTTTTCAGTCTGTTCAATGGTTGGTAGCTTGCAAGGTGGTGAAGGATTCGTGGGAACTGAGAGCGGTGGTCGACTTTCTGCAGGTAGAGGTGAAACTAATTGAAAAGAAACATTATGAAGAATAATTGGATAACATATCCGTAGTCCAGCAATATTCCATAATGCGTCGGATATTTCATGATCTTCAGCGAATATTGCTATTGAAATAGGTCCTTGCCATCGATGAACTAACGGTATGAGATTATGAAGATGTTTGAGAGAGCACTGGGTAACTAAGGCAACATCAGGAACAGTAGAAGTAGACTTCAGTTGAGGTAGGCGCGTACCCATAGCCAAGTTTGGTACTAGTTGGTATTCACCACTAGAGTCGAGTACACGACTTTCATGGAGAGATCGTACTAAAGATGCAAACGCTGCTTCAGCCTGTTCAACATTATCGTGAATTAATATTATGATAGGCCTAGGCCTAATTATATTGAGGGCATACCATGTCAAATCAACAAGGCCAATTTCTTGACCATCCTTGATTTTGATCAAACTTTGTGAATCTATGAAGACTTGCATCTAGGACCATCGTGGAGAATTTTGTGTTTCGAGTTACGGCCTGCCCAAAAGAAAAAAAAATTGATCATCATGAGACATCACAGGGTAATGCATCAATTTTATTTGCCTGCATTTTCATCTATATTTGAATATTTCTCATTCAAATATGCTGCATACTTGAGCAGAAAGTATTAAAATATGTGAAAAATCACCTGCAAATAACGCGCATTTGAAGCACGACCTTGTTATATCTCATGATTCCATTACGATCACATGAAGGAAGTTTGTGTGGGCCTAGGCTAGCCTATGTGGAAACAACATATATATGTATGATTTAAAAAAAAAATGTTTTGGAAGAGAAGTGAGTTTAAAATTTTGTTTCCATCATTTTGAATGAGAATGGACTCGTAGGAGTGGACTCTTAGAACGTTTTTTTTGAGGTTTTTGCATTTGAAAAAAAAACAGGTCTATGTTATGTTGCACGGTGCAAAAGTTGAAAAATTTCCTACCCCACGGGGTAATTTTTTTTGTCCATGCTGTAACTCGTAAATCACGAATGCTAGGAACACAATTTTCCACGATTGTTCTAGATGCAAGTCCACATAGATTTACCTTGGAAGAAGAAATATTTGGCCTCATATGAAAATTAAAACCGGCTCAGTTGCTTCATGTGATATGGGAGGTGAGTGGATCGAATCTTGGTTCGATCCCTGCCACCATTGAATTTAACAACACTATAGGTCTACTCAATACTGCAACCACCATAGAATTTATTGTGTTCCACGGCCCATCTTTACAGGTTTTTTTCGTGGTTTTCCTATGTAGGCTAGTCTAGGCTAATGCCGGGATGGTTTCCAATATGGGCCACGACAGCTTCCTTCCCACTATCTCAAAAACCTTCAACTCATCAGCCCATCATCTCACTAATCATTCATCTTACACCCGTAGATCTTAGTTATCATTACAGTAGGCCCTAAATCATTAAACCTAATATGAATATGAAAATTAAAACCAAGCCTAGTGAATGGGCACAAGACTAGTAGGACCGTAGTAGATCTAGATCCAAGACGATGGGTTACTCCCTCCTCCGTCATTATTGACGCTGTCTTATCGATAATTTGTTCATCGGATTCAATGATCCACTCACTGATGACAGCATAAATGTTAAGAGCAATTACGTCGGTGAATGATAAATGAGAAGATTGGTTATTTTATTGGGTATTTTGGATAATGAGAAAAAACAGTCATGACCTATTGTCAAGAAGCCATCCCAGTAAAGGTCTACCTTTGACAAAGGGAAACGACAAACCTTTGTCAGAATGGTTGACCATGGCAGAAACTGAAACCCTGTCCGTCAATGACATCTGCAGCACTGATAAGCCCTACACAGTTGTAGGTTAGGCTACACAATAGTTTAATAGGTCTAGACAATGAGTAGGCCTACATATGTCGTTACGGGATCTGGCTTCATCTTGGCCAGACCATTATATTCATAAGTTCCTTACAAAATCAATTGGCGATGGCGTTGACTTTATAACCACATGCAGGCTCTAGGCCGAGGCCCCTAGGCCTAGGCCTACACTGGGTAGGCCTATATAAGTTGACAGACCATTAGAAGTTACATATTAATGAAACATACATTTGGAAACGGTATGCCCACGATGATAAATATGATAAATTACTATTGTATGTGAAAAAAACCCAAGCCTACCTCATTCCCTGCAGAGAGAACATGATTCTCAGTCACTTCATGGTGATTGTGTCTGGCTTCTAGACGACTCAACAAGATCAAATGAACAACCTGGAGTATTGCTACGATAGCCACCAACACCAATACCATCTTCCCCCAAAGGAAGTGCTGCATTTTGACATCAGGAACTCAAGGTGCGACTATTCACAACAAGAAACACATTTTGCCAAATCTTATTTGACAGCTGATCCACATTTTCGAAATCCAATATGGCCGCTATGAAAACAACAAATACCAACCTCTAAACGCTCACAATCATATCGATGCACGAAAATTTGAAAAGTGTATTTATTAAATATAGTAGTTTAATTTCGTAATTAATACAACACAATCTCAAGTCTTTGTACACGAAATCAGAAAAAAATACTGAGTCTCTCAGCTATCCACAGTTTGAACATCAATGTCTGGTTCTTGTGTGGAATCTGGTCTGCCCTGTTCTTCCTTTCTATCAGAGCTTCTCGAAATATTACTCTCCTGTTTTGCTTCCTTGCTGTGTCTCCACTTCATGCGACGATTTTGAAACCACACCTTCACCTGAAAAAAGACAACGTGAATAATCACAAACGATTAGTAAAACATTGTCATATCGTATTTTTAATAATGTGATTGATAATCTTATTGCACTATCAATTTGTAATCTGTAATTATTAGAGATGATGAAAACCCAAACCACTGTGAGAACAATTAATATTATTCAAAAACTGCACAGTAACAATGGTGACCACATGGCTGCGCTGTGCATGCATATTGCTGTTACCTGTGCATCAGTGAGTCCCAGCGTGGCTGCCAGCTGTCTCCTGTCAGGCTTAGTGATGTACTTCTGGAGCTGGAACCTCTTTTCCAGGCCTTTACGCTGGAGGTTGGAAAAAACGGCGCGCGACCAGGAACGCTTACGCTTATTGCCGCTGGATGATGAGTTACCGCGATCAGCGCTCGACAAGTGGATACCGTCGGAAACGAGAACTAAAAATAAAAAGGAGAGAGCTGCAGATATATATTCAGGATGGAACGATGATCAGGTTTATTTCAAATAATAGTAGAAAACAGTGACAGAAGTGGACAATTGCTTTCTTTATAACTTCAGCTTTTCTATTCGTTCGTGCTCAACCGGACAAAGGTTAACTCTATATCAACTCTATACTTTTCCCAACTGTTGACTGAACGCTCACTGAAGAAAATCAAACATGAAAATTGAAAACCCCGGTTAAAGAAAGAAAGAAAGAAAAAGATAGAGAGAAAGAGAAGGGGAATAATCCACTGGGGAAAGAAGAGATTGAAATAATTCAGCTATAACACCTGTGGGCTAAACGCCCACTGAAGAAAATCGAACGTCAATAATTAAAAACCCTCGTTGAAGAAAGAGAGACAGAGAAGGGGTATACAGAAAGAGATAAAATAATTCAGTAATCACACATATTTTTTTCTGAAATCGAGAACGCGGCAGTGACTACTATACATTTTTTTCACGAAACTCGGATCAGGATTTTATTTATATGTATATGTTATATGTGTGTACATATACCAGTACATGCGAAAATTGGAATATTGGAATATATTTGTCATTGAATTGATCTGGGACCGAAAAGGTAAATCATTACAATAAAATAGGAAGAAATCCTATTTATCCTCATTTCATCCATGATGAAATAAATGGTATAAAAGTTACACGCCGTTTGTAATAACGTGGCACGTATTTATTACGGTATGGTAATAATAATTACTATAACTGAATATGAAGTCGTGAAGTCTCGCAATTTTTAGAAAAAAGTTTTGAAATAAGCCATGAGGAAATAGGAATGAAAAGGTTCAATTAAGCCTTATCATGAATATAAACATCATTTTATTAATATTGGGAATATAAAGACCAAAGTGAAATAGCAATATATGTTTATGGGATAAAAGCATTCGATAATACTATAAAAATGACAGTTTTCTGCTCAAAAGTTTACACATAATTCAACCATCCATTTACGGCAAGATCAACACCCGGTGTCAATAATCACCAACAGTGTATCTGTTCGTCTTTAGTTTAGGTTATAAAAAGCTATTTCCGTTGTTTGAGTGTTAACCTCTTTGCTAATTGTCCTTCTAATATACGCTACCATGTTAGTTTATAAAACCGAGACCAAACTCATATAAACAAGCCATCCATCTATCCATACGGAGCACATCATTGTATTTATTGTGTTTAGAGCGTATCATATGGGCCGTGCTTCCGCTTCACATCGGCTCGAGGAGGCAGTGACAATGTAAACAATGGCAAGTGGTGAAAAGAGTAGCAATAGAATTAAGACTGCCAGATCTTTTAATGAGGGTAATATCAAGCACGCTGTGCTTAGACGCCACGCACTGGATAGAGTTAATTTTCAAGAAACGTAAGGCCTAACAATCAAGCACTATATATAGATCGAAGTGCAGAGCTATAAAATATTGTTATAGGTTAATAATTTGGAGTAGGCCCCCATATTGTTGTTTAAGTGGTGAAATGATAAGTTGGGACATTGGGCACAATACTTAAACCATAGAGAACCAGTAAAAAATGACTAAAATTTGAAAAATAAAAGTTGAATACAAATCAAAAATCGAATTGGATTAGCGTAATTTCTTCAAGTAAAAAAATCACCACTGGGATGAGCTTATAGGCTCTATAAGCGAAGAATCAATTTTACCGTTCTCGAAAAAACATTTTTTGTTTTGTTCGCACTACACAGGTCAAACGAAAACAAGACTGTCGATGAAATTTCCATACAGTGTATAGTTTTGAAGAGCAATCATCAGAGCCAGTTGAAATAAAAACTATTTGGACATTTTGAAAACCGTAACAAGAATTAGGCCTACCCAGAGGGAAAAATGTGAAAAAAAAAACCCTCGAATAAATGTAGATTTTCAAGGAACTCAAGTGAGTACACGAATGATACGCATGCACTATTCCAGAGTATGACACAAATCGGCTCAAACCGTTTCAAAGAAAACATGATATTGTAGTGTTTTTAGATCAAAATACGCTGTCGATGCGCCTTAAAACCCTAATATTCATTCATTCAGGTATGTACGAACAGCTATCAAGAAACTCGACAGGTAAAACCAATGACAGAGTGAGTGAAACGAATGAAATAATCAAGAGGTCTATCAATTAGTGCTGTAGGCTTTAAAAAGCCTGTGACTTGATAGTTTCAAAACCAAATAGTATACATAGCTTTTTAGTAATTCGCACAGTCGCTCATCTTTCAAAACATATTCTGCAATTTTTTAAGTGGAAATTGAGAAAAAAATATGATCCCAGCTGCCTTCAGTTGGTATATCTATCATCAATATAAGTTAATATTAGCTAATTAGTATGTATTTATTTTCTAATCAGAGATTCAATTAATTTATAGCTTGGCTGCTTTGGTGTGCTGTGAATGGTATAAGCGTCATTTTAGAGAGCCTAATATTTTTCTTGTAAATAATGTACACTTATTAATAGGCTTGTTATAATTAAGGTGCTATAGGGTCACATAATGCAAATCGAAACTATTCATACTATAGCACTAACCCAGAACATAACCGTATAGATCGAGAGATCATGTTTGTTAAGGTCCACATGGCACATGGGGGGGGGGGGGGAGGATTCGGAAGTACACTGAAGTTGTGATTGGAATTTGGGTGGCATTGTTGTTCACTGATTATAACAATGTGTGATCACTTGAAAGAAGTCTTGAAAATTATTAATCTAAAATCTAAAATCTTTGTTCGGGTACGATAATTATTTTCACGTATGGCCTACGCAAGATCCATTGAGGGTTACGTTGGCCCGTGCAAACGCAACCCTCAATGCATCTTGAGCCTACGTATCGTATGATACCGGTATGCAATATGTTCGTTTTCAATTCAATGAAAGCAGCCGTAGCATCAACGTCGTACATTTTTAAGCATGTCTATGGCTACATGCACTAGAACATGAGTGTTTATATGCACGTTGCAATACTAGAGTGTTAGATTTAGACTAACTGGCTCACAAATCACACTATAGCAAGTATGTTTATTTATCAAAACAATTGCAATGATCAGGTTCTAAGAACAGATGTAAGGTGCAGACAGTCATGCGTCTGCCAACACGAAAGGTTTTTAAATTCAAAATAGCGAGAGAAGGTCCAAGTGATTGAAAAGATTTTAAAAACTTTTACCTTAGATCATTTGTTATAATTAATTCGTAGCGGTATAATTATTGTACACATACGCTTGATGTCACATAAAGTGGTTGATCAAGTCACACTAAAAAGTATCATGAAAAAAATTCACGTACATTATAAGTCTATATATACACACTAGAACTATTAGACGAAGTACATACATACGCATTCCTCGTATATGTATTCTCTATGAGAAAATAAGCGATCAAAATATATCGGTAAGATATTTTAAGATTTCAATTTCAGTTCATTTTATATGATCATGACCGTAAGTGTGATGTACCAAGGCCTTCTATATTATTAATATAGAATTAATATGATATAATTAATAATATAATATAGAATTATTAATAAATTAATTATTAATTGATAATATGTAATTAATATAGAAGGTCTTGGATGTTCGCCAGTTGGCCTTATCTCGAGAGTTGGTAAAAACAAATATCATGGGTAGGGAGGTTTTATGGTTTCAACACTCCTTCCTGCTATCATTAAAACTGGACCTAACCATACAGGCATGGCATTCACTTCTATAATTCACTACCTCTTGCACTCAAGACTGATAAAACGAATTCATTTAAATTAAGACTTAAAAAACACCTAATTGATGAATGTTATCATAGTGTGAGAGAGTTTCTGGATGATTGAATAATTAACTGTATTATCAACACAATCATTCACTATTTGTTGCTGTCATTGTTATCACTATCTACTGTTTTCATTGTATATAATATGTATGTATTTGTTCCAAAATTGTTTATCACTTGTATAACTATATACGATATATTGACACGTCCAATATCTTTATAAGTTCAATTAGGACCGTTAAAACATATTCTATTCCATCCTATTCTATCAGAGCAGAACTATTCCCAGTGATATTAGGAAGAATAAGAAAGGAGCGAAAGTAATAATTTTGATGGTTTTAATCAGAAAGAATGCATGGTAAAAACTTCCACGAGTTCAACTACCATATTCAAAATATTGTCATATGTCATATTGTCATATAATATTGTCAGTATGATATTGATATTATTTGAGCTAGTTCAGTTAGTATATACAACCGTCGGTAGGATAAACTTGGAAGTAAAAAGGTTTTATCTCTGCGTATAACACTAATAGAAGTGATGGTTGACATTTAGCACAACAGACAGGCGTTTAATGAGACTGAGCGTTTAAACTTGAGTCAAAGGGATCAAAGATAATATTATAAACACTTCTTTACCCCTGTCGATATGATAAAGGTTACAATAATACACATAAAAAATTGATAGAAAACATATATCGAGCAGTCTGAATCGTTGTATATGTATTATGGTATAACTGATGTTTTAACGAGTGAGATTTTCTTCATATTATCTAATAGATTATATTGAGTTTATCCCGGGATATTTTCATTCATAATTACATTCATTACACCCATGCAGCTATCAGTGATATATCCCAGAGATAGTATCATGAAGTTGTATAGCAATGGTAGAATTTTGGAGTATTTTGAATGTGTATTTGTGTATGTAGGCCTATATTACAGATTGGGACTAAGCGTGTTGTGTAATTTTAGTGGACTATTAACTACCTGAATATTTTGAATTCACCTGCATTTTTTTTCAACATTTCGAGATATTCTATATCACGATATACTTCTTATTAGCCTTCTTATTGTCATTCATCACATATTCAATAAGAAACAGAAAACAATATATACGTAAGAGATCGACATATTTGAAGACTTGGATTCCTCATTCGGCACTGACATTATGTGGTTGTTATAGCAAGTTGAATGAGTGGTGGGTGAATGATCAAATTATACATCTTTATTGGATAAAACCAACTATTGGTTGTCACCACGGTTTTATTGTCGATGTCATTTGTGAGACAATTGAAGGCAATTATTTGAAGTGACTTGACTCAATAATTGTTCAAATATATGGACAACAATGTCCACCAATTCTCTTTATCAATTACAAACTTTGATTATGCTGTTCACTGTATTGCTATGGTGATGATTATAAATAATTCGTCACTCAACAGAAGCTTTGAAAAAAAATGTTACTACTTTTTTCTTCATGCATTGTAATATGATTTTTGTTTTCAACATTGAAATAAGAGAGCCACAGATGATTAGATAAGCGTAGCGAAGACTTTCATTTTACCCAGCGAAAAAGTTGGCATCGTTTTTATGTCTGTTTTTTTTTTTTTTGTGATTTGTTTTTTGTAGCTAGGCCTACTTGGGAATGAGTTACCGGTACGGGGTTTTCGTGAAAAAATCGGCAAACTTGGAAAATCCCCATAAGAAGAATTTTCGGGTAGAATTTACAATTTTTAAATATTATCCCATCGAAATGAACTTTTCACAGATTGTTAATATTATTTAAAATTAAATACATTTTTCTGATTTCTACCAAGTTTGAAGAAATTTGAATTGCACTTTTTTAAGAAAACAGATAATTGTATTGGGAAATTTTCAAATATAGAGTTTAAAGTGATCATGAATGGGAATCGATTGAGTTGAAATATCCAGAGAACATAAGTATCATTATAATATATCTTTCTATCAAGTTTGAATAACTTTGGATCTGTCGTTTTTAAAAAACTAAAGTAGAGCTAAGAAAATGTTCGACTATTGAGTTTAAAATTTGTGAATAGAAATCAACCGGTCTAATAGAATATAACGAAGGCTTTGTGTTATAAGAATGTAATGAAATTTATGAGTTGAATGATTGAATGCATGAATAAGAAAGGCTAGAAAAGTTCTAAAATCAAGGTGTATAGCTTTAAGTAGACCTAAATTCCATATTAATATCTCGCTCATCTTACAACACACATACTGCATTTTCATCTAGTCTTCTGTGTTGTAAAAAGGATCACATTAAGGGTGAAGGCAGGTGAAAATCCCATCTTTGTTAATATTGATTGTATAGGCCCCCTATACACGTCAAATTTTTCACATAGATAACTATCGTGCAAAAACACTGCCATTTTTTTCAAAAATTTGAAGTGGACAGGATTATTTGGTTTTTATGAATTTTTCAACAGTGAAATTCATTTTCGTTCTTATCATACATTTTTTTTTCACAAATATGTTGCTGAATTTTTGTTCAAGGGTTGGTCATATCGTTTTTTCGATATTTCAAGATATGATTTGATTTACGATGTTTTTTTTAAATTGAATTTGATGTACAATGTATTAAGTATTTCATTTTCTATCTCCATATTGTTAGATGACATATCAAAAAAACGATTTGTCCAATCCTGGATAAACTGATAATGAATACTCACAAAAACAATCGAAACAATTGAACAACTTTTATGGACGTAGCACAAAAAACAAATTCTTGTTTTGCGAAAAAAAATTTATTGCAGTAAATGCCCTTTCAAGATTGGCAATGTAAATTGTTATATTGAAAATGAGCAGACGGCTCAATGCACAGTGACACTAGATAATTTTTTTCAGGCATGATTATTGATATTTTCCAATATTTTGAAACATCCGACTCGAATAAACATCCAAACAAATAATTATTTGAAAAAAAAAATGTAGAAAAAAGGGAAAATTCCCCCTCATCAGATTTAGGTGATTTACAAAGTATATTAATTTTGTTGTACCATGGTTGAACTTACTGTTTGTATATGGTCTTATGGGCCGTGGAGCGTGCACAGGCGTATAATAGGAGCCGTGGTAAGGATTGTACGGTGCTGCTGTGAGGCGACAACAGCGAAGAAGTGAACTAACACACTCGGAACATGGTAGACTGGAAGACGGGCAGCCTGTGGATGCTGCGGATGCTGAAACAATTAAGAAGGCGTTGGTTTTAAAAAATAAATTGAATAATGAACAAGTTTTATCAATTCGTAAGGTGAAAATTATAAGATGAGCGTAGCGAAGATTTCCATTTCATAATCCGAAAAAAATTGGACTTCGTTTTTTTTGTTTGTAATTTTGTGCACGGCATACAGATCAGGGAAGAAACCGGATCAACTTGAAACTTTTTATATATATTGATGTCATACCAGAATAGATTGGGATTGTTCTTCAGAAAAATCAGTTCAACGATTTTTCCGAAAAAAATCGGAAAGTTTGAAAAATCTCCATGAGAATAACCCGGAGGCAAAATACTTGAGAAAGGAGAATTATTCAAAAGCTCTAAAATTCTTACCGAATATTAAGGAAACTATTATACACATTTTCGGAGATTTTTGCACAAATCGGATGAGAAATAACGAAGAAAACGCATTTATAACGCATTTTCAATCAATCAAAGCTATAAGGGAAACAAATTAAATCTATAGCAACAAGTGTCACCAATCAATTTAAAACAATTGAAATCAGTGAACAGGAAGGCGGTGACATAATTTGATTCCGGTACGCTTTTTAAACGTTTTTAAACGTTTTTAAACGTTCCAAGGTCTGTAGATGTATATTGAACTGACAAATTATTTTCATTCTAGATTGCTATACTCATAAGCTCATCTCACAACGCATATCCCGCGTTTTCCTAGTAATAATAATACCGGATAGGAAATGGTATTCAAGATCAAACAATAACAAAAATCCATACCGATGAGAAGTGTGAAAAATGAACAATGAAAAGAATTCGAATGGATAATTTTCCAGAAATTCAATGATTGTATCAGAATACTACGTATTTTCGAAATCAATCTGCAATGAAAAAAAAAATATCACATTATTTTTCATCATATCATATTAAATTAAATTATATTATATATTACATTGCATATTATTTACTATGGTATATGCCATGATATATATATATATATATATATATATATATATATATATATATATATATATATATATATATATATATATATATATATATATATATATATATATATATATAGTTCAGTTGATATAGTAATTATTCCAATTGATATAGGTATATAGTGCATATATAAGAGGTAGGCCTATGAAAGTATAACAACTTTAAATTTTCCAATGTTTTTGGTTGGCACACCATTCACCAAACGATTTCAACATTTGTACACGAATGAGTTCATACTTTTGAAAAATCTCTTTTTATAATCTATTTTAAAGTCTTTAGTTGATTTTATGAGTGTATTCAAGAAGAAGAGCCATTCAAATCGTCTTCTTCATCAAATCAACTCGGTTTAAGACGCTCAATGACACTAATAAATCAGAGCTTTATTTATATGAACGCTTGTATAAACAATTGACAATGTAAACACGAGCATAGATGATTTTATAGCACATTATATAACTCACACTCGAGATTATATGCACCATATTGTTCCCATATTCCCGGTGAATTAATTATCTAAACATTCACTTCTGAGATCTTCAATAAGCGAGAATCCTTTGTTTATCACGAATGAATTAGTATTGTGCTCTATATTAAGATAATCGAGTTGCTATAACAGTCTACGAGATGAGTGAGGTGTATATTTAATTAATAGACCAATATATATGAGTGAAAGAAAAGGAGAAAACTTTGGTTGGAAATACTGCAAAGAAGAATGGAAGGTAAGGATCAATAAAATGAATGAAGATTCTTTCTCAAGGCAAAATTAATTAATATTCATCATCCGTGACGTCCGTGAAGTTATCGGTTTACTATTATCAGTTACTTAAGTTACATCAAACTTAACTGGAAAATGCGGCACATGCATTGTAAGATGAACGAGATTCATGAACCATGAACTATGATCACTAACTGCAGTTAAGCCTCTAACTGCAGTTAACAACGTAGGCCTAATGTGAACGGAACGCAGTTAGCACTTACTGACATCAAGCTCTCCGCAAAGAGCAACATCATTTGCATTGTTACAGTGTTTTTCACCCAAAAAAGTACCCCCAAAATAATCAGCTGTGTATGTTCATTTTTGGTAGGGTTAAAAAACATTTCAACTTTAGCATGACCTTAATTGTTGCATACATCAATTATTGTGAAAAAGTGACATACTAAATTTTATCCTCAATACGTACGGCTCGTCCAATCCATGTATAACTTTGAAATTATGCATATAATCCATGTATCTAAATTCCGTATACAAATTTGAATTCATTCAGAGAATTATTTTCACATTTCTTTCCCGCCGAGTTATTCTTATGTTTCTTATCATAAATGTCGGAATTATTTTTCTCACAACTTGTTCAACTAATTGCGCCTCAAAACTATACAGTATCGAGTTAGACGGTGACATATCATCGTTGGATCTGCAAAGCGTGAACAAAAGAAGAAAGTAACTTCCGTATTTTTTTAGATGAAGTAAAATTCAGTAATCGCTTCGCTTATTCAATCATTTGCTTCGAGGTGATAAGGTCATCCATGTGGGGTCCTTCATATAATCCTACTATCTATGTCAGCCTTATTCGGGGAATAAATGAATTTGTGTCAAGTTTTCAAAAATTGACTGGCATGAAATGTACTTGTTGAATTGACGTCCATCACAGTGTATGAAAAATATCGTAATAACAGATCCATAATAATGAAACTTATAACCAACCTAGTTATCAAGAAATATCAATATTAGGCCAATAAACTGAAACCACAAAATTGAATCAATTATTCGTTAACAAATCATCAATGTGAATGGAACAAGATGCACTTCAGAAAGATTTATACATTGTTATAGACACAAATTACTGGGTGAAAAACATGTTTAATGATTTGGTGGACGTGCCTTAGATACAAGGCACCACCACCATATTCAAAGATTCAATGAAAGTACCTATACAAATGCAATATGCTATGGAATCCAAAATCATCAGTAATGTATGATCTAAGTCATACACATTGGTATATAATTTGTATTTGTATTCGTCTGTACTCATGGTTTCATATAGAAAAACATATACAATATGTACGCCTATACACCAAGTCAAGTGATAAAATGAACAATCGAAGTATCAATGTCATAAAAGATATATTAAGGCAGATATTATATGATAAACTGTATAATGCTCCGAGTGTTAGTTAATTAAAAAAACACCTTAGGCCCGGTTTTACCAATCTTAGTTAGGGTGCTAATCCACTAACTACTGATAAAAGGTACGAAAATAACATACGTAACCAATGGTGATAACAAGTTATCTACTAACTATTGCCCAATCCAATTTCGTAAAACCGGGCCTTAATTTAGTATAAAAACAATCAAAAATGAGAAATAAAAAAGAAGTCAGTTTCAGCTTAAGGACGCTTCACTGTATATAGTTATATGGGGAAAATATAATGTCACGGAAATAAATATAGTTTGTATTTGATCATAATTTATTCGACGCGCCATCGATATGATCAAACTGGCAACTGAAATCACTTCCAGCCATTCCACCTCATGGGATTCGGATTGACCTCGTAAAGTTACTACAAATATTTTTATCAGACTAGAAATAGTCATTGTGAAGATAATAAATCTTGGGCCTATATTTCTTTCAAGATCTAATTCACGTTTGAATGAATTGAAAATAAGATACAATTAATTTGTGTGTATATGAGTGTTCTTATCCTTCTCTGAAATAAATGTGTGCAAATTTCTATTGCATTTAACACAAATATTTCGCTCAATACGCACGATGCATTTGCCCTATACACGCTGCGTTTGAGTAGTATTGTAACATTGAATGCAACGGGGAAGATTGATGTCTTATCAAGACTAAAGTGTTATTTTTAATATGTAATTTGACAATACATATATTCAACCAGATACTTTTTTTTTTAATAACATCGAAACTTGATACAAAATCATTGTTCCCCAATTAAGGCTAAGGATGAAAAGTAGGATCGTTTGGACGGGGCACCACAAGGGCGATATTACCACCCCATTTTATTTTAACCCAATGAACTTCAACACCAGGACTGCGCTGTTGGTGACTATAAGTTTCCGCCGCAGATGAAAGTATTTCAGTTTCCATGAAAAATAATCTGAATAATAAATCTAATAATAAAAAAATAATTAATATAATAATAAATAAATAATAATAATAATAATAATAATAATAATAATAATATTAAAATGATAATAAAAAATAATTAAAAAAAAAAAAAAAAATCAGATCTGAATAAAAAGATACTGAACTTATAATCATCATTTCGAATTGTCAAGACCGTCATGTATGAGCACGGTATGAGTACGTGATGAAAAAAAATTCAAACCGTTCGACTGCTTCTATACTTAACGACTTCACAATATCTATAGGTTATTTGTAGTGGTACGAATGTGCAGCTGATATATCATTGATGTTGACAAAATACTCATGTCATACGGAGCTCGAACCCAAGACGCGCCCGATTTGAGATTCGGTTTATTTGGCAATGCCTCGCCCAAACCGATCCGCGGAAGAGCGGCGAATTCATGGAGTAAGTATTGTCCGCGGTATTGTCTATATATATTTCGGTATTTGTCTTCCAGCATGTATTAAAAATGTTACAAGCCTTGAGCAGTTGAAGAGCTCTTTGAAAAATGTCATTACGGAAAATGTATTATATAATATAGTATTGAGGAGTTTTATAAATGCTTTGCAAGCTCACAAAATAATATCACTTTGAAGTATTCATATGACCTTCATTTTATATCACAAATTGACACTCAAACTATAAACATGGACCAATTGACTTTTAACTTCTAACTTTTAATTTTTAATTTTTGCTTTCAATTACGCCTATAACCTTCTGATTTTGATATTAATGTACTTTTTATAGTGAATTTATTTTTATACTTGTCTCATTCCGTTACTTGACTTGGTAGTTGCTAGGTGTTTATAAAAAATAGCATCCATCATTTATTTCAATTCATGTATATTTTCTTGTTTGTTTGTTGTGTGTGATATATTATCTTTTATTTTATCCTTGACCGTCCATATGATTAACTCAAAAATGTTACATTTCAAATTGTAATCCACTTGGACGAAAATGAAAATAAATAAATAAATAAAATAAATAAATAATATATACGCATGCGCAAGAGAATCCGTGCGATTTGAATTTGAATAATAAGGAAAAAATTATGTATATTACCTATGAGTAATTATTTAGGCAGTAGATGATAATTTTCCTTTCATCTTCTCTATAGACACCTTTTCATGTGTTGTCTTTATATTTCTCTGTATATGATTATTTTCGAATCGCATGATTAATTTTTTTCGTCGGATGTACCCAAAACCAATCATTTGTCGAGTCGAGATTCAGGAAATATTTATAAGTTATAGTTGTTCTGAAATCGATATGTGAAAAGTGACCACGAAATCTTCAATGCGCGGACGGAGGGCTCGGGTATCGAATGTGCAAAAATGATATTTTATTAATAAGGAATATCCATAGATATATAAACCTCAATCTGAACAATTGTTTCAAACATCTCTTTCTATAGACAAGAAAACAACAGTTCCTCAACTAGAGATGGAAAAAATCCACTCATACAACATAGACGAAAATCAATGCAATCAAATGGAATTGAATTGAGATGGCTAGATCAGTATACTCATTATGTGGAGACCGGGCTGCGATTCCCGCGACGGACGACCATCCCGACCGAGGTTTTGATGGTTTCCGTCGTATAATGTAAGCGAATGAATCGAATTGAAGCGAATGCTGGGTGATTTCTATAGACATGTCACAACTGATTCCTTTTCACTTATCAACGACCAAAGTGCAATGAACGAACGTTTGCTTGTCTATCCCGAGAAGTATAAAACGTGGATATTCGAACAAATTCAAAATAAAATTCAAATTCATATTGAATTCACGTGGTCAAGGGGATTATTTCACTTTTACATCATCACAGGAAGCGTGCTGATGGTGTATGACGGTGGAAAAGTATGGTCACAGACAGCGCCGTTCTGGTGTTCAAATCGTCGTTTTTGAATAATTAAAATGGGAGGGTGAGATCACCCTTGTGGGGTATCTAACGTCCAAACCCTCATTTACTCTCATCCATAGCCTAAATGGGGAAACAATGATTTTGTATCAAGTTTCGATGTTGCTACAAAAAACAAGTATTTGACAGATCGTGATGATATTCTTCTATTAAATAGGTTTTCTTGCTTACCAGTCACCTTATTTCACAAAATCTTGTGAATTAAAATGAATCAAAACATTATTAACAAGACGAAACATCTATATACATATCGTAAAGCACCCCTACACGGACCTTGTTGTTGTAGCGGGTTTCTCGTATGCGGCGAGATCTCGTCCGAGAGAATTCTCTCCATACCAAACTTCAGTTGCCTCGAATTTGTCGCCTCGCTCCTTGCAGGACTTTCAGGATCACACGACGATCCTGGGCAGGATAATCTACCGCTCATTGTCGCGCTGTCAGGACTACTACGCATGTCCATCTTGCACGCACTTATACGCACTTTTATATTGTCTGCACTCTGCGATGCACACAAAACTATACTAAAGTGTGAACTATTTATTCTTTATCTGTCCACTATAATAGTTGAACATTTCTAATGGTCACCCGCAAAATTGGTTGTACATAATTTTAGTGAAGTACTTATGCCTGTTGTAAAAATATGAAGTTTCTACGATTTTGAGCTTCTTACGAGTACACTCTATTTACGGTTTGACCCGTATAGGTAATGAGGTATTTGGGTCTGACGACAGATTAAGACAGCAGTTGTCCGAAGTGGAATTGGTGTTGATTATAAAAAGGTGAAATAACTTGGACGTTTTTTGAAATGATCAATTATACCTCAAGGTATCAAATAAACTGAACCTATTGAATCTCATACTTTTCATGAAGCTTTATTTGAAGTGTTAGCAACCTATTCTCAGAAATTCTCGACTGATTTCTGCTTTAGACGTCAATAAGTGTCGAAAATAATTTCCGAATTCCTAAATATATCTTTGTATACATAATATAAATGTATGTGTATATATATCTCGAGATTTATTATCCATACTTCAAGTTCATAATTATATTCCTTATCAAACAAACGTTACACATGAATCACTCCTGTCGTACGTACTTATCACCCTTGTCTCATGCACTTATCAACCTTGTTCACGCACCACACACACACACACGCACGCACCCCGGCTGCTAATTGGAAACAGATAGCATCTCGGAAGATGAGCCCAGCATCCCTGCCTCCCACACCCTGGTTGGTCCACACACATCCAGTGAGCCAATCGGAACGAGAGGGCGTGGCTATATGAGTTCAGCTGATGAGAACCATATGAGATGTTGACAGATTGTTTATAAATCGGTTTTATTAATTGGGATTCTTCAACAATGACAAATGTTTATAAGAAGCGATGTTTGAATAAAATTAGTGATCAAGTTATTGCGAGTGTTGTGAGCCAATTCTAAGAGTTCTGTTAGACTGTGGATAGCTAATATAATGTATAGTATTACATTTGATAGTTTTATATCACGGTACTTTAAACAAATGGAGAAATTCACCTTCACTATTTTTTTCTATACACAAGAACCTCTGTCACTGAATAGAAATGTATATCGACTCAAAGATAATGTTATGCACTTTAAAATACGGCAATCTATTTTCGCGAATTCAATCACTTTCAAGACAATGTCAAGAAATACCAAGTGTGGGATGACATTTATTGACGTATCATCTCAAAACTGATTGGATTCACGAAGTAGAATATAGCATCTCAATTAAAGTTCAGAAATTTATCTTGGTATTGATATACTTTTTCATTCAATTACACTTGTTCGTGAACACGGAGAAAAAAAGGGAAGATGGATGTCTTTATTTGTATGAGCAACGTGCATGAAACCCCTTAACGACCAAACCAACATATAGGTTATTTTGGGGTACGAATGAGTGGATGGATGGTGTCAACAAAACCTCATGCCTTATTAGAGACTCGAACCCACGACCGAATGAACAGTGTTGAATTGAGAGATTTTGTTGTGGGGGAGCTTTCGTGTTTCCCGGGAGGGGGGGGGGGGGGGAACCAACCAAAATACAAGTTTCTCAAAAAATACACTATTTACCTAGTGCTTATAATGTTTTCATCTCGGGGGGGGGGGGGGGGCAAACGATGAGCTGCGGGGGCGACGCTTCCCCCCCGTAGGTATGCCTGGATTCAACACTGCGAATGAACTTCAGTTTCATGGCAATGCGAGGGCGGGTGGTCTCCAAAAGACCGACAATGCAGAAATTGTTTCAATACTCTGAGGTTGTGATCTTCTATGTTGATAATTTCTGTTTATTAAACCTCTTCCGAAGTAAAAATTAATCAAATACAATTCATTTATTGATTTAGTAGAATCAAACATCAGATTATGACAAGGCTGTGGAAGGTGAAATGTATAGAAAGAAAAAATATTATTTTCCAAGAAGGTGAACGTAAGGACTAATTTAATCGTGATTTTACGACTTTTTCACAGACAGAAATGTTGTTTTATTACTCTATCGTCCATACATGTATTTTGATAATTTATCTAATGCATTCACATGGAATTGCAGCTATTCAACATAACCTGTGTATTTGTCATAAAGTACGAACTTTGAAAGGGCAAACAAGGGATTATTCCATGATGAATCACCAAGTAAAAAATCTGCGAATTCAAAACGTCACCTGTGATGCTGCGATTCAATACGTTGATTATTTCACACGTGTGTCAAGAAAGACTAAGCCACTAAGACTTACTCAAAGAACGACTTGGCATAAGAGTTAAGTTATTATAACACATCTTCAAATCCGGATAATAATGATAATGTAATAATAATAATATAATAACAATAATCGTAAGTAAGAATAACCGTCCTACATGGTCGTTTAGCAGTATTTATCTGTTTATTTAGTCACGTATAATCTGTATGAAGCATAATATAAGAGGATATTATAGTGGACACTCACATACTATAGGAATGTGAAGAGATGACTGTTTGTGTTACAAAGTGGAGAAAAATATATTCATCCATATGTATATATATATATATATATATATATATATATATATATATATATATATATATATATATATATATATATATATATATATATATATATATATATATGTATATATATATATATATATATACATACATATATATATATATATATATATATATATATATATATATATATATATATATATATATATATATATATATATAAATATACACATATATATATATATATATATGTATATACATATATATATATATATATATATATATATATATATATATATATATGTATATATATATATATATATACATATATATATATAT
The DNA here is from genome assembly GCA_964007535.1 of Brachyptera risi. Classification (NCBI taxonomy): domain Eukaryota; kingdom Metazoa; phylum Arthropoda; class Insecta; order Plecoptera; family Taeniopterygidae; genus Brachyptera; species Brachyptera risi. The sequence goes on along the minus strand of OZ023331.1, from coordinate 31,287,982 downwards.
ATATATATATATATATATATATATATATATATATATATATATATTTATATATCTATATATATATATATATATATATATATATATATATATATATGTATATATATATATATATATATATATATATATAAATATATATATATATATATATATATATATATATATATATATATATATGTATATATATATATATATATATATAGTTATACATAATTCATGAATGATATTGTTCGCTTTTATTACGACCCTATCAATAGCTAGGTTATACGGGGGTGCGAATAAGCAGGTGATTATGAAATTATGAAGTGATAAGTGAAAGGACACTTACAAAAACCCATGCATTGAATGGGTCTCGAACTCACGCCCAATGGTGATTTCAGTTACTGAAGCGGTGCCTCAGCTGACTGATCTACCGAGGACAGCTACATATTATCGATCTGTTTTTTACGGTGTATATTTTGATATATTATAATTTATAACAATATTATTTTCCAGTATTTCATCGTGTATTGAAATATGATACGTAATTTCTCAACGTTCCAGGCTAATATTAAGCCTTTTTTCAAGATATATGAAGAGATATTGATGAGGAAGGAAACGTTGAAGAAAACGTTCAAGAACTTAAAATTTATGGAATATGTCATCTTTCATCTCCATACACGATAAAAAATATCCGAAAATATAATAATAAAATTACACAATATCAAATAATACCAAGTTATATAATAATTATAGGTATCATGATCTAAATGTAACATCATATAAAACTTGATACAAAGTCATGGTCCATCAATTAAGTATGTATAACAAACACTTTTTTTTTCATAGAGGTCATCCCTACCCAAATAAGTAATTCTGATGTAAAATTAAATTAATAAACACTCTGTAAAAAGTGGTTTCATACCTTCTACACTGAGTGTACTTCTAAGCCAAAGCCACTGGTTGGTTTATTAATTATTTGATGCGTGAGTCCAAAGGCTAATACCATGTTACATTCACTTCATTGCAGCTGATATTCAATATCACTTGACTGTCATCCATCCCAGCAGGCTTGACACTACCGATCGTTGCTGCTAGTCAATACAAAAGACTGGTGATCGTGACCTGCGACATGTACATATAGTCTCCCAGCCAACAGGTATTATATAGGCAACAGGTATACGGAATGCTGCATGCACAAGAATCATAATAATAAATATAATAAGAGACAATTTATAGGAATGTAATAGATCATAAAATATAATGCACGGACCAATGGTGCCCTCTGAGATCTGAGTTGTTCAATTACAAACAAGATTGCGTACACGAGAAGTTAAATACATGCGATAAAAAGTCGCTTAATTGATGATAGATTATTCTCGTTTACACATAATTATACCATAATTATGTGCAAACACACATAATTTATATGAATAATATTATTATTTTAATTTTTAAAAGATGTTGAGATTCATTGTATTTACAACCAATTTTATACTATATTTATTTCCGAATGAATCGGACTAATTCCTTTTCATAATATAAGTCCTCATGATAAATATCAAGAAAGTATTATTATTAAAACTATTACTTTATAATTAGTAAATTATTACTGAAACAACTTGTAGGTCGACTAATTAATCAGTAAATGATTCAATCAGTTGGTTTCGTCCACTATTGTCACATTAATAATATACAATATTGGATACACGTTGTCAGAAAAGAGCATATACATTTTGATCGTGAATTATATTCAAACATTTCAAATATATATATATATATATATATATATATATATATATATATATATATATATATATTTATATATTTATATATATATATATATATATATTCAAATATATATATAAATATATATATATATATATATATATATATATATATATATATATATATATATATATATATATATATATATATATATATATATATATATATGTAAATCAATAGAGTATATATACTTTTATCTACGAAAGGTCTTTTTCTACAATAAAAAATTTGAATATCACCGATATATCTATATAGGCCTAATTATGGCAACTTGTAGATCAGTGATTTTTCACGACGACGAGACTTAAGATCAGAAACACAACTACATCTTGATGAATATTCCAAATGTTGAAGCTTCGCAGTGGGAGGTAGCTAAAAATGACCGTAGTTCTGAAAATGATTTGTTGGTATACAGTAAATGTCTCTTTTCAGTAGATTCTCTAACATTCGACATAACAGTTCACCGTTTTACAAAAGCTAGTATATAATTGCCACCTTTAGATCGGTTATCATATACATTACTCGCTCACTTATCAACGTTTACAAGTTTACCGTTCTCTATAGCAGCTATAGTAAGCCACCCTGGACCTGTTATTCTATCTTATTATAACCATGTACCCAAGAGGTGGTATCATAGGTGCTGCATTGACTTTCTCCTGCATTGCTATACGGGGGGGTCTTGACCCTTTTGACCGTCTTGATTTGTGACGGCTATTCGTACGCGACGTGGGGGCCATCTTGTACATGTTGCCATGATTTCGTCATCCTTGTGTGTGTGTGTGTGTGTGTGTGTGTGTGTGTGAGTGTGAGACCCCATGGACAACCTCATAGATCGTTAGCTACTATGCGTGAGTTGGTCGTACGTTAGACTGTTTTAACAAGTTACCGGTTGAGATTTGAGTGTCGAGTGTACGACTTGAATTTCATGTTCGTTTCACTGTTCTTCTCAGTTATGTCCATATACACGCACGCTATAGACCAATATTTTCCCAGCATACTGCTTGGGAGATATACTATGGGGACACTTGAATCCACGAAATAAGTTTGAGTGCAAACATGGCAAACACAAATAACCCTGTCGTATTTGTATATAGGCCTGGTTGTTGTATTTTTTGGTAATGTCATTTTCAGGACATGGCTTACGGTGAAAAACGCAACCACATCTTCAGAAGCGTTAAATGATTAAATCATATAAGTTATATGGAAACATCAATTCCAGTTTCTCGAAAATGATTCTAGGAAACAAGAATATGATATATAATGGTATCACATGGACTTTTTTTTTTAATAACATCGAAACTTGATACAAAATTATTGTTTCCCAATTAAGGCTCTGGATGAGAGATGGGATCGCTTGGACGGGGCACCACAAGGGCGATCTTACCACCCCTATTACATAAACTAACAGGCCTAGGCCTACTGAAAATAGGTAGTTAGTTTGTTATATATCAAAAAATAATAATATGGAAGAACAATTTAAAATTTGACCGACATGTATATTTTATCAATGCCGTATTACATTTTTTGTTATGTACAGTCAGTAGGTCTACAGAGGTTTGAAAGAGCTCAGAATGAATAACCCTAATTTTATGAATTTTATTCATTGAATATATATATATATATATATATATATATATATATATATATATATATATATATATATATATATATATATATATATATATATATATATAAATGTGTGTAGGCTAACTTAGACCTGAATTTCATAAAAAATAGTCAAACTAAAACCACAATATATTGGAGGGCTTCCATTTCTCTTCGAATCAAAAATCTTTGCCAAATACCAATCTCAATCTGAAATTTCTTGTCACTTTAATATTTCATTCTTTTCTATTATACACAATCACCAATCTTGTCATAAATCCAGACAAAAAAACTCTTAAAACATTTCACAACATGAACACATACATTAATCTTCATTCACCTCCGTGTCCGATACATAACATCAAGAAAAGATAATCTAAAATAAATACGCTATTTGTTTCTCAAACTGTTGGTCACGTGGTGGTCTCGCCACGGTGGTAATCCCCTTATTAACGGTGACCTCTGACCTCACCTGGCGTGAACTCTCGTAAATAACATGCGCTAGTGTCGCCCCCTGCCACGCAAGACTGAATGCGTGAAAACATAAGAATAACTAATCAGTACTTAGGATGAGAAGGCTGTGGTTTCTGTGATCTGACTGTAACAGTGGCGAATAGTTAGCATCGGGTACGTATTTTGGTGAGGGGGGGAGGGAAGGGGAGGGGGGCAATCTTATACCCGGATATCCCACTATACGGTGTGTCAGGATCGCTGCCCTTCCAATAGACCGTGGTCTCAGGACAATTCGGGATTAAATTGCAACGTTCTCCTTTCCAGCATAATTGTTGTCTCAAGTGGCCTATACTAACGCTGGTAGTTTACAAAATTTAGCCTCTCAGGGTAGGTGTTTATTTTTCAAATGAATTATTTCAGTGCATTTACCTTTGCTAACATTTTAATTCGGTTTGCATAGGGTCTATAATGAATTCCTAATAAAACTGAAGGTTCACCATACATTTGCAATAAAATACAAATAAAAATACTATGAGTTTCGTATATAGGCCTACAAACATCAATCTCACAATGAAAATCATTATATAATTCAATAAAAATCTGTTTTTGGTCATTTCCCAAATCTTTAAAGCCTCTATTGACCACAGAATAATTAATACACAGATTATACTCAACAATCCATCTACACGCCACTGCACCACCAAGACAGCATATCAAACACACACACACACACACTTTTATGAGTTTTATTTACGAGTGGGCGTGGCTTTAGTGGTGGACATACTTAACACGACCATTGGTTAATAATTCAATAAATATAAATATTTAATTAGGTATTATATGAGGGCACCCCCGAGAGCGACTATGAGATGAAACAGGAATTATATTTATTAGCAACAGGCTGTCGCCTGAAGGCACAATACGCAAGAATATTGTCGATAAATCATCAACTAAATGATTATGAGAATGAAGAAGATCGTTGACAAAGATAAACGGGTGTTGGGAGGAACAAGAAGAAATGTTCATTGGAATACGTGATATTTCTTGTTGAAAAGTTGTAGGAGAGAGTCAGGGATGAGAAAGAAGCTATGGAGTTGATTGATTCTTGATATAGTCAATTGCCCTATAGGAGCGAAGATCGTCGTTCCTTTATTTATAGTCTTCTCTCAAATGATGCCAATCATTGTTGCAAGAGACAGATAATAATATGTTAACGATGAAAGAAATTGAGACTATATCCAAACACATTCTATTGCTGTATTGCTATGAGTAATAACGATTTACTTCGATCTTGACAGAAGTAATAAGTATATATATAACTCCATACTCATAAAACAAAAAACATACTCCATTTTAACTATGGGTCAAGTATACATAGGCCTAACGTATGCATTCAAGGGTACTATGGGAACGAACGTATATGATATATAGGAACTATATAGGAACTTCACACACAGAAAATAAAATTCAGCACGTTCGAGTTTTATATCAGAAGACTCTAAATAAAACGGACATGGCACAACAAATATTGTTTGAGATTTTCTCTTCGAAAATGACTGATGACATGTACAGTACATATCTTAAGGCCTATGAGCAACATCACATATTAGTCATGAATAACATTAGCATTTGAAAAAAGAAAAAAAAAGGAAAAAAAAGAATAATATGAATAAATTAGCAGAGTCGATGAAGTAGCATATAGCTCAAGTATATAGAGAACAGATACTAATATGTATATCTAATACAGAAAGTATATACTCTGCTATTAGGTTATATTTTCACTTTACTTTTATTCAGGAGGGATCAACAGCGTTACCATTTCATCACCCCTTCTCATTTGGGAACCAACAGTAAATATATATATATATATATATATATATATATATATATATATATATATATATATATATATATTGAATTTTATTTAACCGTGTGTTATCATTTAATTAAATTGTGAGTGTTACATTTTTAAGTACTGTACAATTTAATGCTTCAAAACTTCAATTTATAATGCACGAACGTTACATATTGAACATATTTTATTCTTTAATCAACATCAGAACATTCATATTTTTCCAATGACGAAAACAATTGAAACCTGACATAATGTCATTGTTTCCCAATTATAGGGATAATTTATGGAGATGTAGGTATGGAAACGTGGGACCATTCGGACGGGGGGGTAGTCTCTATAGTCTACTACACCTTACCATCGCAATGGAAATAATGAATTACGATTCTTACAATTTATAGGCCCACAAATGATCATTGATCCCCTCAAATACAAGGATGCTGAGTAGTAAACAGGTATGATCCAGGCACGACAGATAAGATCGATTAGATACGTGGTCTTTGCTACCCCAGTGAGTCTTCTACAGTATTATTTGTATTCTATATCAGTATAAGTATGAATAATGCAAATCGTCATATGAGTTTGGATGAAGTTTTGTATAGCTACTATCTTTGAATTCACATATAACAATTCTGGATATGTGTTTTTCCGAGTATTGACATAACTTTATATCCTCCTGAAATACTTCTCATTCCATGAAAACAGCAATAAAAAAGAACAATAAAATATAATACATTTTATATTACTATTTACGAAACGTGATATTTTCATCGAAAAACCGAATGAAAAAATATCTGAATATAATACAATAGCCATAATCCAATAGTTATCATATATTTATCCTTCTGAACCCGAAATAAAGGTGGCGTTGTGACCACACATAAGTTATGCCACGCTATAGAAGACACTGCCTGCTGCGCGCAGCATCCACTCCGTAGACACACATACACATACACACACACTATTAACCACATCATTCATAATTATTACCGGTCATAAACATTCAACCTGAACACCGGCCCATTATCATCAACAACTTAACAACTTAAAGATATCTGAATATAAATTATCTTCTCGACTTACAAGCGATCTCAACTGTGTTATGATAATTATTACCCTCTCTCATTCATGAATAAACATTTATTACCTATTACTAAATATATAAATACACGAGTGGTATTTTAATTTTATCTGAAATACGTGAGTGTTTTTTTTATTGGAATTGATTGATTTTATGAGGGTATTAATTAACCACCCATGCAGGTATAGCTATTAGTATGACGAGTTATTGTTGAACCGATTGGATGTTTCCTGTATTGATCAATAATGACGGTTGAGAGTTTCGATCTGTCAGTTAATCATGCTCATAATGAGGTGGACTGGTTATTAATAAGTACAGCGGAGGTGGGACTACTGATAATACACATGAGCTGTAAACAATTTTTGTACTAAACAGCTTACAATTTAGCAAGCAATTTGTTGAATATACTTATACTGGAGATAAAGTAGTGTATAGGTCTAATAGTGAAAGTAATGGAACGGATCTCGTATGCATATAAAATAAGTTTCTTTATTAACTCCTTCCACTAATTTAATTGTAGAGGTGATTCCAAGTATCAACAACTCGATTTTCATTGATAGGAAATCAATTTTACAATGTAGGCCTATGTGGTATATATGCCTCACATTGATATATTTTTTTCCAAATCGAGACCATGTTATACTGTGTATAGTAGCCTGTTGTGAACAAGAATAATCGAAATTTTCTCAAACTATTTCATCAATTATTAGATCGAATTAGACGTTCATACCAATTTCTCGTCTCTTATGTCGACAATTATTTTATACTCAACGAACCCACCAACAGCTAGGTTATTTGGGAGTAAAATCATTGGGCGATAGAAAAATGATGCTCACGAAACCCATGCCTTATAAGGTATTCGGAGCCAAACACGACTTCCAAGTCAATGCCCTGACTGATTCAGCCAGACGGGCAACGTAACACTGCCTGTAATGCAGTACAGGTGTATACGTGGAAATGTCACACCATCTCGATCAAAGTGACCGTGACCAGAGTCAACATGTAACAGTTAATTAACGCGTCGTTAACGCGTCGTTTATCACAGTAGAGTTCAGTTGTGAGAGATACGAGAAGATGTTGGCCCGTTTCTCTATCAGACTCCTCGTAAACAAGTGTTCAGTATATACGATATTATTTTAGTGCCAATTTACACGGCACCTCCACTAAGATTCACGAGCTCAAGTTTTGATATCTTGCATCAAATCACGATCGTTACATAGGCCTAATTAACTGATCAATTCATCGAATTAGGCAAATATTCAATTCATAAACAGTGATAAAGAATTTTTGTATTAATTAAAAGTGATTCCGAATCAGAAAATTCATACTTGATTATTACAAAAGCAAACTTTTAATCGAGTCCGAAATCTATTGACTGTTCAAATAAGGATTCCAAAAAATACGTATTATGCAAGTGAAATTTGACAAAATTGAATGTCATACTGTTTTATTATCAAAACCATATATATAACAGTGGCAAGAGAAGAATACAACAAATAGGCACGGTATTCAATAGACATTCTTGTTTATTACAAATTTATAATAACGTGTTTTAATCCCATTATAACCGAGCGGTTGGTGGGATTGTTGAACACAATTTAGGATAAATAAATAACGTGTTGAGCAAGAACTCATCAATATAGAATTATGAAGTTGATCGCGATGTTTACGTGTGTATGTGTTGGTTGGGCTTCGAACCCGAGAACAACTGGGATGCCATGGCCGTCGAATCCGACCACTGAAATTACATGGAACTCCAATCACGACTTCTCTGCAGAGGATCGCGGTTTGAACCCGAGTCCAACTGTGCCGTGGGCCTCAAACCACGACTTCTCAGAGAGTCGGGGTTCGAACCTATATCCCAGAGATAACACTAGTGTGCAGGAGCATCTTAGTGAACTGATAGGACTTAGTGAACTGCCGCTCGACAGCCTACTTCGGGTGAAATACGCTTTCATTGAAGGTAAGAACTTGAGAGTCAAATAAAAAATATAGCTGTGATTAAAAACACACCTTAAATCATATCAGTGTACTGGGATTCGATATCTTTAGGGTGAGTTTTTCACGTTATAGTTGGACAAAACAAAATATCTGATCACAAACCCATTTTTGATTCAAGTCAATTGAACTTCGTTGAATCGTTGGTTAATTGTTACGTAATATCACACCGTGTATTCTATAACATATCTCTAAATTGTGAGAAAAATACGCCTAGATTCATATGAATATATATAATTGTACACATACAGATATCAGGCTATATATACCGAAATTTCTAGAACTAGGAAAAAGGCTAATAATTTTCTCTCGTATCGGGAGTATTTACTCTGTTGTCTAAACATAGATGAAGTATAGATAAAACACTAGTATACACAATCTATATTGAGCTATATTAATTTAATATTATGAACATTATTTACGTTTTACGTTATTCACAATTAGTAGCTGACGCTGTCAAGTAGCAATTTGAGACACGCAATCTGTCCACCAAAATCTGGAAGCCTGAATCCAACCATGTTCAAATCTGGAATTACACGTGAAAAGAATTAAAATTTAATTAAATATACACAAAGTTGATATACAAAAAAAAAGGAGTACAATTTTCTCATTCACTCTACCGACTTTCTGCAATGGACATGTGAAAAGAGTGAACGAAATCATCTATAAACATATAACTTCAGCTCTGGATTGATCTTCTTCCGTTTATATTTGTCTGACAAGTCTCCACTCATAGGGTCTCCGAAAGAAGATTCGAGTGACGGCGGAGACTTTCAAAGTGATCCACCGACAGCCTTGCCTTTGACGGGGTCCAACCAACGGACTCCGTTAAGACGAGGAGAGCATGAGGAATGGGAGACTTGGGACTCTCATAAGAAAAGCAGTATCACAGGTATATTAATAAGCCCTTCTAAATCTTCATCCTCATTGCAATTTTATTATATTTTTTACAAAATAAGTAATTATTTCCTGTAGTGTGGTAGATCCTGTCATAGCCTTGTCATAGCTGTAATTGAGGAACAATGACATTGTTTCATATTTTCGACATTGACAATGAAACAAAGTTGAACAACCAAAATGCTCCCAAAAAGTATTAGAAGATAGACATATGCTCAGTCAGAAGAGCATTCAAAATAGAATGTTGATATTTTTTAAGTGGAAGATATCAACATTCGTGTGTTTTGTTCACTCTTAATACCAATGCTGATAATGTCCGGATATATATCACAGAAACGGTTTTTACTTATAATGTGTTCCGGACTATCGGAAACTGCAAGACTTTTATCTGCGGCGAAAAGTTATGGTCACCGACAGCGCAGCCCTGGTGTTGAAGTTCATTGGTTTTAAATAATTAAAATGGGGTGGTAAGATCGCCCTTGTGGTGCCCCATCCAAACGATCCTACTTTTCATCCTTAGCCTTAATTGGGGAACAATGATTTTGTATCAAGTTTCGATGTTATTAAAAAAAAAAATATTTATTTCTAAATGTACTGATCAATCGCATAAAGAAGACAGTAATTTGCTTACTTCAATCAACACTTTCTTCAGGTTCAATCTTCTCCACTACAGTCACCGCCCTCGCGTTCATAGCCTTCGCCGCCTACCTCATTTGCATGATCATACTGGCCATCCAACAAAACAACAACAACAGCAACATCATCAACTGTGTTAACACCGTGCCGTTCACAGTACAGACGCCGCCGGTGCAGGGACGACGTCGCCGGGATGTAGAGGACTCTAGGGGTTGGGCGGGAGTGACCGAGAGTGACATGTACAGGGCACTGATCATGTTGTCAGAGGGGTATGCGATGTATCATGCAGCAGGGGTGAGGAGGGTTTAAATGGGTGGTAGCGAAGGAGTGGAAAGTGAAAGAAGCTAAATGTTCAAATGGTTATGGCAGAGGAAAAGATGCATTACTCGAAGAAAAAATGGTGGTATGTTTCTTAGATGTTCTAGGGAAAGGAGGAAGGGGAAGGGTACTCGAAGCTATATATTAATAACACTTCTGTAGCTATTACCATGCATATATTATGAAAATCTTCAGAAATACGTTCTACCATCGCTTGTTTTTAGTGACAGTTCATATAGCAGTTATAAAACCTATATGAGTCATATGAACAATGTAAAAGAACGACTTCGGAGCTCCATAGAATGTTTTTGACTAATTCCTGCAATAAATATTTCAAGAAAACAATGTTTGAAGAAATAGACAGGGAGGTTTTCGTGAATAGTGCAGAAAGAGAATGGAACAATGACATTGCATTTGAATAGTCAAATTCATTCAAAATACACCATACATTTTTATTCCGTATCGCTTTACATGTGTTGATACCTAATTTGCCTTCATAATGGCGAACAGTGTATTATTATGAATAAAACATGACCATGGCATTATATATATATATATATATATATATATATATATATATATATATATATATATATATATATATATATATATATATATATATATATATATATGAGATTCCGTAGAATGGTATGACCAACATATTGAATAAATGTGATAGTTCAAGTGAATAGCTCAAGTTTTCGAAGTACTTTGCATGAAAACCTGGCCCTTCCACCAATATTAAACAACTATTGGCAAATTTTAAGCTTTCGAATCGTGTCCATTTCTACAATATGTTTCAATTTCATAAAGTGATTTGTACAATGTATTTGAAACAGAAAATAGATTGACGAATTTTAAGTGATTTCTACATTGTTGAATTCATGCTGTGTGTTATTATATAATTGACATAATCCATGACATGACATGATGAATATGTAATAGAGTCTTAATCATTGTTAGTGATGCCGGATTATTATGGTAACACTGTTTCCCGGTTTTTTCAGTCTTGATAAGTCACGTGAAACTTTCAGAAATTTTCCGTAGATATTTTGTCATTGGTTTTAACCTGGACGAAAAAAACCGTGCATCCTTTTCAATATGAATCAGGCTTGAGCCTTTATAATCTTTGGTGGGTTCTCAAGAATAGTGATGTGATTTGATTATTTCAATCATGTAGATGAGTTGAGAAATGTGTCACGCCTACTCTAGCCCGTTATTTTGTAACAGTGGATAGAATTAAATAGTAAAATCATAGTTTGACTGAAATCAAATGATTTTATCAACATTTGTTTTTAGCACAAATACTGTAAATCTATGTTCTGCTATTAATGGTTTAATAAAGGGATACGACACATTTCCTTGTCAAGTGTTTTTTAATCACGACAATTACTGCATGCTTCACACTCTTGCAATCACCGCCTTCTAGATTACACTCGTGATAATGAGCTTTGTGAACCTCGGCCGGAACCACGGTGGCCGGAACTGTTCCGCTGAGCAACCCTCGAACCCAGACACTCCCTCAAGTCTCGGCGCATTTCGGCTCCCTTCGGCTCAATTCGGCAAGACATTAAGCGATTTTATATCAACATGTGTCATTGTTGAAAGAAGTATAGCTTGGAATATAGTTAGGATTGGCAGGCAAGAAGACTTAATATACGTTTTAATGTAAATCAATTGATTTTGAATTTGTTTACATCTCTAGCAAAGAAGTAGACACTATATACTATACAGGTATACTGAGAAAGCGCTATGAATGAGAAATTGATACTTTGAATGAGTGAGAGCTGGAGAGAGAGGTAAGACGATTTTGAATTTTTACTCAATAATGTTGAACGATCAATTTCATACAGTTAAAAATTTCAAGTTCAAATATTCAAAGTTACTGAAAACTGAATATATTATAATTCAATTTGATAATACAACGTGTATCTCATACTATAACATATCTTATATCTTATATATATATATATATATATATATATATATATATATATATATATATATATATATATATATACAGAAAAAAAGAGATACAATTGAGAGTATACAAATGTATATCAGAATTTTTCCGAATGACAGTTTTGTAGATCAGTATGGAATTTGTCAAAAAAAGGGTAATGGGACGTGATCTCTCAGTTTAACTTGTAATTTGAAGAGTATTTCAATTGGTCCTTTAAGAAACTCGAACACTTGTAAAAAGTATTTTAATTCAAAGTATAACATTTGACGTGTCAATAAATTGGAAATTTTCAAACATATTTGCATTGTAAATGACATTTGGATGATCAACTTATGACAATGGTGTTTGTGACGTGTAGGAGTACAAAAAGTACAGGCCAAGCAACATGATGTCAAAACGAGATAGAGATGTGTTGGTTCTTGTCGTGATGCTGACAGCATGTATTGTCGTCACGGCTCAAAGGAACAAGATGGGTGAACAGGGAACGAACTACGAGAGAAGCGGGAGAATTCTGGATCCGGGAGGTGAGAAAATCATGACAAGTGACTTTTCACTAAAATACCTGGCACAACGGTTGGTTCCAAGTTGGATTGAGTAAGTTCTAACTCAGACTATATTTGTTTAGTTTAGGTTTTTGTTCAAGTTGGTTTCGTTAGGTTATTCAGAATGGGTCAATTTGCGGAGTGTAATGTTGAATATTGAATGCGGAGTCATATATACTTCACTCATAATTCTATGAAATGCTTGCAATACTGAAACACGCAAAATAGTTCTCCCAACATGGCGAACAAAAATATCATCGTTATATCTGCACATTTTCATTCATAATATTTTCAGGGTTTTCACATTTTCCAGGACGATGTTTACGATGAATACGCAACTGTAGCCCTCAGAAGCGCTAAATCTTCAAATACTACATACCTGTACCTGATTATTTACAATTTTCAAGTTGGGAGACAACATTCTTCTCTACTGTATACCGTATATATAACCAAGGATCATTGCTCAACAGGTATCGTGACAAAATTCCACGATGGACTCAACATGGCTGGCAACTTCTTTGGTCTAGACACATCACGTGGTATGAAATTCATCAAATACACATATATATGCCCAGGATGTGCCAATGCACATCGAGGACACCCCTTATTGCACCAACCCCTTATTTAAAATTGCTGTTAGCGCCTTAGCAGATTTCCAGCTCCATCAAATTTTTCAACTTGATGAAATTTTTGGTTCATTAGGTTCATGTTCAATTATTCAAATTGATCAACCAATCTCACCTGAATCCTAATCACATTCCATTGAATATTACCCCGAAGCCCATGTCGCACGACTGAGTCGACTTTATTCGGCAAATGCTCTTCGTCAGCGCCCCCCCCCCCTCTCCTGTCGTAAAGCTGTGACATCTTTCCATTCCTGCACTTCACTGCTCAGTATTATGCTAAACTAGACGTCAAGATGTCACTTAGGTCAGTTTAACGCGTTTTCGTACACGGAAACGACAAATATAGACTAGAAGCTTATATATCCAGTATTGTGATTTATTTTTATTCAATTTGTCGGTAATGAATTAGTTCAAACTTATCATCTCCACACTGAACTAAAATAGTAATTATACTTTATACCACTACATACCGTTGCTAAGATTCTATGATTGATGGAGTGTAGAGAAAATGCATCCAAACTCCAATTGCAATGAAGGTAGTTTCTATCAATACTCGTCAAGCTCGTCGAAGTAAGTATATAACGACGTAGCGCTCTGAATGTAGGTGTCGCCAATCTCGTGAGTAAGAGCCTGCTAGCCGTTAAGCCCACCGCCTGGCTTCGATCTCAGGACCCTCCAGCTCTGTTCACCGGCTTCTTCAGGCTACTCGGGTTCGACGCCACCAAGTTGGGCGCCATTGCACTCAACGCTCTCATCTTTGTCGCTCAAATGGTGAGAAAAAAAAATATATATATATCAGAGTATTTTCTTGTTGTGATTATAGATTGAGTACAGGGCTAATTTTTCTAAGAAGTAGTCATCTTCATTTCATTCATTGTTGTATTCATTTATTCATTTATTTATTTTTTTACTCACTCACTGGTCTTTTTGACGAGTAGATTCATAATATTATCTTCACAATTGTCTAAATAGTTTCGAGTCTGTTGAAGGGGATGGTTGAGCATTGAGCATCCCGCAGTATTCACTTTTACTACAGTGGGAAATGACGAAAACATCAGTCAGCATGGTCAACCATGAAGGGAATCCAAACTCGATCGCCCGAGTGAGGGTTCAAAGAGCTATGCGGACTGATCCACCCATCTCAGTTTATCAATAATATTGTCACAACGAACGACTACATTTAGGCGTGGCTTATCATCATGCCGTCAGAACTTATATCATTTGTGGTAATTTCGAGATACACTGATTGGATATCTGAAATTTTACCACAGTTTCAACGGTTCACTTGATTGGATGTGATGTTTTGTGACGTTCGAGGGTCAAGGAAACGAAAGTGTTCAATTGCCCATGCGCAGATCAGCACGAGCCTGGCAAGAACGGAGCCCTCAGTACACGATGACGTCACCGAAGAGAAAACGCAGCCCGCAGAACACAATGACGACGTTGACGAGAAGAAAGCACCACCTGAAGGATCTCCGTTGTCGTGGATCATGGATAATACCTCATCGCAGGTTAGTCTACTTCGGGAGGTGAGACTAGTTGTTATTATTCACACTTGAGTCAGTTGGAAAATCACTATAATACATAGTCAAGATAAGAACATTATTTCGGTAAAATACTACTTTCCGGGAAAGTATACTTTTATGTATTCTTGATATATAATACCGATACCACGGACGATGGATGGATATTCACCTAAATCTATCAGCTATGCTTATACTGAAAATTAAACATTTGGAGGATGAAGTCATTCATTACGACGGTGTAAAGACAAACATGAGATCATGAGAAATCATGAGATCACTGAGACAAGTTGTCGAGTGACTAGCACACTGAACCATCATTCAGGATACCGGGGTTCGATTCCCGCCATGGTCGCTCATCCTGACAGGAGTTTTTCGTGGTATACCTCTGTTGTTCAAGTCGACACTGGAATTATTCCTCAACAACAGGTCACGACCGATCGACTCATTCTTACTATCCAAACACACCTCATAAAATAACCTCTTTTCTCATCCTCCCATTATCTCATATATCATTCACCGACGCCAAAGATCTTGGTCATCACTAGGTCTACAGTGCGTCGTCTGAAACCAAAATGAATAAAAAAATACTACTATCATAGACGATGGATGGATATATCCATCAGCTATCACCGGCACATGCAGCGCATTGGTTAACGCGCTCGCTTCATGTGAACCGGAAGGTGCAGGGAATATCGGACCCGTTTCGATCTCAGTCACCACCCATCTCTACAGTCTTTTTCATGGTTTCCCTCTAAAATCTAAGCTAATGTCGGGATGGTTCCTACAATAAGTCAGCCATGACCGCTTCCTTCCCATTATCATTCCCATTATTACATGGCAATTGTGGGACCTTGGTTAAGTTGTTCATAAATAATACATAAAATAATAAAATGTTATAAAATACTGAAAAGTATGTGTGGAACGTTTTGGAGAGTAAAGACATTTATACAAAGTTGTAGAATGACAAACATGCGATTTCCAGAAAATGGACCCTAATCATGACCCTCGTGTGTTGCAGTTATCAGCACTGCTTGGACAAGCGCATGCGCGCTCACTACCTGACCATGTGATCGACGCTATAAAATCTCGAACCAACTCTTCAAGCACGTCAGTCTGCGTCCAGCTGTTGGTGTGCAAGATTGCGCCATTCATCTGGGGCATGCAACGAGGACTGACAGCCATGGTAGAGGACGGCGACGGAGGAAAGTGGCGGAGGATGACACCGATACAGCGGATGTATGCTCACCTGCCGGAGATGAAGGAATTCAGGGAGAATGGGGATATATGTATGGAGAGATTTCCTGGATGTTATGATTAAGAATTGTTCAGGTATCCCGATTGATTGATGGCGAGGATCACGCTTACTATCTACACATGTCAAATAGGGTGGTCAAATAGGGCAGACAGAAGTGATAATTACGTAGCTTATATTACATTGATTATAGGCCTATACTCACAATGATGATATTTTACGGTTGTGTGTTTTTACTTATTTTCTCCTCAAAATGATTTCAAGAAATCTATTTGAAGGCGTACTAAGCAACAAATAATAAAGGGCAGTGCGTTTCCCACCAGGGGAATTTTATGATCATACTACTTGACCCTTGCGAGATGAAGAATAAAAAATACATTTATTTATTAATTTCATTCATTCATATTGGGTTTGAAGACACACTGTACTGATGACTACGATCTATTGGCGAATATATTCTATCACGTTGGTTCACTCAAATTCGAAACATTATACTATGTGATTTTTTCTGGTGATTAACTATTTCTTTGGGGTGGTAAGCTAGATCTTGTGGTACCCTGTTCGAACGATCCTAACTTGTTATCCTTATGCTCAACTGACTACTGAGTAACAATAGCGTTATGGCAAGTTTCAATGTTTATAAAAAAAAATAAAAAATGATGGACACATTCCCCAAAATTGTACAATATCATTGTATTATTGCATTCCCTACACACATGTAGATATCGCTGTAGTCCTTTTGTCCAGACTGAGGTCTCCCAGAACTCTTTTCTTACAAGTACAATTCAATTGAATCTAATATAAAAGTATTCGATTGATCAAGTATTTATTTCAACACGAACAATTGAGTTCATTAACTCTCAACTTGATTTATTCACAGTTTGGAAAAACGATATTAACGAAAAATGTATTTCTTCAAAGGGGGAATGATCACCCCTACCAAGTAATCCTTAGGTTACCTTTGGTTATGGTAACTTGGGTAACTATGACTTTCTGTCATGTTCCAAATCTTGTTAAAAATAATCAAACACACTTTATAAATCAAAATTATTCAGATCTCACTCTAGTAACTGCACTAATACTATAGGCTATACTATATCATAATATTACATCATCTTATATATCGATGAATATTACCAACCATATTGATTGTTGAATAATTCAACTTATTTTATATCAAATAATTATATCAAAATAATATATCAAACACACAATTGCTACAAACATTTCTCAGTCTCTCCTCTGATGTTCTTACAATAATACTATAACTTTGTAGAGTTCAACAAATGAACTAATTGAAGTCAACACATTTTAATAATAACTGCATTAGCTCACCTTCCAGACTAATTATCTTTCAGATTCCTTCAGGTGACAATCTCGATCGACCGTCTCTTCTATACTATAGCACTGACGGTTAGTCAGGTGTTTCACTCAAAAAGTAATCTGTTATAAAACCCGTTGCTTCCCGTCTTGAAAAAAAACGTCTCGCTTATTGCCGGAACAACACTGCCGACCGTTATAATTAGTAGATACAAGAAACGGGCGGTCGAAACCACAACATTCATTTCTAGGTGATTCAATACGAAGGAGCAATGTTTGAGTTTTTGGAGATTTAACGGGATAAAAGTCACGTACAACGGTTATGTAACATGTTTTCATGTTGACAAGTTGTGCAACAGGTGGCTAACAAGTATCAGACAAAATGTGGTCTTCAGAGGTGTTTTCTAGGATAACGCTATAAGTGATGTTTCGAGATCAAAATTTTAAGTATGAATATGTCAAAAATATTTTGTCAACAGAAAAAAAAACTCGGCACCTCCACCAAAACAAGAATAGAATGGACTACTTTCGTTTTCTTGCCTCCTTGACGTCATAAAACATTATATCCGATCAAATGGGCTGTTTATTGAGAGGAATTTTTGAAATCCATAATCGGGGTGTTTCAAGTTATACGGATCTAAGTAGCCGTTTGATAATTGCGACACCCATCACTATAGTCGTTGATTAGCCAGATGAAGAAAATTAACTTGTTTTCTTTTGAAGATCCCGAGTGAATGAATCAGACTATTGAGAAGCTGATTATGAGAGTGAGAGAGAGAGAGAGAGAGAGAGAGAGAGAGAGAGAGAGAGAGAGAGAGAGAGGGAGAGAGAGAGAAAGGGTAAATTTTCTACGCCTCATTAGGTTACCATTGACTCGGCTTTATGAATCTAGACATGTACTTGAATCAAGTGCAGTTAGTTCTGTGAGTCGTAAATATATGCTAAACATAGCCCCGAGGGGTCAACACTACCGACCACTAGTGCTATTGTATAGGAGAGACGGCCGGTCGGATCCTCACGACAGTTTTACCAAGGAGTGCAACAGCTGAACATTGATGACTCGACTGTCATTTCCTGTAAAAACCTGTTAACAACGAGTCAACAGTATACGTGGTCAGGATTACGCATTCAAACAATACAACTATATTGGCTAACTCCAAGTAATGTAGTAAGACCACTTTTCATGAAAAACAAAAATGAGTTAATTCAATTGATTATTAATCAAGGTACGAAGATATGATTGGTATAATTAAGCAAGAGGTAATGGTAATTTAATCTAACAATTATCGTTAGGTCAAAAAATTCAGTATTCGTAAACCTGGCTCCAAGAAGACACAAGTGTCCTCAAATTGTACTCTTTAATCGTAACTTTACCAATAATTTGTTTGCCCGCAACTTTTTATAGTTGTCATGGTAACCTGATAAAAACTGATTCCACTCTATACTTTCTTGTAAGTTATTTAAGATTGAATTATGTCAACTGTAATCACTTGGAGGCCCTTCCGTTTGGCTCAGTCTTTCATGGCATTGCCTTGGAAAATGAAGTCAGGGCGGGCATGGGTTCAAATACTGCATATATGGCGTAGGTTGTATAAACATCATTCACTGATACAAATCATTAAACATTCATTCATGGTCCAACTCGTATAAAGAAACATATCGTCACTTATTCATATCCTCAAATAACCTATCTGTTGGTGGGATTGTGAAGCACACAATAAAAGTCAACAATCGTTGGAAGATCATGAATTATTGAGACGTGATAGGATTTCACGGAAATTATTCGACAGGTATCACACAAGTCAAGTAATCAACACGTTTTTGTTTCTGATGTTGCTTAACGACCCCACCAACAGCTAGCTTAGTGTACGAATGAGCGGATGATAATGAGACGATGAAGCAATGATTCGGTGAGAGTATGTTCACAAAAACCCATGCCTTATTAGGGACTCGAACACACGCCTAGCGTGACTTTGGTTTCCAACACACTATGCGTTAGTTGACTGAGCCACGGGGACGGCACAAAAGTTGTTGGTACAACTGAAAAAATAAAAGTATGCACAACAAGAACTATCTGTTCAAACTCCAAAACTTGCATGTATTGATTTAAAAAAAAAAAATGGAACAATGAAATAATAATGAATATACAAACTATGGAAAATATATGATGAGTATGAAAGAGAGCAAGATTTGGAACGAATCAAGATAGAAGAATCGAAGAAGAGGAAGATATTGAAGACCAATAAGAGAATAAAATATTACTGGTGCCCATTATGAATTAAGTAATTAATTTTCACCAATGAACTGCATAAGTGTTATTCATCATTCTGTTTGAATGAGTTACATTATAATGAATCATCGTAGAGTGGTAACCCTTTGTGGTTCCCAGTCCTAACAGTTCTACCTGGTCCTCCTTAGCCTAAACAACATACATGACAAATTTTTATTTTTCTAGAATAATATCAACTAAAATTTTAGGGATCCATCTATTTCTAAACTTTATTGAAATCTAAAAGTCAAGAAATTATCAAGAAATTATCATTTGAACATAGGTATGACTCAGTTTAGCATAAAATCGTAGGCCTATACTACGTGGTGATTATAAACTTCATAAAGCAAGATAGTCTCCCACATCATTCAAATTGGTGGTGACAGTAATCATCAATGGATATAGAGCTTCTCAGAAACACATATCTAATCGAATCAACAGATTTTGAATGTGTTATTTATTTTCAATGCAATTTCAAACAAAGTGGTAAATTTTTAAAACTTTTTTACTCGCCACATCATCGAATTTGTTGAAAGTATCATTCGTTTCAATGAGATTGGAACTGTAAATCTAAAATGCTGCAGGTTCCTATTGGGGATTGATGATTTTGTGTAAGGATGTGCGATGCTAACAAGAGAAGCAATCAATATGTCCAATGTAGGCCTATATTAACCATCACGTTCACTCATCAATATGAAAATATATATTGTTTTTTTTTACTATTAGGCCCACACATATTACATACCTGAGATATTCCGGATGTTTTTCATCATTTATGAGAGAAAAACTATGCATAAATCACTTTTTTCATACTTTTTGCTAGGTTTGCCGAAGTCCAATATTCTATAAGAAACGTATTTAGAAAATAATATACATGAAAAACTGATAAGATGAAATATGCATGTCAACCACAAATATAGTTATGAATGATTCATGAGATAACTATGAAAACCTCATGCGTGTCATAGCTGAACGATTAAACTGTTGATAAAAAAGTTGATAGCCGTTTCATTGATTTCCGTTACAATGAATGAATCGATCAAGCTGGAATCACCAGAACCGATATCAATAATAGCTAGAATAATAGCTAGAATCGCTAGAATATTTGAGATAATAGCTAGAATCGATAATTCAGTTGATTCGTCATTCATATATTGTTCAGAATTAAATTATGTTTCAAGTCCAATTGACACGAATGGAAAGATTTTCACTATGACCATTTCTAATTACTGACATTTCACCGAATAATATATATAAAAACGTACCCATTTTTAACAGACTTCAATTTTCAAACTACATTGACTACAATTACATACCAATCTACTAATACCATAGTTATGCTGACATTGTTGTCATTCTATTGTTGAGAATGATCTACAAAACTGAGCACAATGGACGCGAGAAGACAGAAGGTGGAGTGGAGATTTGAGAAAAGAAGATTAATATAATTATTTAGAGACACGAGTGTTGTTAATCTAGACACAACTTTCTTCACATCTCGATTCAAGATCACAATAGAGCGACATTATGAGAATGAGAAACAGAGAAAGAAAATAGCCCACTTTGTGCTTCAGTGGATATATATTCAATTACCTATATTGATTAATAATACATTTTGTAACATTGAACACACATATATATATATATATATATATATATATATATATATATATATATATATATATATATATATATATATATATGTGTGTGTGTGTGTATGTGTGTTTTTCTTTTAAAGTTACATATGGCATTCCTCGACAATCTTAATAAGACAGTGGTGTCCAACAAATATTGCTTCGAACCACGTCGAACAAATATCGATGGCTCATTTAAATGTCACCATCTAGTCAAGTTGCTATGACGACGGTTAAACATCACGTGACAATAGGAAGATCCCTTCAAAATCAAACTCCATCAGACAAGTGAATAAGTGAGGGATATTATATTATGTTATATGCATACATACATACCATATATCATACATACATCACACACACACACACACACACACATATATATATATATATATATATATTCGAATATATATATATATATATATATATATATATATATATATATATATATATATATATATATATATATATATACATACTTACCACATACCAACTAATACAAACATTATGTTATACACTGTAACTCAGAGCGGTTCATTAGGCTTGAAAAAAGAGTGTTTCTGCTCGTTTTGGGGATACTTTGTTACCCAATCAAAAAGCTCGTTTGCAAATGGTAAACAAGGGTTCATATTCGAAATAAAGATTGAAATCACAACTTTTAAATCAGGGTGGAGAAGATGTTACCTCAAGGTGCATGAAACCACTCATAGGGGGTTGAATATAACACTTCCCGAATGGTTTAGAGTTGATCCCATCAAGTTGAAATAATGACTGTTAGAAGACGAAATAAGCCATGTAAAAGAATATTTATTTTTGCGACAGGTTCAATATGTCAACCCATAACGTACACGAAAAGTCTCGTTAGTAGAGGAATAATATCCCTCAATGGGTTAATCATTACTCCTCGTGGATGGCTCAAATGATATATATTAATTGATCATATGTATTTTATCATTAAATAGTATCATTATTATGCCATTATGATGCTAAATTGTGGATTGATGCGTTATAAATAATATATACCCTATGCTGTGATGTTGACATGATCCAAGATATATTTCATTGATGGAATGATAGACGTGGTAAAATGGATGTAATCACTACCAGTCAATAAATACTACAAGACGAGTCGAGAGCCGAACAAGTTTCATTGATGAAATTACCCAGGCTGATTGGCAGGCTCACAGTTGTACTACAATATGATACATTGAAATGAGCAACATGCAGAAGCGTTTTCCACACCGGTTTAGAGATGATTTTCTTAATGCGTGACAACACTGAAAATATGTCCATTTGTTGGAATTTACCTTTTTTATGTTCAATTTCATATCTCCTTTTTGGGCTACTGAAGAAATAATGTGGATTGATTCACTAGTATACTTTATATTTGACTTTTAATCATATCGTGTCGAACCAAATTAGCTCTAGATCGGAATACAGTTAAATGTTTGATTGTTGTTTTCTCGTCATCTTTTTTTCCAATGTATTTTGGAAGGGAGAAGTAAATGAAATCTATTCTACTGGATGGAATTGCACAATTTTCTTTGTATACTTTATGAACTAGATGATGAACAAAGTTATGCATTATCAACAGTATATTTTGAGAATATCATGCCTAAAATATTTTTGGAAAAAGAAAAAAATTGAAAAACTTAAAAAAAGTGTGAAATAGATAAATTTGTTATTCCTGCAAAAAGGTTTTTGGAGTGACACCAATGCATAACTTTGTCGGATGCACTTTCAAGAAGACTATGTAATTTTTCAAAACTACTTTTCTGAAGCCGTTTTTCACAAAAAAAATGTCCGTGACAATTGGCAAAATATAGGTTTTAATTTTAATACAATAGTTGAGGAAAAAATGTAACTTTATATTTTTTATATTTTTCTGGTAATAATGTGGGACCACAATAAAAAAAATCAACTCATTCGGGTGTAAAATGTAGAATTTTCAGTGTTGTCCCCCCTTAACAGGAACTACTGGACTCTTCGTGTACTCACACACTCAAATTACTCAAGTTCTTATTAGGATGGTCATAGCGTATTTTTATATAAACGATGGTATGTTGTGAAGATTCACTTGCATAGGGCCTAGCCATTTGATGACCGAAAGTCATGCAAATTCGTGTGAACGTGGAATTAGTGATTATAATTCATTGAACAAGTCGACAATTCCAGAAAATTAATTGAACGCGTCAAGTGTTATCAACAAACATGTTCTGAACTTTGTTACCGGAAGTGTAGTATGTATTCACACAAATTAAATAGGGCTCGGCACCTCCACCAGGATGTTAAGAACTGACCTACCCATATCATAGTATATTATGTATAATATAGATGATATACTGATGAGAAATAATAATAGAAAAAAATATAATAGTGAAAATAATATAGATTCTGAACCGTTCTCTCTTTTTTGTTTTGGACAACCCGCACACAAGACATTATCTAAAGTGGTATCCTTGATTCTTCTGGATCAAATTCAGAATTTCATTCGGAATATTTTAAATAATTGATAAATTTATTTGAGTACCGGTAATTAATATATCAAAATACTCCCATTATTTCAATACATTTTATACCATTTCTTTACTTGTTAAAAATAACAGAATTGATTCTTCATTACTATACACTCAATATTATATCGTTCATTTGTTTTTGTTGCATCTATATATGTATGTGTTGAGGATCAAGAATGAAATTATTTGAAAATTCAATTTTAAATTGAATTGTATCATTCAGTAGTATATCGTCAAAGTATTATCGTAGTACTATTACCAAGAATAGGACACATCAATTTAAAAGCCCTTGATATGCGTGCACAAAGTCATCACAAAAATCACCAAATTATTTAGTTGTGCATCGCCATTTTTTTTATAAATGTCAACAATATTAGTTATGGTGGTTTCAAAAGATCACTTTTTGTGCAAAGCTTGCATCTATTTTTTCTATGTGAGAAAATTAGATAATGCATAGACACGTAGACTAACATCCAGCATGAAAAAGGTTACCGAGATTTTCTCAATTTTGATTTCTATTTTTTTATTAGCAATACAAATGAGGTACGCCAGTTGAATAATTCCATGGAATAGAAAGATGTGCGATTTTTCAGATTTGCAAAAATATATCAAACATATATATATATATATATATATGATAAAGATAAAATTTCCGGTTGATCAAGTAAGGGCTTTATTTATTTTAAAATTAAATAAAATAATAAAGAAGCCTAACGTTTCGATGTGTTCGCACACACCCTGGTCACAGGCACAAAATGAACTGCAAAACAGAATTTTCTATTCCAATGCCAATAACAAAACTTGATGATAGAAAAGGTAAACAAAAACAATTAATAATACAAATCCTGATCCAACAAGCCGTTAACAAATATCGCTCCAATATGCCGATAAAAAACCAGAGCCTTCTGTGTATGAAATATCAAACACTTTAAAAAATATATAACTGTACTGTTTTTTGGCATGAAAGTCGAAAATTCTGGTCTAGATATTCCTAAGAAGAAGTAAAAGTGTAAAAGAAAGAAGAAAACAATAAATGCGTGAATAAAATACGTGAATAGTCAAAAGCAAAGTTCCATCTGAAGAAGCAAAACATCGTGCTCGTTTCCCAGTTCCAAAAAGAGATAGAAGGAAGAGAGAGACACAAGTCGAACCGATGTCAGCTCCCTTGACGAGAAGTAAAACTGCGAGGAAGAAAGTTTCGTCAAAATGCTGATGTTTTGCAGCAACTAAATCACACTCAATTTTTATTCGTATTTTATTCACGCATTTATTGTTTTCTTCTTTCTTTTACACTTTTACTTCTTCTTAGGAATATCTAGACCAGAATTTTCGACTTTCATGCCAAAAAACAGTACAGTTATATATTTTTTAAAGTGTTTGATATTTCATACACAGAAGGCTCTGGTTTTTTATCGGCATATTGGAGCGATATTTGTTAACGGCTTGTTGGATCAGGATTTGTATTATTAATTGTTTTTGTTTACCTTTTCTATCATCAAGTTTTGTTATTGGCATTGGAATAGAAAATTCTGTTTTGCAGTTCATTTTGTGCCTGTGACCAGGGTGTGTGCGAACACATCGAAACGTTAGGCTTCTTTATTATTTTATTTAATTTTAAAATAAATAAAGCCCTTACTTGATCAACCGGAAATTTTATCTTTATCATAATTATGGATCAAGGAATCAACTTCAATCATACCATATATATATATATATATATATATATATATATATATATATATATATATATATATATATATATATATATATGTGTGTGTGTGTGTGTGTGTGTGTATATATTGTTCACTGTCATATAGTATCAAGATCTCTGACCGATATGTTTTATTTTTCATCACGTATAAATGATTGAAAAATTAAAAACATATGTCAAGATGAATAACTATGAATTGATATAAAATGAATAATTTGAATGTGAAATGAAATATTTCTTTCTCTAATTAAACAAACGAAGATCACAGATTTACGCTTTCTAGACGAATACAATTTCCACTCACACAGCTTTATTGTGCGACACATTCCACGTCACACATTGTATACGTCACACATCGCTTGGAAGAGGTTGTTCATGTTGTGTATTTACACGTAATCCATGCATTATGACGTATAACACAATGGTATAACACAATAGAAGAAACTATTCCTATTAAATCATAGCCAGTTAGTCATGGTTACCCAGGAACAATGCACTATTGTCAGACATAACAAACATTAGGTTAGTGATAGTGATATAGTGAGAATAATTTATATTATAATTTTTGGCGAATTTCAGTTGAATCAGTCGATCAAATTATTAACCAGTAAAACTCATTTCCGAAGTTCCATATACCTACTCTCTCATCTCTATAACACACTGTTTGGAAGATTTCAGCTATTCAATTACTATAGTACTTTATAGTTACCAGTACTGATATCCATATAAGAGACACATCGTATATATATATATATATATATATATATATATATATATATATATATATATATATATATATATATATATAATCACATTAGCTCGAGCACAAAACTCATTGCAAATCTTTTGGTACTCTCTGTTTTTCAACTCGCTGATAAGGTCAGGTGGTTCAATTTAGCATTAATCACCACAAAAAAAATGTGTGGGCACAGAAACCCGAACTCGACACTTCTTTTCTATGTTTTTTTTCTGACAAAGTATGATGGGACCACATTTTGGAAAAAAAATTGTAATTTTGAAAAACTCCATTGAAACATTCCAGAAGGAAAAAGGAAATAATTCTAAATAATTCGAATTTCATGTGAATCCCAACACAAAGATGATATACATTAAATACATCTTTAAAATGAATCTCTCCATAACTTTGAAGAATAAATCACAAATTCATTTATTCTATTAATCAAATATCCATCACGAAAATGATCAACGACCACGTTAGATAATCTAACTGTCTCCAGACCTATCTGACCCTATACTTTTTCGTTCATGACAATGCAGACAATTTCCTAGCATTTTCAGAGTTGTATAGGAGTATGGGACACACTTCATCTATATATATTCATCAATAAATAAGATTCATGCCATAAATTATAGTGGTACGTGTTTGTCAGTGGTCGATCCAATTCAAATCAGAAAGATTTGTATAAAAATAAAAATAAAAATAATAATGCACATAGAAATAAATTGTCACTTGGATCTGTCTATCGATTCCAAAAAATGGAATTTATTTTTCGTAAGTTATATCAACAATTTTCCATTTGAACGATCAACGGTTCAAAATGGTTTAAAATGCTTCAATGGATATTCTATTTGCATGACGTTCCTTCACCTCATACAACTCACTCACGGGTTGCTTACTCACGGGATGGTGCGTTTTCTTATGGTTGGAGTATAGGGTACACGTTACACACACACACACACACACACACACACACACACACACATATATATATATATATATATATATATATATATATATATATATATATATATATATATATATATATATATATATATATATATATATATATATATATATATATATTCATCAATAATCACATCCATATAAACGAAAGTGTTTTTGTCAGTGAACTTTGTTTTCTAAAAAAAACTCTCAAACTCTCTTCTAAAGACTTTAGTATGAATGGAGTGAACCTAGGTAAGTCTGCTCTCACTGTCTCGAATCACGTGCCAGATCGAAACATCTGACTGCCATTGCTGGATGATAGGGAAGACGGTCGATCACGTCATCACACGTCTCGACAATTTGACTCACTACAAGTGAACTTGTTTTCACTCGTCTATGAGTCAGTTTAGATCCTGCAAGTTACATTGTTTTGTTGGGTGTGTGTTAGGAACATCCGGTTTAATCCTGATAGGTGCGACGGAACGACCGAACGCCAATGTTGCAGTATAGGGAAGACGATCGAAAGTGCCTCTATATCGGTATGACGTATAGAAATTTTGAAAACAGAGAATGTGAATCAACTAAAATACTCAAGGAAAAATAGGCTCATGAAATTAATTGAATCTACTGCAAATTGAATTTATTGTTATGAAGGGAATGAAATTCTGAAGTGTGATATAATAATGAGAAGGAGACGGTCGTGATCCAAAATGAATGGAAGATCGCAGTATTCACTTCAACTACTGAGGGAAATCACGAAAAATCTCAGTCGGAATGGTTGACCATCACGGGAAGTGACCGAACCATACATCTCAGTAAATGAGATAACTTGTATACTTGTAGCCACGAAAGATGAGTTGGTTATCAACTAAATTATTGTAAAAAGTGTACTAATTACATAATCTCGCTGTAACTTGAGGGAGTTGGCGCTTTTGGAAGATAGAGTTGCGTTTCCTTATCGTAAACCTGGTTTTGAAAACCTTAAACTCTTGAATATACTATATAGATACAAACATAACTGCGACACTTGTTTTTGTTATGTTGGTGGACGACCTTCTCCTTTCGGGGATACAAGTATGAATACATATATATATATATATATATATATATATATATATATATATATATATATATATATATATATATATATATATTGAACAACATTTTTTTATGAATGCGATCCATTAACAATTTGTATGAACGTTTTTGTCAAATCATATATATATATATATATATATATATATACATATATACGCTGACGCTGCTATGACTTTTATACCGCATGGTCCCACGAAACAATGCTCTTCTCAAACGAAAGAGAATTGAGAGTCAAATTAAGCTGAAAGCAGTAAAAGTGACTAACAAGTAGAGTAGGCCTAGTAATGGCAACAGGTTGTCTAGGTCGTCTATATTAGCTGAATGGCAGTAAGGCCGAATATAGAGAAGAAAGATGGAAAGTGATACATGGGAATATTTTATAAGTTTCATAGCTTGTTTAATTAGATTTAATGAACAAAAAAAAATAAGCCAAAAATGATATCATTTTACGTACAACAGACCAACATGAAAGTAGAAATAATGAATTTGAACAAATTTTAGAATTCAATTTAATTTGGTCTAGAATTGATATAAAAATGTGAAAGAATATTTTCATGCTATTAATAACTGATGAGTATGAGAAAATATTCATTAAAAACTCTACAATGAACTTTAAATTTCAATTGATTCTTTCATAATTGATGGATATCAATGAATCCAAATTTTGTTGAAAAATTTCATATGATTAAATAATTTCATTCGAGTATTCATATTTATGTAGTCCAATTGAGTATTCATATATTCATGAACATAAATCGATAAATATTTGTCTCTCGGTTTAGTCCCTTATCAAACGGTACACGATATTATGACCAGAGTGTTCACTTATATAGTTTAACCTCTCATCTTCAAGTGTGCAATACAATGACGGGCCAGCAGGTGTCTCGTGTGATCATATTCACATGACGACCACTAGTTCCGGCTAGTCAACTTACAAGATGTTGGCTTTATAAACGCATAACCCAATTCCCATCACCGTTCGGACCGAACTTTCATCAGAGTCGATCAAGTAGATGACTGCCTTATCGACTCTACTTTCATTGTCACAGCTGCCAGCTTTAGACACGTTGCTATGGTGACAAAGTCTGACAAAGACAACATACTCGAATTCATCTCGATAGGAAAATGTGACACATGATTGGAAAGAATAAGATCAAAAATCGATTGACTATCGACGATAACGACCGATGATCTTTTTTTTAAATCGAAAACTTCAATGTCATCGTTTCCAAATTAAGAAGGGTGAATGACAAAGGGGAGATCGTTCGGACGGGGCACCATAGGGATGATCTTATCACCCCAAAGGAAATAATTAATTTTAATTGAACTGTATCTCATGTAACAAGCTTCAAACAGCAAACTAATGAGTTAAAGAAATGAGTATTTCAATAATCTATGTTGATTAAAAGGAGTCGTTGATCGCCTTGTTGATTTTTTTAATCTTCTCCTATGATGTCTTTGTCATCTCTTCTTACGAATCTTTTTTTATTCTTCCATGATTGATAATTCGTGTCAATTTTTGTTCTCAATACTGGGAGAATGCAGCATATTATGCGTTGTAAGACGAGCAAAATATATTTCATATAGAATGTACTTGAAAGTTATGTATACATATTGGTTTTCAAAATGTTCAAGCCTTCTTCATTTATTCATTCATCCATTCATTCATTCATCCATTTCATCCATATCATTTCATTCATATCATTTCATTCTTATCCAACTCACAGCCATGTAGCCTGTACATTGACAAACTTTAATCTCAATATTGGTCATTTTTCCCATGTGATGATTTATTTTCTATGGACTAGTTATCGGCATTTCCTAAAACTGAGGAGAAAAATGTATTAGAACAATATCAACATTCTGTAAGGAAGGATACAATTGAAAAATCAAACATTCTATCCAGTGCTATTCTCTTAGGGATTCCAGAAAGGAGTGCCGAACTGACTTTTCTCAAATAGAATTCTAACCTTTTCTGGGACAATGTGGGACAAATTCACATCAATGGCAAGAAAAAAATCCAATCGATTGGTTACTTTATCTGACCTGTATGCCGCGCACAAAATTAAATAAACAAAAATTAACACAAAAATAAAGCCCTTTTTTCGGTAAGTGAAATGGAAGCCTTTGCTAAGCTCATCTTAACATTTCATTGTTTTATTTCAATAATAGGAAACGCAGCATATATTCGTTGTGAGATGAGCTTGGAAGTATGAAAATCCAGGGTGAAATATATTGTCAGCTCATCAGTCCTTAATTGGATTACTTTGAAAGTTCAAAATCCCTACGTGCCACTTGTTGCTACAGTTGTTATGCGTGCTGCAATGGTTAGATAGATAGATCGATAAAATATATTTTACTGTCATACAAAATCCACGTTATCGGTACAATAGTA
The DNA here is from genome assembly GCA_964007535.1 of Brachyptera risi. Lineage (NCBI taxonomy): Eukaryota > Metazoa > Arthropoda > Insecta > Plecoptera > Taeniopterygidae > Brachyptera > Brachyptera risi. The sequence continues at coordinate 31,256,839 of OZ023331.1, read as the reverse complement.
TAGGGTAAATTCAAGATGCATTGAGGGTTGCGTTTGCGTCGGCCGCAAACAAACCCTCAATGCGTCTCGGGTAAATTATAAATATTTATTATGATGTACAGACAAAATGAAGAATTGAAAAACCAAAAACTATCAAATATAAGTCTAATACATAATATAATAAAGTCGTAATAGTAATGATGTTCGATGATTTGATAGTTTGAAATAATTAGGAATATCAGATTGGAATAAATTTCAAAATAAGTTCGAAAAACTATTGTTTTAATAACTTACAAAATGACATTTCAATCCGGACGGAATTTGGTATTACAAATGTTAATAATATTGACCTATTATGCAACCTGTTGGTTTTTGAAGCTGATTTATTGATTTGCTATTATGAATTTTTCGTGATATTACGTTTTCTCTGTTATCTTAAATTCGATTATTGTAAACATTACAAAAAATGTGGATGACAATTGCTACCAAATTAAGTTGAAAAATTTAGAGCCATTGAAGAATTTTTATCTCTCAAATATTTTTCGTTCGGATGATGCTTATGTGTATTAAACCGAATTTTTGAAAGACAATCATCTCAATCCATTTTGGTGTGATGTCAATTTTCAGAGATATTTTAATCGATTAGTTACTTTTCCTAACCTGTATGCAGCACACAAAATAAAAAAAACGAGGTCTGATTTTCTTCGGTGAGTGAAATGGAACTCTCCGCCACATTCATCCAATTAACTTTTATATATAGGTGCTAACCTGATATAATACATCCCGGTATTTACTTTAACAATACAGAGTTCATTTTATGAATGATTAATATCAAAATTGGTAGACATTTTTGAAACCTAATCATGTAATTTAAGAAAAGAATATTGGGATAAAAAGCTATTGACAAAATGACCTGAAAAATATTCTATACAAATTACAAACATTGACTCAATATCGTGACCGTTGTATATATTTGTATCTATATATATTTAAATAAATGTCCAAGTGCACACAAGTGAAGTGTGTCATATGTGATTTGTTTGTATGAATAGCTGTTTAGAATACTTTATTCATATTTTGTGTTCCTGACTTCATCTTATTGATGAGCGTAGCGAAGTCTCCATCCCACTCTTATAGGGCTTTGTCTGTGTGTTTTTTTTTTTTTTTTTTTTTTTTTTTTTTTTTTGTTTGTAAGCACTCCACAGGTCGCAAGGGTTGACTGATCAACATGAAACTTTTTTTGTACACCCAAACTCATCCAACTTAGAACTGTATAGTTTTTGGGATGAATCGGTCGAACCGATTTTGAGAATCATCATCTCAAAGTTTCTAAAAACCCCATAAGATTTGGCTGGGCGGAAAATGTTGAAAAATAAAATCTTTCCAAATGGGATGAAATTTTCTCTAAATGTGTATACATGGATTTTACACATTATTACGATTTTTTAAGCAATTCTGATCAGTCGTTTTGGAGAAAAAAAATAAAATGACTGATAATATTCATAAAATATATCATAAAAATTATGACAGAATTAAGTTGTCGAGATTCACTGCTTTCTAGATTCAAGAGTTGACCAACAATGAAGTATTTTTTATATGCGTCAAGGTGTGTAGAATACCAGAGTCAATGAAGTGGCAAGAGTAGAACTTCTTTAACGACTTTTATAGCTTATTCAGATATCAAGGTGTGTAGAATACCAAAGTCGATAAAGTAGCAAGGGTAAAACTATTTCAAGGACTTTTATACCTTATTGAGATATCTCGCTCATCTTACAACGCATATTTCGCGTTTGACTAGTTCTTATACCACGCAACCTTCAACCTACTTGACCGTTCTCCTTAAGACTAGTACACTAAAAGAGTCAGTTGATATGACGTTTTTCAGAGCCACTTGATATTCAGTGAATTGGGCGAAAATTAGCGAATTAACTCGATATCACCCTTGGTTACGAATGTTATTTTCGAACTTTTATGAACAAAATGAACAAAATTTTACGACAAAATGAATGATAAAAATGATACGCAATTGTTGATGAGCGTAGTTGATGAGCGTAGCGAAGTCTCCATCCCACTCTTATAGGGCTTTGTCTGTGTGTTTTTTTATTTTTTTTGTTTTGTTTGTAAGCACTCCACAGGTCGCAAGGGTTGACTGATCAACATGAAACTTTTTTTGTACACGCAAACTCATCCAACTTAGAACTGTATAGTTTTTGGGATGAATCGGTGGGACCGATTTTGAGAATCATCATCTCAAAGTTTCTAAAAACCCCATAAGATTTGGCTGGGCAGAAAATGTTGAAAAATAAAATCTCTCCAAATGGAATGAAATTCTCTCTAAATGTGTATGTACATGGATTTTACACATTATTACGATTTTTTAAGCAATTCTGATCAGTCGTTTTGGAGAAAAAAAATAAAATGACTGATAATATTCATAAAATATATCATAAAAATTGTGACAGAATTAAGTTGTCGAGATTCACTGCTTTCTAGATTCAAGAGTTGACCAACAATGAAGTATTTTTTGTATGCGTCAAGGTGTGTAGAACACCAGAGTCAATGAAGTGGCAAGAGTAGAACTACTTTAACGACTTTAATAGCTTATTCAGATATCAAGGTGTGTAGAATACCAGAGTCGATAAAGTAGCAAGGGTAGAACTACTTTAAGGACTTTTATACCTTATTGAGATATCTCGCTCATCTTACAACGCATATTTCGCGTTTGACTAGTATATATTCACCAACATAACAAATATGTGAAACAACAAAACACAATGCACATTGAACTTTTGATTACCCACATGGAATGATTAAATCTTTGTATAAAGTTATGATGTTGAAAAAAAAAACAATTGCAAATTTTAGATTAATAGTTTCAAGTTTTAATATAAAGAACGAATTATATTTCAAAGAGATTCAGCAGTCAAAATAGTCTCGAAAATTGCATTGATAATACATCAAATAGTAAAAATCCATTGATTCTATTGAAACACATTTCTTAAGAAGGTTCTAGCTCCATACCCTGGTTTATCGCTGTCGTACTGGCCACAGCCATAGCTACAATCCAAGTGTATAGAGGCCTATATAACGGCCGACATGGCCCATTAGATAGCAGTGTATATCGTACATGATTAATGATGTATCGTGACGTATTCATGATACATTACGATATATAACTTTGTATACAATTTTCTGGAAAATTTTGCCAAGTCAATATCGAAACAGAGAATTTCTCAAATAATTTGTAGAACATACAGTTTTCATCGAAAGTTAGAAATTGTATTCAGTTCAATTTTTATTTTCAGAATATCAAATAATATAATTTCAAAAATTCCAGACGTTGAACGCCATTAAACACCACCAATCAATCAATCAATCATCAAAAAATGCATGGATGTTGCCTATATATTTGCATTTTTCGAAATACAATTATCGTACAATACTGTCAGAATGAATGGCTCAAACAAATCAATTGTGTACTTTTCTATTATATTGTGATGAGATCTGTACATTCTGTCCGTACGTTCGAAACACCGCTATGAGTTCTAGATTGCATTGCGGGCAGCAGAATCAACCGCAGCATGTCATCTGGTGGTCGTCGTTAACTGGTCGTTAAACCATACAAGCGTAATCATGTGAATAAATATGTTATCTATGTACTGAGATCATTAGCATAAGTTTACTGTACCGGTACTTATGGGCAGTATGATATTTAATAGGATGATATATATGGAAAGAGGCAAACAATGTTGATACGAAGAAATGATAGCGTGTATACCAGGAAGGAAGAATGAGATGGAATATATTATTTTACATGTTTACAAAAATGAAAAAAAAGACATTACATAACAATCTCCTTTTATAGACATAAAGATCTGTAATGGAGACTATCTTTGGATAAATACATTTGGAATGAATATATTTGTATACATGTTTTTGTCTCGTTGCTTTTTTGTGTACGCGCTTTCAGGTCATACTCCTCGTTCTTCGACTGAACTTTTCCGAAATTGAGTTTTGTATGCACTATTGAACACGCATCTGCTGAATGCCTATATGACCAGCTCTTGTATATATATATATATATATATATATATATATATATATATATATATATATATATATATATATATATATATATATATATATATATATATATATATATGAATATAAAAACACAACTGCGGGTCTTACGAAGCATTTTGAAATTGAATACATCGTTACTATTATGAATATATTATGAGTGAAAATTTTGTATTTTTGCATCGAGCTATTATATTTATATATTATATTTTATTTGTTATACATACATTCATGATGTATCTGATGCTAGAATATCTATCGAGTTATAAATGTGTGAAGTGATATATTTTGTATATCTGTGTTTTTAAAACAATTTTCCAAACATTTTTCAAATGCAAGTACTCATGTGTGATATGGGGTGATTTTCCATCAGTTGTTCAGGTTTTTATTCATTTTGATTAGAATCGAAAACTTATCGTACAGTCAAGGTTCCCCCGCGGTTTACCACGCAAGGGCGATCTTATAACGCCAAAAGAACAAATACAAATTTGAAATACAATTTTGCCACAAAATAGATCTGTACCTATCATCAAATAATCTAAGCGAATAGTTAAACCAATGAGAAGTCGTTATTGATGAGCGTAGCGAAGTCTCCATCCCAATCTTATAGGGCTTTGTCTGTGTGTTTTTTTTTTGTAAGCACTCCACAGGTCGCAAGGGTTGACTGATCAACATGAAATTTTTTTTTGTACACGCAAACTCATCCAAATTAGGACTGTATAGTTTTTGGAATGAATCAGTCAAACCGATTTTGAGAAAAATCATCTCAAAGTTTCTAAAAACCCCATAAGATTTGGCTGGGCGGAAAATGTTGAAAAATAAAATCTCTCCAAATGGGATGAAATTTTCTCTAAATGTGTATACATAGATTTGACACATTTTCACGATATTGTATGCAATTCCAATCAGCCGTTTTGAAGAAAAAAAAAATAACTGATGATATTCATCAAATATATCATAAAAATTGTGACAAAATTAAATTGTCGAGATTCACTGCTTTCTAGATTCAAGAATTGGCCAACAATGAGGTATTTTTTTATATGCGTCAAGGTGTGTAGAATACCAGAGTCAATGAAGTGGCAAGAGTAGAACTACTTTAACGACTTTTATAGCTTATTCAGATATCAAGGTGTGTAGAATACCAGAGTCGATAAAGTAGCAAGGGTAAAACTACTTCAACGACTTTTATACCTTATTCAGATATCTCGCTCATCTTACAACGCATATTTCGCGTTTGACTAGTATTAAGTCACGTGATTAGTGATTGGTTCAATGACTCTTCTTTGCATGTGGACTTATGCTACACTGACCGACAAAATATCGGTCGAAGTTGCGATCGACCGTCTCTCCTATCTACTAACCCTAACGCGTATGGGTTTAGGTCAGTCAACATAATCAAAAAGAAGAGACGTGTAATTTGTCCAAACAGATGCATTAGAGAGATAGAGAGAGAGAGAGAGAGAGAGAGAGAGAGAGAGAGAGAGAGAGAGAAACAGAAAGAGAAAGAGAGAGAGAGAGAGAGAGAGAGAGAGAGAGAGAGAGAGAGAGAGAAAGAGAGTGAGAGAAATGTAAAAACTGAAACATTATTGAACTCCTAACGGTATTGCACGGGTATGTAGATAAATATAATATGTATGTTTTTTCTCTTCTTTTACAAATCATTCTCCTCAATAATTTGTTTACTAAGTGTCAATAAAGCATGGCTCCAACACGGTACAGGCTACAAATAGTTTCTAGTAATGTAGTAATGATAATGGTAACGGTAGTATAGTGTTTATTCTTTCAACCCTCTCTCCAGGAAATTGGAACACAAATTACATATTTTACAATACTTATAAATTACATAGGATGATTGAGTATGGCAGTAAACCCTCATTCATGGATTATCAATACATTGGTAATTATAGTATATGAAACAAGTAATACAACAAATAGTGATATACATTCAACAAATTGAGATTAATTGATATGAGATCAAAATGAAGCATCAAGAGAATTAAATTATTCTGATTACATGTACTTATAAAACGAAATACCTATAGAAATTTAATAGATATAGATAACTAGATACGTCAGATAATCTGTTCGACAGCAAAAAAAAAATGAATGAATCACTGAAAATGCCCATCCATACATATAGCAATTGGTAAAATCAATCAGTAATATTGATTTACTGAAATACAGCATCAACAAACACTTGCACAGAATACAAACAATCAATTGTTAGGTGCTTTTTGAGAAGTGATTTGAAATTTTGAATTGATTTATAGGTAGCATTTTAATACTTGTTGGGAGAATATTATACAGTTTACTATCTAAGGTATCTTATTATCCCTATACCTGTACACATTTTTGAGTTAATCAATTCTAGCAAACTATACTCTAAACGGCACCTGTGATCCTAATATTACAATCATCATGATATGTTTTAAAATATGATGTACGGTATTATAGAGCAAAGCAACGCGAATGCCAGTGATTCTATAAGGTGAAAATCTTTTATGACTCCGCATTTCAATCTTTCTCGACTGTCATTGTGTGGAAATACTTTTACTGTTATTGGTTTTATACTTAGACTTCCAAGTTCATTGGAATCTAAGAAGGGTAAAAGTGAGAAAGAAAAGGAGAACACTGTTCTTCACTCGAATCTTGTGGAAAATTATGATTCAAGTTGCAGGTTATTGGATGATGATTATATCAAATTAATGAATCAATTCGATTCAGTTTCAATTATTATATAAGGACTTTGAAAATATTGTTTTTTGTGAAAATACTTGGAAGTGTTTAATTGACTGTTACCTTTCATGGTATAGTATTGTATATTTATTGGAACATAGTAAAATAGTAATTACATTCAAATATGATGTCATTAATCACAGTGACTGTGCCGATACGCTAGTTCCTGAGGGGTCTGAACTATAATCAACTCAATACTATAGTTTCTTGAGTTGATGTTCATCAATTAAATCAAAATCCAACATTTATTATTTATTTATTTATTATTGCTTATTTGATTTATCTCAATTTTTCTGAAGGTTCTATGGGTACATTTACACTGAAACGCAGCATTTAGATTAATACGTTCGAGTATTTTCATGAAACTCGCCATTTTCTATAACATGAATTCGAACAAAATCTATCGCGAGAACTTTTTCATCACCTATGAGCCTACGCATAACAAGCTTGCTATTTAGGTATTAGGTTTATGTAGTTATGAATTAATATAGATTAATGGATATTTCTGCGAAATGGCAGTTGAATCATTTGGATGTTGTAGAGAAGAAAACAAATTTATGGTTCTCTCTTTTCTTACATTTTGTAAGGAAAAGAGACAAAGAAGAATTGAAGAAAATGATCATTAAGAACAATGAGTGGGATATATCTATTGTGAGCTATATAATTCAAGATAGATCGGAGAATCGTTTTAAGAGAAAAAAAATTAAATTCTTCATTCTATCGTACCTAATCAGTTTTCATTTTGTTCTATAATACTTGTCTGTTACATCACAGACTATTTCCTTGGAAGTTGTTAAATCACCCTTGTGGTGTCCGTTTGAACGATTCTATTTTGTAATCATATAGCATTAATTAGGTAAACAATTAGTGTGTATTAGACCCTAACTGTTGGACGTGTACGTGGTACTTGTCAATGAAATAAAAATAAAACAGACTAAAAATATTAACAATATTTCCAGAGCACTTCAGCTCTCGTCCTCAGGTTGTTGTCATTATTCAACAACCTGAGGACGAGAGCTGAAGTGCTCTGGAAATATTGTTAATATTTTTAGTCTGTTTTATTTTTATTTCATTGACAATTGTACCACGTACACGTCCAACAGTTAGGGTCTAATACAGTTCTCGTGGTACACTACTTCGTTATTTATTAATTAGTGTGTATATCAAGATTTCGGTCTCAAGGAAAATAATCCTTTGCTGCCCAAGGGCAATTGAGTCAATTAGTCAATTAAGACATGTGGCTTTTAACTTTTTCATCATGCCAAGCAGGGTTTCAAATCCCGCATAAAGATGAGTTTATGTCAACAGCCATCTACCTTCCATCAATTTCTTGTTTCATCATCATCTACTCATTCGTATCCCCATATAACCTAGTGGTTGGTGGAGTCGTTGAGCACCATAAAAAATGGAATGAATGGAAGAAAAATCTTCCATATCCTCATACATCTGACAACGATAGTATTTTTCTAGTACTACATTTCAGTATCCGGAATTCAAGTCCTGAATGAGCGTGATTATGCACGAACATATATGTATATATATTTATATATTTATATATATATATATATATATATATATATATATATATATATATATATATACATATATATATATATATATATATATATATATATATATATATATATATATGAATATATATATATATATATATATATATATATATATATATATATATATATATATATATATATATATATATATATATAGCATGAGCCGCTATGAAAGAGTTCACGACACGAATAATTTGTCATTATTATTATTCGCGTGTTCAGTAATAAAATCTTACATAATTGTCGTATATTTTAAGTCGAACATTGTTCTACCGCATTGATCATCTCGATCGTCCGTCTCCACTATCCACTAGGATTATCGGTCGGGTGTTTCGATCTGTCACATGTCATGTTAACTTGGTCGTTGGTATAACGCGTCACAACACACATGACCTAGCTATGGAGTGGCTCACATAAAGCAGGGAAATAGAGCTTCACTTCAAATAATAGAAGACATTTTTCAACAGCGACATGATTAGGACTTGATTCAAGTGTTGTCATCATCATTAAACTAGTCGGAAAATGTGTTTTTCATGATGAAATGTTCATGGAAAAAAACAAACATATATGCTTATACTCAAATCATGCAGTGCTGCGCGAGATTGCTTACCATTATTATGATTAGCTACTTGAAATCGGATCTACCGTCATCTTTCAATCAACTTGGACTAATCAAATTGTTCATGATCCATGAAATCATTACTTTACTATATTCAAGAAAATGGTTCGTTGAATGAATTCATTCTTACAGAAAATTTTACTTTAAAAAACAATAACCTTAAAAATTATTCACTTCATAGTTTCCACTACGGGTACACGTGTTATTTATTTTTCAGGTACAGCAAATTGAATGTTTGTGTTTTCCAAGCTTATAACACATCCAAATCATAGTCTCAAGAGAAAACACACACAGACCACGACCAACTCCTTCCCACCATCCGAAACACCTAATAACATAACCTTTCATCTCATCATCCCATCATCTCATTCATCATCCACCGACGCCAATAGATCGTAGCCATCATTATAGTGAATCGTTAAAACCCAATATATAAGAGAAAACAAGCCTTCATGTCAGCCTTCTCAAACACCAGAATTAGGCCCAAACATATAACGTTTTCCTAACTCATTCTCAGAATATAGACTTCCCACAAGTGAAGACACACATTGTTGTAATGGGCGGACAGCATCGAATGTCACCCACATTTTGTGTCCCCTTATTCCATATCTATTGTCTTCTGTTGACCCTCAAATTTTCTATTTGCTATGATATCTTGACAACCAAACTATCTATACATGGATAGCATGCAGTAATCTAAGCATGGAGTATATACCCGATGGATTAGTCTCTCGCAGCCGTGTGCAAAACTATAACTGAGTAACTGTAACAGGGCCTACTTGCTTGCCACCTCTTATAAGCCATAACACAGTATAGGAAGCGAGCAGGCAACACATAATTGCATAACTCTATTTTATTACAACCTACAATTAACACGTAACGACTGAAAATAACGGAAGATTGTAAGATGGTCTCACTTCATAATTGACTGTTGATAATTCACCGGTTATGGAGTAAACAACTGGTTATAGATCTGCATATTATAAGGTGCACGGTGACGAACTAAGGCACTGTGTCAACGGAGAAAATGGTTTGTAATGGTTTTCCTCAGTTGTCTTGAAAGTCAATAGGGCCTCCACATATAAAATAATAATAATCAAATAATCAAAAATGGATTCTATCAGTGGAATATAATTAGCCATTCACAAATGACTGGATAGACCTATTGTACAATAAACGTAAATATAGTACAAGATTGTAAAATAACATAACTGTAGATAATAACTTCACATATTTCATATCGTTCTCTGTGAATTAGTTGTATATTATCATAAGAAGAAACTAAGTCACTATGTCACTGACGCGTATTTTATACGCCCACTCTTGTTTGCCATGAGAGTTGGAACTTGGAAGGCGTAAGGCAATTTAGCACTGGAGATGTCAACGCACGACGTTGGTTGTAAACGAGTAACACAAAAGACCTGATGCGTCATCCATATAGGCCTATGTTTTGTGGCTGTTGTAAATGATCACTTGAACAGACTGTCGCATCTTCAATTTCCTATTTATATGAATGATTTCAATAGGAGAATGAATTTATATGGTAGTTATTGAAGCAGTAATTTTAATTAAAAAATGAAATATGATCAGTTGAATTTTACTATACATGTATTCATAAGAATAGGATGAAAGATTACACAGTTAGGTATGATAGTTAAAAGCGATATACAGTTATATATATATATATATATATATATATATATATATATATATATATATATATATATATATATATATATATATATATATCAATATATATATATATATATATATATATATATATATATATATATATATATGTGTGTATATATATATATATATATATATATATATATATATATATATTTATATATATATATATATATATATATATATATATATATGTGTATATATATATATATATATATATATATATATATATATATATATATATATATATAAATATATATATATATATATATATATATATATATATATATATATGCTATGGATGAGGTCCCATGAACTACATAAGCTCTTATTTATGATGATTATTGTTTGAGCAACGACCCCACCAATAGCTAGGTTACCTGAGAGTGATAATGAACGGAGATGATGTTTATATTGCGTCCAACGACGCAAGTATAGGCCTACTTATGACTAAGATCTATTGGCGTCGATGAATGATGAATGAGATTTAATGGTGAAAAAATTATATGAAAGGTTTTTTCTAATTTGTTTTGGGATGGGAATCGATCGTGACCTTTCGTAAAGGAATCATCTCGGTATCAACCTAAACGTCAGAGGGAAACCACGAAAAATCTCTGTCATTATGGTCGACCAAGGCGATGGAGATGATGTTGGAGAACTCCCGTACCCGACTTGATTTATACATGGCACATTAATTCATACAGTTTCCAAGGCAATGCCTTGACTCACTGAGCCCCGCGGGAGGACAACGAAATTCGTACTGTTTTTAATCTAAGATGATCAAGTAATGCATTGTTGATGACAAGGACTTAATTTCTTATGACTCAAGAGTGAAAAGAAAATGGAATTGTCATCTGTTACGCCTACACACTATTTTAATTCGGATGCAAGCCCGTCCACACATCGTTTACTACGCAGGAACAATGAATGAAAGTTTACATAATGACTTTCTTCTTACAACTTGACTAATTCTTCCTCAACAATGATACAATCGTATTCATTCTGGAAAGAATAAGAACTGTTATTTCATAAGAATAAATCAGACGCCCGGCTTGTTGGTATTTAGTATAAATGATTTGAAGATTAATTCATTAGAAATTTGGAATAAATGGTGGAGCGCCTCTGGCCCTAGGTTTGACTCATGTATGAATCATGAGAATATGTTGAGCTACACTTAAATTTAAGACGATAAAGATATTGTAAGAACAATTTTAGAGAAATTTTACAAGACTTTCTTGCTAGTATTTTCATTTTAAATTAAACATACTTAAAAGGAAAAATCTTCCCATAATTATGAATGTAGAACCTATTGCCAATGATGTACATATAGTTCTTTTTATTATTCAAAAGGTGATTGCATTCAGTTTATAAGCAAACTTTGTTCAGTTTATTGAAGAAAACCGACTGGTAAATATCTATGTTCTTCATGTTATTTTAATTCAAATGCAAACTTTGCGGTCTTACGGATGAAAGATAAATAAGGCTATTGTTATAATGCATGAGTATATGCTATTTTAAGATTCATGTATTTATTCTTCGATGTATACAGAACTCAATGGCATGTTATTAATCAATAATCAATATCTAATTGAAATTATTATACATCACTGTAACTTCTGTCCCTGGCCATGGCCGATGTTCTCTTGAAACAAACTCATGTCAGTATTGCCTTGACCTGTTGTGTACGATTATACGCCAGGTGATATAAGAAACAGTAGTAAACTTTTTTTTTCAATCTAAGTCTATTCCATGATAATAAATTGCTTATAATTTTCGGTCAGATCGGTAATTTCTCATATACTCACTATGAATTATGTTGTTTATATCAATATTATTAACATATTTTGATAATGACTAATGATTGAATCAATTGTTCAAAGTCCGGACCTCTTTTGTCCAACATGTACAGTTTGTTAAATGAGTTACAAAATCATAATTATTGATTATTACTATTAATATTATTATCAAAACCATTCAAATGAATAAAAAGAAAATAGAAAAAAATAGGCCTAATTATAACATTATAGGCCTATCACTGATTTAATTTGTGCTTTTTGTATAATGATCAATTTTACATCTGCTGTCAAGGGAAAGAAGTAATTAATCATTGCCCAAGAGACTTAGTTCAAAGTGGAAGATATCAACATTCGTGTGTTTATACTGAAAGACTTTTATCTACTGCGAAAAATTATGGTCACAGACAGCGCAGTCCTGGTGTTGAAGATCATTAGTTTTAAATAATCAAAATGGGGTGGTAAGATCGCCCTTGTGGTGCCCCGTCCAAACGATCCTATCTTTCATCCATAGCCTTAATTGGGGAACAATGATTTTGTATCAAGTTTCGATGTTATTAAAAAAAAAAAAAAAAAAAAAAAATAGAGGAAGTAGAGAGCGAAGAGGAAGAAGAAGGCAACGGAGAGGAAGACGAAATGGATAACCGGCTTCGACATACCAGGCAGCCCTAGGATCGATGGTGGAATCATCTCCAATCCCCAACCCGACATCGTTGGATGGGGAGTTTCGAATTGATGAAAAAAAATATATAATAATATAATAATCATTACTTTGGGGTAGTAAGATCACCCTTTACCGACACTGGTGTCAGCGGTAACACACTTGCTCAATGTAACCGGAATGTGAGGGTACATTTAGAGCCTAGGTTCGATCACCGCCACAATCCATCGTAAAAGAGGTTTCTCGTGGTTTCCGTATCTGTAGTCTAAGTGAATGCCAAGGCAGTTATTAAAATATAGACCAGGATCGCTTCCTTCTCATTAACCTCCTCATAATGTCACAACTTTCATTCCATCATTCCAAATTCATCAATCATTTATCCGGCGCTTGTAGATCTTTAGTTATCAATACAGTGCACCGCTAAACCTCAACAAAAAAAAATCCCAAAAGGGGTAGCCCAGCTTAACTATCATACCAATTGTCATCTTCAGACTTAGTGTCTATACAATCAGACATGTCGACAAAAAAATAAATATCAATCACTGACCCACATTCTATAATATAAAGAAGTATTTTTTTAATACAAATATGAAAAAATACCGGTGCTTTCTTGACCCAAGTTTCTCAAGACAGTGCTGCCTTGACTCGACCACGTGACAGTGGTGGATACTCGTGCCCCCGTCACCTCGTGCCCCAAACAACTTGAAAACAAGCTACGACTATAATGATAGCAACTGGTTCTGGTTTTGGTGATTTAGTTTTTAGCGTCGTTATGTTCGTTGAAAAAAGTATTCGAGCGAAGATTAGATGACTCAACTATCGTTAGAGATTGCTACAGGTTTCACTATACTCAAAGTCACGAGTACCAATATTATGAACACCAATTCCCAATTCAGTTTGGAAAATTATACAAAGAAGTTTGTCACTTATTTCAAATCTCTCGAGAATGAAGTGATATTATAATTTTATGGAATGATAAAAATGAATAATATTGACAAATAAACGATATGTTTAGGACTATATATATAACATTTAGTTTGTCATTTCTGTACCTCAACCAAAACAATCGTTGGATTGTGATGTATAGAATTGTAAAACCACTTTACGAATGAAGTGTGTATGATTGTGCTCAATCACAGAGAGGTGATTAAACTACACTAATTATGGGTAATAATTAAAATTGTAATAAATAATCGCCATAATAATTATTATAATAATGGATTCATATTTATCACTAAATAATCGACAATTATGAATATAGACCCATGCTATATTCCATTCTACGTTCATGTCCAGAGGTCAGAGGAGGTCATAAGTTTACGGATATATCATTTTTGTTTAGATTCTATTTCAGCAATCTAGGATGATGACATTTTTAAATGTCCATCGCTCGTAATCTTACAGTTTGATTATTGGGAAAAACATTGAAATCCGTGATCGATGTACTAACGGTGCATGGTTGATATGTTACATTTCATTATAATCACACTCTGTGGCAATTAAGTTCTTTCTCAATTATGATCGATTTAAAAATTATACACTTGATTGTTTATAATTCGATTGAACCAGAAATGAGACAATACCTAATCCATCATATATATGATTTAAACAGTGAATAAGGTTATATTCATCATGTGCCAAGTTTATTAAAGAAAATGAAAGTAAACGAACTTATTAAATGCATAATCTCATGAACGTGCGACCTTTTGATATTTCAGATCTGAAAACTTCAAATAGATTAAATGATCAAGTGAAATAATCTTGTCAAATTATCATTTCATTGTTCATTTCACTTATTTTTCATAAGACCTCAGTTCTAAAACGTGACTATGACGGTAGCAGGGTGACTATAATGTATCAGTTTTTCAAACACAAAATGATCGTATGTATTTATTGAGAAATAAAACACAATGAATAGGCATATATATATATATAAATATATATATATATATATATATATATATATATATATATATATATATAACATACATACGACATTATTGATGACTGTATTGTTTCAAATTTTGGATGATGTTTTCCTATTCATTCCAGCTCCACGATGCATAGCAAAAATCATCCCGATTCTGCCAATATTTTCTGATTTTTCACATTGAAATTCTTGAGGTTTCAGTACCCGTTCTTTGAGAAAGTGAAATAATGTGTGTTTGATCAGGAACAACATAATTGATTTATTTTCAATAAATCAATAAATAGCTATTCAATTGCGAATTAAAATAGATGAACTGAAGGATAAAAAAATCTCAATCATTTTTGTGAACATACATATGGAATCCCTCTGAAAATTTTACGTTTCATTTCAGACCTACTGACATCTTTGGATGACATCGGTTTCTATTTCTTTCTAGTCCCTTCTTTCAACCTTCTGCGACATTTCTAAACCGAGAAATCTATTTACAAAATCAACTCACTTCGATTCCAATTGAATTCAAACACACACAATCATTAAAAACCATCGTTCACATATTTTCTCCAAATTTAAAAAATTATAAAAACCAATAAATCTTTCAATATCAAAAAATTTGAGAAGCTGGCACGGTTAGTGTTATGGTTGTGCGTTTCTAGACGGAGTGTCGTGCACGCAGCTCTAGACTACAGGTAAAACCTAATCGGTAAGCCCGTAGAGGGAATCTGGGTCACCTTATATAAAGGTAGTGATGAAGTTCAGGGACATTTAGTTGATGATCGCCAACAGAAGACTACACATCTCCAGTAACGGTAGTTCATCGCTCGATAGAAACAAGGTAAGAAAGACATACACTTTCATACACTCTTGAATCTTGATATAGTAACCAGTTGATACGCCAATAAAATAGTAGTAATTAAAATAACCGTATTCATTGATATACGAATCCATAAAGAAAATTGATAACTCGATCTATATTCACATTCTGAAACCGGTGTCGAAATTTTATACCTGATTATTGATTTTTTTTTTTAAATTCCTATTTTCGTTGGAATATTTTGAAAATGTGTTATTATTAAAACAACAAAATGTCACTACAAAGAAGAAAATACATATATTACAATCGATGATTATGAAGATGGTGAAAATTTTCAACTAAAATGGAGTTAAATATCTTGAATTAATATTATCACGAATAAATAGTTATTTATATGCCTATTGTATTTTGATGGATATAATGTGGATCTGATATTTCCTTAATGCAATGTCTGAAAGTTAGTTCATCCAAACTGCATCACATTATACCAATACCAGCATACTTGTCAAGTCGTTATGCCCTCATCATTGAGTCGAGTTTTAGATAATTCTCAAAATAATTGCGTCATTACGAAAGAGCACAATTGGTTCTGCTTTCTCGCTGTAAATAACATTTCAAACATCTTTGACTTCTGAATGATTTCATTCTCCATTTGTACTGTTATAGAAGAGTTGAATTCATGAATGAAACTCACTTGTAGGTATTATTAGCAATGTCAACGACTTGATCGAAGTATCGGACACGGATATTAATACAAGAAAGTTCGTTGACCAACAACTATAGACTGATGTCAATCACTAGGATAAAATGCGCTTGGAAATCGAACAGGTGCTGCGTGATTACTAATTATATTCGATCAAATAATATAAATAATCAATTTCTCACTAGGAGTTGGACGAATCCAAAGTTATTCAATATCGACGCAAAATTATCAAGATGACGACGTGCTGTTAACCCAAAAACTCATTCATGTATGATTTATTTAACTATCAAAAATCACACTAACCTGTCGGTTACTGAAGATGTGACTAAAACTAAATGAAATAAATATTATTTTAGATATAAAAGCAACTATTTGCTGTAGTAGTGATTGCAAAACCAGATACCGGTACAGCAAAATCTTTGTTCATGAGAATGTAAACTTTTCCACCGGAGAGTTAAAATTGGGATAGCATATTCATATCGAATACAACGGTGAAATGAACTGGATAGAATGAAGAAGTCCAACCCTTGAGATCAGGGTGTTTTTTTAATAACGAACAATATAGGGGTGAACGCACCCTCTCGTCTCCGATTCACCGCTATACTTGCCACGATCGAAAAACACCTGTTGTCTTCCGACACCTCGGGCTCCCAATACACAAACACTTCTTCGTCGACACACCCGACTGTTAATGCTGATAGATAGGCTAGACGGGCGTTCGGAGCTGTCAACACTCGCGGCTCCGAGTATACCGTTGCTTAGCACCTTCCATAAGATACCTGTTACGTGTCCTAAGAGGCACAGTGGAGGGAAACACTTGAGGAATGCAGCAAAACCGCAAGGCAAGTTAGACGAGAACGAGCCTCGAACAGTTTACAGTTTAAACCCGTGCTTTTTGAGAACAAATGTTGACAAAAAAAGAACAGAAGATTATTTCTGAGATATTTTATTCGGAGAATTCAGATGATATCTGAAAAAAAAATTCCTTTGAGGTTTTTTATTACTGGTAGTGACAATTTTTCAGGGGATCTCATGCAAGGTTGTTCATAACTACAAATCATTTGTTAATATTTCAAGATTGAATATAGGTTATATACACATCACTGAGGGAAAAAAAACAATCGAAATAGAAAAAAAATCAAACTTTTATACGATCGTAACAAAAGTGAGACAAATGAGAAGTGTTCGAGTATTTTTGAACAATCGCATTCAGTATACTTTTTAACAGTCAGTTGTTACTTGTTAACGTCGATATAGAATTGTATCTAATTTTTTATGGTTCCGAGATCGAATCCCGGCCAGTAGAACGACGATTCAACGCGTTACCGGAGTTACGTTTCATACCACCTCGAGCAGAATTACAGCTAGTCGTTCCATTTCCATCCGAGTCCTTGCCCTTCATTGGCCACTCGGGCGACCTTGCACTCGCCTCATGCAAATAACAACACAGGACATGTCTCAACGGTAAACTGGTTCGTCTTCCGGGCATAACTCAAGTGCTTTGCTCTTTGCAATACATGCAACAATTATTACCAGCTGTCGCTCTTGGTTTACTGATGACAATAATTGATCATTGAGGGTCGAAGAGTTGTACAATTACAACTCGAAAGAAATTGTCTAGTTAGTTATTTTTCAGTTGGTCCCTGTGATTGAGTTTTAATATTTTGGCGGTTACAAAAAACGCGCAATTATAATAACTGATCGGAAATAGACCCTGGAACTTATCTCCCAAATGGGTCCGTATTGAATTTATCACCATACAATCCCAAACAAAGATGTAAACGAACCTTTTCAAAATAGAAAAATATTGTATTTTTTCCATAGCCATTTTTTACATATCATATGTATATATCCATAGCCTTGATTGGAGAACAATTATTTTTGTATCAAGATTCGATGTTATTAAACAAAATTAGAATCATTTTGAAATCTTTAATCTCAGAGTTTATCATAATGACAGATCAATAATAATGATAATATTATATTCTAATTCTCCATTTTGACGTTTGGTTTCTCAGTGGGACCTCATATTAGAGTCATTCACAAAAATATAATCAACATTTTAAAAATAAAATGTTCATTTGAAACGAGCTCCAAAGATTGTAAGTTTTCAAACAATTCTATTTCCAAAAATTGTATGTTTTTTTTTTTGTTTCCTATGAAACAATTCTCCAAGTATGAATGCTGTTTTAATTGAAAGCAACTGCCACCTAGATTCTGTATGTCATGACTTTCCAAGCAGCCGCGCATGAAGACAGCTGATCACAACTATATATGACACATTCACACCTACAAACAATGGTGTATGAATTGCAACTCGACAGATTGTATGTGATTATTGTATTTGATCTACGAAAGCCAAAGATTGATTCTGATCTCTCATGTGATTGGATAAACCTCAACCATGACCCCTTACAATGATAGGTCAAACACCGTGGGTCAAACTCCCACACATGTTAACTATGAATGCGACCTATGACTTACTCTCACCACTTCACAGCAATATCAACATATTTTCTATCAAATTTTTCGTATCATTTCATTCATATTGGGTTTAACAACACACTGTAGGATAACCAAGATTTCCTGGTGCCGGATGAATTATTAATGAGATAATGGACTGATAAGACGAAGGTTCATCAGGTAATGGGAAGGATAGTAGAAAGAAGCGGTAGTATAGAAGCTGAAAAATCCCTTGATAGGGACAGTGACAGAGATCGGATCAGGACGCGATATACTCTAACCTGCCGGTCACATGGAGCAAGTGAGTTAGCTTAGCTTTGTTATAGCTTTGGGGACTTATGTAAATGTAAACAAACCTACTGATGGAAGCTGAAAGTTCTTATTGCAAACATCAGTTAAAAAAAACATCAACTTTTTTATGTACATGACAATCAGGTTTGAGTTAATCCTAAGAAACTACAATAACAACCATGCTATTATCATTGGTAGTTGGTCCATCCCAAACAATGACAACAGAAACGGAAAAAGGTAGATCGACGAGCGATCGTCTCCCCTATATTCAACACTACAATCGCGCTGGTGGTTCGCGCTTTCTATATGGATACATGAATACCACTGCATCATCCTCCCACTCAAGCGTGCTATATGTCGACGATTGTTTTGCTATAACTTCTAAGGTAATATTGCGCCGGCCCTCATGTAAGATCTCAGCGTATGCTGGTAGATTGATTGCCATAAAACACCGTTAGAAGAGCTGGATATTGTTTAGAGTAAAACAACATAGCAAATAGGATTGGTTGTGGGTCACACAGCGTTGGGTTGGTTTCCGGGTATATCAGACATTCCTTTTGAGATTTCGTCAAGCTTAACATTCGAGACTGGTAACCTACTACCGCCACGGCCTTCTTGATTAGCACTGTCTTCTTTGTGAGCAATCACCACGGCCGGCTTGATAAGTCCACAACAAATCAGACGAGTCTCAACAATGGGTAACAATGGCAACCAATGATAACTCTTGGGTGTGCATGGGAGTCGATTGAGCAAAACATCAGCTTTTTGGTGATGGCTTTTGAACAGTATGAGGTATCAAAATTATTAAACGGAAAAAACACAGATCCATTTAATAGCTTCAAAATGATGTGAAATTATAGTATCAACTTTATAAAGGTATTGCGTTTTTTCAGCTGTATAGGTGTAGAAATAATGCGACACAAGTTGAATAGTTTTCACCAGAAAGTGTTAAAAATATCTGTATTCCTCTCGTATCATATAGATTTTGATATCTTATACCGTTTAAAAGTTATAAAAAATGGTATTTCGTTAAATTGACTCCCATGAGCTCTTAATTCGTATATCGTTTGGCTGCTCTACAGTTCTGACACAACAGGATAGTATTTCTCCAACACGTCATTCCAGTTTGCTTTGACAGTATACGTTTCAATAATTTTCAGTTTCAAGAGCCAATTTTTCGCCCTCAATCGCATGGCTGTACAAAAGTTGTACGAACCGAAAACCTATCATAGGCCTACAGTTACACAATACCTACAGAAGTTTTTAAATTGCATGAAATATTTGGCATGACCAGTTTTCAAGTTTGAGAGCTAAAATAAAGAAATTGAAAAAAGTTCTATAGAGATCTTCTATCTCGCACTAATTTATCAGCTATGATAATAATTGTCTAGATGAGCCCCGCTACGGCGACCCACTGCTTCTGCTGGCTCGACCCACTGCAATCAGAAATTAGCATGCATTTAGCATAGCTTAGTGAATTGACCGCCGTTTACCGTTGACTCAACTCAGCGATATACCTGTGTGTGTTTGTGTGTGTGCGTGCCATATTGAGGAACTGGTCCTGTTACCTTTAACATCCAGTTAACTGTTAACAGCCACGAGCAAAACGTAGAGCATACTGACTGGGCAAATACACAGAATCAATGTTATATACACAGTGACTATTGACTACCGTATTGAAATTAGTCAGCTTATTAACTAGCGGTACATTGAGTGATACACAATCCCATCATTATTCAACAGGTCTAACTGATGTACAAAAAAAGGGACAGAGGAAATTTCAAGTCAGATTTTGGGAAAAATCAAAGAAGCAGCGTGTAGAAGTTATTCCAAACAAACTATTTGAAATTAAAAAACTGAGCCGACTTTCAAAATTTCGTTTCAGTTGATATCACGCATTTTATTAACACGTTATGAATTAATATGAATTCTGAATTCCCGAGCGAATAAAGACACCTGTCCTAGATTTGGTATCGTTCAACCCCTGGTCAAATACGGTCTTATATTGCCTGCGATTATAATAATAGAAAAAATCGGATGGTATATAAAATGTTTGAAATTTAAGTTTAAACTTCAAAGTATTGTTGAAAAATAAATTGAAAAGAGAGTTGATTAGAGAACGGGAAATTTCTCATAATATGCCATGGACTGATGAGTAAAAAAAACTATGAAAAACATGCCACATATAAGTAATGGAAAGTGATTAAAAATAACAAGATTGAACTTCTACGGTGTACGATTACTAAAGAGAATCAATTTCACTTCTAATATGACCAATGAGTGCACAAATCAACAAGCTTTGTTAGGAATAATACATAACGACCGGTGTATCCAAGTTGAAAGAAGAGGGAATGACCCGCACATATTACAATATACCAATCTATGTGACACAATCAAATATCAAATTGAAAGAAAAAACAGAATGTGCAATATGTAACAATCAGTTTGTTGAACTTTATCCATGAATTCTAATGTGTGGGCCTTAAAACTGATGGGAAAACTCTCTCTAAACTATTCACGCCTTTTTTTCTATAATCATCACGATTGGGGTGGTGAGATCGCTCGTGTTGCCAATCTAGGCACCTATACCTTGGCAACTATCTACGTATCCTCGATCTGAATCGCGAAACAATAGCTTACTTAGGCCCGGTATTACCAAGTCCAGTTAGTCTTTGTCTGACAGTTCAAACTTGTTATCACCATGGTTACCCATGCTATTTGTTTTCACCAACTCTCAGATAAATACTAACTGGCCGTGGTAATACCGGGCCTTAGTGTCATGTTTTACATCTCAATAAAAAATTAAAATACTCGTAAAATTGTCCGGCCACTGACAGAAGGCCTATACGCTGGTCAATAGAACCTAAGGCAAATTCTTCAAATACAAAGTATTAATTCATATATCAGTCATGAATTAACAATTCGGGAATTTAATCCTAGTTTACAATGATCATTTTAATACCATTTTGCGGGTATCTAAATTTCTCATCAACGAGAATGTTCAAGTCATACTTATCATTACCTTCATCTACCGGTATAAATGTGTTTTGAGATATCACCGAAATACCGCCTTTTCACTTTTCTCACTCCAATTCATGAATTAAAAAACGAAACCAAACGAAACGTCGAGTTCAGAGCTTTATGTGGTATAATGAAAAGTCTACAACTATACCTTCTTATTTATCAAATCTGATAAAGCACACGTCATCAAAAGTCTGACAAACTGAAAGTCTGAACATTCCACGTACGATTTCTTCTTGAACCTGGCATTTCGATCGTATCTCTCAACAGCGACGATCAAATGTTTCGATCGATGAGCGGAGTTGAGGAAACGATCGGGTGTCCTCGTGTATGTCTTACCAATGGCGATTGGATGTTTCGAGTAGTCAGGTTCCGAGGGATGTTCGTTGACCTACAATAAGTTTGACCTTCATTCATTGATGGGAAGTTGCAGTAAAAGCTAGAAATACCTCCTCTTCTAGAAGATGCATTTGACCTACTTTCATGTCGCCACTGTATGCACTTCATCTAACGTCACATTAATCTGCGTCGTGGCGATAGCCGAACAGTTACGTGACAGAAAGACGGCCAGGACATTTCTATTTGATATGGTTCTGGCAAGTGACGTCACTCATTGCTGATTGATATAGATAGCTATGTCCACCAATTGGCATCAAACTATCACAATCTTTGATAGATCACCAGTTCGCTGTGTTGCTATAATTTCTATTTTTAGTCATTTGTTCTTCAACAGATAGGTTACCATGGCAACTAGAAAAGTTGGGGGAACAAACTAGTACTGCAGTTGTGATCTCAATTTGGAGAACATTGTTGTCCGCTTATATGCCTTATGACAACAATATATGACGTCACTTGAGTTATACAGTATAGTTTACATTGACTGTGGCGTCACGTATATAATCTCTAATATTTTCAACTTTGAGAATACACGAAGTTAAATCGAAGCTCAATTAAAGATCATTCAACTACTCATTGAATCATTAAAATCTCAGAAAAGTTGTAAGTTTAATTTGTATGATTAATTCAATCAAGATTTTTAAATAGAACGAATTTTCCACATTTTCATAACAACAATTGACGATGAATTATAATTTCCAGAAGCCAAGCACACCTCGAATAAATTTCAAGAGTATACTGATTAAAAAATTAAATAGTACCTCCAATCTGCCTTGATGTTTTACTCAATGTGTGTGAATGAGAATCATATTTTCGAACTCTAACTAAATGGTAAATCTGAAATTAATGTTAAAGTTCAGGTGTGTCAAATCATTCATTAACAAACCAAACACATTAGCTTCATTTACATGCACTGGCCTACTTTCCTCACCCCAGTACTCCACCACACGACCGCCGTCTCATCCTATTCTCATAACACTAGTGCTCGGGTGTTCCGTCACACTTGCACAAGTGTGTTAGTGCATTCACAAGACGTGGTAATTACGGTACTTTTTTTCAAGCAAAGAATAATAGAAGAATAACAACTTTGAGAATGATAAAGCCTCTCCGTAGTCAACCTTTGAGAAACACGGAAGCATACGCATTTTTCAAATTTGCAGTCATCTTCTAGTAATTACAATTTACAATAACAAGTCACAAGCGTAAGGTTTCGAAAACTACTTTATACGAAAATACGGGACGCTAAAATCGCTAAAATCGCTAAAATCGATGTTGTCTCGTTCAAACGATCCTATATTGCCATTCTCACCCCTATTGGGGAACAAAAAACTTGTATCAAATTTTCAATGTTAATGACAATAAAATCGATTGATTGATGAGTGTTGTTTGCTTGACGACCCCACCAACAGCTGGAATAAATGGTAAAACGAATATAGCCTAAGCAATTGTGACACTGCAGAGTCAATGAAGTGATGCAGGTTGTTAGTATAACGGAAAGTTTACAAAAACCCATGTCTTATGCAGGACTCGTGCCCATGTTCAACGGTATAAATTCAATTTCTGAAGAGGTATCATAATAGACTGAGCTACGGTGTGCGGCAAAACTACTCGATAACTCAGATTAACTCAACGTATACAGAAATTAAAACAAAAACTTGATTTTTACATCGAACAATGCACAAATTTAATTTGTACCACATAATGATTCCAAATTGATTATTCCAAATTGATTCCTCTCTATTTCCACTTCTGTTTAATTCTACCAATGATAAGTGTTGTCAACTGTAGGAATCCATCTAGAACCATCCCTTTAAATACCTATACGTTATCAAGTCTACGAACCTAAATATACACTCAACAAACCGCGTTCAATGCTATATATCTTTGTGATACCCATTCGCTACATTCCTCGAGAGAAAGGAAGAAGTGACTGATCAGTAGATGATTGGATATCATACGATCGACAGTCTCTCTCATATGCATTAGCAATAACGGCTGCGAGTGTCGATCTCCCATGCAGCACTAGTATAGCAATAGTGATAAATCGCTGGACTGTAACTGTGACACACGGGAAACAGAAAACTCCTAATTATGATATAAATCTTCTAGTCGTGAAAAGTAAAATGGGAATCGTTATGTTCTTATTCGCAATTAGGGTAACGGTGATTAGTGAAAAATGTGCATAATATAATGTTTGAGCTTACAGAGAAGAATATAGGTGCTCAAATGAACTTATGTTACTAAGCTGATGCACTGAACCACATCAATTGACTCTGCCATTGATATAACTCTTTTATAAGAGCATATCCATTGACTTCGCTTTGCTATTTGGCTAATTTCGTCTTGGTTGTTGCACGTGATCTAATCAACAGCAGACTAGCTACACGTTACATTTCCTAAACCGACCATTTAATCCAGTGATATACAAATTAGGTTTATGAAAATTCCCATGCCTTATATGCGGAACTCGAACCCACCCCCAATAGAACTTCCAATTTCTAGCACGGAGTGTTAGGCTGACTCACACGGACATAAGTGTAATGTGTACACCAAGTTGATGTGCTAATCATGTTGGTTTTATTTTCTGTTCTAGTATGCACAATAAACAGGTGTTCGGATGGGTCCTAGTGGCTATGATAGCCACGAGCTATGTCGCGCCAGTCCTCTGTTATCCCGGTCTCCACGCCGAAAGTCTGGAGACGAGGAAGTTCGCCGAGAAACCAAATGCAATGAAGAAGGTGGCCATTGACAGTGACCTAGATGACGTTTCAACCAATCAAATCACGGTAAGCAAGTTCATGACCAATTATAGGACAGGAAGTGAGTCATTATAACCCTTCGTTCCGAGAACATTCAAAACTATGTCACTTCGGGAGAAATATTTTTTACACATTTTTTTTTTTTAATAAGGTGAAATACGCAAAGCTACTCGGAACAACAATAAATGCTGTAAGAATGCTCGGTTCATTGTAATGAGAACAGTTAACAAAATCAAACACCAAATATAAAATATAGTGTTATAGAACCAAACATTGCGAACGAATATCAATCTATGTCAATCTAATATCATATCTATGTTAATATATATATATGAATAAAGTTCGACCATTCTACAAAACCTCAGAATTTAATCTCAGAATCAAAATGATTCTCAAAATGAAGAAATTTGTCAACTCCTTAATAATGCTAATAACTATTCTGCAAAAACACCAACCAGTCAAGCATCATCATTTTTTGAGACACATATCTTAGATTAAATAGATCAAATAGATCTTGAATAGATCAACTATTTAAAGGCCTATTTGAAGATGTGAAACTATTTAAATAAACCTACTCGGTGATTTGATCCACCTGTAGAAAACGACAATCAACGATGCAAAAATATGCTTCACGACTTAACAATGAGAAGAAAAAAGAAGCTCATAATTTTAAGTCAACTTATAATTATGCGAGTCGTCGACGATACGTCTTATAGAGAATGTGACCCAGTATAGCACAATACGATACGAGATGTGTCAAGTTGAGCTACATTCGATTACCACGTCACATTGTTTACAAGCCTCAACACGAGTTGTTCGATTGTGTTGTCAGAATGTAATACAGAACAGAAATACGTGGTACCATTCCAGCACTTGGCGTTTAAATAAACAATCAGAATAATATATGGCCTGTATATTTCATACATTTAGCATGACATGCGAATCCGCAATGTTGACCTTATGGAACAAATGAACACGCAAACAAATTCTAAAATAGAAGAAGGTCGAGTCAACCTTTGATACTAATTTGACTATTTGCAAGTTGTTGATAAACGAAATTGTCGATTACCTGAGTATAAGCATGATTTTCGAAAATGCATATTGATTGACCATCAACATTTTGATTATATCACTTGAATATATTATATACTCATTCACTTTATTTCTTACTTATACATAGTTGATAAATACATATTTGTCATTACTATTTGACAGCGCAATGCTGGTAATAAGTTCATTGTTTTAATTTGAAATCGTCCACACCCAATTATCTATATTTGGTGAATAAGACCTCCTCTATAAGTCTTGAAACGCAACAGCGAGGTGCCACTTCCAACCGGTCTTATTAATTCATCCATATCCTTTGGGAAGCTTCATATTTCAAGATTTCAATGTTTTAAAGAAGTGAAATAGTAATGGTCAGTGTTTTAATGGTGAACTACGGTTATTGTCTTGCAAGCTAATTGAGTTTTATGTTTATTTTTGTCTTAGGATGGCTTCTCATGGAGTAACATGCTCGGTATGGTGATGCAATTGCTGTTCAACCCCGGTCAAGGAGGACCTAATAAGTCAGAGAGCATCGACACTGACTCGGTGAGACCACAAGTCCACAATCATTATGATCTCACAAATGGTGAAATGGATAGACCATTCAATCATTTTGTTGAATAACGAGCAATTGAATATTTGACAGGAAATATATATGGAAATAAGGACGAAAAAGAATTTGAATGGAAATATAATGATTTTCAATATGGAAAAAGCAAACATTATATATGTAAGTGATGTAACACATTTCCGTAATAAGCGGACATATTAGAGTCCATCTTCACCTATATAAGAATGTGTATTGCACCCTGAATATTTTTTCTATTGGATACGAAATCAGTAGTTGATCACACTATATATAGTATATATATAGTATATACGGCTATATGAGAATTTGATTCAATAAACATAATGCTGTTGCTGCCTATTATGATACTTTCAATTATTGAAATCGACATTTTTCATAAAAATAATTATTCAACGTCTGTTTGAACTCTTATGAAAAATGAAGTAACTTTTCGGTAAACGATGAGTAAATATGAATACCACATATTACCACTTCTAGTAGTATTTCATGTTTCGAAGTATTGCTCACAACTTCATAAAATTAATATATGTGACGATCAAAACACATTATATACATTCCAATTAGAGCGTGCATAACATCTAATTCTAGTCTGGGTCTCAACTATTGGACCAAAGCATGCTACATAAGAGAGTTATTCGGGAGTTTTGTAATAATTAGACCATGATGGACACTGATTGACCTTCTTGCTTGCACTTGTCTGTTTACATCAACAAATCGTTCAACCGTTTACTTGAAAATATACACTAAATTGTTTCGAAAACTCACGCGTAATTAACCGTGACTGTAAGTTGTAACGCATAGAATATTCAATGTAATATGTGATGAACATCTCTTTTTTCGAATAACCAAACACACACACACACACATATATATATATATTATATATGTAAACATTATATATATATATATATATATATATATATATATATATATATATATATATATATATATATATACATATATATATATATATATATATATATATATATATATATATATATATATATACATATATATATATATATATATATATATATATATATATATATATTCATATATATATATATATATATATATATATATATTTAAATATATATGTATATATATTTATATATATATATATATATATATATATATATATATATATATATATATATATATATATATATATATATATATATATATATACATAAAATACTGGAAAATAATAATGAAATTTGAATTGTGGCTGCTCAGGTTAATATCTCAAGGACCATGTAATATGAAAGAATAATATTGAAAATGTATAATGATTGTCGCCTACAGTGAAATTAAATTTAAAAAAATGAATATATGATGAGAATGGGAACATAAATGAGCCAAATTTATATTCATTGGATTTTGAATATGATTGCAAACCTATAAAATATCGTATACTACCATGGATTGTGATAAGAAGCCCGATTCATTTGTTATAATAAATACTGCAACGAAATGTCCACAATATGAAAGTCGAACTGAAAAATAACTTACAAGTTGAAACGGTGAGAATTTCACCTGTGAATGTATGGGTATAGTTACTTATAGTACCTTCATGATACAATCACTTAATTAAAAATCGCACGTGCTGACAATTAGACAGATAGATAGAGAAAAAAAGTCAGTAACTTGACATATGTTAAGGAGAAAGCAAGTTTTCAGGCTGGTTTTCAACTATAGAAGAGTTGGACAGTCAAACGATTGTTGAATCAATCGGGTTTCAACGGCGCTTCAACGTCGTGGTTATTTTGCGCCGGTAACTTGATAATCATAACAAATTTGTAAATATTTGGTATTCATATTTATATAATATGACTCGACCATTCTGTGATACTCTGTTTTTGAATGTGTACAGAAATAAAACAATTTTAATTGAATTGACAATGTTGTCGAATTAATACAATAATATGTGACATCACTTCAGAGATATACGTCAAGTTTCACAAAGTCACTTTGTCTCACTCTTTCGTATTCTTATAGAATATAGCTGGGTCTTTTTTTTATAGCAGACCAAGTTTATTTAGAGCCGGTCGCACCAACTGGTGATTACGTATTCATTATCAGTCAATAATTAATGAAGGTATAAAAAAACATACGTAATGAACGATGATTATTACAAGCTAATCTACTATTTTTTTTTGCCCAACCCAATAAAATTATCAGCTACAGTATTACAGTAATACATTTCAACAAGAAGATTGTGGCGTCATATGATAGAAAGTGACAAATACCCATCATACGGGCAGCGTTTGTGATTACCCGAATTTTGCGTATAATTAAACTCTGTTCCATCATTCATTTAATTTAGTTGGTGAGATCACTCACGTTCAAACGATTCAACTTTGACATCTTTATACAGGCTTCTTTCGAGTGACGTCACACATTGCTGTAATAAGTAGACAACAGTATTTCCCTGATTGTGTTCTCCAATCACAACTCAGATTCAGATTGTTTTCAATCAAATTTTCTAAGCAATCACGATAAGATAACACTACAAACGTGCAATCTCCTCATAGTTATGTAGACCAAATCGGGAAATAATGACTATTAAGTTTTCGATGTTAATAGAAGAAATTGCATTTTATTCAATCCTTCATGGACTATAGTGTATAGACTATGGTGCATGGCTTATGAATAGTCCTATTTTATAGTCTGTGTAATGATGGAGAAAATACGGCCATGGCCTTTAGAAACTTAGTAGACAGTAACAAACTTAATCTTAGAACGTCCGCAAGAAATGGTCGACCATGGCGGAATTCAAACTTCAGTCTCATGTATGACAGTTGCCACTGGTCTCAGTAATTGGCTAGAGACTTTCGTTCCAGTGTAAACTCACTAATAATATCTTCCGCCCATTTGTTTTCAGAGCATCGCTCCCTCCCCCTGGGCCAATTTCCTGACCGTCGGTCTTAAGATCCTCACGGCCATCCTTGGAGGCGGCGCCGGAGGCAACGATGGCATCGACAAAGTAGACAACGGTTCACCCATGCAGGTTAGTTGACACTTATCTCGCTTATCTGTACACAGCTTGTAGATTTAGTTAATACTTCTTGCACTCAACACTTTCAACAATGTCAAATATCTTTGTCGTGCCCGAATTAAATTGTCGGTATACGGGGTTTCACGAGCAACATTACACGATGACAGTCGTACGTTTTTTTACTTCGTGGCGGCGGTAAATAATAGCTAGGAGACAAGACATTGACGGTTGGTTTCTCTGAACAAACAAGTATTTTATTCAGCTCGATCATTCATCTCAAATATACATATATTCTCACTTGGGCTTACTTTTATGAATGTCAAATAGATTTGAATATGAAAATTATTACAATTATATGAACATTATCAAACATCAAATTGTGGATTTTTTCAGCTTGATTCAGTTCTTGTCTTCACATTAAGATATTAAAAAAAATATAAAAAAATATATATATATATATATAAAAAATAAAAAATATGCATTTTTTTCTACTGCACGAGTATTCAGGTAGCCGAGTTCGAGTCTTGGTAAATTCAGTTGATAGAGACATCGGTTTATATTAAGTGGAGGCGCCGTGAATGTACGAAAAATGACGTCACAAATTTATATTGCCTTCACACGCTTTATCAGCACACTGTTAACACACTGCACTATACACACATATTTTGGTAATGTGAATAAATACATTAATTATAATAACGAATGGTACTTCACATAGAGTAGATGAACAACCAATTGAAACCTGATCAATCAAAGTGAAACTAATGTGATTGGTTGTTTATCTACAATGATAGCTGCACCTGTTTGCTTGTGGGTATGAGGGGGTAGCGCATAGCGCAATCTGGTGTATAGCGTGTATCGTATAGCTGGGTTTAATGTGTATAGCAACTCGCGAATCGACTTGAAAACGCAATTTTTAATTGGTACATTTGTCGGCAAACCAAATGTGTTTCTTTACCTTTAACTTTCAGTGTGACATCCAACTTGGACATGCACTTTCTAAATAAATCAACCTATCAATCAAAAGCAAAAGTCACGAATCAATTTTTAGAAATATTCAAACAAGAATGTTTGAAAAACGGCCTTCCAGATTGGCATGTATCATTATAACTTGGAAAAAATCAATGTGGCTCTGGTGCCAGATGTCACCTCGTTAATGCTCATGCGCGTTATGAGCCGCTTCAAAAGTCACGTCAAAATTTACTTCAAAAACTCAAAAAAATCAAAAACGTTTTTGAGTTTTTCTAAAAATCGAAAAACTTTCCGTAGATTTTCTAACTGGTTCACGTGACTAACCGGAACGGAAAAAGCGTGTAACCGTGTTACAATGAATGGCACTTTTAACCTTGATTCATATAAACACGCGGTTGCACGGTCATTTCCGTCCCGGTTAGACACATGAAACAATCAGGAACGTTCCGTTAAGTTTGACTGGTTTCCGCAACTTACCGGAGGGTGAAAAAACTTGCTAACGTCTCACCAAATGTCTCAGGCTTATAGTTGGATGTTTGGAATCGTTTTTGGATTGCGTTTTGAGTCGACTCGCGAAATTGATATATTTATAACGGAAGAAGGCAAATTATCTAGGCACTAGGCTAAAGTAGCGCTTGGTGTTCCCCGTTTGGGTGTCTTGTAGGGTATCCTGGCCGCCGTATTATCAGCCGTTCTTGGCTCCAAGGATCCTGACCAGGTCGCTACCATGGCCAAGCAGGCAGGAGAGGTGAGTGCACACACACAACGCCCATCCTTGGCACATCCAGGACACGTCCTACATGCATCCATAATGTATACACTACACATTCAAAACACGTCTAAATAATTATATTCATGAAAGAAAGTCGTCTGCCAATTTAATGGATGTAATAACTCCATTTATTATAATATCTCACAATTTCACAGATTTAACGCTTCTGAAAGATGCAGTTGCGTTTCTTATGATAAATCTTCTCAGGAATAATCAAAATATCCTAAAAATACAATATATACAAATGTAACTATGATATTAGTTTCTAGTGTGTTTGTAGACGACCCTCTTCTTTCATGGATAAAATTATACCTTATGGCCTATGGGACGGAAAAAATGGGGAACAATATTACACGGAGAAGATATACAGATAACATTCCATTTTATTATTCAATGACAAGTTGAATGATGACTACAGAATGAGGAAAAAAATCTTTGAAGATTGAATTGAAAATTTTTCGGAGGGTCTACACTTCGGACGGAATTAGGCCTACTGATGATGAATTGGAAAGACCGTCGATCAGTACAACCAACACTGGCATGGACTGTTCAAGACCGTGTTCAGATAATTCACCAATACTTACTACTAGGCAAACGCGTTATGTGTTTCCGCGTTGATGGATGAGCTGGAACATATCAACTTATCTTTGGATTGGTTATTATATATATATATACACCTTGAGATCCAAACCATTACATCACTGTCATCTTATTCTACATTATTAATTTATATAATAATGAAGAAGGCTTTGTTTTAATCGTTTACAATCAAGTGGTGACACTTGTTGCTTTGATTTAATAGGTATCTTAATAGCTTTGAATAATTGACACAAATAACATTATTTATTTTTTTACATCGAAACGGCTGATCCGATTTGAGTAAAAGTTCGGAATAATGTGTATCATTATCAGATTGAAATTCTCTGAGAATTTGAATCCTCTCAGATGAAATATTTTTCACGAATGTTTTCCTCTGGCTTATTCTAATGGGATTTTTGAAAACTTTGGAATGAGTTTTCTCAGAAGATGTTGAACCGATCGCGCCTCAAAACTATACAGCATCAAGTCAGATAGGGGTTCATGTGTGTGCCAAGTTTCAACTGATTTTGAATTTTTGTCTGACCTGTGGAGCGCGAACAAAAAAACAAAAAAAAAAAAAAAAAAAAAAACAGGCACTTTTTTTTCGGTATAGTGTAATTGAGTCTTCGCTTCGCTCATCCAATAAAACGGGATCGACTGAGGAAAATATCGTAAATAAAGGAATTGCATTGTATTCGCAACTAAATAAATTTTCCCTCATGGCATATTGTTCAAATTACTAAAAAATGTGGAAATGTGTAATACGCGTCAGTTATGTCCTAAACAGAATATCAGAGAGATGCACAGTAATAATAATTATGATAAAGATATATTGTACATATACATGACAATGATGTTGGTGGAGGCGCCCGTTTGTCTGTGATCGCACAGGTGGTGGTGCCGGGTCTGGTGTAAACTGTTTCTCATATTCTATCCTCACTGAATCAAGTCATTCCGTTTGTATCACGGTGATTGGTATCAACACTTACAGAATAGGCCTAACTAGAAACATGGAAAATTCTGTTCTGAAAATTCTAAAATCTTTTACCATCTGACTATGCATTGAGCTGTATTCGTGCATGCACGACCCTCCATTATGATATGAGAATGTCACCAAAGGTAGCCGTGATCCATGTAAGAAGACACTTTCATTTGGTACACTTTCAACAATGATTTTCAGTCACTGCCCATTGAATCTATTCATTACACACAAGTAAAGTCCAAATTGAACAACAATAAGGAAAATATAATTATATGCTTGTTCCAAGTGATGTCAAAAACTCCATGGTCACACCAAATACCATTAAGTTGTGGTAATACATTGAATTGTAATACGTGAATACGTAATATGTTCCCCAAATTAGGTTCCCTAATGAAAACTTCGATATTTGTTTCTTTGTCCCCCCCAAAAAACTATATATATATAGAATTTTTTTTTTCTAGTTAGTACAGAAATCTAATAATCATGCCAACACCCCTTACAACACAGTATTATGATGTATGATGTACTTTCCGGACTTTTTCAACTATTTTGTTTCTGAAAGTAGGCTGTAATTATGAATATTATGCCTAATCTGAGAATCCCATGTGGTTTGATTCAACATGCACCTCATCTACCAACATCTTACTAGATGTTTATCAGCACACACACTCTTTGTCTGCATATAATTAGTCCTAACGTATTGTTTTCTGTGTTCATCAGTTCATCAACATCGTCGTGAATCTGTTGGACGCGCTGAAGACGTCGTTCAGCCACCGCTCGATGGCAGCACGATCGCACGGCAAGAAAGATTCGGTGAGCGAGGCTGCGATGGCTGGACTCTCATTGTTGAAGGGATACGTGAGGACGATGAAGACGGCCGATGACAAATGCATGCAGAAATATCTGTGTGAAGCCAACAGGGAATGCTCGACGGACACCCAAGGAGCCATCTATTGTCAGCTAGGATCGTGAGTTTACTATAATTTTAAATCTTTTATTCGTTATTAGAAGGATCACACTTCTCGTACAGGAAATACGGAGAGCTTTTTTAATACCTTCAAAGTTGAAATCTATAGATATAACTTATCTGAGATATAACTTAAAACCATGGTTAGGTTATCGACGTATAGGCCTGATAACTATAGTTGTAGGCATATACAAATGACAATGCATTTTAAAGTTGATCGGTTCCCATACATACCATGTGGTTTGAAGGATGAGCTACACTTGTAGCACAGTATTGTATAGTAGGCCTATAATTTTGCATGCTTTATATTCATCTCCAAAATACCGACGTTTATGAAATTCATACAAAAATGTATGATAATAAATAGATAATATATAGGCTTATATCAGTAAAAAACGGAATTACGTAACTTACTCTTGGTTGAGTACTAATCCGCTAAGTCAAGGTACGAAATCTCGACGAAAATAATATGTGAAACCAACGGTGATAACAAATTAATCCGCAAACGATCGCTTAATCCACTATAACAACCAGTTCGCAAAATCGGACCTAAGGACGTAAGGGACTACATGAGTTCCAGTTTCTTACATACCAATTTTTTAGAAGGTACCATGCTATATTTAAAAAAAAAGCGTGTTCGTAATTTAGCTCAATCTCATGTAGGCCTACTTTCAAAACTATACTGCACTTTCAACAATTTGATAAGAATCTGCAAAACAAATTAATACGTATACATGAAGTTTTCTCATTCTCCTTCTTGTTCGTTTCTTAATTATCTGGTTAGACTTGATAAATATTTCACGTGCCATGATTACACTAATCAGCAAGCGTATAAACACGCTATATACGTTCCTCTCAATGACCACCTTCTAACACCACGTCACGCTACGCTAAGAGATCTAAATAAGTGTTCTTTCTCCTTTCAGTTACGCTACCAGTTTCATCTTGGAGCGCTCGACTTCAACTCCCTTCGACACTTACTACGAGGCTGGCCGTCGCGGTCGCAGCGGCGAAAACTGCCGAGAGCTCTACTTGTCCTGTAACGAGATCTAGATTGCCAAAACTGACACGACTGACACCCCATGTGACGTCACTAAGCTGAACCTGTGACGACATAGACCCACTGTCTTCTCTATTCACACGAAACACATTTATTATAAGAAGACACTGACACTTGTGACGTAGCACCACTGCCATCTGTAGGACAAAACGACTGAAGAAGGCAGTGACTATATATACTTGTTGTGACGACAAAACAAATGCCATCTAGATTCAGAAACGACTAAAGGAGGTGGTGATTTTTTTTCACTGCCTTCTGACGTAATAACTAAAGAAGGTAGTGACATGAAACAAGTGACAAACGATACTTGATTGCATGTTACCAAGGTGGATGGAAATAATGATTTGCGTCTTTTGGAGAGATTCGAAGTATCTCCCCTTAAAGATGAGTTTATACAAGGATCGTCGCGAAAAATAAAACTTGAATCGAAACTATAAGTTCAATCAATATAAATTCTATAGTTGAATAGTCTCGATGAGTTTTATTATTTGCGACGGTCAACTGTTGATCGTCTTCAGTTGATAAAAGCCTTGGTCTCTCCAATACGGGCCATTTAAATTATAACCACCTTGTTTTCTCGACACGACTTCCCTACAATCAGTTTCAATGACGGAACAACGACGCAACAACGACGCAACAACGATAATTATAACTTATAGACAAGAGGCTTTATCGACTTTCAAGGCAAACCGCCTAAAGACACTGAATACTACCCTTAGCTTATTTACTTATTTATTTAAGTTATTCTATACTATTTAATTTCAAAACTCGATTTATCCCAGAAAAGCAAATCAAACTTACCGCAATTTCTTCCTTCTCATTTTTTCTTCATTCCTTTGGGAAACCGACTTTTCACGACTGAAACAATAAAAACAAAACATTTATTTATTTATTATGAAAATCATTGTCATAATGCATTATTTATGAATCTATTAAAGCTCCATAAAGGATGTTTGTATGCGCCACGTTTCGTGTTAGGTTTAAAGGAGGTATCAAGACTCTTATACTGCATTTGGTTTCATCTGCATGAAGAGTCTTTTTATCAGTTAAGATTATAAGAACTTGGAAAACAAAACTTCTTCAGGGGATGGCGAGTGAAAGAAGGAGGTTTATGAAATGGCATTCTATTATGAAAGATTTATTATTTTAAAATGATGAATCTTGGAGAAGTTCCCCTAATTTTCGGCAAAGTTACAGCTCAGGATTTACCCAAGAAGAACTAATAAAAAAACGCATTATTTTGTAGAATATTCGACCAAAGAATTCAATATTATTGAAGAAAAAAAAATACAATAATTATTAGTAGAAAACTGGAAGACATGATGCTTGTGAAATTGTGAACAACAATTTCTAATGAATCTGAGAATCCGTTTTTTGGTGTTATTGATTTCAATATATTGTAATGTCTTTTGGTTATTTATTCGTACATTTTGAAACATCCAATGCCGAGTTCTCGTTAGGTTTTAGTTTATAAATATAATAATTGATTTAGTTATTGATTAAAAAAATTGTCATCGTGGTGGATATTATTATTGACTGAAAAAGTTCTCAATAAGATTATTTAATTCAATTCTTATTCTTCTTATTATCGATCTGTAATAATAATATTGTAAATGTATGTAAGTATGACTGGTTGTGTATGTACTTCTTTATTCGAATAAAAAAATACAAATAAATTTAAATGAATTCTATGTAGACCCATGTGTAAACACGGTTCCGGTTCCACCTGTCGTTGATGAAAACAAAGTACGAATGAGAAGCAATACAATCTCACAGTTGATACATCCAATACGAATAATAACATTCTTCACGAAATTATTTATTCCTGGCGTAGTTGAATAAAAATTATTTTTATGCTTTTACTGATGCAATCATTATGCCTAATATCTTCAAAATAAAAGGCCATTAGAATTAAATTAAGAAACAACAAACAGTATTGCTGAGCGTTCAATTCTATATAAAGTAATAATAATAGTGTTATACTAATATTATTGAATGCATGTTTGTGTACTACAATTCTAGTTTTGAGAAAATGTCACTTTCACGCCGCTTGATCACTCATAAAAAATCAACACATGATGTTTCATTTCATTTCATTTCAATCCACCAAGTTATGCAACTTGAAATCTATGGAACTGAATACTAGGAAATAGAAACAAGTTTTGACAGTTTTCAAAACAGGAAGTCTTGTTATATTTTCCAAGCGTTACAATCACAACCACCGCCTCTAATTAAACCAGAATATTACCAGCATTCATCAAACGACTTGATGCATTCGATGTGACTGACATTAAATAGCTTTCTGGTTACCTAGCAACACTGAGTAACAACCATTTAATTAATGGCACGACACTTGATAGGATGACACTCATCAAGAAGGCAGTGCTCAGTTGCCGAGTATCATAGCAACAACATCAACGGACTCACAGAAGAATATCGTAAAGCGGAATATGTTCTCGACAAAGCAGATTGCTTCAGGTTCTGTTGGTGCTTGAAAACATTTCAACTTGTTGACAATATTTAAACAAAAAAACGAAGTTATTGAATGGTTAAGTACATACAAATAGCGTCAAAAAAGGGCACTGAATGTTTTATAAAAAAAATCAGGTATGAATTGGAAGTACCACTATATTGTACGTGTAGGTTCTATAGGGATTATTTAAAACTATCAATTGGTTGATTTCAGTCCATAATAAAGAACATATTTGGAAAGTGTGTTTACCGATACCATATTGTTAATCAAATTGCAATGATTATAAGATTCAAGAAGTTTACTCAATATTGATTTATATCCGTAGACATTATAATCAAATAGTCTATTGTGAATCAATATGCGATATTATATTATAATTCATTTGTTATGAATCTTTTGAACGTGTTTAAATACCAACAGTCAATGTGTGAAAGTTCGTCTTGAATGAAATCAAAACTTCGTCAAGGAAACGGATACACAATCATCTGACAACCATGACAATCAGTAGTTTGTTTGGAGGAACGACCGAATCGTCAGGATTGAGTGGCCAATCATCAATCGCAGATCTCCATCAATATCAACAGTTTCCAGCTGGAATCGTTGACCGTGGGGACCATGACGAGGGGTAAGTGGTTAATTACTGGAATATGCGTTGAGATAATTGCGAGATATTTATAATGGAATGGGTATACGAAAGTTATATACAACTTTCATTGATATTAAAAATTATTATCAAACCTATAGCTTCCTTAGTGAAAATGCATTCATTCATATATCATTTCATTCTTAAAACTCATAGTATTCCTTATTCGATGCAACATGTTGATCGATTTTGATTCACACGCTTTTAACTCAATGTATTTGTCATCTTTTCAAAAATAATTGAATTTCTCAAAAATCCAATTCATTTTTCTTTGAACTTTGTAGAAGCATGTATTGAAACAATACCAAAATTCTATGGAATTGCATGGCATAAGGAAGAAATTGAAAAATTCAACATTATTCACAGCGCTAGCTATGTCTATGGAGATTGTCCAAATTTCCCGATTTTTTCCGAAAACACAATCAATTCGATTTTGCTGAAAATCAATCCCAACATATTCTGGTCGACTATGACACCAAGCAATGTTCAGAAAAAGTATTCAAGTCAATCGGTTACTCTACCCAACCTGTATGCCACGCGTACAAAACGACGAAAAAGAAACGAAGCTCGATTTTTTCGGTTTTTGGAAGTCTTGGCTTAATTCTTATGCACATACAATAACTACTGACTAGAGATCATACCTCGTGTATTATGTGTTACATTAAGGAGGTATCACCATAAATAAAAGTCGAGAGCTTTCATATTATGAAATAGAGTGGCAATACAGTGACATTTCTGGCAAAAACATGGCCGCTGCTTCTTCAATCTCTGTTGGGCTGGTCATGTGATATTTACACACAAGTGATGAAGGATTTTTTATTTACATCATTTTCAACTAATAATTAGCTATTCGCGTGAGTAATAACTTGAGAACAGGAAGGTTTAATTGGCAAAAAAATGGTCGCCACAGGCCTCACGACCGCTCTCTTTCAAAATAATAGCAGTTTATTGTCTTCATTAAGATCACATATACATGATCGACGACAGTCAGTAATATATTACAATACACACAAACAATATGTAACAAATATGGGCTGACACAAACAAACTTTGAGATCATAAGAGAAATAACTTAATCCCTGTTATTCATGAATTCTGTAACGGAGTAAAAACATTTTTTCATAAAGAACTGTTTCAAATGTGTCTTGAAATCTTTCTGACCTTTCAAAAGTTTGATACAATTCGGGAGGTTATTGAACAGTTCAACCCCAGCCGGTATCGGGCTGGTCTTCTGGGTAGTGTTTAGTGCTCTCAAATTCATATTTGTTCTCGTGCCGTGCACATGAACAGCATTGCCTTACATTGATAAATGTTTGTTCTATATGAAGGCTTTCTGAAAAAGTAGAGGAACAGATTAGGCCTTATACCAAATCGTACGAAATCGAAGATGAAAAAGTTTGGTCATTTTTGGGAAGCGTAATAAATATCTAGATGGCAGTGAATTATATATGGTGTTCGCACGTAACAAACGACAAACAATCGTTACTATAGCAATACAGCGAACTAGTAGAATACCAAATATTCTGATGGGTCAGTTCCAACTGGTGCACATTGTTGTCTCTCTCTCTTTCAACAATGGGTGACGTCACTTGCCAGAAGCCTATAGTGTGGGTGATCATAAGTTCGGTGGCCATGGTAACCATCATAAAACATCCAATAGCCAGCTTTCAATATCACCCAAACCACTATAACCACCACTACTTTGAAATAATGATGGTCATTACTGACTGCCTATATATAGCCTATTACCAGTATGTGCGTATTCGAGAGCCAATTGCTGCCCCCAATATGGTTTTGTTATCAACTTTTTTAATGTAACTTATATAATGATACTGTTACAGTTGGTCGAAGAGCAAATCAGATGTAAAAGGCAAAGCTTCATTATCAGCCCTAACTCTGCTGGCTTTCCTCTACTTTCTTCATATGTTACTGGTGAGAATACTTACAGTTTACATTATAGTTATATATGAAACGCTGTTATAACGCTGGCATATCCTATACTTCTGGGCCCGGATTCACAAAGAGTCCTATCTTCAGGTCGTCTTAAGTTAGGACCAATATCGGTCTTAACTCGGTTTAATGGTTCTAACTTAAGACCAATATTGGTCCTAACTTGATAAAATGGTCCTAGCTTGAGATGTCTTGAAGTTAGGCCCAGAAGTATAGGATATGCCAGCGTTATGCCAGTTTGATAGTTTTTTTAGTTTTATAAACTATAAAATCGAAAATAAAATGAAAGTGGCCCATCTTTGTAACTTTTGTTCCGACGATTCCGTATATTTCAACATGACGAATATCATGGGGTCTGATTCCTTCCGTCACTCATTCATTTCGTTTGCATAGAATGAGGGCCCATGGTCTCATCCACTCACTCAAGTGAGCCTTCAAGCCAACTGTCGTATATACAATTTCTCATAAATAAATAATAATCCGTCCCTAATTTCTCATATTTTTCAATATTTGAGAGAATAAAATTTCTGCATATTTGACCACCAATTTCTTCACAGACTTGCGTAGTGGGTATACAAATTATCTTCTAGTTTTAATGAGTATAATATACCCTATCAGTATATTTTTGTCAAGACGTATTTTAATGTAGCTTTATCGACCACTCTATGTGAACGCAACCCTATATGTACGCACTCCACGTATAATCAATATGAGAAAATTATTGTGAAAATGCGTCTACATTTTTTTAAAATCAATTTTGAATTTCGGTTAGTACATTCTAGGTAACCGCAAGGCGGCCTATCTTGGATTGACATTGTCCGTATTGAACATAAATGTAACACATATATGTAGCGACTGTGGACTCAGTCAACAGAGTGAGAGATCCGAGTCAATCTTGCCTAATTGCACAGCTCAATTCGATATTAAACTCGGCACCTCCACCAGCAATTCATCAACTCTTGTCTAAATACAAATATAATGATAATAATAAGTTTTTCTATTTAGTTGACTTCTTTACCGAGTTGACGAATATGTCACAAGATGTATATGATATAATATGTGTATACTTTATAGGCATATATTATGTAGAATAATATAAATATATATTGGTTGGAATGTTAAATGTCAAAATAGAAGTCAAATGTTAAATGTGTTTAGTAATAGTGAGGATCCGGTATCACCAAGTTAGTTATAGCCTCATTCTGAGAGTTAGTGAAAACAAACCATGGTGCAGATAACAATTATCTACCCGGCTAGGGATACTCCCAAGTACCAGGTAATTCTGACACTCTTTGCAAGGAGTAAAGTTGTATATAAGTCCATGGATATAAAATCGAATTTAATAGTGTGTGATTGACTTTTCGTCTCCATTCAGGGATGTCTGAAAGACACGATCGACTCCAACCAACCCGACATCGTTGTCATGCAACAAGCGCGGGAGACCGAAGACACCAGGGTGATACGATCTCTTGCCGACTCGGCAGTACCGCGGTACAAGGGTGACGTGGGACAATTCCACGACAGTGATGACGTCACTCACCAAAAGCACCTTCACAATGACGCCAGACGGAGTGATAACGTGGATGATGACGAGGAGATGAGTGTTGAAACAGTTGACGGCGATGGTGGAGGATGGAAGACGAGGGTAGAGTATA
The DNA here is from genome assembly GCA_964007535.1 of Brachyptera risi. Taxonomy (NCBI): domain Eukaryota; kingdom Metazoa; phylum Arthropoda; class Insecta; order Plecoptera; family Taeniopterygidae; genus Brachyptera; species Brachyptera risi. The sequence goes on along the minus strand of OZ023331.1, from coordinate 31,214,650 downwards.
GTAGGATTGAAAGTATTCGTAACGCAGATGATGGGAAGGATATCGATGCGAGTAACGTAAGTGACGAAGAGGTTATTGAAAAGATGTTGAAAAAATCTCAAATGAATAACGAGAAAATTGATGAACTACATTGGAACAATATATGGAAGAGCGAGATGAATAAGAGAGATACACTGGCGGAGAAAAGGGACGAGAAGGACGTATTTGAGACTTCTTTAGAGGCGCCGTTCGTAAAAGAAAGAATTAAACGCGAGTCTCCAACAGATGGACCGGAAGATGGTAACCAAATCTTGCAAGGCGAATTAGAAGAACAAGAATCGGCAATAATCCGTCATGCGAAACTGGATATAGAAAATGAGTCCAGTAATGAGATGCAAACCGAAGAATCTGACGAATATCACGATCGGAGAATATTTCCGGACAAGTCAGAATATTCAAAGTACGTGGATGATGATGTAAACCGAGACGACTCACATGAACATATGAACTTGGTATGGGATCCAGATGGTGAACAATCCAAGGACCTAGGTTTTGATGGATCTTCATATAGAGATGTTGAAGAGCCCAAATTTAGATTCTTTGAAATATCGAAGGATGAAAATTCTCTTGAACTATCCAAAGTTCAAGGTACAGTAGCGTCGAAGGTTCGAGATGTTGCAAGTTATAAGCCACGACTTGTTGATGGACATAATTACGGAGAAGTTGAAGGTGTTAAGAGAGGTGTTGATGGATTTGGTTGGCAGGAGATATCTTCTTTATCAAGACTTCTGTTGAGAAAGACATACAGTTTCAGTCCGTGCAAAGAGTTGCTGATGTGCGAGGCTAGCAGGATGGCTAACATGGTGGGAGGAACGCAAGGCGGTCAAGGGTTGAGGTAAGTAGAGGCAATGGTTCAAGGTTCGAATCTTGAGGCAAATTCTATGTCCCATACACTACACTTAGAAAGCAGTAATGTCAGGTAATGTCAATTCTAGCGACATTATTATTGTAATTGCAGTAGACTACGAGCGAGCGGTTCTTGACAGCGTTACCTCCACGCCTCCTTGAACAATTAGCCAATCATAAGACATCAGGTTCGGGTAACGAGTGAGATTGGGAAAAAATCAATAGCGGTAGCTGGAAACAAAAACTTCCCGCCCCATAACCCGTAGCCAGAAATCTTGATATAGTTTATTACAGCAAATAATGTATTTAAACAAACTAAAGTTGCATATTAGGGTAGGTTTCAAACCCAGCATCCTCGCATCCACAGTCCAGTCACGTACAAGAATGTCTTGGTATGAAAACAAAACCCGAAAAGCATAAAGTGATCGACGGCTATTGCGCATGCCTTTCTACGTAGCAGCTCCACGGATTCGACGCTGTGTATAGACCCGCTCGTAGTAGAAAACAGTTTCCAAACACTTATATAATTGCAATTATAAAACCATTGTTGATAGTTTTACATCGAGTTATATGCCTATCGACTGTTTGTTGTGTTCCAGCGAGGTATTTGAGTGGTTGTACGAGGCAGAAGACGAGGGTGTAAATGAAGGCGCGTCGTGGGTCAACGAGGCTACGACTACTGGAACGAGTGGTAGAACGTGTTCCAGATACATCGAGGAGTGTCGTGCAGAAACTAAAGACACGTCATTCTTACCTCTCATGGCGTCAGTGCTGGAGAAGTTCGTTAAGGGTGGAACAAAATGGCGTCGGTGAAGATGGATAGTATGAGACGTCGGTGCTCGTGAGATTAGTTGAGGCACTTGAGGGTGGAAGATAATAGTGCCGGTACGGAAGAGGTTCGTTGAGGTGAAACAAAAATGGCGTCAGTGAAGGTGAGGCGTTGGTTCTGGTGAGGTTAATTTAGGTTGCAGGAAAATAATGACGTTGGTGTGGAAGAAGTTCGTCGTGTGGGGAACATAAATAATGGCGCTGATATTCGGCACTAGAGACGTGTGTCCAGAGGTCGAAACAAATTATGGGGATAAGACCAGTGGATAACTTACACGGTTAGTAATTTACTACCGCTCAGGGGTCGATTTTGCATGTGGAAGGCAGCTTGGTCTAACAACTATTATTATATTTTTTTCATTATTATTATACTCTTGCAATTGCACATAAATGCGCGATGGCAAGTTCCCTAACTACCCCTATCCCACCACCTCCCTAACTATTGTTGCAACAATTCCAACTAGGGCTACACGATGAAATGATGCTATTATGGAATGGTTCATGTAACAAGGTTGATCAAGGGCAGATTGTAGTTTGACTTCTAAAGAAATGTAGTATATCAAATATCACTATTGGAAAATTGTCTCTGAGAAACAACGATCCACAGATCCACCATGTTGTTTGCCTCAAATGTCGACGCTTGCTTTGCCTGTGTGGTCCAATAAAACTACGCGGCTACATCGAGGTCTAGAGAACACACTAATAATGCTATGTATAGCGCGAGCGAGAGAGAGAGAGAGAGAGAGAGAGAGAGAGAGAGAGAGAGAGAGAGAGAGCGAGAGTGCCGTATGCCAACAATAAATCACTCATCAAGTGTGTCATTACAGTTTAATGGGCGACCAAGAGAGGGTTGTCACTGTTTACACTGAGGCAACAGCTTTTTGAATAACGCGCCACCCAGGATAGTAATTGTGGTAAAGGGTGGCCAAGCATTTGACTTTCATTCTTCTGATATACTCTATTTGTGAGATTTGTATTCACAGGAACAAGACTTGGGCCTAATAATCTTGCGCACCTTTCAGAGATTACCTACTTGGTCGCCACTATGCTTGCATACTTGTATTTACTCAAGATGGGAGTGTACAATTCTTCCCACTCGCAATTATGAATGCGTCGGCTGCACATATGTGTATTTTACTATTTACAAGAATGTTGCCCAAAAGACTCATGTGTAAAATAAACAGCCAAGGTAAAAGATTAGAACATTGCGGAACTTCAAGTACATTTTCCGAGTTGGATGATGAAGAATTACGATATCTCACTATTTGAAAACGATATTCCAAGTAGAACTGAATCCACTTGCACGCATTTATTTTGATCATATTTTGATTTATTTTATTTTGAGCATATTTATACTGTATTCACTCACGAAGTTCAATCAATTAAATCAAAAGTTCGATTCAATACCAGGGAAACTGCCCTAGAAAAAGGTTATACTGTACACTCTCCGTACATTTTTTTAAATTCATTAATGACCAGTTGTAAGGCTGTTTCGCATTCATGATTTTCTCTGTAAGCTACCTGTATCTATGAATATATTACCAAGACACTAATATAAAATCATTCAACTGATCCTTCATTCTAATACAGCTCTTCTATCATGTACATAATATTAATTGGACGATAATTTTCACAGTCTATAGAACAAGGTAACTTGGGTACTGGTGTGATTAGTCTACTCGTTTTAAAGCTGAAGGCACTATTCTCGTATTATGTCTACCTACTTTGTATTAATGATGTTGGATTTAAAAAAATAATCTTCAACAATTGGATTAACAAATAGATGCCAATATATCTACGTATCGAATATGTCGAAAATAGACACAATATGTAAACAAGACAGGCTGCACAAGGGAAATGTTTTCGTAGACAGTGCATTGGGGAAAAAATGGTCAAGTTCAATTTTTAATAATGGGATTCAAGGATACGATGAGCTACCTAGTAACATCAGAAATGTAAGAAGTGTGGGTTGTTTTAAAATTAAGTGTATTGAATGGATTAGAAGGAAGAGATAGTTAACAATGATTTAGTAGGAGAGTTTTGAACCATATTATCAATGTATTTCGATGTATTATCTGTTATTTTTAATGTTGTATTTTGTGATTGTGTCTTGTTGTGTGTACGACGTATTACAATAAATAATCTTTTTATTGTTAATGTACAAAAAAAATGGCTTCCAAGCTATTTAATAAATGAAATTTGCTAGTTTTAGAACAGTATCTGTAGTGCCATCTTCACCCGATGCTGAAGATTTGAGTTCTATACATTTGTTTCTAGTTTCTACTCATAGTTCATTAAAGGAATTCCGTTCGCACCTTTCCGTACATTGCCACATTGCCTAGCTGCCACAGAAATAATATCTAGGCCTACTGTTTCAGTTGACCATAATATACTTCTAGAAATATGGTTAATACTATTGATGGAAAATGAGTAGAATTTTCTGTCATCTCACTGTGACCTGTAACTTTGTTTTGTTTTCAAATAACATTACCGTGGGCGGCGGAACGTGGAGTCAGGGGGATCTACTGATCCCCCAATAATCATGTGGTAGGCATAATTATAACAAAGAACCATAAGAAACGTGACAAGCTTTATCAATCTTGACCGCTCAATAATGTTAGGGCTCCGCCGCCTATGCACTTTGTCATATCCCTGCACTTTTCCTTTATGAAGTGTTTTTAAAATTCTCCACATATTAGGTCTATTTTTATATTCATTAATTCAACTGCAAGTAAAACTACTGTGTATTCAGTATTCACAATACTTACTATAATCATAATTATTACTAATTATAATTAATACTCATAACTTATACTTAATAATTATTACTTATTAGTTTCACAATTGCTTAGTGTCGTAAACATATTTGAATTGTGAATTGTGTAAGAAACATAATTTTCAATGCAATCTTTGACATACAGTTTTTTATGTCACAACTTTTACATACGCATAATTTCGTATTTTCTTATAAGATATTGGCTTCTACTTTTTATATTTATTATTCCATCTTTATTATTGTCATTTTCAATGCAATCTTTGACATACAGTTTTTTATGTCACAACTTTTACATACCTACGCATAATTTCGTATTTTCTTATACGATATTGACTACTACTTTTTATATTTATTATTTCATCTTTATTATATATATATATATATATATATATATATATATATATATATATATATTCATATATATATATATATATATATATATATATATACATATATTCATATATATATATATATATATATATATATTCATATATATATATATATATATATATATATATATATATATATATATATATATATATATATATATATATATATATATACATATATTTATATATATATATATATATATATATATATATATATATATATATATATATACATATATATATATATATATATATATATATATATATATATATATATATATATATATATGTATATATATATATATATATATATATATATATATATATATATATATATATATATATATATATGAATATATGTATATATATATATATATATATATGAATATATATATATGAATATGTGTATATATATATATGAATATATATATATATATATATATATATATATATATATATTCATTTAATCATTTAATTATTCATTATTATCTGGGGTAGTAAGATCGCCCTTGCGGTGCTCTGTCCAAACAATCCCAACTTTCATACTTGGCCTCAATTGGACAATGATTTTGCATCAAGTTTTGGTGTTGATAAAAAAATACAGATTTTATTTTCTCCCAAACACAACTATTGATTTGTTCTATACTTTATCAAGTATACTTTATAACACAATTCATCTAATTATTTGTTAGTGGTGGTACAATCGCTTTGCCATTGTAGGGCCCCGTTCAAATGATCTTACTTTGTTATCTCACAGTGCCAATGTTTCCAACGTTAATGAGAAAATAATGTGCAACATACATTTTTTCTTACCAGTTGTATCAAGTTGCTTATAGTTCCTGATCTTGGGCAACCCTTCAAGCTATTCCACTCCCCACCCTTCTAATGAAGATGATGTAAACCATTGTTTATAGTTTAGCCCACCTCGTATGTTATGAGCGCCGCAATACATTACCATCAGAAACACAACGTGTTTACATACCTAGAAGGTTGTGTCTTTCTTATAATAACAATTACCCTACTAACTTCAGTTGATGAAAATAACCATCTTATATTATATTGGGATTGAATTTATGAAATTATGTTATAAGTATAACTATTATTATAGAGAATACGTGAGTTATCTATTCATGAATTGTAATTTGTAGCTAGTATTGTATAATAATACAACAATGATTTAAAAATTAAACGCTGTATTAAAAGGTGCTAAAGTTATTAACCTATGTGGTTTTCTTCAGTGAGCTCAGAAAAGATTCAATCTCTCACACATTTTTTAGAAAATGTTTCGTAATGTTTTGGTAAAATTAGAAAATTTGATAACTCTGAACTAAATTAGAACAGAAAGCATTGGATGAAAGTGATGAAAATGTACTGAGTCGACAAATTTCTATTGATTAGATTATTTTACGAAAAGAAAAAAACAAATGCCGACACATTGATACAATACAGATCCTCTGCATTTTCCTAGTTAACATCAATATATAAAACAAGTTTCTTTCCATCCCCAGGCTTGTCTATCCGAGCAAACCAGCAACAGAAAACTAATAATCGTATCGTTTCTCCGCCACAGGCGTTAATACAAGAGTGTTTAGTGATCAAAAAGGCAAAAAACCGTTCGACTAATAAACACCGTCTCTCTTCACAGTTTAGGAGGCTCAATTTGTAATGAAGCATTTTTAACGAGGTGGCGTATTCTCAGAGATGCATACTACGCAGATGTTATTACAGCGTTCAGATATTCGTTGGTTCACAGTTTATAATAGCACTGGCATAATGTAGCACAGATGTTTACCACTTGGCTTCAAAGGGATTCCTAGCCTCTGATAATAATTATGTTTTCCTCGGTCAATCAACCAACTATGAGAAACCTGAAATCTTTATATTTCAAATTTTTCAATCTCGACAATAATTCTAAGCACAATACAACCACTAGTACAAATGCACATGCGGGAAAATTGAATCGAAATACAAATAAGTAGTAGTAGCTATTTATTTAGCATTATTGCTAGCTTACAAGGTTGAATACATGACAAGGAATGAGTATGTTAATTATACCTTATAATTAAAGTATGTTATAATATAAAAAGTAATACAAATTAGGTAACAGCATCAAGTTTATAGAATTGTTTTCCTTACCTTCAAATCATCATTGGCCCAATTCTTTCGATGACACTTTTGCTTCGACCATCTTCAAATTTTCTCTCAATTTATGTAACAAATTATCTTCTTGTTGACACGCCATTAAAAGCACCAATACAATATTGACTAATATTTGCTCAACGATCCCACCAACAACTAGGTGTTTTGGGGATATGAATAAGTGGGTGATACACAAAACCCATGCCTTTATGCAGGACTCGAACCAACACCCAACTTTGGTTCCGCAGGCAGGATCGTCACTGTATAAGTCAATACCACCTTTCAATAAAACAATACACTATTGTAATATTCATTAAGTATTCCCCTTCTCTGCTTTTCTTTCCCTCACATAATTATACAATGTTGGACATTGTGGAATATTTGTTCACATAGGCCTATAGTATTTATTTGTCTTTATGTACAAATAGAAACAATCTTGGAACGTCAAGTTAGTGGCAACATCGTTTTAAAATAAAGGAAATGATATTTATATTAAAGGTTTCAGTAATGAGTAATGTACTCATTACACATTAATAATTACAAGTACGGTACATTCTCGATATTTTATTGAAAGTATTTATTATCAAGACGTTTAAGCAATATACATGATCGATTAATGCAACACAATCGTGCATTAGGTAAACAAAAAATACATTTGCTATTTAGCATTATTATTGATTTTATGGCAAATCACATTTTAATAGCTAGTTCAACACAATGAATATAAAACTAAAACTACCATTGGATATTTAAAGCATTTTGATGAAGATCTTTACAATTCATTTTGCATAAATTAGGCCTAATCAATAAGTCAAACCAATAATGTAAAAAGTTTGGACTTGGACGAGAATTGTTGGTGTGATTGATGTGAGAGATCAATCGATAATTGAAAAAATATTCTCAGTTAAGTGATGTCACACATTCGAGTCTTCAAAACTTGATGTAACACTAAAACACTAACATATCATAAATACATCACAGTAAAATATCTGGATCTCTACTTCAGAATTTTCTCTACAGTTCTCCTTCGACGTCTTCCAACATGTACAACGCATATATTCTGTATTTTTCAATCCAATCAAACTGGAACTTTCGTTTCAACTTTCAATATCATTTTAAAATAGTGATCTGTACCATTCAGTCAAGAACTATGTTGACACAAACAATCATTGTTCCACACTTGTGCAATACTAGGAGGAGCTGGAAGTGATGCCACAATGCGATGAGGATGGCTAATATTTAGTAAAAATTACCAACCAAGAAACGTATGACCTAATGACTACTGTTAATTCTAATCAGATATGATAAATGTAAAGAAGAACAATAACTAATAAGGCATTAAAAGATACAGCATCATTTTACTCACATTTTTACAGTATTAGAAGTAAGTATTTACATTGGAGGCAGGACTAATAGTTAGTAGTTACCTACATCAATATTATTTTAGTTTGCAGTGACATTCTTCAAACTTTCAAAGCAACTGAAACATTTCTTTAAAAAAGTCTACAATTTTATTAAACAGTATTTCCAATACCGTACTGTACATAGTAAATTTAATCTCGTAGATGCTAGAACCATATTATTAATCCTATAGTTGCCTGATCTAACTTTGCCTTCTTATTTTGGAATGATTAATTTAACCTTGAAATCAATATAAATTGAAGGTATTTTGTACATCGGTACAAAAAAATGGTAAAAAAATTTACTTCAATTTATCTTGCATACCAGGATGAGAAGAATCTTGGCTTGAATCTATCAACATCAGTTGACCTCGCAGTCTCAAGTCGGGAAGTGTCTTCAACGCCGTACTCAAATAGAGTTGGTGCTCCCCGGCCGTGCAAAGCGAGTTCCGTAATAGACAGGATTCAGCGCTCGGGCTTCATCAGTACAGCGCTTGCGCTTCATTGGTTCCACTCAATGATACCAAGTTGGCAAACCAAGCTGCGTGTGCTCGACAGAAATTGGTAACACGCTAGATGTACTTGGTCTGAGTGAGAGCAGACTCGCCGCAAGTTGGGTCGGTCATGCGTGACCAGTCAGTCTGTCCGACTACGAAGCCGATGGCGCGCAGTTTCTCCTGGCTGCGTTTCTCCTCCAAGTCAGCCCAGCGCACCTGGTGGGCAAAAATAGTATCACAACAAATTCGAGGATCTGAACCAGATCCAAAAAGACCCCTAATTTTTTTCTTGAACCAGATCATATCTTCCTTCAATAAGAAGTAGAACAGGAACCTCCATTTTTTCTGATTCTAAAAAAGTTCCAAAATGGTTTCGGAATTGATTTGCCCCATGATTGAATATGATGAGCTTTTTACCACCCGGTGAGAAAAAAATGAAAAATGAAATTACTCAATAAAAAATCCTCTCTTGTTCTCTTGAAAAACATCAATTTTCTACATCCATAACATAATAATATAGCAAATAGTTACGTATTTGTCAGCACAACTAGAATTGGAAACTTTGAGAGCTCGAACTCGAATCTTCACCGATTTGAATCGATACCAAAATCCTCATTTTCTTACACTAGATAGAGCTAGAATTACAATAGGAGCCGCAAAAATTAAAGAAGTTTGGGCCCTCACAACAAACACAGACCTACACAAATTCAGTATGAAAGTTCAAAATAGAGCTGAAATTAACAACATTGTCTTCCAATGCTGCATTTTAGAATCAATTTCAATATATCTCTCATTTTGAAATAATCTACTACGCCTAGTGAGTTACTGATTAGTGATCTTCAATTTTTCATACATTTTGAACAGTCGACTAATTTGCAACTCAAGAGGAGTTGATATGTAGGCCTACATATGGGAGTGTATGAAGATAAGAATGAAATTATATGAAAATGGAATTAAAAATGAAACAAGTTGAGGTTTTGTGAAAATGCGCTTTCACTCTAACTGAAACCCCAGACTTTTAATTGGTAAATACTAAATACTGCATACTACAGTATAGATGGTTAAAAAATGCTACCCATATCAAAGATCATGAAGAGGTGAATAAAAATTAGTTTTTCATCCAAATAGTCAAAATATATCTCCCATTATGTAGGTAATTAGTGCCATCAGTCACGAACAGATAGTATCTCTTGAATATTATAGTCCCAAAAAAGATATTTTCATTGTGCTTGAAAGAGGGAAGCCGAGTTGACTTACCTATTCTCCTTTTTGTGTTGTCACAAGACCCCCCCCCCCCTCACCACAAAAAAAATTTATTCAGTTTATAGAATAGGCCTAGGCCTTAAATACGGAAAATAGTAGGGGCCTACAGAACTTTAATTACGTCAGATCTACTATAGCCTTTATTGGCCTATGCTTTTGATTTTGATAGATGTGAATGAAACAATTGTCGTAAGCTTCACTCACCCTCCTCTTCCCAGGCAAGGATGTCCTTTTCTCGTAGTCATCGTCAGGAGTCAGCCAATCCTCCATCGTAGCCGGCTCGTCCCCTTTCTTCCGCTTCAGTCCATCCATCCGATCTGCAACCACAACAAAAAGAAACGTGTTACACAATTGTAGCGTTTATGCTGCTTCATGACTTGAAACAATACCAGTGCTTCGTAAAATAGCTCGGGATAGTTTTCAAAGCACGATCTAGTAAAATAGACAACGAAAAAAAAATTAAGTTACTGGAATGCACGAGTTTGTAGATGGAAATACGTAGGTATCTTTGAATGGAACTAGGGTTACATTTTGGTCGATGTAAAGACTTTTATCTGCTCCAATTATTTTTTCAAGTTCCTCTCTTTTAAAAGTGCGAGCAGTTGAATGTTACCAAGTTACATATTCTAACTGAAAATCTTGAGTCATAAAAGGATTTACAGATTATCAATGAGTTCAACACTAGAAACGTTTACAAAGCAAGACTACCATAATAACAAAACTGGTAATTGGCTTTGTCCCCGAAGACAGCTTGAGTGAACCTAGGAACAAACACAGATAAGTAAGTTGCGACACGACGGTGCCAACTTACCGAGTTTGTCACCAGATGGTGCCTCCATGCGCTCCCACTTGCTGATGTTGTCGACCTCCTGAATCAAAACAATCTCGTGGCGTTAAAACACAACGCCCTTCACTTCAAATACCCCACAACCACTAGCTAACAGCCAATCAAAATACAACATGTTACCGGTACTCTTTCCAATTTATTGACCAATCAAAATAGAGAATGTTACTCTTTCCATGTCACCAGTCTTTACTCAATCCACAAGATATGCAGAGCCTTTTAATTTCAATTATTTAAAATCTACATTAAGAAAAAACTTGATAAATTCACATTAAATATCATGAAGCTTCTACAACCACGTGTAGAAGTTTCTACAACACGAAGTTTCTAGTTGGTGATTTTGCTTTGGCTCTAATTGAGCTAGTGCCATACTTGAATCAGTTAATATTTTACAATACACTCTTTGCAGAAATGATTATTATGTTCAATGAGTTTCAAATAATTGAAATGACGTACAGCTATGAATATTAGTTTGTTAATATTATCACTTCATATCATTAGTTCATCAGAATCATTTAAGAGCACTTCACTAGCTTTTCATTCATTTAGTTCATGTAACAAACAGTACATTTGTCTTTGCTGTCACAAAAAATTTGATTTGTTCAATTCTGTACAGATATAGTGTCAAGACTAGAGTAATTCAAAAACTTATACCAGAGCCATTACTCACTATATAAATCTTTTCATTTCCGTATACCTAGGTGCCACTGTTGATCAGAAACAGAACAGTCGATACACTCCTTAGTCCTTATAATTAAACTGTCATACGATGTAGCAATGGAAAAAAATCAATGGGAAAGTATAACAGTTCCTCTATAATCTAGACTGTGGTATTACATTTTTTTTTAATATTATTACATGTAGGCCTCATACAGTATTTGGTATTACATCCATTTGTAATTTATCATAGGCCTACGTAGACTACCTACTTCTCTACAGCATTTCATTTGTGAGTGTAGCCAATAAAGGCCTACTTAAATTTGAAAATTAAATAATAGAAACTGTAATACCATTCAGCAGATATACCTATGCAGTGCACTGCTAATTCATCAATACAGTATGTTTGAAAAAGTACCACATAAATAGTAAATACACAATGTTTAAACTATATGGTACGGTACCGTATAATATAGAAAAAAGAAACCGGTAAAATTAAAAATAATTTCCTTTATTACTAACGTACTACAGTACGTTCCATCATCAATACGGTAATTTTTACACAAGGTTCATAATTACAGTACATGCAACAGATTTTAGAGCCGTCTCAGGTATAATAGCAATGAGAAACAATTAGTCTCACATGCTAGGTGTCCAGGATAAAACGGTATGTTAGTTTTGTTAAACTGAGAGTCAGTGATGGATCGCCTTTGAAGTTTGAACGTCGACCATGTTAGTGGTACTGAAGATCTGAATTTCTGTATGCCAAAATACCAATAAAGGCTACGTCTCGATACAATTTCCACTACAGTACTACTAGTTGAAATTGGGCAATTCCGTGAGTGACTCTGTCCACAATATAGACCAGTATGCCCCTACCACTCCAAAAAATAAGTGCATGAACTAGATAAGATCATTGTTGTGCATCCAGTCACCAAATTATTAACCACGACTAATACAGTTAAACACAAGTTGTTGATACTAGTACAGTACAAGAGCCGTGGGAAGGTCCCCTGACTACAATTTATTACTATGATGAGCGTCAACAATGTGCAGATAATGGTAACACTGAAGATAAAATCACAGCCTCAATGCCCTTTCACTGAGACAATTTCAAGGGATTCACGAATTGTTGCTCCTGCAGGAATTCATGATGTCATTGTCAGGGGTATGTGTTACACTCTAATAATCTCAAGTTCCAACTTTGAACAACTGTTACTCTGTCAGAATATTTCAATTTCTTGAGACATTATTGAGGTTCATTTTGACTTTTGGCACATTTTGGCTTGGGCCTAAGTCTACCCAGGTCATGAGAATTTGCTAGGAGTAGAATAAGCCAGTAGTAGGGGTAAATAACTAAATATATACTACATAGTACGGTAAGCCCGACTAACTGTTCTAAGGTTATATCATGTGATGGTGAGGTCTGGATTGGATAAGGTTTGAACCTTAAAATTAGAGTCTCATTTTCTTTTCACACAAACCTTGCCCTACCTAACCCCAACCATCATGACCCCCCCAATCCTGAGAGAGTAAACTCAACACAGCCATAAAACAGATTAGCCCGGCTTATTATATTCACCATATTTTCTTCTTATTTTGTTTGTGTAGATTTTATGTATAGTATCAATTACACACGAAACCAAAAATCTACTGAATTACCGGTAGGGGCCCTATGATGAGAATAGTTTTTGAAAATCGTAACTTGAGATATTCAACAGGAAAATCGTTCTTATCATTGTAATAAACAAAGGTAGGCTAATAAACTTGCAGTCATGGCCTAATAGAATGCGCTCGAAATTTAAATTTTCATACACAAATTCTCAGAGTGGTTCGAAGCTTTGCACACCTAACATGTCAAGCAGACTAATAAACTTTGATGTTTTTGGATAGTGAAGTCATGGTCTGGAAACGATGGCACCATCGGCGATTTAGTAAAGTAAAATAAATGGACATCGGTTAACGTGGATAGTCTAACTCTAGTCAAAGGGCATTTTCAGAACTGATTGACATGAATATTAAAGACTGTGGAAAAAATACCTACAAAGGAATTGTAAGCTAGGATTACAAATTCATTTAAAATTGTACAGGATATTGGATTATGATTACCTTTCAAATCTCCAAGTATCCTATAAAAGAGTTGGCAAATCTTCCTAATTCAATTCAAACAAATTGAGAATTGCCTATTATAATAGAAACGCTATACCACGATTTAGGGACATTCGGGGCCTAATAATGATCGAGTGTTTAGGAATACATAGGCCTATCTCGAAACAATCGTTTTGAAAGCTGACTTACGAATGCTATCTCAGTTAGTCTAATGTAGCATCAGAAGTTGCAGTTCACATTGTTTTTAGGTACTTGATGAAAACATAGGCAGACATCCAATTTTCAAATCACGTAAACAACTTCCCACTAGCAAAATTACAGAGATAATAATGATACATGATAATACTGTATGATGATACATAGTATTTATTATACAGTCAAAAACGATCGAAACGAATGAATACAATAGAAATAGAGCAAAAACCATTTTCATGCAGACATCACTACCTATAAAACTAGTAGTACAGTGTATCCAGTATTTATAAATCGGTTAATCACATGGAATTTCCGTTATCAAATACCAATCACCGTTTTTCAATCGTCAAACACAACTCACTGTCACTCATCGTGTAGTTCAATTAAATCCACGATCTATTCCATCACATGTTCAATTCAAAATATTTCATCAATCATTAATAATCCAGGAATAGCGTACTTACACATGTAAAACAAGGAACCATAAGAAAAATATTACTTAATTCATTAAATCTGTCCTGCTCACTCAAGAAAATTAATATATATACTCTACCTGCACCTTCATCAGGATATTCAAAAATTCTCTTCAGGTTCCGCAATCTTCCAAAGTATCTAACAAACTTGTGCGCCATTTCTAGTATCTCTCGGTAGACTCACTCTACCAAGTCGTCGCACGATTCACACAGCGTTTCGCCTAACTCTGGACCGAGTCCGGCTGGGTCTCTCTTACCTCATCCCCCTCCTCCTTCTTCTCGTTGTCGGGGACCTCCACGACGTCGTCGTCCCCCTCCGGCACGGTGTCTTCCATCTCGACGTCCGTGATGGCCGCCGACTGGAGGAGCGACCGGACGTCCAGCTTGAGGTAGTAGCTCGGCACTTGGGGCCAGTGCTTTATCATCGCAGCTATGTCCTTCTCGGTGCGGCCGTGAACGTTGCGGCGCGCGCATGTGCTGAGGTCGTTGTCCATCTCGCACATGTACACCTGCGCCATCAGACCAATAGTTTCGTTGAAAAATTCGAAAATGTACCGATACTAGACGATCATTAGAGACATGTAAACATGGCTTCTATTTTTTATTTTCATTCAATTTTCATTTCAGTAACTTGATTTTGCAAATGCACTTTGAGGAGTCCATTGCATTTCAGATTAACAAGGGTTTGTTGAAGCTAGAATTTGGATTGACCATATTAATTAACATTGAAATATCTTTACCTTCAGCTAGAGACCGACATCAAGTTTGGAATATGTGACATTTTTAATTAACCAAGTTTGGATTAACGAGGGTTCACTGTATTTACTATTTTTACAGATCTCTTTTTTCAGTATCATCTCGTGTAAATTCCAGCCATCTAGGACGGTTACATTTAGCAACATTCAGAATTGGGAGGCAGTTGGGTGTGGGTTGGGAGGGGGTTTGTACCTGGAATCCCTTCTGCTTGGCGAAGCTCCAGATGTCGTCAAAGTGCTTCATCTCCTGGTTGACACAATCGACGATGATGAATGGGAAGTAGTTGTCGATCACCGTCTTGCGGAACGCTTTGATCAGGGAACTGCGGTAGTGCTTCTCCATCTCTTGTTCATACTCGTATTCCATCACCTAAAACAACACACAAACTTACGTAAACATACGGTAGGCCTACTTCGATACCTTCGTGAAAACAATTATTCCTGTTATTGATTATTGTTCCAGATGGGCAAATTGAGGGTACTAATAAGTGGACGATATATGAATGTTCATATGAATGTTGTATAAAAACCACAATTTATGCGAGACTTGAACCCACGTCCGACTAACTTGACATCAGGAACCAACGTAATGTCTTGACTGACTGAGCCAGATGGGAAGAAGCTCTTTTTCCAGAGAATAAATGAATATTAGGGTTCAAATGGCACGTTGATAGCGAGGCTATTTATTAAAAAAAAAAAATTAAATTCATTGTCGGAAACTTTCTGTTCACAAATACCTTGGCGACAAGCTAATGTAGCTACGTAAAATAAAATTAGGGATGGACGTCGATTAAAAAATCGAAATCGATTTTTTTCATATGGTCGAATCGAATAAAAAATCACAAAATCTTCATTCAAGATTTGAGGTGAAGTTGAATCTTGATTCTCAGCAAAAAAAAAAAATTCAAACACAAATCACTTTTCAAGTTTGGAGGCGTAAACAGCGTATTTTTCTCACTCCTAGATGTAGACGCCATCTTTAGCAACTAGTTGGATAGGTTTGCTGATGGGATGGCCTCAAACTTCCGTTTTTCGGGCAAGTATCAATACCTCGCTAACCAGCGTGAGGCAATTTGAAAAGTGGCATTTTCAAAATATGGTACAGATCGAAGATATTGATTATTTAATAGCCATATCGATTAATCGAATATTTTGCGTAATCGATTAAATCAATTTAGTGCCCATCCCTACTTATAATACATTTTGTGACTGGCTAAAAGTTACCTGGTAAACATCAACTCTGAAAACCATCAGAATCGATTCTTTGTAAAATAGGGATGAAAAAATTTTCATTTTCATTCTCATTCAAAAATGATCAATAATCATGAACAATGTTTCCCATTGTAAAAGCTAATTTCTGCATATGGCTATCATTAAATAGATGCCATCAGTTACACATAACTCAAAATACTTTCACTAGAAAATAGACAATTACAGGGACATGAAAATCTCACACTACCATACACCATCTGTACTCATAGTGGCCTAAAGTACAGTACAGTACAGTACAGTACAGTAGTTTATAGTACCGATATGAATAAAAGACTAGGCCCAAGTAATATTTTGAAACAGTCTTCCACTGTGAGCCTACATAGTTGTACCGTACATAGACCTACCTTGACCTTGACCTTCCTCCCCGTCTCTGGTTCTATCTCTTCCTTCTCCACCTCGGTCATGAAGTAATCGTCCAGACAGAGTATCCGAGGCGCGGATCCTCCTGCCTCCATCTCTCTATCCTTGATAAGCTTGGCGACAAAAGTCTTACCGGACCCGGGAACACCCCGCAGGATTATCACGATCCTGTAGGAACAGAATAAAACCATGGTAGGCCTATATTCATTTTGGAAAATTATTGAAATAATGTTGGCCAATTTTTCCAATGGGTCCTACTGTAGGCTTATAAATAGCCAATATACTAGATTTCAATTTTCAAGAATCTAGCTAGACTTTCAACTCTGTGTTCTATCTACGGGCTCTCCACTATGAGTAGGCCTTTCTCTACTCACAAATCTCGGTAAGCTGCAGTTTTTTCTTTCCCTTTCACCCAATTAATATATTCACAGTATATATTAGAAATGTTTTGAACAGTATTTTTGAACATTATTTTTGAATAAATTGGGACCAATTGAATTTTTCTATAAGCCTAATTGGGAAAAATAATTCAGAGAATGTTCAAGAAAAAAATAGAAAATGTTTGGAATAATCGTTTCAGAAAACATGTTGAAAAATTATTTCAGAAAATTTTCCGTAATTTTTCCAATTTTTTTAATGTCTTTAAATTTTTGGAATACTGTAAGTGTACAGAGAAATCTCTATGCATCGTTACCAGATCCACAATTTTACTACTCCTATAATCCATCATGTCCCACCCTAAATGACCCACGGTAAATTTTCCTTCATGGATCATTCATGGATCATTCTTGGTCCATTGAATAAAAAAACAAGATTTCACCAAAGTCATGGTCAAAGCCAATCGCACTACCTATCTCACAAGCTCAAAACCATTTTGTTAAATAGTGCAGGTACAGTACTTACAAAATATTGATGAAAGAATGGTCCAAAGAAAAAACTACAGATTTACTTACTCATCTCAAACAATGTCAACTCATTCCAATAATCTCAATCCGGCCACGCCTGACGTAATGTAGCTAAATAAGATTGGTAGCCCTACCTGGGCGGTCTGGTATCCCTGCCTGGCGGTGACAACAGATCTTCTATGAGCATCGGCTGCTGCGACGATGTAGCTCCGCTGCCTTGCGCGGAGCTACTCGTGCCACTGCTATCTCTCTTGGCGGGTGAGGAGAAAGTGGGTGGCGGTGGGGCCAGGGGGACACTCTTGGTGCTGGCTCGGTTACTAGAACTAGAAACAGACGACTCTTCATGTAAAGGCAACAACGAGAAGAATATAGAGTGAGTGACGATTTGGTCTCATGTAGGGCTATCGTTTTCAAAAGAGCTAACATTATTCATTCAATTATTCTTGTGCCTTGCTGAATAAATAAAAAATTACAATATGAAAAGAAAGACTGAATAATCAAATACAACAACTTATGTTTGTTAAATATTTTGGATTGCTCATCACACGAGAGCAAGCAAATGATCACACAGGCCGCAGGCATAGTAAAAGAATTCTATGTGTTAAGTGTTTGTGAAAACTTTGAATACAGGTAGTTCATATATATATATATCTATTTTCATCTCCACGGGCCAAGCACACAACTATGATTCTCAACAACTACAAAATATTCAACAGCATTTCGTAACTGGATCTGTGATATAATTCTGTTAAAACACTTGTAAGCCAACAAATTCCCCAATTGTAACTGACAGGGTTAATATAAGTATTCAACCATATAAGTACAGAATACAGATGCAGGAATGATGCATCAATGAATTAATATTCTTATTCTATCAAATTGAAATATCTCAAAAGGATATATATTCTTGATTTTCTTCATGTTTCAAGGTACAGTATTTCGATTAATTCAACAATGCATGATATTTTCTTTCACTAATTTTCACTACGGTATAACCTACATATGTAGAGTAGACCTATAAGACTTTTTTAAAAGCATTCAACTACAAATAATAATTTATGAAAAAAGGCATGGTTTTGAAGACAGTGTAGGCCTATTGTATGAGAAATTATATCCAAAAAGTGACCTCAGATATAGAATTATCAGAAAAAACATTGCAAATGAAACAATGATTCTACATTGGTTGGCATCATTGAGGGCAACAAGAATTCGAATTACGAATTATACAAATTTCGAATGATCGAAATATTCAACAATGTATTCCCTAAACCTGGGGTGAGTCAGGAACCGAGTTTGCTTCGAATTATGAAGAATTTCAAAATGACAGAGTCTGAATTATCGAGGGTTTATTGAATATGACCTCTTGACATAATGCTTCAAGTATGAACATGAATATTACATCACCTTACATGAACATTTTTCATGCAATTTCGCTGCCGCGTGAGGAAGCGGAACAGTGTGAATAAAATAAACAAAACTGCTGCTACCTAGTGGCACTTTAAGGAAGGTGGACAAAAAAAAGAGCACGAAATATACGGTAGTGTCCCGCGCTTTTTGTGTCAAGACTCACGTTCGTTGACAGTCTATGGTAACTTTATTACCATAGCTGGTGTCGTCACAATAATAATAAGTACAGTCGGGCACCCGCATATATCGATTTTCAAGGGGAATGAAAATCTGTTGGTAAAAACAGAATTTCGTTATAAAGATTCATTGCTTTTTTCATAACACCACTTGAATTTTAGAGATAAAGATAAGCCTACATTTACGACTTGGTATAGCACTGTATTAGGTGACATATCATCATCACATCATATTATCACTTAGTATGTTTATAGAAAGTAATGGAAAACAACAATGTCCTTTCATAAATAACTTACCATCTGCTATCACATGACACCACCACTCCCCACTTCTCGTGTTTTATTTCCTAGGTTACAGGACACCATTAGGAATGGAAGTGAAGGAATGTAAACAAAAAAGTAGATGAACAAAGTCATTGAAGATGTCACCATCACGTTATTATGCGTGCATCCAGTGAATGTTTTGGTTTGGGCTGTTCCACTGTGCGTGGGGGGGGGGGGGGGGAATGCAGCAAGTGTTGTTACTTATGACTGCGTGCTTTTGTACGCCTCACCATAGCAATGCTGCTATTCCATTCAAAATCAATGTAACCTGAAAATAAATGTACGTAAAATGTTCCGATTTTCGAATATTTTGTTGGAAATAGCTGAAAATAATGAGCAAAATATGCTGAGAAGTAACAAAAAATTCGTCATAACCGAATTTTAAAATATAAATTACTTCGTTATGGGTCTTTATTCAACATTGTAAGGATAGGAGATTTGAAGGGGAATGGTAATTAATTCGTAAAAACCGAAATTTCGTTAAAACCAAGTTCGTTATATGTGGGCCCGACTGTATAAGAACAAAATCGTATAAAACAAGTCATACGCAAATAGGCACATAGATCAATTATGAAATCATTTCAAAACAATTCATACTAAAATTGCCACAGCTGTTTTGGGGGAAGCAGTATGATGGCCACCTCAAGCGAATTTCACTTGAATCCGAACTACATCCAGCCGTTTGGAAAAAGTTGACCAGTGCTGAACTTGTGTTGTGAAACCCCGCACTATCCCGCAGTTGTCGCTGATTGGCTAATAATTCAAAACGGAAACCTCCGAATTCGCATAAAAAATGTTCATGTAAAACCCGTTTTAGTCAATTAGATAGGCCTAATAGTTACTAATAAATTGAGATATTTTGAGAAATGTCACACCATTGAATAGGTACAAATACAATAGTACATCTACACAGTTTCGTAGTTATAACGTTTCAAACGCTACCGCTAGCAGCTCACAGTCGAGCAAATAAGCAGAACGGAGGCAATAACGTACCTGTCGTCTCGCCTCGCATCACGGTATCGACTGCCTCTGCCGTCTCGCTCCCTGTCTCCATCGCGACGCACGCCGCCGCGAGGTTCGTCGCGGCCTGCCGACCTGTACCTAGCATACGCGAGAACGTGCAACAAAACAATTGATCAAACTGAACCATGCGCAGGCACACACTAGGACTAGATAAATAAATAGTGCTAACTACATGCATTACAGCATGATTGGATTGAAATTGTATACAATAAATATAGGCCGATATATTAGGTATATCCTGATTCAGCTAACAGTCCCCACAAAAAGGCATTAGATGGGCCTATGCCTGAATATTAACAGATATATTGTTTGTGTTAATACATTGACAGAAATATAAATAAATGAAATATTTAATAACATGAATGTTGAATGAAGTAAGCCTCTTTCTCAACACAAATTATTGAAAATTTTGTTCATTATCTCCACAACTGCGAAACAATCACTTTGTGTCAAGTTTTTGGAGTGGATACCTTTAAAAAAATAAAATAAAGTTGAGGCCTTCAAGACCTTAGAGTACCAATTAGTTGGTGCAGGTAGACAGATGTATATATATGGTGCTTTGAGTAAATGCTATTTTGATGATACAATGACAGCTTTTCACTGAAAATAGTCAATCTGAAAATATCCGGACAAAATATCAAAGTAAGCCTTTAGGCATACCTAGTTCAAACGTAAGAACAGAAAAGAAGTTAATAACGAGTTGAAACTGAAAAAAGGAAATGTAGCAATATTGAATAATATCAAGAAAATCTAGTTAGATGTGAATAGTTGAAAATAACGTTTCTTGATCCGTCTCACCTATCGCCTTCATGTTCGTACTTGTCAGAGGGGAGTCTGTCGTCACGATCCCGGTCCCGTGACTCCCACCGGTTCGAGCCTCGGCCATCACGGTCCCGATCCTCGCGCTCCCTCCTCCCCCCTCCGCTGCCATAGTATCCATCATCGGCACCGCCACCACTGCCACTCCTCCGCCACTGGTCTAAACATGGGATAAACATCACAATGACATAGATACATTCACAAGCCTTAAAACTAATGTACAAGTCATCAAAGCATTGACTAAATGTGGAATAATGAAATAGTGAAAAATGTACAAACTCCTCAGGCAATGTTCTTGGTTCATTTATTTACGTATTTGAATATTAACAAATTAATCAATGCAACTCCGTGAATAACTTGAATTATTGCCACTTGATCTCACATTCAATGTAAGTCTCTTCAATCTATCCATGGATTCTAGTCATTGATACTTACTTGACACACTTTATGTACAACATGAAGAAAACAAATTATTCAATGTCTTTCACGGTGAAAACGGTGAAAATGTCTGGGAAATGTCTGAACTTTCAAGCTAGATTAAACTCGACACATGAACCTAATTTAAAAATACGAAACAACATGAACAATAAATTAATCGGATATAACATACACGCGAACAAAAACAAACCTTAATGCATAAAATGACTACAAGATATAGGCCAAGAGATTGGAACATGATTTTATCCAGTCCAGTACCAGATTGTTCAAAGTGTTTAGAAAGATTTACCTGAGGATGGTGGCGAAGGGGCTCTTGGATGCCGTACTGTGGGCGTGCCGTGGCCATACTCAAATGTCTGAACTGGTGTTAGGAACTTGGCTGCAGCCGGTACGACGGTATCCAGTGCTGTCATGAAACATATGCTCGTTACTTGCAGATAATAATGACATATCAATCTACGAACAATAGAGGTTGAAACTGGAAACCTATTTACGTTCAATTTCTTCATTGAAGAAAGGGAATATCTATCATTATTATAAGTAGAGGTTTGAAAATTGTGTTATGATTTTGTGTTCTTCACATCTGTATTTGCAAATTTTGGTGTTTGGCGGTGTTAAGGCTTTTTTGGCCTAACGTCATGCGGAAAAGACGTTTTATGAAGTTTTAAAAGGAAAAACAGAAATCAAGTTTATAAGTAGGCCTACACAGTTTACAAAGAAACCATTGTTACTCCGAAATGGAAGGGATCCCCAAAAAATGATTTTGGTTTATAAAAATTTGGATTAACTGAAAAACTACTTCTCAACATGAATCTTCACTCTTCCGGGAAAGAATTCAGTCAATTGCGCGCGAGAGAAAGCTAGGCAACTGGCCAGAAGTACGGGTCTCGTCACTGATCGTGTGTACTCGGCTGCTTCGATAATGCTCGATCGTCAAATGGCTAGCTTTAATTGGCGCTCCTCCATTCGAGTTCATCATACTCTCGTGGTCTGCTCGTTGTCGTCAAGGTCAGAATGTGAACAGCTCATGCATCAAATAAAAAATATGGAATTTGGAAAATTCGACTTTTCATAATAAAACATTATTATGATTACTAATTATTATTATGAATGATAAACATGATTGAAACAACGTGTTTTTCGTGAAATATTTTGCAGTTACAGGTTGATAGTGGTGTTCCGAGCAAATTTAGGCATATTTCGCGACTTGGAGATAATATTAATCAATTGAGAATTTATTCAAACGTGCTTATATATTGTTGTTTCATCATCAATTCATCATACACAACAATTTGCGATTTCACAGCTTGCAAAAAAAAAACACCTCTAATTATAAGCTCTCATTCTTTCTTAAAAATGACTACCGATGCAAGCATCGATTGCTGTATATTTCGTTCCGGTAGAATATATTTTAAATATGCATTCAAAGTAGTGATGCCTTCGGGTAACAAACTAGACACTGGCCGGAATTATCTAGAGAAAAAAATCGAGCCAAGCAATGCTCACAGTTCACACCAAATGATAATTTATACGTAACAAGATTTAATTTTCAAATTCCAAATTCACCAGGTAGCCTATATGTGAAACATTCAAGCCAACATACAATAGCGAAGTCAAAAGAAACACTTTCAAAATCCGCAAATCGTGTCTCATAAGTCATAAAGAATAATGGAGAATTCACAATAAAAGGTAGTACCCTACTACAGTGCATTTACAGGTACAGTAGTGTATTTGGCATGACATCTGAAGAGCGGGCGGTAGAAGAGAAATTCTTCACAAATCGTGACTTTTAGGTTTGACGCACGCATCATGATAATAATTATGCCTTCATAACGACGCTGGGCTTGCTGAAACGGCTCTACTACATGCTTTTACCATATTGTGGTACGGTACCCAGGTAGCAGAATAATAACACGGGTAATGCAATACTCAACCAAGGTAAGCGAACAATAGAAGGCATCACTAAAACAGAGTTACCAACTGGTACGAGATTTGTTATGAGTACATGACTTTCGAATTTAAAGTGCAAAAACAAAGACAATAGAATGTAGATATTAAGCCTAATTATCAATTAATTATTTTTATTATCAAGATCGTAAACTTGACAGAAACGCATTGTTTCCTGATTAGGGCCAAGGACGATGATGTAGGATCGTACAGATGGGGCACCACACCAGCAATCGTCCCACCCCAAATTCAATTTTCAATTTTATATTCATATTACCATATTTTAATTTTTTTAGTATGGTAAAACCTCTTCACAATGTTTTTCAGTTGTAAAAAAACTTGATAAAAGTTCAAAACATAATGGGCCTAAAAAACTATTTTAATGGGAGAACATACCTATCGTAGGAATCAAAAAATGAAATATACCGAGGTGATAATGTACTGAAGAGTATAACTTGCTAAAGAGTTTCCAAGGTAAAAGAAATTTTGTATGCAAAAACTTGAATCATGCACAAATCTGATGTAAGCCCCTAATTGTAATTTGTCATTCTAAAAAAGTATGCAACAAATCTACATATAGGCCTAAGGGAGAAAAACAATGAGTCAATGAGAGAAAAAATAAATTTCCTTTCATTAAAGTGTTTCGCACGAAAGCCATTAACAACACTCAACAACAAATGGAACCAGAGTCCTACCTGGTATGACAGATGATGGAGGTTTATGGCCGTACTCGACAATGGTGGCCGGTTCCAGCTCAAACGGGGTCTCTCGCTCCCACGGTCGTAGCCGCTGCGATCGGTAGTACTCCTCATCGCGGTCGTCAAACTAAACATCCGAGACAGACATGAGCAATGACATCTACAAAGAACGGGTGGAATCGTTTACTAAGCTGAGACATCTACAGGTTAAATATGGAGACAGAACGGCTATGTAACATTTTATAGGTCGACAAAACAGCTGTGAAGAAAGAATGGTTGTAGAAAGTGTATGTTATTATTTTACAGGCCTAGTATTATAAAGCCCAGTTTGTCTTTGTGTGTAAAGCAACAAAAACAAAGGCATGGGTAACCATGGCAATCAACTTTCAACTGCTAGTTAAAAGCTACGTTCATTTGATTAATTGCAGACCTATAAAAAAATAACTATCGGTGTAAATATAAATATAATCAAATAGCTGAAATACAGTTACAATATGCTAAAATATTCTTATGAAGTACAGTACTATTAAGCTGGCCGCCATATTAGAAAAACGACCAATCAGCAACGAGAGCGGTGCGGTATCTTAATGCCGAGCTGGGCCCAACTTTTTTGCGTTCTGCATAGCGAAACCGCCGGACGTTCATGGAAAGCCAGCTTTACACTTTCACACTAAATCAAATTCAGATGTCAACTCATAACCGAATTACACATGTCACAAAATTAAATAAATATCACTTATAAATCCAATATCATTTTGTTTCATGGATAAGCAATACGTATCTTGAAAGATATCAACATTCATTGGTGGAATATACAAGTAAAATAATGCAGCGCAAGTCAACTATTGGCTCGCATTAGCGATGTAGTTATTTATTTATATTATCGGGTTTAACGACATATCATGTATGTAGTCAAACTGTCAATTTATACAGGTGTATTTACAATACTCTTGATTTTGTGGGGTAAGCAGTAACTAATAAGTAATAATTGAATAGTAGTGTTGTTTATAGTGGAAAAGTTGATTAGCTTATGGAATATTTATTACCGCTATCTCAAGTCATTGGTACACAGATAAATGGTCTATAATATGGTGGGTAATATTATACATGCAAAGTTTTGAAAAACCCAGTGTTTTGCCACTGAAGGACCCCAAGTGAACAAGGAAGGACAACCATGCTACACATTTTGTATAAGGTATATTAGACTATGTAAACCAATTGTTGTTAACTTCAATTTATGTTTAGAGTACATTTCCATTATTACAGTCACAACAGTGGCTATAGGTCTATCATTAGATACTAGATATTCTCAACAGGTCAAGGCCTAACTTACTGGATTTACCAAAGTCAGTAATTGTATTCCAAACGTCGAGTACCGTACTACCCAAGTAAGTACTTCCGACAAAAATGATTACAGGTTAGTTGATTTTCAGGATTTAAATCATGTATTTGGATTTAAAGTTTTGTGGACTTTGTTCATGAGGGGCTACTGGTAAGAAAGTCTTCTCTTGTACTGAGTGACTAACAAATAATTAAAGTTGACTAAAACATGTATCAACAGACACTGTATGAGTCTCCGAAATTATTGCCCAGTTAGTAAAATCACGATTATCTAGGGCACGATGGTGTAGGTGTCGAAATGCACTACGGCTTTGCGATGTTGACTAGACGGGCTACAGTTTTTCAACCGTACCGTTTTTTTCAAAAACACCACAAACGTGGGAAAAAATAGGAATTTGAGATTGGTAACGAATTCATAATACATATCTGTATATCAAAAAATGCACTATGCCCAATCCAAGAAATGTAGTACTGTATTGTACTACTGCATCCAGCGTATAAAATGAACCGTTCAATT
The DNA here is from genome assembly GCA_964007535.1 of Brachyptera risi. NCBI lineage: Eukaryota > Metazoa > Arthropoda > Insecta > Plecoptera > Taeniopterygidae > Brachyptera > Brachyptera risi. Next base: position 31,188,213 of record OZ023331.1, on the reverse strand, counting down.
CTTGTTTGTCGAAGGCTTAACGCCGAGTGATGGACAAAATGTCACCGAAACAAAACATTGTTGAAACCAAAGTATACCAAGCATACCACTATGTCAGAAAATGTGCACAACACGTTCACGCTCGTACACTGGCATTTTGGTTTGCCTGCTTCTTCATTATTACAACTCTTATTTTGATCGCTCTATGGTCAAGATGCCACTACTACTTTCTCCCGACATGCACTTAGAATAATTAAAAGTTATGGAGACACTGTAATTATTGTTTGGTAAATAAACACGAAAATCAGATTTTAACATTTTAATTAATCCACACAATAAGGCCTTTCACAGGTTCTATTCCACAAATATCTACACTTTGATTTTATATTGAATATTTTCAGAAAATCAAGTTGAACACAAGATGTAGGATACAGACCTTCACAAAGAAGACATTTTTAAATCTTCATTTTGATTAATTTGATGACTTAACGTTTCAGACAAAGCTATTGGAACTAATGTATCTAAAAATTCATCAATATTAAAATTTGAAATAGAATTTATTTCCTTGATGAAAGTTTACATATTCCGATACTTCTTTACTTGATTCAAATCAGGTTATTTTCCAATACAGCTTATGTATTAGACAATTCTCAACATCAACCAATGAACAATCAGTACATAGTCATATCTTTCAGGTTCCAGCCAACTTCTGCTTGCGTTTACCTGAAAAAAGCTACCAGAGGAAGAAAGAGGTAGATTATCGCTTGAGAAACACTTAAATAGGCCTACTAACATAAATGCCATAAGCTCGGTAAGAGGATATTCACGCGACCATAAAGTGCTAATGTAATTGATACAAGTAACGGTCGATCGAATCTGCCATCTTGACTGATAGCAAGTATACTGTCGCCAGAAAGGAGTGCAATAAAATGTGGAAGTATTTCAATTGTTAAATACAAGTATTCAAAAGTTAGCTCAAAAGTATATATAATCTTGTGATTAATATCAAAACAAATCGTTTTAAATGTTTTTGTATCTTATTTTGACTGTGTAACTTGTGAGTTGTGGTGTCTGAATGTGGTTGTGGTTTGAATGGTGTTGAATGGCACAATCATCACGTGGACACAACATTCTACGAATCTACAAGTGAAAATACGGTATCTCAGTCACGATGGCACTAGGGCAAGTAGGCATTTGAAGATGAATTTTTGTCAGTCCTGACAACTGGTTACAATTAGTCGATGTTCACTCAATTGCTCTGAAATAATAATCAAGTAAAGTTCTTTAAAAATGAATATAAATTATTTTTATACCTGATGCTACTTTTAATACAAACAAATACATTTCAAGCTAGTGTTGTGTGTGCGTGCTTACCTGTCCACGCCTGCCAGACATCCTGCCATCCTGCTGATCCCAGCCTCCGCGGAATCCCCTATCTGCATCACGGTAATCTCGTTCTCTGTCCCTGCCATAGGGGATGTCATCGTAGCCTCTGTCCCTCTCGTAGTCCCGCGGACTGCCGTAATTACCACGACCCTCGCCCGTATGACGGTCAAACTGATCGCGAGGAAAGTCGCTCGGACCGCCAGGGAAACCGTCTCGCAACGGAGCGAAACCGTCTTTACCGGGTGGGAAATTCTCGCGTGTGTCTTGGAGGAAATTCTTTCTCGAATCCAGAGGAAAATTGTCTTTCGGGCCCGGAGTGAAGCCATCCCTTTGAGGTGGGGGAAAGTCATCAAGAAATTCATCTCGAGAATCGTGAGAAAAATCATCTTTAGTAGGGAAATTATCTCGAGAACTGTGGGTGATATCTTTTGTTGCACCAGGACTGAAACTATCATTCGGGCCTCGGGGGAAACTGTCATTCAGGCCTCGAGGAAAACTGTCATTTGGGCCTCGTGGAAAACTGTCATTCAGGCCTCGAGGAAAACTGTCATTTGGGCCTCGTGGAAAACTGTCATTTGGGCCACGAGGAAAACTGTCATTGGGGCCTCGAGGAAAATTGTCATTTGGCCCTCGAGGAAAACTGTCATTTGGCCCACGAGGGAAATTATCATTTGGTCCTCGAGGAAAACTGTCATTCGGGCCTCGAGGGAAACTGTCATTTTGGCCTCGAGGGAAACTGTCATTTTGGCCTCGAGGAAAACTGTCATTTGGCCCTCGGGGAAAACTGTCATTTGGTCCTCTGGGGAAATTGTCGTTCGGTCCTCGAGGAAAATTATCATTTGAACCGTGGCCAAAATTATCACCTGACCCACGGGGAAAATTTTCGTTAGGTCCTCGAGAGAAGCTGTCTTGTCCCAGTGGGGTGTTTTTTGATCCTTGCAAAAAATTGTCTTGAGGTCCACGTGGAAAATTGTCCTTTCCTCCTAGCGGAAAATTATCCACCATTACGCGTGGTAGATTTTCTTTTGGCCCAGTTGGAAGATTTTCTTTAGGACCTAACGGAAAGCTATCCATCAGCGGACGAGGGTAATTTTCTTTGGGCCCACTTGAAAAATTGTCCTTGGGACCATGTGGGAAATTCTGACCCCCTTCAAGAGAAAAGCTGTTCTTTGGGCCTTGTTGGAAGTTGTCCCGCGGACCACTTGGGAAATTGTCTCGTTGGCCTGAATTACCTAGGGCCTGGAACGAATTGTTTGATCCAGGAAAATTACCATCACCTCGGCCTTGTCCCTGGAAGTTATCTCTCTGTGGTCCTTGATTCCAGCCTGGACGACTGTCGTTCCCTGCATTCCCTTTAGCTTGAGAATCAAAGCCTCCCCGACCGAAACCCTGTCCAGGCAGATTGGTCTGGTTCTGGTTCTTCAGTGGAGGATGATTTCCGAATCCTTGATTATTCTTGTTTCCTTGATCCATATGGCCAAAGTTCGAACCCTGATTTCCAGGAAAATTTGGTGCTTGTCCTCTAGGGCCCATATTTTGACTTTGGTTTCCTGGACCAAAGTTTTGATTCTGATTCCCTCCAACAAAATTAGGGTTTTGACCTCTTGGACCCATACCTTGACCTTGATTTCCAGGAGCAAAGTTAGAGTTTTGATTTCCATGAGCAAAATTAGGGTTTTGATTCCCGGGAGCAAAATTAGGGTTCTGATTTCTTGGGCCCATATTCATTCCTTGGTTGCTGTGACCAAAGCTAGGAGGCACTTGATTACCTAGCATGAAATTTTGCCCCTGATTTCCGTGACCAAAATTCAACCCCTGATTACCTGGACCCAAATTCGAGGTTTGATTCCCTGAGCCAACATTAGAACCTAGATTCCCTGAAGGAAAGTTAGGAGCTTGATTCCCCAGAGGAAAGTTAGGTGCTTGATTCCCTAAAGCAAAGTTTGGAGCTTGATTCCCCACACCAAAGTGTCGAGGCTCAGGGAAGCCACCTCTCCTATCGTTATTGAATACAGACGGAGGGAAACCACCATCAACAGGAAGCTGATTACCAGGCCCGAAGGGTTGCGGACCTGGGCCTACAAAACCTGCCATATTCCCAGGAACATTCTGTCCACCGGGCATCGGATGCATTCCAAAACCGGACACATTTCCAGGAACATTCTGTCCTCCAGGCATCGGATGCATTCCTAATCCAGGCATTAATGCAGGATTAACACCACCAAATCCAGGCATATTCCCAGCTGCATTAGCAGGACTTGGACCACTTTTAGACATAGTCCCTGATGCGTTTACCAGATTTTTATCGTCAGGAGGTATACCTGATGGCACATTTCCAGGAGTTTGATTACTCATAGGTTTCTGAGCCAATGGATTCTGGTTCTTGCCAAACTTCAAAGGGACATCGTCCATCGCAATATCATCGTAGAAATTCTCTGGCTCTGGAGCTTTATCCTGTATGTCTGGCTTCTGTTCCGGCATTTTGGGGAACTGGAAGGCTTGCCCTTGAGACGTCTGTATCCCGGGTCCCAGACTAATATTATCCTGAGAAATGGATGAATCCTGTCCAAACTTCAAGGAAGAATTCTGACTGTTTGAGTTTGGCGTATCGGAGCCTTTATCATCTCCGAACAAAGGTTTATCGGAAAACAAATCAAGGCCAGGGATACCGTCGGTCGATTTCTTGAGAAAGTCATAGTTGGCAGGTTTATCATCGTCTTCAGCGATATCAACAATAGTGACGTTAGCATCGGGTTCTTTCTTAGCGCCTTCTCGACCTGGTTTACCACTCTGCGGCGCCTTTTGATTGCCCTCTAAGACTTTACAAGTGTCTTGTGACAACTGGAATGTCTTCGGGAAGTTCAGGACATTTTGTTTCACCGGAGCAAAGTTGTTGATATTTCCTCCCTGCTGTGATTGATTGAACTTGTTCTTGTTTGCTTGTTGCGGCCCGCCAAACTGATTCTCTGTTGCTTTTCCGGCAAAATTCCCCTCTTGATAGTTAGCAGGCGGTAGCTGCGGACCAATTAAACCACCTTGATCTTGCTGCATAAAACCACCCTGGTTGAAAGTACCGGATTGATTTTTATCTCCGGATTTCTGCTGGTGGAAATTACCCTGCTGGAAACCGGAAGGGGACTGCTGTGAACCGTTTACGCCCGTTTTTTGTGGTCCGTAATTTCCTTGTTGGAAGCTTTTCGGTGACTGTTGTCGATTTTTGTCACCCTGTTCATTGCCTTTATTTTCGGACCTGTTAAGCAAAGCGTTGGCCTGCGGAGCCATGAAAGCCAACGGCAGATCCATCAGGCTCTTTATTTCGGGCTTTTTCGGGCTGTTTGTCATCGCACCACCATCTTTTTCGGGCTGGAAACCAAACGAGGTAGGTTTTTTCTCGGGTTCCTTGCTAAGTGGGAAGCTTGCCAATTGGTGGTCGTCTGATTGGTCAAAGCGCTCCTCACGGCTGCGAGCTGGAGAGTCCTGGGTGAGTAAAACAAGGACACATGTGCATAAAATACTTGCTAGAAACAGCCCAGGGAATTACTTGTGTTGAAGATCAGTTCTTAGTGAAGATTATCTGAAAATATACTTCATTATCCTTTCAAGTAATTCAACATGCACACCAAAAATGTTTTTTTTTTATTTTCTATGCTTTATTTTTGTTACACATATGTACACATAATTTCACGTCTGTCTACCATCTTTATTGCTAGGCAGTGAGAAATCATTAATTATTAATTGAACATACTTCAAAGGAACTAGAAGTTCACACAAATACGGTAGTTATTTAGCTGACCTTATTTATTTCAATAAAACCATAATGTGGTCTGGGATTTCTTTTCTTGTCACTCATAACGTATTATAATTTATGGGTTAATAAATTGATCGATAACTTGTGAGAAGATTGGAAGAATACCAATCAAGAATTCAAATTGAAAGGAAAAACAGTGTATTAAGTTCGTTAATTTTCATTTTACGAGGATCGAATACACGCTTGTTTACACTTTAAAAAATGAATCCAAGGGATGTCTTGAGCAATTAACAATTTGATCACAGACCGAATTGAACCATTTTGTGTATTTTGCGTATATTGTAGATTAAGACACCACAACAGACCATACACATCTGACATTGAATTATTATTAGACGACCAGTAGAGGGTATCAGTAGTGAGATGATATACAAGCACTGGTACATACCGGTACTTGCATCTTTTATTTTTGCTTTCATCTTTTTGCTACTTTTGAATCGCACATGCGGTGTGGTATAGAATTTTGGGGATATTCTGCTGATTCAATTAAAATTTTCAGATTACAAAAACGAGCAATAAGAAATATTATAGGTCTTGTTCAAGACAAAAATTCTTTCCTCAAACCTCATTGCAGACCTTATTTTATAAAACATACAATTTCAACTTTTTACAGTATATATATAAAATGCAGTCAATATTAATTACAAAGCAATTTCTTCATGGTCAAACTTTGAATAAAAACATACATGAACATGATACCAGACAGAAAGAAAATATCCATTTTAAAAAATATCGATCCAAATTAACACAAATCACCTCTAGTTATATAAATTAAAAATTATATAATAAACTTCCAAGTTCTATTAAAAATATTGAAAAATTTGAAACTTTTCAATACAGATTGAAATGTCTTTTGTTAGAAAAAGCATATTATAATATAGAGGAATATATTGCTGATCAAAATTTAAGTCGATACAATTACAATTTTTCTTCTTCATTTATGAATATCCTCTTATAGATTAATTACAATTAATTACATTTAATGAGGTATCATCATCTATCATGCATGGAATTATATAATATTCAATTTAATTCTAGTTTCCTGGGGTGAGGCATTTGGTTTATTGTGATCTATTATTTATTTATTTTTTTCAATTGTGCTATTATTTTTAATATTGGTTTCTTATATTGTTGTTGTATATTGTTTATATTGTTGTTGTTGTTGTTGTATGTTATAAGTTATTTTCATTTCATTATTTTCCACATATGTATCAGATATAGAATTTTCCAAACACCCTTGTCATAAGGGTAGTAATTTTGTAAACACAAATTTGGAAATAAAATTATTAGGCCTATTATTATTATTGTAACCTATGAGAATTCAAGAATAATAATCGTGATTTGGGAAAAATAATATCCATTAGGCCCCATAATTATTCAACTTACATTGTATAAATATCAGAGGTATACCTACACAACTAAAAAAGTAGCTTTTGTCTTTTATGTGGTTACGTACCAGACTGAAAAACAAATGGTGTATTATAGGATAGCTTATAGGCCTACTTAGCAATTATAATACAAACCATTTTATAAGTTCAGAACCAAGTTCAACTGAGTTTAGAATCATCATTATTTATAAACATTGCTAAATGACCCATCATTCATACTAGAATCTTTGAATACTTGTATCAACTAGAAACGATTAGATATGCAACGAAAGACTGTGTACTTACGTTGGGGGTCTTGGCCATACTCGATTCTCGCTTTTTTCTCATTTGAACGCGGCGTTGGAGCAACTTTTCCCGCCAGTCTCGCCATTTGGACTCGTACTCACGATACTGATTCTATACACGGTCATACAAAAACACTTTGCTCCAGTAAAAACATTCTTCAACATATATCAACAAGCAGCCTTACACCAAACAGAAGTTCACTACTCACTTGAACCATGGTTACGAGTTGATATACTGATGATGCAAGTTGATAAATTGCAAAAACAAACGGTCAATTTTTTAAAAATCAATTGACCACTAGTGATAGGCGTGGCTTAACGGCAGGCCACCTTGATCTGTACTTCATGTGGGCATTTAGAGATACTCTGATAGGCAATGTCAATTTTCCCACATAACAAACAGCCCATTTGATTGGATGTTTTGTTTTGTGGCGTTTGTGGGCGGGTCAACCACTAGTCGTCAATTCCAATGTTCAAATGACTCCAAAAAAGGATTACACAATTATTGTACTTAAATTATGATTATAAAATTCAATAGTTAGCTTCGTGAGAATTGCCGAAATGTTGCTTGCCGTTTTTTTCCAAGTGTGTTACCCGGTACTACTTTTTGAAAAGAATATCACTTATGAGACGAGTGAATTATTTTTGTTTTATTTACAAAAATATTTCATTTTTTTTAGGGCTAATATAGGACCTACTCAGTGTTCATAAACCTTATGTTCAAAATTGATTTTGAAGACAATTTTTAGAAAAAAACATTGCCCAAGACACATGGAGTCCCATGCTTTCAGACACAGCTCACGTTATTCAAATATCATTACATTACTATTGTACAACGGTAGGCCTATAATCAAATTCATTTTTGTTGAGTGTAGGAATACTGAATTGCGTTCGCTAGATGATCAGGAAATTGGTTGATAATAAACGAAATACCGGTGTGACAAAATAAACACGGCAGTGTGGATTGCCGTAAAGCGAGATCGACCAACAGTGGGAAGGGTCTGAGTGCATCAGCAGTGAATGAAGACAGTTGTTCAAGTTATCCATCACTGCATTACATTGGAGCAGATCAATTACATGGCAGACGGTGATCAACTGTCAAGGCCTCCCAAGCTTATTAAACTAGGCCTAATTGTAAATTCAACAAGGCAAAATCATACATTTGTATTTACAATTAGGCCTATACACTCGAGAGCAATATCACTGGCTCGAGACCTAATCAGTTGACTACAATGACCAATTCAATTACATTTTTCATAATGATGATCTACTTATAAATTTCCTTCAGGATTCTGGCAGACCAATAAATGTCAAGTACAAGCATTACACATTGCACTAGTAGAAGCAATGGTTGTTGAAAATTGACCTCAGCAGCACAAGGGAACGGAGCAAAATTGTATATGAAGAAAAATGTGATCATGCATTGAAATTTGAAACCTCCACATATTGTTCCTGAACCCATTATTTCTCCACTTCTATCATTTATTTTGTCCCTTCCCACTCCCATGACCAATTGATGTTGAATTTTCCTGAATGGAACATTTTCCTGTGTGGATGGCTACTTTTCCTGGTTCTTGAAAAACGATAGAGTTTTCAATGTCTATATCAGAAGGAGAGTTCATCATTTCTATAGCCCACTTATCAACAGTTTTTGAATTGTATCTTTCCCCTGACGAAGACAAGAAGCACGTGCCGAAATATTGTGTTTCGCACTGTTGTTTACCACACTTTGAAAGGAATATACATAAACGTCCTGTGTTATTTTTGACGTTGAGTTCAATCATATTTTTCGTTTCTGTCAATTTCCATATCATCAAGCTTTACCTCTCTAGTAGAGCATTAACAGTTTGTGTACCTTATAAGGTACAATAAGGTTATAAGGTACAAAGTACTTGTATTGCAATAAATTGCAATACAAGTACTTTGTACAGTACATGTTTTCAAACTTTGGATCCAGCAACGTTAGGATCACATTTGTGCTGTATATGCGGGAGCTGGTAAATGTCAAAAGTAGTTGAGATTGGGTAAAATCACACGTTATTTTCATTGGTAATGTGTACATATGTGGAGCTGTACGGTAAGATACTGTACCGCTACTAGAGGGATAGGAGAGTAAATTATTCACTCAGCAGTGAGAGAGAAAGGGCTGCAATGCTCCGATTCTGAATCAATTTGAAAAAAAACAACCAAACATGGCTGGGTGTAAGGATATAGGGCCTACTATACATATATTTCAACTCACGGAGGTCACCAGTATATTCACCGTCGGAATGGGTCTATATCTTTATCAGATATTTTACAGTGTCCACAAGATAGTGTCCACAGGATCCATAAGGAAACAACGAAGAAACATCAACTATGCCTATACAATGCATTTGATTGGTCAGGTCTTGGGTACTTCATCTCAGTAGGTATCAATCTCATATGATCTACATCAAATGCATTCTATTTTACAATGGGCCTGGGCCTCTATATGCATTCAATATCTCCTTCCACTTTCATAGCTTGGGATACTGAGGGCTGCATAAAGGCCTCAATTCTCTGATAGTTCTTAATATGTCAAAAATATTGCAATAGGTTAGGGAGGAGAATTTTTATATTTCAAGTGTCTACAAGTAAACCTAAGCATAGGCCTACTTATTAATATTATTCAACTCAATAGTCATCAAGATGTCTAATGTGTCATGTTACAGGGCTCCTTAAATGAAAGAAAACACATAATTTACAAACTGCAACATAGAAGGACAAGTTATCCACCATTTGTTTTATAGAATATATTTCAAAACAATAAATCAATATTATGACATAATTATCAGTACAATCAATAAGAAATTTGAGCTACGCCCATTGTCCATTGAGTTTCAAAATTTAATTTTAAGGCTGGAAAAAATGTGAATAAAACAATACTAGTTACGAATTGTGTAGACCTAAAGCAAATGTTGACATACCTTATCAGGATGATTGATGTTCTGAGCTTTCCACTCAGTGAACTGCTCTTCCCACTGTTTAAATTGCAAATCAAAAGCTTTCTCCGCTTCGGACAATTCGTCGGGGGTTTCCTTGGTCTCGGTAGGAACCCTCTCCGGTTCCCACCGGCCACCCCTTCCCGCTGCTCCCCTCCTATTGTCCCAGTTCTCGTTGCGCGGTTTTTTCGAGGCATCCGCTTGGTACGCAGTGTCTTCGGGTTGTCGCTTCTGCCCCTGGTAAGGATCCTCAGGAGGGGGAGGGGGTTTGTCAGGTGGCGGAAGGGGAGGGGGTTGAGCTACACTGGGGGGAGGAACAACCGTGGGAGCACCTCCTGCACTGCCTATCGGCAACATCGAGTTCATTGAGGCTTGGTACTGGAATATAAAAATAAACAATGTTGAATACTGGTACTAGTGTATTTTGCTTCATTTTGTGAAGGGCTAATAGGCACATTTATATTTAGTATATGATATTTAAGCAGTTTTGTTACAGTCCCAGTACCGTATAAGAATATATTTACACATGAACTTGGCAAGGATCACTACTGGGATGAATTTTTTTTTGAAGTCAACATATAAAAACATAATTATATCATTTTACTGGCACAAGGAAGGCAAGCATCCATAAATTAAATAGTCATCATTGGTAAGCCTATGTTGTTTTTGTATAATATTATACAGTATATATATTTTTTTAATAACTTATTATGGGTCTGTTAAACCTAACCTGCTTCTTATAATCTCAATTGAATATGTCTCGTTTTTCATTCAGTCTAGCAAAGCTTATACAACAGTACCGGTAATCAAAAGCTACATGCTAGTCTGTTTTAACTAATGCCTAGTGGACACTCATATTTTAAATCAATGTTCATCAACATTTTAAATAGAGACTAACAATTTGCAGGTTGAAAAAAATGTGAAAATAACAGTACCTTGTCTCCGTATTCAGACTGCCATTGTTGGTATTGTTGTTGCCATGTTTGCCACTGTTGCCAGTGTTGTTGTTGTGCTTCCAACTGCTGTTGTGCAAGTTCCTTGAAAGGAAAAATATGTGATTTGATTTTGGTATTTTAAGTTTATGCTAATGCAGGTAGGTAGTTAGCAAATCAGTTCTTTCAAGTCCGGCTTGAGACTTTAGTACCGATACCAGTACATTTAATACCCATAGTATTTATTCATCCCTACAATATGTTTTCTCATGTTGAGAAGATTCCTTGGTAAGTTCTTACGTAAATATGCCATATATGTAACCAATCATTTATAGGGAAAAAAGGTGTGAAACATCAATCTTTGGTGTTTACAGGTTTTGTTTGGGTTACAAGCTTCTCCTTCGTATCTTGATAATTTAGCATTTGTCCTTTCACTGAAAATGTCACTGTAACAGTGTTTTTCGCGACTGTTCTAGTTGTCGCCAACTTTCGTTCAATTCGAAAGATAAATAACCCTTACTGGTACTGGAAAATGTACGCATGGCGCGTTTGCTTTTGTGTCTATTACTTTCAGTTGGAAAACACTACCTATCTTGCATCCGACATGTGTGGCTGTGACAAGGCAAACTACTTTCTTTCTTTTCTCAGTAGGCTTATTACGAAGTTTACCATACAAATTATAATTTGAATGGCATTTATTTTAAAATATATGAGGCTTACACAAGTTTTTCAAAACCAGTGTTTTTGGGGCGTTTCACCAATTTTTTCCTAAAAATGATCAGTTACATAGGCCTATATTGACCAATTTTTCAATTGAAACTAGTTCTTCTAATCTGGTCCCCTAAAGAAATATCTAGGCTACTAAAGGGGTTCCACTCTAGTGTGTAGACCTAATTCCAGAATGCATCAGACACTCTCCTTAGATAATTTGTTGTTTTATACTTTCAATCAGTTAATCCTTGCTCCCAAGTAGTATATATATGCCTAAAGTAAGCCTCGGCCTATATCACTGGTGAACAAAATTAGTAAATGATATGAATACTGGTAGGCCTACAGTACTAGAAAAGTGTCTATAGGTCTATATATACTTCGGCCAGAGGTCAAATAAATGTCTTTGATATACCGGTATACTCAACAGTGACGGGTAGCATACAAAGGCCTACTGCAGGCTAACAATGAATATTACACAATAGGCCTACTTGTATCTGCAAAAGGTGGTCATCTACCAATATAACAAAAATAAATTCATGACGTAGGCCTAGCTGTGATAGGTTAAATTTATTGTTGAAGTTGTAAAGCAATTATGTAATGACTAATTTTTTTACCATCTAGTCGAGAGACGACTTTCTTCTTTTGTGGATACAAGTACGCATACCAAACTGATATTCTTCTGGAAGCTACAGTGGCACCGTATCGTGACTTTTAGATAGGTACCAGTTGAATAGATTACTTGAATGTAGGACTACGTAATTGAATTATCATGCTGTAAAAGAGATGGCACTTACTGGAGCAACTGCTGGCACAGCACCTCCGTAAAACTGTTGGTATCCCATCTGAGGTTGTGCCATGTTCGGCACTACAGGCATGCCAACACCAGCGTAGCCTTGCCCGGCTGCATAACTGGCAGCTGCAGCAGCCTGGGCTTGCGTGGTGTCCCAATTCCATGCTTGCATTTTGTCTTCGGAATGCTAAACAATAATGCACGGTGCTGTGTCGCTAAAGGAACTGTTGGGTACACCGTCAATAAGCATGACAATGTTCAAGAGAAAAATATTGTAAAAAAGTAGACCACTAGTGTGTAGGCTAGTTCACTAACTGTAGGCCTGTAGAAATATCTAGCATTATGCAATGTTAATTAAAGTAAGCTAGTTGTAGTAGCTGGAGGCATTGCTGGAGGTAAGCAGTAGGACAGAAGTTTCCCAACTTTGCCTTTTGGTCGCACCACAATCCACCACAAATAGTAAGATTTAATACAAGGCCTCGTAGACAGGCTTAGGCCTATATATGTTACAAACCAATTGTTGCAAAAGATCTGGTTGGGCAGCATACAGTGAATATATATATATATATATATATATATATATATATATATATATATATATATATATATACTGGAAATATATATCACTTCTGTGGTTTGTGGACCTTGTGACATCATTGCAGTCAACTAGGATTTATAACAAATACCTAGTCGAAGACCAATTCAGTGGGTTTTCATCATTACCATCATCAACGATTAGGGAAGAAGTGCCATATAACATATGAGATAAAATCAATACCTTCATCTAAAACTCTCAATGTCAAGTCCTCATTGCTTATTATGAAGCAATTCAAACAAGCAGTGAAAATAATTAATATTGATGCACCCACTAGAAATTAAAATTAATGAGTCCATCAGCCAACAGGTGAGCTACCTAACAGAGCAAAGTGGCTCAGAGGTAAAGCCCAAATTTTTTCGGCTGAATTCAAGGTTATACTCTAGGCTGTGGTCAAAATAACACATTGAGCCTAGCCTAGAGCTGATCCCATTGTAGATGAACATTCAAGCAACGTTCTAGGCCTACGCCAGCAAATCAATGAAGTAGGCCTAGGCCTAGAGGTTCTGCACAATAATGGTGCTTGGGTATGCAGATTAATGTGAACATTACTGTATGGATAGCCCTAGGCATATAGGCCGGACGCTTTGATCGAGTCATAGGCCTAGCCAAGGTAGGACTAGGCCTAGGCTAGTGCCTAGGCCCTACTAGGCTATCATACAATCTCAGTAGGCCTAGAATAGCCAGCAGTAGCATAGCCAGCAGTAGCAGTAGTACCTGTAAGGATGTATAGGCCTATGTACTCAGTACCAGTAGGCACTATAGGCTTACTCAGGGGGCTAAGGAACTGCTCTGAGGCTGGTCCACACAGGTCTAGGCTATATAGGCCTAACCTACTCAATGGTGTAGGCCTAGTCTGTACAATATAGGTCTACAGACTAGGCCCTAGGACTCTTTATGTACTAACCACGTAATACCAGATTTACCTAGGGCACAGACTCTGTTCCAGTGAGTCTTGGAAGGCCTATGTGCTTAAATAGTAACCCAGCCAGACCGGTGTAGGGCGCTGCGCGTAGGCCTAGCTAATGGATGCCAATGCCTGGCTAGACCTTGCTTGGCAAATACTGCAGGTTCAACAAGAAATAAGAGAATATGCATATGTGGCTTGAGTCTGAGAAATTGAACCAAATTGTACTTACATTTACAGGTGAGTTCAATACGTGGACGAATGGGTAGACACAAATTGTTACTATCACTTGATTATTTTCTCGCGTAACACCAACTCCATTTTATCACCACTGCCTTCTGAATCTGTAAATCGAAAAATATGATCGCGAATTCCCGATGTTCGCAGTTCGCGATCTTCAAAATTCAACATTTCAACTTCCGTAACTCAACCAACCTAACCTCATACTTTTTGGCACCAATCACAAAATTCACAGTTTACAACACATGTCTTTGGCTACAAAATACTTGCTATCAAACATGAAAAAGCTATACAACCAAAATGTTAACAAATTTCTTCATAATGTCAAGGTAAATATTTTCTTCACTTTCCGAGACAAACATGTTTATTTAACCTAACATACTTCATAAGTGCAATGCTAATAATTTTCGTTCTAATGTTATGTCCATAGCAACAGCGGATATTAATATGGAAGAATTACAAATACATTTTATCCCCATGTCCTCACATAGGAGGCATGTCCCTACTCTTGTATACTGCAAGCTGCGATGATAAACTCAATATAACTGTATGTATTTGTACTGCATTCATCATTATGGTATTAATCATCATTAACTGCACCACATTTATTAACATGCATTCCATTTCTACTGCAGAGCCTGGAACCAGAAACGTTGACTCATGGATACCTAATTAAGCAAAGCTTGATCAAACAAGTTGATGCTGCAACACAGCTTCTAACCCTGACTGTCATAGCTGTCTTGGATACTAATGAAAAGTATAGGTAAAATTGGATATAAAATATTCAAAACCTTATTTGTAAACCTAGCTAGCTGGACCTCATTCATTGTGAAAATTTTCCCAAAATGTTCTCAAAAAATGACGTTTTTAATTATTACCTTGTGCGTAGGGCTCTGCCAAATTCTGAAACAATAAAGTAAAGTAGACCGGAATTTCAAAAGTGTTGGGCCACTCAAACGATGATATTATCGAAATATTATTGTCATTATTATTATTATATGTTGTGCCATTTTTTGTATTATTGTAATCAATATCACTCCAAAGGCCAGACCAGGGTCTATAAGTATTGGTCTTGTATCAAAGCTATTTCGGCTGATACCAACAGTTCTGCTAGTTCCATCAAAATCCGTGCAGAATGCTAGGTGAAAAGAGGGCAGTGGGCCACACCAAATGTTCGTCATTGCTGGCGGCAAGACGTCAACTGGACCACGTGACTGGCCTCTTTTTACCCAGCGTTCTGCATGGATTTTGGTGGAACTAGTAGCACTTTCAGTATCAGCCTTCCATCACACGGAGATAGCCCTAATAAAGACCTATAGATACTCATAGACCAAGGGCTAGACCAACTTCATTATTAAAATGAAGAGTTCATATTCCTAAAACCAAATTTCAACTTGAAAGCCCATTATTCTGAAAATTCTGTTGGCTAATTTTTTTTTTTGATTCTCAATAGAACTAGCTCAGAAATGGTTCCACAGTGTACATCATTTTAGGATAGAACTAAGCCTAGGGCCACATAGGTATAATATTCAGCAAATATCAAAAAGCAATTTAGCAAATTTCTTTGGGAAATTGTCAAGTTCAAGATGTAGCACTGGGATGAATTCATTTAATGATGTCATACTTGAAACTTGCCTACTTTAACGTCGACTTGAAATTTGATTGTATTTATGTGGGTAATTTGACTATTTTTCAGAAGGAAGTAAATAAGATTTGTGTGCAATATCATAGATAAAGTACTAGTATCTAGCCTAGATAGGCAACGACGTTATCATTATAACGACATTTCCTTAGTGAACACAGTATTCATACCGGTAGCAGAATTACCAACCATGACAATTTACACATTTCTTCCAAGATCTGTAGACTGTTTTAACCAGAGCTCTGCCACTCTATCCCTTGAGGATATTGATTTAGGCCCTACTCAATTACAAAATCAACAATATTTTTCCTTGCAGAATAACGCTGGAAAAACTTATTGCACTAACTGAAGAAGGTTTACAAACAATAAACATGTCATCCTACCAAGACGTAATTTGGGAACAGGTAATTGAATTCCGAAATGAAATGGATGACCTAAAGAAAACACTATTGGTAAGTACTATTGTTACATTCTCATACATTACATAAGGTCTTTCGGAAAAAATATTTCAATGTCTTTAATTGAATTTCTCAGTTACATTGGCCTAAGTCAACATGGTCATATATTTATGTGCTCAGTGGTATGGTAGACCTAACTCTATGTTTAATAGATACCATAGGTAGACAGACCTAGATTGGTCCTTATTTGTCATTGACTGTCAGCACACAGCTGACTAATGATTTAGCCCAATCAATTGAGCCTGGAAAAGGTTCAAATATTTCCCATTCATCACGATTCTCTGAATAGTTCTTGTCAAAACAGTTTGAAATACAAAAAATGCCTACCATAAATCTCATTTATTCACACTGCGTTCGTCACTGGCTTAGATTTGCAGGCACACCCTTCCAAACTATTTTGGCCTGTTCATCACACATTACAGATCCAATTTGACAAGGCCAAATTGCAACTTGGGTGGAGCTGGAACTCGATAGTTTTCG
Organism: Brachyptera risi; assembly: GCA_964007535.1. Classification (NCBI taxonomy): domain Eukaryota; kingdom Metazoa; phylum Arthropoda; class Insecta; order Plecoptera; family Taeniopterygidae; genus Brachyptera; species Brachyptera risi. The sequence goes on along the minus strand of OZ023331.1, from coordinate 31,171,650 downwards.
TTTAAAATCAACACGTTTTGCATGATGTTGCCATAAATGACGTCCACAATTCCGAGGGTTGGGTACAAGGGGGCGGGAGTAACACTATGTGACATCCACATTTACACAACGTTTACTAATTTCTTCAACGTAGTTTCTTTCAATTTTTAGAAAAATCAGTTGATGCCACATAATTTGTATGAAATTGTATTTTGAATGCATTTACGTAGATGGCTGTGAATGTTTTCATCTTTGTAATTGAACTTCTTTCCTTTTTTCCTAAAATCTGTACAGAACACTAGGTGAAAAGAGATCCGTGGGTCACGCTCTACGCATGCGCGCACCAAATGTACCGTACGTCATTGTTGGCTGCAAGACGTCGGTTGTCAAGCGACAACTCGACCTCGTGACTGGCCTCTTTTCACCTAGCATTCCGCATGGATTTTGGTGGAACTAGTAGCACTATTGGTATCAGCCTCCGAGCGCACGGAAATGGCCCGATACAAGACCTCTCGATTCTAGACCATGGTCTAGACTATGAGTTTTAATAGTTTAGTTCTGTCAAGTTTATTGCATTGAATCTCTCACATGTAAATTGCTTCGGTTTAGCAAAGTTTAGGGCTAGCCTCCGATACACTGGACATAACGAACACCAAAAAAAATACCCTAAATTTGTGTGACATCATTTATGGACAGCCAACACATCGGACTGATTCGATTTAGATAAACCGTTACCAGACAGTGTGATAACTGATAAATATAATCATTGTAACATATAAATTGGTAGGGCCCATAGGCCTACAATGAAAAATTGTGAGGCTCACTCTAACGATCGCTCTTTCACATATTTGTATTGTGTACAGTGCATCCAGTTGTTTCTTTCAAAAAAGTAGAAGATGCCCCCAATATTATTTTAAATTGCCGGTAATACGGTACCGGTATCAGTTTTTTTATAATTGGCGTTGTACTATAGGTAATTATATTAGACCCTAACTGTTGGACGTGTACGTGGTACTTGTCAATAAAATAAAATAAAACGGACTAAAAATATTAACAATATTTCCAGAGCACTTCAGCTCTCGTCCTCAGGTTGTTGAAGGTTGTTGATTATTCAACAACCTGAGGACGAGAGCTGAAGTGCTCTGGAAATATTGTTAATATTTTTAGTCCGTTTTATTTTATTTCATTGACAAGTACCACGTACACGTCCAACAGTTAGGGTCTAATACAGTTCTCGTGGTACACTACTTCGTTATTTATTATAGGTAATTATATTTTAAACGGTACACTGAGTTCACACTCAACACAAGTGTGAAAAATTTGTAAATGAACAAAATACATGCTATGGCCCGGATTGTACCGTATTGATCTGAATATAAGCCGACCCCGAATATAAGTCGACCCCCCAAACTTTCAGATCAGTAATTAATTGAAAAAAGAGTTTCTCTCCTTTTCCACGTAAATCATCGGTCTTCCTGGGTAGAATTTGGTCAATTTCGTATTGCGTGCAAGAGAAAGCTATGTCACCGGCCGAAACGACTTGTGAGAAATCGTTGAGAGGTGCCTCACGCAATCGTCATTATATGGGCGGCTTCGATTGGCGCTCGGCCGTCTCGAGTCGTACGACCAAAACAGTCTCGTGCTTGACAATGTTAGACCACACACGTCACGACTCACGCAGAAGCGCGTCGGCGTAGTAGACTAGTAGGATGACAGACGCCGTGCTTATGTTTATAACTGTGCGGTAATTAAAAATGATGAAAATTGAGAAAATGATGCTTCATGATAAAACATTTATGAAACATATTTTTAGTGGAATATCTGGCAGTTTCTAGTCCATTTAGTTGATATTAGTGTGCGGATGTAGTAAGCCTAATTAAAATGAGCAAAAAAACGTATTTTTGACCGATTATAGGCCGAGATTCGCATATAAGCCGAGGGCGACTTTTGGGCTTGAAATTTCGAGAAAAACCCTTCGGCTTGTATTCGGGACAATACGGTATATGTATACTGTACTGGTAACTGTGTTTATAGATTATATTTGATAAGGATAGTCTCTTGTTTCCATGTATAATGTATCATTTTCACCTATTTGGGTACCTATGTTTATTTGAGAATATTTCCTCTAAATCTATTTATAAGTCATGTTTCCAATGATCCGGAAATGTTTGTTGCATAAGGAAATTTACGTGGGTTATGGCCTGGTTGGTGGTCGCTACATTTTCCTAGACACTGATTAAATGCCGTACATTTTCAAGTGTTTTACTCTGGTTTTAGGAGTTGAGCACATTCATGGAGTATGTCGAGAAAACGGCCACGTCCGCCGCCGAGACATCATTTCTCGCCGGAGCCGAGTATGCAAGCACAGCCATGTGCGAGAGGATCAACTCAGCACAGCAACAGGTAGGTATTTTTATTCGTGGGTTTGTCGCAAGTCTATTGGGATTTCTGTACCTCACGGCTCGTTTGATTCTACACTGTCCAAATTAGCATTTGTGTCTAGTAATTGTGTAATGATTGGATGTCAAATCCACAGTGCCCTTGAATTGACCAGAAGGCTGTGCACAGAAGCTAGTTTGTAGTTTACAAAAAATCATTTCAGTCAAATTTCTTCGGTTTCGATTGAAATTGAACCAACTTTGACGAAACGATTTTGGGCCGAAAGACGCCATCTTAATTCGGTCACGTTCTGAATTGTGACTGGGCTAGAGGGAATTTTGGTCCAAATTTGTGTCGGGTGACAAAAATCTTGCTCGAGGCCTACAGATGATCTTTCCACAAAAATGACAACAATCTTCCAATCTATACTAAAAACTTGTGCCAAATTGTGAATTTACTATATAATCTCTTGCAGATGCGTGTCGAACTGGATAAGACAAAACATCTAGAAGAAGAGTTGCTCAAGATCCAAGAGTCGCACGTTTATAAGGCTTCTAAATTCGACAAGAATAAAAAGGGATCAAAATTTACGCAAATTGTTGACCAACTGACAAAAGAAGAACAGTGAAATTGTGCGGCTATGTTTCATTATTGGAGTTCAGAGACATTATTCAGGTTAAACTTGTACTGCATAGCTAAGCTACAAACAGTAGGCTTACTGAATTTTATCAATAGACCAGGAAAAATATGGTGTTTTATTTTAAGAATATAGAAAGCCTGTTTCCATTCAGAGAAAAATGAGTTGGATTTTGTTTTGTGTACTAGACTAATTAATCTATTTCACAGCCTAACAAGTTTTGAAGTTTTCTTTGTCATTATTCATGGTTTCATGACCATATTTGACTTTAGGAGGGCTGGTTTCAACACATGATGTTCTGGTAATGAAATGCCCCTGCCAATAGCTAGGTTATATGGGATATGCTTATGCATGAGCAGGTGATAATGAAACTACAAAGTGATAAGTGAAAAGACATTTACAAAAACCCATTCTATTTGCAGGACTTGAATCCATGCCCAATGTGACTTCAGTTTCTAAGGCAGCACCTTAGTTGAGGAGGGTAGCTTAAGGTTTAAATTGCTAGATAGTTCATTGCAATGTTGAAATGACAATCGGAAAAAATAGAGATAGGTCTACATTCAAATTTTGTGTGTAGAAAAGTACAAAAGCTTATTTATTTCATAAATTTAACAAACTATTTACTACATGTTAACAATCTAGACAGTCTGTTTCAGATATTGAATGTTTAGATCTGTACTTCAGAACGTGAATGAATATCATAAAATATCTAATTGGCAGTAACTAGTATCACGTGACTGGATCTGGTAAACTTGCCATCAAGTCATCAACCAATGACGCTTCAAGAGTTGATGCTTTTGGTGCTGCCGTCCCAGATCGTTGAAACCAATTAACTCCACCTCTCCAACCCCTTCTACAACCGCGACCAAAACTGAACGGCTTAAACTGCGCGACTTTCTCCTTGACCACATTCTCATCCATACTTTCATCGGTCAGCATTTGATTCTCACCAGCATCGGCGTTCTTCTTTTGTCCCTGTTTCTTATATTTCTTTTTTGCTCCCGCTATTCTGTTTGTTGATGTTTCTGCACCTGTATTGGTTTCCATGGCATCCGGATGGTCGTCACCCAATGACGGTGGTGGTTTCTTCTTAACAGAGTTTTGTTTGCGGGCATCATCAAAACGAAAGTCGTGGGGGAATTTGTGATCTGCGATGCAGTGATTGCGACGCTCGAGCGAGTTAGCAAACTTGGAAGCACAGTCTTCAACGTAGCAGGAATACTAGAAGTTATCAGACAGGAAATGTCAAGGCATTGCATACATTAATCATTTCTCTCTTACAATAATACAGTGTTTGTCTCAATATAATTCTCGGTAGTATATTTGATTACGAGTTTGACAGGTAGGCAAATGTAGGCAACTAGGCCCTACTTTTAAAGTGAAAAATTTTGCCTAGGGCAGAAAACTTGAAAAGTAAAAACGAAAAAAGCAAAAATGCCTATAGCTTTGCCCAAGATGTCTAAATTTTTTTATTACCGTAGTTCTTGAGCCCTAGGCCTATTTCATCATTAAAAACTGTTGAATTACGGCTTCTTCATGTGACGCATGCAAAAGGAGAACATGTTGTTTTTTTACGTTTAGATGAGCGGCTAGATGTAGGCCTATTATTTTTTTGCTGGACAAAATAATACTTCTATCCGATAATTTGGCTGTAGCATAACACTATAAACTCAATGGCTGTAGACCACCCCCAAAAACCATGTTTTCCTCTTACGTGCATCACAAAAAAACGGCGTACTTCAACAGCTAATTTAATGGTGCAAAATTGGGCTGTAATCATTTACAGTCATGTAAAGGTAACACAAAAACCAGGGGCAATACACGGCAAAGTAGTTTTCTGAACCTGTAGGCCTATCTGTTATGCTATAGCTCGTCTTTTTGGCAACAAAGAATTCTCGAGTCTTGACGACAGTCAGCACTAAGCCATTTGATAGTAGAATCACGTAATCCAGCCCAAAATGAATTGTCGAAGAGTTTTCGCAAATTCGTTGTAGGCAAATTTGTCATCATAATCTTAACTCAATAAGTACAAGTGATAGACTGGACACTGAATGCAGCAATGGTATATAGTGACAGGTTGAAAAATTATTATTCACCTTCATTCAACTCTTTGCTCATGTCAGATGGTACATTCTTTATGCCCGAAGCGATAAATACTTCTAACACAATAAAGTTTGACACTCCAATCGATTCTAAGAAACAGAAAACTTCTTCAAAGTCTGTAAAAAGTCCTTAGGCCTAAATTAGGCCTGAAAAGTCGCTAAAATTTTTTCAGACATGTTTTGGCCCTGTTTTACTCCTATTTTGTCCGTTCAATATCATTCAGTTTTTGGCCCTGTTTCGGCTGTTTTTTTTTTTTTTTTTTTAAATATTACAATTAACAAAATTCACATCGCTAATCCACAAAGCCTTATAAGGGCTTGACTGTGGCAATGACATAAATAAAATAACTCTATGAAACACACAAAAAATGAGTTGAAAAGCAGGGAAAAAAGTAGGCCTACAACCTAAAATTATGAGAGAAAACGAGACATGTGCGAAGTTAATCAATTGAAGAAAGAAGTAAGCACACAAGAGTTACTGTGAAAAAATGCTTGCGCAAAAACCAGAAATTCACACTTGCGCATTTAAGATGCGATAACATAGAGAGAAAAAACAGTTTCTAGAAAAAGCATATGCCTACAACGAAAAGATTCAACCTTGTTCTGAAATTACTCACTCAAAAAATATAATTCATAATTGAGACTAGAATAAACCATTACTCATGATTGGAAAAACCTTCTTTCATAACAATAATACATATAGGGAGGAAGTTACGGTAACTGTAATTAAGAGTTGAAGAGTAACCATATTTTAATTTCGGTTTTGATATTTTTATAGGGCCTACTTTGTTAAATGCCTTAAAATGAATGGAACTTTAGTAAAAATTATTGGTACTGAATACGGTACTCGAGACTTCTTTTGCCGTATTTATTGTTGAATTGAGAAATTTTGAAGTTATTCAACATTCTGGATCTAGTATTTGCTGAATGATCCACAATATTTTTAAATGAATCATCGAAATAATATTTGAGAGTAAATTTGTAGTCAAATACGTCGTTAATTGGTAAAAAATTACAATGGCGAAATAATCTTTTGATATCATATGAATTCTCTTGTCTAACATGACAAGAAGTAATTACTTTTAATTATTTTTGTTTGAAGAGATACTGAGCATGACAAGGTCGAATAGGAAGCATTACCCCAGGCTAAAATACCGTAGGAAATGATAGATTCCACGAGAGCTGAATACACAGTGCGTAATAATTTGAAAGGCATATGTTTCAAGTTGAATCATTTGAACGTGCAAGATCTGAGTTTATTACATAAAATGTTGATATGCGGCTTCCAAGGGCCCTATGCAGCCGTGTCTTTCTGCAGACTATTTGCCTAGATCTATGTACGGCCATGTTTCGTCCCTTGAAACTCAATTGTCCCTGTTTCGGCTGTGTTATTTCAGTGAGAAGTACCAGTACCCAGTTAAATTGACATCTCTAGTTCTGGAGCAAAAGTCTTGAACTTGTTAATTGAGCGTCACTCCTAGGTCTACCAAATACATTTGAAGTGTTTCATTTTCCTACAAATACTCCTGCCTACCATTGGTTTCCTCTCTGCTTGAGCCTTGAAGAACGAATCATGTGTCTCTGACAAGTGCAAGTCCAACAGGTGGGGTGACGGTAACCGCTTCTTGCACTGCGCACAGTAGTAACGATGCAATGAGTTATAGTGAAGATCAAACTCGTATACAGAGTCGAACATAAGCGTGCAGCCGGGCACATTGCAGGGGAAGCGAGTGAACCTGTATAATACAAGATTAATGCTGAATCAATATGAACTATCTTGATAGGACAACTTTAATTGCAGTGTGATTGGTTTTGATTTGGCAATACAAACTAATCAGTAAATGTTATTCTTGACGATATGGTTAATGTCCACACAAATTTTAGCATATTGAACCAAGAGTTCTAAAACTTGGGCAAAGCAATAATGTGTGACCGATATCAGGAACAATTGCTATAATATTACAATTTTTTTCATATCAATATTATTCTATCCAACTAGGCCTAGTGCACAAACATCACACACCGTGCATTACAAATGTAGGCCCTACTATTGTCAGCTGTTATTAGAAAGCTTGTTGTTGTTGACAGCTGTTAGAAATCGTCTGTTTTAATTTTGTAACAGCATCTTTGATCCTATTCCCTTATTAAAAATATTGTGTGGCCGTGGAAAGCTCGGTATTTTAGGAGATATATCGATATTTAATCCCACAAAATCAATTCAAATGGACTTTACGCTTACAAAATGGCGGCACATCGTAACTAGGCACTCGAAACTATGAAGAATCGTCGGAACACCAAAGCGTCAATGGTATAATGGCGGCCGGCCGGAATGTGATTGCAAGCCTGGCCGTGAACCGAACGGAGGGGGCCGGAAACGAAAGCGAAGTAATTTTTCACAAAATCATTTGTACCGGTAGTGAATTTCTGAAGGATTTTGACTGATAAAAATATGACATCCACATCTCCTTTTGCTTAGGTACACACCCTATCGATGAAGTGAGCTAAACAGCTGTACAACAAATTCTTGAGTTGACAGTCAATAATATAGTGGCCGGAAACCGCCCCGCTGACCCTAGTAACCAAAACTCATAAATACAGAAGCATACTTCAATTGCAAACTTGGTCATAACTTTGCAATTTGGCCAAATGAACAATGCTGTAGGAATACACATTCAATGTAAAATGATAACTACCTACGTTTCATGGCAAAGTTCTTCGTCGTCAATGTCAAACACACCAAGTCTTCGCCAAGCTTGACAAACATCATCTCCCTCGGCAAAGAATGGATCATCAACCTGTCGACGACCACTGCCAATGGCTAACAGAATCTCTTGAAGCGTTGTCATTTTAAATGTTCGGGTGTTCTATTACTAAGCATACTGAAACAAGTAAGAGACACTCTCCCATTAAGTATAGAGACTCTACACACTCTTCAGGCATATCTCATTGAAAATGCCTATGTCAAGCAACAGTCAATGGCCTAAAGACCCACAATAATGAAGGTAGGCATTATTAAATTGTCTACTTTATAGGTCATAAAGAGCACACTATATAATGAATGTTATCACAAGCCTGAAATCAATCGGCAGTTTACTGAAAGTTTCACAACTTGAGCCTTTATCTCTCCGAAATAAAGCCACCTGTAGCTGCATATATGGGTGACCAATATCACAGACTACAATCGGTAGATAGCTATAATCCTAGGGTTATGAACATCTAGGGCTAGCCTAGGCATCTAAGGCTGGGCCTATGCCCTGACCCAACGATCATAGGCGCATAGCCATCTATAATAGCTTGATCTAATCAAGTTTTGAGGTTAGAAAATCTAAATGAGATATTAGAACACTTGTCGTGAACAAATATATTAATGACAGCTGGGCCTATGACGAGCGAAAGAATAACCTCTAAAGTCTCATAATGTAGGCTTAGATATAGCCTAATTGATTGGAGGAAACGAATAAAACTTCACAAACTACTTACTTCAAATCAAATTTGTCACAAATTTAGTTCCAAATCCAACGAAAACAACAAATACAAGAGTACAACGAATGTCCCCGCACTGCGCATGTGCAAAAGTATTCAGGAATGTTGTAGAAAAAAATAGTCTTTAATGGAGACTTTCAATTAACTTCATAATTAAAAATTATATGTACCGGTATTCTATTTTGCCATTAAAATATTACGTATTAAAATGATAATATTAAAATACATTATCCCCATTCAATACATTTCCATAGGCCTATGTTATATGATTAATTAATTATAAAATAATCATTAAGCTATTTACATGCATTAGGGGATTATAGTAAATACATTTTATTACAAAAAAATATCCTGAAAAGAGTTATAATTTTTTTAAAACAAAAGTACATTAAGAACACATATTTACTTTTCACATAATATCAATCATTTTAATTCCAAAAAAGATACAAAATTGGTCAATTCTATTTTTATGAAGGTATATATTTACAAAATAGTAATACATTATAGAAAATATGTACAGATTAATTTTACTCTCATCTATAGTATATTTGATGACTTGACTATTTTATACGCTTTTTCCCCTGAGACAATAATATGGTAGTTTATTAAAATCACCATGTTGAGTATTTCTGTACAGTCTGTCTCTCCACATTCAACACATATCACTTCATTATTCATTATCATTACAACACATTATACAACACAACCATCAAGGAGACTGAACTCGTTTAATAAAGTATAGATAGTAAATCCTCGGTAACAATCATCTAGCTGTTGTAAAGTAAGCACCGCAATTTTGCAGTCTCGTTCCTCAATGCTGCCAACTCATATTTCAGTTTCATGTTCTCCTGTTCCAGAAATGCAGCTCGTATCGCAATCTCATCTTCTTTGTGTCTTCTTGCATCTCTTGATCGCTTGGCAGCTTCATTGTTCTTCCTCCTTCTTTCCCAGTATGCTGCATCTTTGCCTTCTTCTGGGCTACCATTCAGGTTGAACAGGTCAGACGAAGAGGGAGGTTCCGGACTGACTGAACGCTTCATATTGGAACGGCTCTTGTTACCACCGGATGATCCTCCTCCAGAAGCATGAACCTGGAATTAAACGCAAACATTATAATTAGCAGGTGTCTAGGATATGCATGTCATCACATAAACACATTACATTATCATCACAGTTATCACGACTATCTAAGAATGAGACAAGTCAGTATAGGTTCTTATCAATTCCACTTCAATTTACCTCTTTGCAAATACAACAAAGTAAATGATTCTTGAGATGCATGTAACAAATTCATCATTGAAGATTGGCTTGGGAGAATTTTGAATATTGTGTCAAAAAATAACCTGGTGACATGTCAACGTAATAAATAATAGTTTCATGAAATATTTACTTTCAATCACAGTAGATCAATTTCTCATTTCATGAATTAATTTATTTTTCAATAAATTTGAATCATTCACCATTGCAGTAACGTGATGAAATCAATCTGGTTGATATAAAGCAATTGAAATACTCAGTCTTAAATTTGAAAACTTCATTATCAACTTGTACTATTTGCAGTGGAAAAAGGCAGGCCCCGATACAGGCAAGGGCTGGTAAGGCTGAATCCTGAGGGGGCGCAACAGCTTTTGGGGGGCACTCTCCAGGTTTTTCTGTTTTTTGTTTCAAATAGAATTAAATTGTATCAAAAGAAATGAAAATGAAACACAAAATTACGTTATGGATAAAAGTACAACCAAAAGTATTGAAAACGTATTCTCATCTGTTGTACTTTTCATACATTGATTGGTTAACCTGCATATCAGATAGGAGTGTGTTGCATGGATGAATAGCTATGACTCATACCGATTAAATATATACCTATTATGATTGTATTTTCGAGTCTTTTTGAAATATCTCTGAAGGAATACCGAAGTTCACGAGGTGAATAATATATATATATATATATATATATATATATATATATATATATATATATATATATATATATATATAAATATATATATATATATATATATTTATATATATATATATATATATATATATATATATATATATATATATATATATATATATATATATATATATATATATATATATATATATATATATATATATATATATATATATATATATATATATATATATATATATATATATATATATATATATATATATATATATATATATATATATATATATATATATATATATATATATATATATATATATATATATATATATATATATATATATATATATATATATATATATATATATATATATATATATATATATATATATATATATATATATATATACCTAAGCCCCCTATAGGGCTAGTCCCCTCGAAAGTATCGTAAGTCTTAGTATAGTTATGTCGAAGAAGTAATACCTCGGTAGCTTAGTGTTAGAGCACCTGCCCGGCAAGCAGAAGGTCCCGGGCTCGAATCCCGGTCGAGGTGTATCTTTTTCGACATAACTATAAAATCCCAAATATATATATATATATATATACATGGGTCTATATATAAATATATTGTATGCTTGCTTATAAAAAAGTATAGTCATGAGTGCTTCTGTTGGGTTTACATTAGAAGTATAAAGTATGTGCAAATTAAAACTAAAATAGAATACTCAATATAGTTGCAAAATCAATATTTTTCAAGGAATTTTTTTTCATAATTTACACATAATTAATCAATACTCATTTTTACAATTATATCATGACAATATATTCGATTGAATCAATTTCATAAATTCAAGAGGTTTGATAACACCAAAGAAAATATAGCAGAATACCTTTTAAAAAAATGAGAATAATGATAACAATTCATTAAATTAAATTGAAACTCTTTTACACAAAGCCTGGGAAGGCTTATCTTTGGGTTGAAAATAATAAAGAATAGATTTTATATGTAAAGTTCAGTATGATGTGAGAAAGGAATAAGTCTAGTGCCAAAAAGTAGGGTGTTTAGACTTAGAGTGAAACTAACAGAATAATTTTGAAAACTATAGAATACTATGAGAATAATATATGGAATAATATTATTCATATATGAATGATTATGTGAATAATAATAATAATAATACAATTCAAAAAATTCAACGATCAGTTTTATTAGAGACATCTAGAATAGTTCGGAAAGTGTTAAGTCTAACGCAATGATTAATTATGAATGCTATGTATGTAATTTTTTCACCCGTAGTGTGATAAATGTTTCCATGTACTTGTATAATGAGAATGAAATAAATGAATTTAATAATAATGATATCATATTGTTCATTGTCATATTGAATCCTTTTACAGTCCGTCTGGGACGAATAAGGGTGAAACGAATAAGAGAATAAGAGTCCAGTCAGTACATTATGATGGATTGTGCAGACATTTTTATCTCTAGTTTATTATGGTATCAACTGAAAATAAATATAAAATACAAATAATAATTAAGGTGAAGCTTCCTACAACTATGCTAGACATTATAGGTCCAAGTTAGGTACATAGATATGTGATGAGAAAAGAGTGAAAATTAGTATCATTCATCAGTAATGTTGAGTTACGAGCTGAAATACTTTGACGTGTCAGTTGTCACAAGCTTTTCATATTGCCCGAAAGATTTTTCACAATTGTGACACAATCCACAGTCTAACACATTTTAAAAATAAGTCTTTACTCTCATCATCGTATAAGGGTGCTGAATCATGCTCAGACTACGGGCGCTAGATTCTTCAGTCTGGTCATGCAATTGGTACACTCTTATGTTTGGATGTAGTAGCCTATTTCAGTTTTTTGATCTTCATTCCATAGAAATAGGCCTAATTAACATAAATGATGAATCTAATTCATATCGACTATTGATAAATTTACCTGTTCTAGCATTCTCCTTCTGAATTCCGTATATGCCTCGTTAGACCCATTACCGAGAAAAGAATCTGCTGTCGAAACACCGACGGATAACGTTAACGGATCCTTTGGATATGCCTTGAATGGCCGAGTGATTTTGTTTCGAGTGTTGTTGAGTATCTGGGGCATTGAAGGCATCATCGGGTATTGTTGAAGACCAGAGACGATCATGCCCATGTTAGGGGGGGTGGTGCGGTGGTGGAGAGGGGAGGTGCGTTGATTGCTGGAATCAGAGCCAGTGGAACAGTAGTCAGGGGAACCCGGAGCGTTCTGGAATACACAAAAAATATCATTCCAACATAAAGTAAGTGGTACTCAATACAACACATCAATCAATCAAATTAAAATAGTGTACTGTACCAAGATATTCACGTCAAGTGTTTTTAAATATTGAAGAAAACTGAATCGCACATTTATTTAAAAAATTATATCTTGTTACAAACTATTTTAAAAATCAGAACTTGGTGAAACTTATCTCTTAGGTCTATATATTATCATTTTGTTCAGGCTTACAAGAGAATATCATTCCAATTGCTCTTGTGGTGCATTTTCAAAATGATTCCGAGTAAAAAGGTGGTCATCTTTATCTAGCCATGATTAGAGAACAATGATTGTATGTTGACTTTTTGTTGTCAATAAAAAATAAAATGAAAAAATGTTTAGAATTATGGTGTGCCACACTAATAATGGAGCAACTTGTTCGAGTTAAAAAAGAGTAGGTTTTCCATTTTGATTGACTTTAATCAATTGACAAGTATATAGAGTGAAGCTGGGTTTCCATTACGACTTTTTCACGTGTCGTCTGTTGAAACACATGGCACGGGATAAAAATACTATACTGTAACTCATCTAGGTAAGCTGTTGGTTTTTCTCTTCTTGCCTCTCCCACTGTTGAAAAATAAAAAGTAATAAAACAAATACTCATTGAACTGTGAAATATAGAATTGTAGGGTTTGTATTCGAGTGTACTTTTTTAAAAATGTTTTATTATTATTATTCATTTGAATAGTTTTGTACAATGTTATATAGTATTTTACACTCATAAAATAACCACAAAGCCTGAAACAGGCTTGTCTGTGGGTGTACACAAATTACAAAGTATATGTACTGTACATGTGAGACATACATATTATATACATTAAAATATTAGAAAAGGTATCATAAATGGTAAGAAGAACAGTTTAATAATATTATAATAATCAAGTGCAGGGATCGTGTGAGAAATGTTATGCTCAAGTTGTGAGTGATGTTAAGTGATGTTGTGAATGATGTTGAACAGATAGATGAATACATAAAAAAACGATGTAAAGTAGAGACAAACAGACAAACAGTCCTAATAAAATATTATCAATGTACCATTTCTTTATCTTTCATTTCACCATTGCTAATTCTAGTTTAGACACTTTTAAAATATGAAACCAAATTGGCTTTATGATTTGAGTACAGGCTTGAGATAGAATGGAACTTGATACCTAATTTGAAATGTAGGCCTATTACACATTTGATCAAGTTAACAATTAATTCATTGTGAAATATTTTTCATCACAAGTCAACTCTGTAGAAAATTAATCATGATTTAATAATGTCGAATGTTATTGTGTACGTGTTATTGTTGTGAATGGTAACGTTACTTTTAATAATTACTCACTTTACTTGTTTCCCCTCTCGGTATTGACATGAGTGGTAACATGGTTGTCTGTTGCATGAGATGATGTTGGAGAATTGTGATTGGCTGCTGTATGACCGACTCTTGAGGGAGTGGCAACCGTACGACCGTGTCCAGCGTAACCGGATGCATGACTGGTTCAGACTTGACGCAAACCGGTTCGCTGCGCCTGACACATAAGTCAAGGATCTCCTGTGGTTGGTTCACGGGCTGACCGCTAGAGATTGTGGAGGTAGTGAAGTCGAGGTTCAACGCTTGACCACCAGGCGGAGTGGGGGATGAAAAGTCGAGGGGCTGTTGTGGTGGATTACCGAGCATGGCACGCATCGTGTAGTGCATCGGGCTCTGTGATTGGCTGATGGAAGCCATTCTGAGAGCAGATTGGTTTCTTTTGCGTGTGATAACTGAAATGAATGACTGAATGAGTACCTTTGTTATGACTGAGAGAAGATTAATTGACACAATCAATTGATACAATAATTGTTTTTCAATTAAACATCGGACTATCATTGTAGATTACAGACAATTATTGATATATTTACAATTGTTTGTATCAAAATTTAATTTACAACCAACAAAGGATGTAAGCGGAATCAACTTTTCCATTACATAACACTTCTCATGAAGTCTTCATCTGATTAATGTTTACCTCACCAATAACTAGGTTATCGGCAGTTGCATGAAGTGAAATGCGTTTCTATAATTTTTTTTACAGTTCAAAAATATCATTCACTTTTGATTGGACATGAATAATATACAGATCAGTAAATTATTATTGTACATTAAATTTTTACTTATCAGGAACATTTCGAAATACAAATCTTCAATTTAATTCAAAATTTTAAATCACAAATTTCACAAAGACAAATTCAAATCGAAAATTTAGGCCATATAATAACCAAATTCACCCAAATAAGCTAGCTGTTGCAGTGATGCAATAGAAACTTGATAAACCTTTATGGCTGGGATGAAATATTCATGATATTGTTATTAGAGCTACCAATTACAGAAAATGAAGAAAAAATCAACAATCAAATATACTACTGGTATTTTGATTCTAATTGTAATTCACTAGATTTTGATAAAGTTACTAATTATTATGAAATTGTTTAATGTGCAATGTGAAAGTAGGCCTACCAAATCCATTTCCCGGATATGTAACAATGTAGGCCACTTTACATATTCCTCATAATTTATAAATAAATGTTCATTTTTATTTATTGATTTAGAAAACAACTCGCCACTTACTTTAATAATTAAACCTATATTTTGCCTACTCGTACGGTCGTGTTTGTTCATGTAACTTACTCGCACTTGCACACGCACTTTGCACGCACTTGAGCACTTTCCTTGTCCACTTTATTACGAATCGAATCGCCAACTAACTTGTAACTTGCAATAACTAACCACAGTTGTCATTACTGTTAAAACCCCTTCCTCCCTCAACCACCCCGCGTCTACGTCTTGACCAATCATAGCTCACCAAGCTAAGGGGTTATTTTTGGAAATCGCCATGCGTTTGCTCGACCATTGGGCCACTTTACACCATCTACGTACTACCCTTATCGCATAACTATGTCCCGGAAATCACCAATAACTTTCATTGTTGATTCCGAGAAAAGGGGGTAGAAGTTATTGAAACGGATTATTGTAAATATTGAAAAGAACAAATGTAACTGATAATATACATTTACGATTAATTAGAGTTGTGATAGAATTGTAAATTTGTAATAATTATGGTATTATTGTAATATTCTTGTAACTAATGAGTAGTATATCGAAACTTCGGACAGTGACTCATTTTTCAAAATAGTGTCACCGAAGAATCGTTTTTCGTTCCATTTATAGTTGATTGTTTCTGGTTACTTTGGTTACTTTGGAGTTACTTCAGTATAAACATTCATCATTTTTCTAAAATTATTTTCATATTATTTTCATATCTCTGTTCATATTAATACTTTTTCATATCAGGCTACTGTTTATTACTCACGCATTATTTTCTACAATCATTTTTTTATCAATCATTCATGTGTGATTTATTATTATTATGTGTTTTTTCTACTTCATTAATTTTGTATTTGATTATCATTATGTGTCAAAAGGCAATCATGTATACCATGACAGTCTGATGAAGATTTATACATATATATATATATATATATATATATATATATATATATATATATATATATATATATATATATATATATATAATATGTTATGTCTGGACTTGAATTTCCACTTCTTTGTCGACGACGCGTACAAAAATGCGTTGCTTCTTTCAGGTTAGGCCTATATTAGGTTATTTTCAGGTTTTCATATTGTAGTACTTTATGGGTTGTATTACTTTTGCAGAAACTTCAGATTAACGCTTCAATGCCATCTGTAGGGTCGTAGCAACAGTGAACAGAACAACACTTAAAAGAGATAATATTGAGTGAAAAGTTTTCACTAATGAGTATAAATACCAAGTAAGCAGGTAATAATAATAATACAGTGTGTGACGAGAGATTGAGTCATGTCAAGTTATGACAAGATGAAACTTACGAGCGATTAAAATCTCGTCAATAATAATACTAATGAAAGTTTCTGCGAGATGTCATTATAGTCTTACCTTTATCAGATAGAAATAAAATGTCAGCGAAGCGGTCGCTCGTCTACAAGGACGATTATGGGTGTAGGCTGCAGAGACCGATAATAGGTTCATGGCGAGTTACGAAATATTATTGTTATTACCGTACTAATTGTAATAATTGCAATTATTGTTGATTAAATATATATACAAACATTATTCAAATCAACAATAAATGATCCTAAACATGTTATTTCACTAATATCTGCCAGTTTGCCATTAGATTTGTTAGAAAATTGACAAATATAAATCACTGGCCTTATTTAATTCAATTAAAATCGCAATGATACAAAAGTTAAAATTGCAATCTATAACGATGATGCAAGAAGAGACATGTATTTTAGGGTGAGAAATTGGAAAGAGGAATCTGAACTTCGATATTTGATCAACACGATGTGAACAAGAACATGAATTAGTTTTTCATAATTTAACTGGTCATTGGTTTGGTTTTAAATAATTAAAATTGGGTGGTAAGATCGCCCTTGTGATGCCCCGTCCAAACGATCCTATTTTTCATCCATAGCCTTAATTGGGGAACAATGATTTTGTATCAAGTTTCAGTGTTATTAAAAAAAAAAAAAATCAACTTGGATGATAAATGTTTTCTAGTTGAGGTAGGTTCATTCTTACCCATTACCAGGAAGAGTTTGCATAGTGGTGGTCAAGGCTCAGAGTAGGAGAGTGTGGGAGGTGGAAACCGGGTGGTGGGGCGATTGAAAGGGTTGAATGAAGGGGAGGATATTTGGGTTAGAGGGTTAGTATTTAGGGTGGTCATCTTGCCCAACTTTCACCGCACGCACTGAAATGACTAACAAATCATCTCTATTGAGGAGAGAAGGGGGGTGGTCATTTTATAGCCACACATTTGACGAGATTAAATCGAAGACTTACTTGTCACGAGAAGAGGCACGAGTTACGTATTAGAAAGACCTTTACGACGTTACACAAAAAATGTTATACAACCTTCCTTTTCAATAACGGTTAATGAATGTCAACCTTTTATTTGATTTTGTGAGGAAATTCTTTCTCTTTCACCGTTGTCTTTTTTTTAGGATAACAGATAGATTTAATATGGGGGGTGCGAATGAGCGGATGATAATGAAACGAAGTAATGGTATGAGAAGGGCTGTTCACAAAACCTCATGCCTACAGTAGGCTGCAGGGGTTATATTAGTGCGCAGTTGACCCTAATATGCGCAGTTCTAAACTTCAAAAATGCAGCTCTTAAATTCAATTCGCGCAGTTGTAAAATTTAGTCCATGTATAATAATGCACTAATAATACCACGTAATGACACTGATAGTGCATTAGTAATAATGCACTATGAAGCAACAGCCTTAGGCTTACATATTCCCAAATACCGTAGTAACAATGATACTCTAAAATACGAAGTTTTTCAAAAAAAATCCCTGCGGGGCTGTGGTGGAGGGCCCTCCCCCCACACCCCCCAGTATCCACGCGGAACCTAACTCTTTATAACTCTTGATTTTTCATTTGCGCAGTTCTAAATTTTCACTAATATAACCACTGGTAGGCTGTGGGACTCGAACTCGCGCGCGTTCAAATTTAAAAGCAGTGCCTGGACTAAATGAGCCAATGTGTCTCCCACACACAATTCACTTAAAGCAATACGCGGAATATCCTTTGGGAACTAGATTAAAAAAGATTTATTATTCATTATTAATTTATTAAAACAGCTTAGTAATACATTTTTACAATGTTTTCATCACGGTGACTGAGTAATTATTTTTAATTCCTGAAGGGTCTAATTCTTACTTCCTAATTATATCTAGGCATATTCAATTACTTTCTCAGCATATTTAACACTATAATTTGTTCATCTTACATAACCTTTTCATTCCCTGAAAAGAATGAATTTCTTAGTTTGATTCTTAGTTACCAGCCTATAGTCTTCACTTTGTTCGTCCAAAAATCATTTCCCTTGCGATTTATTATTTCCGGGATAGTCCTATTTTTACCGAGATTTTTTGAGGGGATGTTTTGTCAGTAATTCTCAATAAGCATAATATCAGCATTGAGTTGTATATCCAATTATCCATGATCCCATTCCCATTGCATACTATTTCTGCTGATACACCACTTTTTGGAGATAGGAACTAGCTTATTATAGCGAATTAATAAGCTAATTAATTATAGCGAATTAGGAATTATTAAGGCCCTGCTTCACAAACTGAAGTGAAGTCGGACCTGGGTTCGAGTACCACATATGGCACGGTTTTTATAAATATCATTTTTTTGTACTTTTTTTTTGGAAAATTTGTATTTCATCTATCATGCGTACGTACACAATAAACAAACGATCATCATCATCTCATATATATACATATATATATATATATATATATATATATATATATATATATATATATATATATATATATATATATATATATATATATATATATATTATAACTGATATTTACACATAATTATAATTCATTTAATTATATAGTATACATATAGTTTAGTTATATAGTATAGTATTTATATAGTAACTTATACTTTACTCACATGATGGATTATTTCTATTTTGAAAGCTAGTTTCAGCTGAATAGTAAAATAATTTTATAATTGAAAGTATTGTCGATATTATTGGTCCCGTTAGACCGGTAACAGCAATTACACCACACATAACGTTTGCGTGTTTGAAGTTCAGACCAACCGTCTCGCCTATCTTATATCACTAACAGTCGGGTGTCTCGACCCATTCCAAATCATAATCCACGGACCCAGCCCAACATGACATTATGTTGTAAGGTATTCAGCTTTCATATTATTGAGTATATTACACCAAAACATAATATTATTGGGAAATATTGCACGAATTTCACGCAAATCCTAAATTAGAGCAGAAAGTCGAGTTCTACGAAATATCTAGTGAACAACAATCATTGTCCTTGTTTGACAAACATTTCAATCCATTTCTTACAATAATCGTCCAATCATGTTTAGATTTTACTGAGTGATAAGAGTCACGTAGACAAAGTCTCTCTCTCTCTCTCTCTCTCTCTCTCTCTCTCTCTCTCTCTCTCTCTCTCTCCCTCTCTCTCTCTCTCGCTCTCATTCTTAACCGCTCCGACACAATCCTCAACCGCGGGTTCGACACCTGGTCGAGTTCATGGGAAAAACCCAGTCTTTACGTCAACTCAACAAAATACCGAGATTGATTGAACACTCATGATAATGTATTTTAACATCCTGTTGAAGTGACACTTTTGACGAAATAGTCATTCTATCAGGCTATAGACCGCGTACAGTAGCATTTACGCAAAAGTATATTTTTACAAATTACATCATTATTGTTTTGCATTGATGGTTAAATTATTGGTTTATGGTATTTTCGGTTCGTTCTTGATTGATACTTTATTCAGGATTCACAACAATGAATAGAAAAATAACTAAATGTTTTCAATGTTTTTCTTTTCCAATCTCTTGAGTCGTGACCCGTTTTTGTATAATTCATACAAAATTATAGTATTCTCAAGAAAATATGCAAATCAGCTTTATGAAGACCTATATATCATAAATAAATAGCTTATATATGCAGTTCATAAACATCAGTTCTAGAGATTCGATCGTATACTCAATTTATCAATTTCAATATGTGAATCATGAAAAGTACAATGATCATAAATAAATGATTGATGGAAACTGGGTTGAAGAATGAAAAAGAAATCCTAAATAGTGAAACCAAAACGATATGGAACCAAAACCACATTTCAGTAAAAAAAAAAGCACCGTTGCTTCTCAATAATTAAAATGTCTTACCCTGAAAATGACACAATAGACACTGAAAATATGTATCCTATTATTGTGCAAGCCCAAGGGTTGTTGTGTTCATCTAAGCTTCGAGATCTATGAGAGAGATTTCTATCCCTTTTCACGTCAACTACATGCGAATAATACTCATCAGCTAGTACCGTTACTCTCCTCTATTATTACATGCCGTTGCCATGTCAACGGCGTGTGCAAAATGGATAGAATTATTGCGAGGAGAAAGAGCAGCAGATGGAGAAAAAGTAGGCCGAACCAGCCAGCCACAAATACCAGAGATTTTACAGAATTTCTCTTTTACGGTTGGTACATAAAGGGTTAGGACACAGTTACAGAAAGTGGGATACACATATAGCAACAACTCACATTATAACCCGTTACAATCAAACAGGGAATGTTTGAATTATCATACGCATTTAGAAGTCTAAACCTTCATATTAGGTATATTCAATCTCACAAAAATACCCTTATTATATTATGTAAGTTTACGGGGGTGGAGAAAAAAGATTTTCAGTTTTTCTAAATGAAACTGTAATATAAATTAAGATGAGCTGTTTGTATTTTTTGCAAGTTTGGTGAGCTCTACTTCATGTGTAGATATATATAACACAAGTTTACCGTTCGTTTCTAACAATGGCTTCAGAATGAGACTTATGGACTACATTTTGAAGTTTTGACCACCGTCGAGGACTGTCATAAAAATGAGACTATGTAAACACAATTGCATCAGATCGAGTATTTTAAAATTGAAATTGCATGTAATATAGACCTTGTTATTATTACGTGTACATAGAGTGATTTTATGATATTGGAAGATAAATAGTAATACATTTATTCACCTGCTATAAAATACCGCATATACATTCATCTTTTCTATTTTAAACTTCACACAAAGTAGTTGTTTTCCAATTGAAGTTAAGTGCACAGCAAGGGTGATATCTTACCACATCAAAAAATCAAATAATGTAACTCATCTATCAAAGGGATGTAAATTGTGAGCTAATAAGTTCAGGGATAACAGATAATTCAATTATTTTGAGGGGCAAAAGGCAATTTTGGATCTTATATTGAACTCTACCTTTTCATTATTCGTTTATTATTACTCTTCTGACTCTTCTGACTCTTATCAAATATCTCAGAATTCTCTCTTCAGGTACGTTCACTATGTTATTTTTTGTACTAATCTTAAATTTAGTTTTCAGATTTTTTAAATCTGAAACGAATGGCATAGAGATTGTTTAACTGAAGCTATATAATTAGGTAATAATCAACTCAAGGTTCTTGATGTCATTATTATCGTGTCTTCCCCAAATTCTTACATAAATAAATGTACATAAAATACAATAAATCGTTGTTTCTGAAATAAATAGGCCATATGTTTTATTATACAAAATCATTGTTCTCTATTGAGGCCAAAAGAATCAAAGATACGTTCGTTTGGACGAGGGTCCACAAGGACAATCTTACCACCTCATTTCAATAATTTTAAATAAAATATTTTGACATAATTTTAGTGAATAACTTTGACATCAGGATTGTGAGGTCTTTCAATTTCCCAATACGGAACACATACCCCCGTTTTACCATAAACCGTACACATGAGCCGTTTTTATGATATATCAGGACATTACCGGTTTTGGTGAACCAAACACGAATGTTGTTATCTTCCACTTTGAATGAGGTCTCTTAGGCAACGTTCACTTCCTTTCAATGACAGCATATCCAGATTAGTTCATCATTATACAATGGAAAAAAATGAGTGATATAGGCCTGAATTGAAGTAGATATAGGCATATATAGAAAGGTAAACTTCAATTGTGAGTAATGTCAAATTTGTAATGTAGTTTTAAACAGAGAGAGCAATTTCAATTTTCAACTATTTAACGATGATTTATTTGTCATTTTAAAATATTGAAGTTGTTGGAAAATATAACTCATACCAATTTACATGAACTATACATGTCATACTTAAATGCGCTGTTCAATTATTTGATTCAGAATTCGTACAACTTGACTTCCCTGATGTATTTTGCAGAATTCACAATCGATTGTTATTTCGCAGTCTAATTTCTTTCAAGTTACTATGACAACAATCTAATTTTAGGTGACACTTATCTTGTGCGGCCTTACTTGCGACTTGTCCACTTATAACCTTGGTGGAGGTGCCGAGTTACGTAATGCTACCTAATGCACTATAGCACGAATTTCATTTCATTTCATTTCAATGGTAATGATATCCAAGGACCACAATGGACGTGTAGCATTAGTTGTTTGAATAAAACTTCATTTTTGTGTTGTAAAACCCAATTAAAATCCAATCAGGGTCTAATAAACGACATCGTTTTTATGAATATTTGATATAAAAAAAATTAAAATAAAGTCTAAAGAGGAAATTTACAAGTTTCAGAATAGTGGCTTGTGAAGTATTAAATAAACTCTTCAATACTGAGCAAAAAATCTTCTCGGTGGGGAATCGAACCCCGCGTTCTCCTGCGTGACAGGCGAGTAACAAGTCTCTTACAACCTGGTGCAACTAAACTTGTGCGGTATACAATTTGTAAACAAGCTGATATATAAAAAAGTCTCCCCGGCGGGGAATCGAACCCCGGTCTCCCGCGTGACAGGCGGGGATACTGACCACTATTGTACTTGTCACAGCGTTCATTATCCACGAGATTAAGGCTGATAAGAAGGTGAACGCAGCTGCGAGAGGCCGGCAGACGGTGATTGCGTACATGGACGACATCAAATTACATGCACCTACAAAAAAAGGGATAGAAGAGGCGGCGAGATGTGTTAAGGATTGTGCAAGCGAGGTAGGCTTAGCAATGAACAGGAGGAAGTGTGGTGTCTACTGTAGGGATGAATCAAATGACCTGGATGATGAAGAGGATGAATCGGCGTTCCTTCCTCAAGTTCGCGAAGGATACAAATATCTCGGAATTGTGCAGTTAGAACTAGACACAGCCATCAATGTAGAGTCAATTACCAACAGGATGATAGAAGGTGTTGATGAAGTGTTGAAGTCTAAGATCACTCCAGCACAGAAGATCCATCTGATCAACTCAACTTTGGTGACAGCAGCAACATACGTGCTAGGGAACATGTTTTCAGCAATGAAGCGTTCATCGGTATTAAAGAGATGTAGTGAGATTGACGTGGAAGTCCGGAAATTGCTAGTGAAGTACAGGTTGAAGACTTACACCACTTCAACGGCGAGCGTGCACTTGGATAAGAATAGCGGTGGTCTTGGTTTAAGATCGATATCAGATGAGGTTGAACTCCAATATGTGAGAAAAGGAGTTTACTTGGAGAGGCACGCTGATCTGAGTGAAGCAAGAAGTAAATACGCTATGCTCGAGCGTGGTGGTTGTAAGAATCCCAAGACCGATTGTGACGCCATCTTAGAAAAATACGGTGTGGTGGAGGTCGTGTGGTCGGATGAGATGAGTGTCAGTGTGTATGCGAGAGGAATGGTGAAGAAGGTGAGGGAAAAGCAACAACAACGGTGGCTTGACCAGTGGGGGGAGCACATGGCCTATGGACGTGTTCTGCACCAAGAGAAAGGCAATGTCAGGTTTCCTGCATACAATTCCATATATATGGAGGACTGGCGAATCTCGATGTTACACGCTGCGGCTGAGGACCAAGTGCAAGGGCTCGGGGCGATACCAACCGAAAGACGAATGTGCCCGAAAGGTTGCAACAAGCAGCTCACCGCCTATCATGTAGCTGTGGCATGTCCTACGCCGGAGTACAACACACGGCATGACAGTGTTGTGGCAAAAATACTGCAGGCTATTGTTGAGCGAACGGCTCCAGAAGATTTGAAGAACAAGTGCCAGTTCACTAGGGCTACGATGGTGGAGACATATTGTTGGGGAGACAGGACGGTGAAGATAAGAGCCGGGGTACCCATAATGGCCAACAATCTGGTAAAACATAACAAGCCTGACATCTTGATCATCCTGACCAATCCCGATGAAGTATTTGTAATCGAGGTTGCGGTAGCTCATCTCAATAACATGCGGGTGCAGGAGAAGATAAAGAGAACCAGATACGAGGTGAATTCCATGGCAGATGTCAACAGGGACAATTATGAAAAAACACCCAGGGACACCAACATTGTGAGTGAACTGAGGCAAATCTACCGATGCCCAGTAGAGTTGGGAGTAATTGTTGTTGGAGCTTTCGGGGAGGTGCTACACACTGATGAGCTGGGAAAGGCTGCGAGGATGTTCCAGAAGCTTGGGGTCCCACCTTGGAGGTTCAAGTGGCTGATAGACAATGCCTGCTACAGTGTAGCTGTCTGGACTGCGAAGATCCTTATGAACAGACTGGCGACCGAACATTGAGTGTCCTGCTGGGATGTTGATGAATGTTGTGTGCAATATTAATGTGATAGTGATGTGATATTAATGTAGTAATGTGATATCAATGTGATAGCTAATAGGCAATTGGGAAACTAAGGTTCCGTTGAATACATGTTTGACTGATTTGACTGATCTCATTGTTGAAGACTGTGTTTACACAAACAAATATTGTAATAACAGAGTAAAGATTTCACTGTGAATACGTACTATGTTATGTTATGCAATAAAAATGATTATATACTACCGAGGACTTGTGAATATTAGATAAGTTGCGTACGAACTGGTACAACTAAACTTGTGCGGTATACAATTTTTAAACAAGTAGGCCTATTAAAAAGTCTCCATTTTCTAGCCTTACGAGTAATGACGTATATGTCATTTTCTGTAAGAAATCCAGTCCAGTCATATTTCAAATATTCTCATACGTGTTCGTTAAATTTCTATCCACTGAACAAAATTATCTCAAAATGAAAATTTCAAAATGAAATACGATATCGTCAATGGGTTTCCTCAAGAGTCAAACATGAATAATTTAATTCATCTTGGATCACAAATATTTTGGGATTAAAATTTCGATCGAACAGTTCATTTTGAGAATTGCTATTGAATAGCACCGGCATATTCTGGTATTGGGCCTTGGTTCGATCCACGCCACCGTCCATCCTTACAGGTTTTTTTTCTTGGTTTCTCTCTGTGTAGTCTAGGCTAATGCCAGGACATATAAACAACAGGATATACAATATATATTGTACAATATACTATCCTTACCATACCTACGAAATCTTCATCTCACCATACCATCATCTCTTTTAATCATCCATCCGACGCCAATAGATCTTGTTTTTTCATTACAGTGCGTCGTTAAACTCAATATAGAAAAAAATATTGTCCAGCATTTAATTTCCCAATATTCCCATGAGTGAATTGCGATGTGACGTTATCGATGTGAATTTAAACTTTATAATAATAATAATAATAATAATAAGGCTTCTCTTCCACCAAACCGCTTAAATTCTGAATACATACATTGTACAATCATAATTTCTTAGAAATAGTTGTAATGAGGTGGAGGGATACAATAACGCCATAGATGGTGGCAATCCCAGTATCCTATAGAAAAAACTAAAACTAAATACATGAGTCTTTGTCTTTCAAACTTAGACATCTAGACTCTTAGTGATTAAAAAGTCGATATACGCCCTACTTTTTTGAGGTATATATATAGAATCTATTTGATTTGTAGAACAGAGCATATATGAACTGATGATGCCATTGTTGTAGAAATATCTATAGCTACATTCTGTGTCAGCTATAGGTTTTTAATTGACCATGTTTCTTATCTCCATTATTCATGTTTTGTAATTTTAGCCTCAAAGGATACATAACTTTTTGGTCTAACAAGCATTATAAATTGCGCTCCTAAAAACTAAAATTATGATTAATAGTTTGTTATATTCTCATATTATTCAATAACAAGTTTCAAGTGACCATTGAATGAATATCTGTTGAAGCAAACTGACCATCGGTTGTAGAAGATGGATGACAAGTAAGTCATATGGGCCCTGAGCTGTCATAACCATCATAAGAGACCGTGAGTTTGGCACACCCTTAGCCCTTTAGGGAAGGCTTGCTTTGTTTGTATGACCTACTTCGCTCTTGTGCATCTGTTTGCTAGCGGGACCATCTGTCATTGGAGGGTTTATTTGCCAATAACTGACCACTAATCAATGGGTTAGGTTAGGTTAGGTGTAGAGCGGTGGTGACACACAACTTTATGTGAACAATCCAACCCCATCCCTCGCATCCCTCGCCTCTTACACCCACGCAAACTGCAGGCGTATCTTGCGGTAATTTGCGACTTGCATGGCGAATTGGCTTAGGAAAACGCTGTATATGCGTTTGAATAGACTTAAATGGATAACAAATGTTTAATATACATTTTTGGCATTCTCAAAATCAATTGAACGCGATTTTGGCCGAAGATATCTAATCTAAAGAGGGTGAGAATTCGATCAATAATTAATTAATTTGACTTTATTTAGAAATAACAATTCACATATAAGAAATCCAAAATGAGATGATTATTTAACAAAAATGAAACGGTGAGGTTCAGATAGGCCTACATGAGTATTTTCTCTTCCACCTAACCTTATGAGTTAATTATGACTAAAATGCCAATGAGAATGTAATAAAAAGAACTATAATTTCACTAAGAAAAAGGAAAAAGAACAGAAAGAGTCGACAGATTGGAACTGAATTAAACACGATTTTTAAAAACAAAACCATCTATGAATTATGTTTCACCAAAAGTTATTTTTTAAATGATGATTTGAATAGACCTAGCGATTCTACTAATTTTAATGACGTTGAAATTAGTAAAATTCCAAGATAATGAATGATGATCAACAATGATGTATATAAGGATGTTGAAGATGAAACAATTCAGGAAGTACCAACTAGCTATACATACTTGAAAGATTTGCAGCTTGGTCTATGATAATGTAAATGCATTTACGAAATAGTCGGCTTCGGCTCGAAAAGTCCATAGTAATTTTGACGCACTGAAAAAATATCCCCTATAGAATATTCCGGTAAAAATATTCCGGTAAAGATATTCCCGAAAATTAAATCCCCAGTGGAAAATCACAGGGTAAAGTATCTATTGAGAATAATTTTTGACCGAATAAAGTGAAGAACTCCGAGGTTTCTATGAGTCACTATACAGACCACCTAATCTGACGGCCCTCCCTTTATCTGTGACCTAACCTCGAGGATAAACAACTAGTGGATTTGGTTTACACCTGATTTCAGATGTCAAGAGATTTCAGGAAGAGTTCATCAAAAGTGTATGTGGCTTGATATGTTAAACACAAGACTCTGTTGCCACGCTGCCACTGGATCGAACCGCCACTGATCCCGTACCGGAAGTGGATCAGAAAATCGCTGCCGGTGAGAGCAGTGGAGGAGCCGAGTATTTCAGGAGTTGTCAACCCCTCGCCTAACCCATAGAATAATGATAACACCTCATTCAAGTTTCGTTTAGGCGTAAATACAAATGACAATCAGCACGTGTATTTTGTTATTTTATGATGAAGTATAATGAAAAATATTTCTTTCAATTCAAGATCTGTCTTCAAAATTGATTTCAATTACCCTCTAACCAATTGAATAAATTCCAACATATACCCCTTTTGCTCGAGTTCGGTTCAAGGGATTTTTATTCACCGATGATTACCATTATTATCAGTAATTCTGCATCTGATTTATGAATTCAAAACGCACGAAATTCTTGCTCAACAGATAACAGAGTATATCTATTATGAAACCATGGAATTGATTGTATGACTGGAATGATAGTAACATTCTACAATGCAAGTAGTTTATGGTATACCCCGAAGTAAACCGCGGTCTATACTTTTGTTGATTATTTTATATTGGGTTTAACGACGCATTATAATGATAACCAAGATCTATTAGCGTCGTATGAATGAATAATGAGATAATGGGATGATGAGGTGAATGTTTCTTAGGTATTGGGATGAGCTGACGATTGTCCAAAGGCATTTCAGCAGAGTATGTAAACAGAAATTGAGAAATCAAGACACTAGAACTGTGGAAACCCACGGAAACCCGACATAGGAAACTGATCCAGTCATAATCTTTGCCAGAACAATATTTACATTTAAAAACTTAATCTTATAAGCGTCATCTTCATGCAGTTCATCGACCACGACTATCTTCATTTCATAACATTGATAACTCATGAAAGAGC
This sequence comes from Brachyptera risi, assembly GCA_964007535.1. Taxonomy (NCBI): domain Eukaryota; kingdom Metazoa; phylum Arthropoda; class Insecta; order Plecoptera; family Taeniopterygidae; genus Brachyptera; species Brachyptera risi. The sequence continues at coordinate 31,142,928 of OZ023331.1, read as the reverse complement.
AACGTCCCACAAATTCATACAATCCTGATACAATCATTCTTGATAACACTGAATCAATATGATGATAAATCAACCCTATATTGTCTATACAAGTTCAACGACCTAGAGTCCTGGACTGAGATTAGGGCCTACTATGTGTGAAATTGATTATAATAATAGAGAATAATACCGCTATTAGAAATCATTATAAAATTGTTGCCGTATTTCTAGGCTGTGATATAGATAAGGTAGCTGTAACTTGATGTTTATAGCTATCAATAACATAAATCAATCAAGGTGCAGATTATGTGTGAGATATGAGATATACCGTTTATATAGCATGGCATTCGGTACTACCGTTCGTCAAAATGATACTTATCATAGGAGAGTGACGTAAAATATGCAGAAATAGTATGCCATATTGATTAATGTTGTTTAACTAGGGTAAGTTACAGTAACCTGCATGGATTTTAGATGTGTAAATCTGGAATTTATTTCGAACTAATGATGGTTTCAACAGATTCAATAATAGGCATATTTGTAGGCCTATATGTCAGCCAAAAAGGTTTCAAATTTTCTTCCAAAATAAAAAACGAGCTCAAAATGGTAATGGATCGAATTCACAAAAGGTCATAACTTTGATCGGCTCAAAGTTACGACAATTTCTAGAGATGATACCATCTTTGTATCTATATCATTTTCAATTTTTTAATGCTAATTTTTAATTGAATCTATTATTACTATCAATTTATTATCATTATCTTCGAGACACTATCAAAGTTGATCGGTAATATCTCTGTAGCAAGCAACTTTGATCGGGATCAGAGTTGATCCCGATCAAAGCTATGACCTTTTGTGAATATTCGAATGAGACACGCGCTTTCGAAGTCTCTATTTTAATGATGATGACACGGCCCATAGCACTCATCAGAAAACTCTCCTGCCCTATGACATAATATGACTTGGTATTCGATTTTATGCAAAACCAAGCCATCTCCATGTTATATTTATTTAATAATTTATAGGTCAATTATAGTTTTTACTGAAAATTGATAAAAAGAAACGGATCAATTGATTTTTATTCAGTGGCTACATGGTTATCATTATAGAATGATATTATTTAATATTTGCATGCTATCTAGATTGTATAGATTCCCCTCATTTATGATTGTTCAATTGAGATTTGTTCTTGTATAGGCCTACTAATGCTTCTTCTCTATTAATCAAATAGGGTTAAACCAATGATTGACCATGTAGCTCAGTGGATAGTTATTGAACACTACACATAAGTGACAATTGACCATTGTAGATCGTCCGCCCTCGTGATGTCACAAAATATCAAAACCAATCAAGTGGACAGTGAAGCAGGGGAAATAGGGAAATGACCAATCAAGGTATCTAAAATTTCCCCTGCTTCGTATAAGTCACGCCCATTTACAATGGTCAATTAATAATTGGAAATATCTCCCTATAGGGTGTTCGCACGTAACAAACGACAAACAATCGTTACTATAGCAATACAGAGAACTGGTGGACTACCAAACATTCTGATTGATCAATTCCAACTGGTGCACATTGTTGTCTCTCTCTTTCAACAATGGGTGACGTCAGTTGAGAATACCCTATACTTAATCTGACAAGAATAATTCTCATCGATTTCAACCGCAAACCAAGTCTAAGCCTGGGTGTAAGATTCAATCATAGGGCTTATAGATAGCAGTAGTGCAATCGTGTATAGTTATAAATAACGTTGTTGCGCTGATTACGAGGAATTCTCGTGCATATAATAATATATGTATCCGTAATTGTTTGCAATCAGGCAATTTACCTAGTGACTCATAGTGAATTGATACTAAGATATCTAATAATCGATAATAAGATCGAAGTTTTCTTTTCTTCGACACAAATGATTTAATAGTTCGCCATCGAGATATTTCTTTAGAATGTGCTCGCAAGTTATATATGGGCTTACACACCTTGATTTTCAAATTATTATTTGTTAATTCGGCTTCATACCATTTACCATGATTATGAATAATTGTTGATTAATATAATTTCATTCTTATAATAAATAGCCTTGCAACCTGTAGATTAGCATTGATTAACTATAATCTCAATATTGACCTTCTTTTCAATATAATAATACATTTTCTCAAAAATGAGTGGTCCATTTTTTTTTTAAGCGACAGAAATAGACAAAAAATATCAACATTCTGTGAAAATTTCATGTCATACAGATGAAATTGATTGATTGAAATTTACCCTGTGCTATATTCTTATGGTGACTTTTCAAAGTTTCTTAAGTTTATCGAAAAATAACAGAAAAAGCGATTTGGCTCGATCATCAATCCTAAAAACACAATAACACAAAAGCAAAGAAGCTAGAAAAATCCAAACCTATTGCATGATATCAATGGGTAGAAGTTCCAAGTCAATTGGTTACTTTTCCTGACCTGCCACGTACAAAATTTCAAAAACAAATGAAATGAAAACGAAGCCCGATTCTTTTCAGCATGCATGGTTTGTGGAATTGTATGGTATGTACGCTCAACCAATTATAGTTAGTTAGATCCTTCGTGCTAGTAATTAGTAATATCGTCAATGTGTGCCATTGCGTCGTCGAAACGATCCTTAGTCCTTACCCTGTCAGCCTTAGAAGTACCGTAATTGGGAAGAAGTAGAATGACAATGATTATTGTTTTCTTAACGACCCCACCAACAGCTAGGTCATACAGGGGTACGAATGAGCAGGTGATTATGAAATTATCAAGTGATGATAAGTGAAAGGACGTTTACAAAAACCCATGCCGTATGAGGAACTCGAACCCACGCTCAACGGTGACCTAAGTTTCTGAAGCGGTGCCTCAGCTGACAGAGCTACCGAGGGCGGCAGAAGTAATGAATTTATGCCAAGTTTTTTTACGCCAAATATATCGTTCGGAAAAGATAAAATTATCATTTTTTCAATTCAATAAAGACCGATATAATAATATACACAACTATATTCTCGGGGCAAAAGAAGGTAGTGGTTTTTAACCCTCCTCTTCCACTTGACCACCCACGCCCAGCGTCCCATGATGTGGTTGCCATGGTACGGAATGGTCCACACAGCATCTTTGTGTGGTTATGCCATGAGATTGGCAACTTGTCGCCTCGCTTTGTGCAGTTTCCAACCCTCATCCTTCTTTTCGTTATTTACCTTCTAACGGGACTTTAACCCCCCCCCTACTCTCTCTTCCGCTTGCTGCAGGACAAAGGGGAAGGGCATTGTGACAACACACACATCAACACATGCACAAAGATAACCACCCAACTAAAACATTAAAACTTGTATAGTTATGTTTTCATGCAATAATATTATGTAAAATAAAATTTCATTTATTTTCTCAATATTATAAGTAGGCCTATAATAAACTTGTATACTCGCGTAACATTGACTTTCTATTCTCAAATCCAAATCTGTACACAATTGAGCATAATATTAAAAAATGAATTGAATTTCTAAATATTCCAACTCTCGTATAACATTGACAATTGCTTTTCTCAAATTCAAATCCTGCATACACTGTACATAATTATACAAAATGAATTGAATTTCTGAATATTCCAATATATCATCTGAAACATCAATATAGATTTACTCAATAAAAGTTGTAATGTATTATTTTTTCCGAACAATACGATGTCTGAATGTAATTTAAAGGATAAATATTGAATACAATTTCTTAGTGCATTCAAATCAGTCAATTCAATCGTCCAATGAGTGAAACTATTTGAGATGTAAGGCAATAAGAAAGTCGAATGATTTGAAAAGAAAAGTAGTCACATAATTATATTGGTCGTTTAAAGGAAGCACTTTCATGTTGATTCACACGAATTGTCACAGTCACTGCCAACAATTATTATCAGCCCCCTTTCAGGCTTTCCTATACTCCCGCTGCATGAAACAAATCACCCGATGTATCCACAAAAGGTTACGATCGAACGTCTCTCCAACCCACACCAGCAACGCGCGGGTAGTTCGCGCCTTGATACAAGTATACTTCGTCATAAGGAAGCATTGATGTAAGGGTTGAGGGGTGGGTTAATGGTCAGTGATTGATAGGTGTGGGGATAGTGAGGAGTGAGGCAAGGTGGTCATCTGTTAGCCTGTGAAGCGATCGAGGCAATACAACTGTACATTTCAGAATTGATTGTATTTGTTGTGCATTTAAAAACTGGGACATGAACAAATAATATTTACGATTTAATCTTCATTTCACGAGGTGAGCAAGTGAGCAGGCTACGTTGATGACAACAATTGGGATAATGCAAAATTACGATTGAGAAATTAGGAGAACAAATAAAAATCAACCCAATTGCCCTCCAAATACATATCATGTTGGATGCCACTACATTATGTGGATTATGTTATGTGTACATATGTAGGCCCTACATTGAAGATATCTCAAAATTGTAGATTACTGAATGAGACAAAATATTACCATCAGCATTTACAGGGATTGAATGAGAATCAGATGAAAAAATGGTACAGGTGACACAATACCATGAATATACTCGCCATACACAAACGTTTTTTGAAACAACAATATTTTATTAAATCTATCAAACATTCTACATCATAAATATACAAACACTCTCACAATTGTTCCTACTTTTTGATGACATGTGGAAGATCATACTTTCCCCTCACACACTTGAGTTTCACACCCGGCAAATCCTGACACCTCCCCACCCGACACAACACCATGTTATGTTCCTGTAGATTGTGTCCGATCCCCGGGATATACGCCACCATCTCCTTGCCGGTTGTCAGGCGCACAAGCACGCACTTCCGGTTCGCACTGTTCGGTTTCTTCGGCTTCTTGATCAACGTCTTCAGGATCACGCCCTTCGCGAACGGCTTGCCGTCGAGAGGTTGTCGTGGGGGTCGCGTCTTGAAGTGGGGTCCGGTGCGGTGCATCTGAGCCAGGGACGCCATGGTGCGCGACAAGGAAGAGCCTAAGAGAGAGATAGAGAGGCTTAGTAGCGGAAAAGAAGAGGTCTACCGAGACGCGTGGCCGAGTGGTAACACACTGAACCGTCAATCGGGAGACCGGGGTTCGATTCCCGCCATGGTCGACCATCCTGACAGGGGTTTTTCGTGATTTCCATGTCGTTCAGGTTGATACTAGGATGGTTCTTTAATAAAGGAACCATTAACAAATATTATTCATGTATTCCGTCTCTGCTACGAGCTACAATATTTATAAATGTTTTTCTTTTGTCAGCTCGCACTCAAGAACTTGTGGTCTTACGCGGGCTTCTGTTGATTTTATTATCCTCACTCATATTATGTATCAGCTGTTATATTATGCAGAGTAAAATGAAATGAAATTGAAAAAAAAGAAAAAAAAACAGGCCACGACCGACTCCTTCCCACCATTCCAGACACCTGATAAAAATGACCTTTCATCTCATCTTCCATCATCTCATTCATCATCCACCGACGCCAATAGATCGTAGTCATCAATATAATGCATGCTTCGTTATAACCCAGTATATATAAGAAGAGGTCTGCGAGGCGTGAAATTGACCCTTGACCTAATATACGCGGATTCGATGCATGACGATTGAATGCAAAGAGATATATTGAATGCACATGAGTTTCAACTTTCAACAATGGCGGGAATTGAACCCCGGTCTCCTGGATAACGGTTCAGCGTGCTATAGCAACTGATCTACCTGTCAAAGTGCTGTTGCATGAATAAATAATCTCTATTATTTGGTATTACGCAATAATATGCACCAATTTGGAAACAAATAATATACCTTTAAAAAATAAAATGCCAATCTTGGATGTCTATGTACGCATTGGCGATTCAACATTATGGAATTCGTGTTGCAATTTGGTAAGCCAGTAGAAACAAGAGTCGAGACAATGACGTAAGCAATGAGCAAGAGGACAAAGAAAACCCCGAGGTACAACTGTAAAAGCGTCATCATTTACCTGTCATTCTGCGACTAAGATGGGTATCACTAGAATACCAATATTTCTTTTTCTGGGAACTACTATACTAAATACTGATACATCCTAACAAAGATGCGCGGCATATTTATATTTCGACTGTCTGGGAAAGAAAGGACGCTACAAGAGTCGCTGGTCCCGATAGGCCGTCTTTCATAGCCATTAACACAAAACAAATGTCATGCCTGTCGGGCCTCCACAGAAATATCATATTTATGTTGATACTCATTAAATATATCAACATTTTTACAACATGGAGTAGTCGAAGACTTGGGTCTTGACAAAAGTTACCATGGCTTTACATTTCACAATTAATAACTACAATGGTCAACATTTCCACAGTTTTGAAAATAATAATTAATTCAATGATTATTAAAGCTTTGCAATTAACAAGATTGCCAATAAACAGAATGAGATTGAGGAGGGAACTGGGGGAGTTGTAGTAATGGGGACATGCCAGGTTGAATAGTGTGGAATTGTTCATTCCCCTGTTTGCACTGTGATACATTCCGCATGACACTGAAGTCAACTGAGTGGCCTAGATGTTGTTCAAAATAAGAATATGGGCCTACAATCTTGAAAAAAGGGCACACATGTGAATAGACTGATAAATCCAATAAACAGATGCTGAAATTCATAATGAGTGATAGCATCTACTGACGATCACATACAATGGTTTCATCCAAAATTTTAATTAATATAAAATTATGCATCTTTCATCGCAATGTTTTTCACATACACTGTGTGGAGTGTGTATATGCACATTGTCTGCTAGTTTTAGTGCGTATAATGTCAATATATTTTATTCAGACACTTGATACAACTACCTGTGTTTGCAAGTGTACTTGCCACGTTGATGGATGAATATAGTATTGAAAAAATCTCTTGTTCACATTCCACAAAACTATTGACATACAAATCTCAGTCAGATGATTTGCATTATGACAAGAAATATTCATGTTTATCAGTTCAAGTGTTCTACAAGAAAAAACAATTGTTTGAGTTTATGCATTTCACTTTGTTCATCTGCAGGCATTGACAAAAGCTGAATGTGTATTAGATGAATCAACAAGAAGCGACAAAGATTAATTTTACTTTAAATATTGGTGAACAAATTGATCTTGATTGAACTTGAAGTACCTCTGTATAGGTCAAGTATATATTGAACAAACTGGAGTATGGGCCCAAGTGTCACTGTGGGGTAGTGTCGTCATCTGTGAAGCGATCGAGACGACTGTTAATTTTAGAGTTTATTGCATTTGTATTGCAATTAAAAAACTGGGGTATGAACTAATTAAATGTATGCTCGAATCTTCATTTCTCAAGGTGAAGAAGTGAGCAGGTTTCATTGATCAACAATTATTATGATGAGGCAAAATTACGACTGATAAATAAGGAGAACAAATGGAAAACAACATATCCCCTCCAAATTCACTTTATGATGTGGGCCTACATTGAAAATATCCCAGAATTGTAGACTACTGAATGAGACAAAATGGCACTATCAGTATTCACAACTATCAAATGAGAATTGGATGATACAATGTAGTAGGCCTACAATAACAGGGAAAACTTGAATAAACTGCCACAAACGTTTTTGAATGAGCGAGACACAATTTCACCGTAGGTCTACTTGATTTTTTTTTTGATTCGCGCTCCACAGGTCATACGAAAATACAAATTCAGTTGAAACTTGGCATACACAAAAGTCCTCATCTTATTCGATACTGTAACGTGTTTGAAGGGCAATCGGTTGCACCACTTCTGAGAAAACTCATTTCAAAGTTTTCAAAAACCTTCTAAGAAGAACCTAGCTTGGTGAAAATTCGTAAGATTTATTTCCTTCGAGAGAAATCAAATTTTCACGGAATATCAATATAATAATAATACACACTGTTTTGAACTTTCACTCAAATTGGATCAGCTGTTTTGATGTAGCATAATGTACTGTAGGCCTAATGTTTTTACATCGCTCAAAGCTATCAAGATACCAATTAAATCCAAGCAACAAGGGTCATCAATTCATTACGACTACGGTAATTAAAACAAGGCCTTCTTTATTATTGAAGAAATTAATTAGAATGAGTAATGAATAAAACAGGAGGGCAGTGATGTAATTACAGGCTCGGTCCTAGTAATTTTTCATGCGTAAGCGAGATTTATTCTGCCGCCCCCCCCCCCCCTCTTCCCCCCAATAAAAAGAAACATACATATGGTTCAATCACATTACTATCACAGAAGTTGATTTACAATCAAGATACACTTTTTTGACATTTAGATATTCAATTTTTTTTATGGTAGACCTAGTTCAGGAAAAAACAGGTCAGGAAAAAATACTTTGAAACTTTTTCTACATATTTCTGTCATACCAGAATAGGCTGGGATTGTTTTTCAGAAAAATCGGTCGGAAGGTTTTTCCGGAAAAAAATTGTAAAGTTTGAAAAATCCTCGTAAGAATAACTAACCCGAAGGAAAAATACTTGAAAAACAAGAATTCTTTCAAAGCTCTCAAATTTTCACCATATATGAACAATACTATTATACAACTTTTCTGAGATTTTTGCAACAATTGGATGAGAAATAACAAAGAAAACGCAATAAAAGTACATTCTATTGAATATTTGGATCAATTGGTTTTGCAAAGTGTATATGGAACAGGTTGCAGCACTATACGAATCAACACGTTGCAGGTAAGATTTTTGAACGTTTGAAGTAATTCAAGGTCCGTAAAATGTGGAATGAGCTGACAAATTATTTTTCATTGTACATTTCTATACATCTGAGCTCATCTCACAACACGAATCGTGCGTTTTCCTAGTTTAAATATAAACAATTCATAACCACTGTATACCCAAGCTGTTGGTGGGATCATTGAGCAAATGATAATTATCAACAATTTATATATTTTCCACAAAAACCAGCTCAAATCGTTGTGCTGAATTAAGAAAGAATTAGGTAGACCAATATTATCAATTAGGTTCTAGATCAGTAAAATTTTATGGTTTTACCCTACTTTGTAACCATACTCACTGAGTTTGGTTTCCTAGAACTAGGGCCTACCGTAGCTATAAAATCAATGTCCAACATCACCTAACATAACCCTAAAAAGATGGGCATGGCAAAGTTGGGCATACGGTAAAATATATGCAATCTCCATTAGACGAGCATCTAGGGCTTTGACTGGCTCAACATAGACTATGCTCCACTATGCCTCACTAGCATAGCGTAATTAGTGCGGTGCCGCCGTTCAGTAAATAAATATCCATGTTGCTGCTAGGCAACCTTAACCTCACCTTCAACAGCGGATGCAGCTGCAAAAACTCGTGGAATGATTTGGGCAATACGCTGGCAAAGATAATTCATTGCGAGCAGTTTGGGCGTGGGCACTGAAGATGAGTGTATTGTCTACAGGGAATAAAGAAACAATTATTCCTAATAAATGATCCTGGGCCTAAATGGGGATGTAGCCTGCATGGTAGTAGAGCATAGATAAAAGTGGTAGGGGTAGGCCTAGGCCTAAAGATTCTAGTGGTCACATTTCTACGCCTATTTTTGACCAATCCGATGTGAGATTGATGCTTCTATTGACACAAATTTATTTATCAATAGTAGATCCTATGGAAATGATTAAACATTACATACCTTTGCACTGCTGTCTTAAAAACGATATTTCAGTAAAAAATAATTGGTACTAAATATATGGACTATAAAATCCACCATGACAGTTTTGAATATCTGGTGGGCGGTGGAGTTGAGATACGACTGGTGGCGAATGTGAGCACTACAATTCAGGAGCGAAAAATTCAAAGTTAATTACAAAAATGAAATGCACGGGAAGGTAATGTGGGCCACCCTTCACCTAGAAAATTACATGAATGGTTGGGCATCGATTAATTGTAGGCTACTGCATACCTACGAATTTCTGAACTGTATTCTAACCCGTAGGAATTTCCTATATCAAAATACGGGAAAATGATTATTGATTTACAGCTGTTTGCAGTTTAGCTGAGCAATCGACACCGAAAATGGTTTACCTTGACATTACACAGAGCTCGGTAGTGCTGCAGTGCGATAGTCGTCTGTGATTGGTTGATGGCTCGCCAGACCAACCAATGAAAGTCTTCAAAAATTCCTTCAAAAAACACATTGTTGAATATGGGGCCTTTGGGAGTAAAAAAATATTTACTGAACACTGAACCAAAGAGCGTATAACCCCTTTGAACAATTATTTTTGTTTTCGATCGCTATAGCTTTACCCTTGTTACCACTGTCACCGTGTGATCCATCATGAAGTTCAACAGTTACAGCACGATGTACTGATCCCAACCTATTTTATCATAATATACATAATTTACAGCTGTTACAGTAGCCTTGATAGAACGATTAGCTTTATTTAACTGCATGCCAATAACACACCAAACTCGGTAGGAGCAAAGAGACAATCTGACTGGAAAAAATGAAAGGAATTACAGTTCCAATATTGGTCTCTGAAACGTTTCTTTCTGTCCCACAACTGTGACAAAAAGCTTTTCCCCCAAAACACATTATTATATTCCAAGGTGGATGGATTGGATCCCTGACCCACTGTCACCAAAGGCACACGTGGTATCAATATAGCACTCGTGACAACGATAATAACACCGTTTTTTTTTTAAATGACAGATATTCAATTTTCGGCATCGTAATAAGGATTTATCACGTTTATCCATCCGTACATCATTCAGTCAGCTGCTCCCATCTGTCTGGTAGCCTATATTATTTGTCGACAGTAAATGAATGAATACATGCAAGAATCAACTGTTCAATTTAAATGAAGGGTTATATTTAAGAAGATTGAAATTGTATGAGAGGGTAGAGGGAGGGAAAGAGAGAGAGAGAGAGAGAGAGAGAGAGAGAGAGAGAGAGAGAGAGAGAGAGAGAGAGAGAGAGAGAGAGCGAGAGCGAGAGAGAGAATAGAGAGTGACTCAAAGTGACATCACACCTCGAGTAAGTGTTCCACTTAAACCTGTCGATATCGCCGTAAGTGTTTTTGATGTCACCAGACGAGTCACATGACCAGCAATGACGATGACGTCACGAGTGAAGTATAATGGAGTGTCATCGGGTGGTTAAGAGTGGCAGTGGCCAGCAATGAAAAGCATGACCTCGTCTTGACCCTTGTGAGTTAACAAAACGGTATTTGATCGAGTCCTCTTGGTCAACCTTTTGTTGTCTGGTAGTCCTGTCCTGTCACCCATGCACTTGACCACCTTGTCCATCTAAAAATCCTAATATAAACTTCGCTAAAATAATTTGAGTGAACAAGTAATAGAAATGTATACATATTTTAGTGAAGATTGTACGTTATTTCAGGTAGAGAGAGAGAGATGTTTATTGAAAACACTGCTACCAAAACGGTTGTCACTTGAACATAGTGTAGCAACACGTATAAAGAATGCATTATATTGAGAAAATAAGATAATTTAATTAAAAAAATATATAGGAGATATCATTTGAAAAAAAACTTGATTCAGTGAATTTTAATGTTGGTAAAAATAGTCAATAGAATCAGTAATACCTTTTTTGTTCGAGTGAACGGGTTTAAAATCTTCATAATTCTATTCTGGATTGATATTAATTTATTTAAATTACTATACAATGTTATATGGTTAATATTATATACGAATTATATACGAATTACGAAGCTTTACGAAATTACTATGTATTACCTCGCTGTCGATGCGCCTTAAAACCCTGATATTCATTCATTACTATGATGGTAAACATAGTCAATTGAATCAGCAATACTTTTTTATTTGAGTGTACGGGGTTAAAATCTTCATAATTCTATTCCGGATTGATATTAAACTAGTCAAACGCGAAATATGCGTTGTAAGATGAGCGAGATATCTCAATAAGGTATAAAAGTCCTTGAAATAGTTTTACCCTTGCTACTTTATCGACTCTGGTATTCTACACACCTTGATATTTGAATAAGCTATAAAAGTCGTTAAAGAAGTTCTACTCTTGCCACTTCATTGACTCTGGTATTCTACACACCTTGACGCATATAAAAAATACTTCATTGTTGGTCAACTCTTGAATCTAGAAAGCAGTGAATCTCGACAACTTAATTCTGTCATAATTTTTATGATATATTTTATGAATATTATCAGTCATTTTATTTTTTTTCTCCAAAACGACTGATCAGAATTGCTTACAAAATCGTAATAATGTGTAAAATCCATGTATACACATTTAGAGAAAATTTCATCCCATTTGGAGAGATTTTATTTTTCAACATTTTCCGCCCAGCCAAATCTTATGGGGTTTTTAGAAACTTTGAGATGATGATTCTCAAAATCGGTCCGACCGATTCATCCCAAAAACTATACAGTTCTAAGTCGGATGAGTTTGCGTGTACAAAAAAAGTTTCATGTTGATCAGTCAACCCTTGCGACCTGTGGAGTGCTTACAAAAAAAAAAAAAAACAAAAAAAAAAAAAAAAAAAAAACACACAGACAAAGCCCTATAAGAGTGGGATGGAGACTTCGCTACGCTCATCAATTATTTAAATCAATATGCAAGGTTATACGAAGCTGTACGATAGCCCCATGTTAGTAAGCCATACAACAATATTGATCTATAGTGATAGATTCTGAAGTTCTGAATGGTATAACATATATTCAAAGTTGTACAATTTAAAAAAATATATAAGTGTAAACGATTGCAGAGGGAGTCAATATGATGTGTTTCAATGAGAGCAGGCGATGAGAGCAGGGGAACTATTACGCCTAAATAAATTTGAGAATACACATTTTCTATATTAAATTGCTGCATGCATAATTCTGATAGGTGCTATTTTTACATGAATTATGCAAGCAAGTAGGGCATGACACATCGACATTGTATAACTTCTCCAGGTAGATCTAAATCTTTGGAGAGCATATGTGAACTAATTCAATTTTGCTAGCGTTGATTATTTATTGGATCATTGTCATGAGTGCGATACAATATTTGTGCAAAATCTGATTGCAAATACTCTTCTGCTAAACTAATTACTCATTGTGACAGGATAATAACACCGAACCATCAATAAAAATGATTAAAATAAAAATAATGATGATAATTTGAAGGTTGAATAGTTGTTCATCCATATGGATTATTAAACAATTTATATAAACCTCTTTTTTCCACAAAGCCGGGACCCATAACAAAAAAAGATAGATCATAATGATCAGGATGTAAATTGAAAGTTTGGTCTCTGGAACTGTATTTATGGATTAAACTTGAATCAACAGAATATTTTCTGTTTTTTCATACAAGAGATAGTATCTATAAATGCAATAATATAATTTGTTCTTTGATTTGTTCTTTCCGTTATTGTCACTGGTTCAGAATACAATGATCGAAGTGCCGGTTTCATTAGTTCGCTCACACTTGATCTTATATATCACAGCTCGTAGTTAAACCCAATACACATAAAAGCAGTGTCTTCCAAGTCATCGTGTCTTAAAAAGTAAGTGATTCAAAAAAGATGTTTCAAAATATGTTTTCTTCATTCATTTCTCACTTGGGATTAACTCATCTTTTTTCATTCGTATTTTACTTTTCGCAAATAAGATTGACCCAGATTTATTCAGCGTCGGGAAACGTGTACTTCCATCAGTTGTGTGTAGATCTCGTATAATATTGACCTGCACTTTTATAGAAAGTGGGGCTTATGCACGTTCAAATCTGACGTGGCAGAGAGATTAGAGAGAATCCATGCGAATAGACAAATATTTGAGAAACATGATGTGAACTGTGTAGAAGAGTATTTTGCCAATCCCACTGATGTAATATTGTAAATTGTAATCGAATATCTCTCAAGTAGATCTACAATAAAGCAGCAATAATCTTTCAAATTGTGAGCTTGAAATAATTGATGGAGCTCTGGATTTTATTATTAAAAAATCAAGCTGAATTTTGAAGTGAAATAATTAGCAATTGGTATAATATGTTTCCTTTTATCGCTTCAATATTTCCATGATTCTGGTATAATATATTCATCAACAGTTGAAATTAAAATTTTCATTTTCAAATTACGATATCTTTTCAATAGATCTCTGAGAATATTTTTGAGAATTTTGTGAATTTTGAGAATTCACTTGTGGGCGACGTGATTCAGTATTGCTTCATATTTGTGAAACTCTGATCCATATTGAATATTTATACAGACATACAGACCATTTCGAACGTATTGAAAATATCTGTGTTTTTGAGTTATTTGTATTTTTACATCATATAGCGTTAGACATTTTTCACCGAAAGTGAAAACTTATGTTTTTCTGAATCAACTCCGAATATACGCACGTAAGATGATCGATGATTCTTCCGTCAATAGCTGGTTTATTTGAGGGAGGGGGGAGTACGAATGAGTGGGTGATAGATGAAGAATAATGGTAACAAAAACTCATGCCTTATGCGGGACTCAAACTCACGCCCGACTTGACTTCAGTTTTGAAGCAGTGCCTTAGCTGGCTGACCCGTAGGAAGGGGGTGCAATCTCAAGGGTGAGTTGGTTTACGAGGAGGGGGGGCGTGATAAGGTGTGGTGGAAAGAGGGGATGTGAGCGATGTCATTTCAGTGATAAGATGTGAAGTATATCAGGTATCAATAATATGTGAAGACAGTTATACGTTCAATTACACAGGAGTAACGAATAACTCATGATACGTAGAGACGGTTGATGTAGTACTCTCAAGAAAACCCATACCTGGAGCCTTATTATCGGAATTCATGAAATGTGAAATGGAATGAAATGGTATGATGAGTTGAGATGAGTTTCTCATTTTTCATTCCACTTTTTTCCTCTTTTGCTCTTCTTGAGTTTGAACATAATTTAACAATATATGAGATGAGATTAATATGTCATAACATGAGAGACTGCCTACACGAGGCTAGGTAATTCCAGCCTACGGTATTCTATGAAGTAGTGAACGATTATGTATCACTGCCAGTTTTCTAATTGATGCAAGTGATGCAAGACGCATACCTCACAACTCATAAGACATTTTTCTAATCAAATTGATAGTGCGATTTATATTGTGAGATGAAATAATAAGTTGACGAAAAGTGGTTCGAGAATAGCTGTCAGCCACTTTTGGTGAAATGATCGATTAAAATAAAAACCGATGAATGCATATCATTTCACATTTGCATACATTGTGAGAAAGAAGCTGTTGATGATAATGCACAGTGATGTGTGTTTGATGGTGACAGTGGTTCTTCAGCTAAGCGGACTGGTAAAAGACTGTGGGGCGGCTCTTTACAAATATAACGTATACGACAATTCTTCTTTCGTGGGTACCAGTATACTAAAATTCACAATTACGGGAATCCATCCATAAAAATGTTTTTTTTTGTTACTTAGTCAAATTTTCATCAATGTTGAAATAGC
Organism: Brachyptera risi; assembly: GCA_964007535.1. NCBI lineage: Eukaryota > Metazoa > Arthropoda > Insecta > Plecoptera > Taeniopterygidae > Brachyptera > Brachyptera risi. Next base: position 31,127,521 of record OZ023331.1, on the reverse strand, counting down.
ATATTAAAAATTCAAAATGAAAAAAAAAATTGAAAATTCCGAGAAAATTTTGAAATACTATAGTTGGAAAATACGTTTAACCGTCACATACAATTCAGAACCGGTAGATAGTTAGCAGAAAGATGAAAATTGATACATTGGTTGCATAAACCTCCTCTATCAGATAAACTGAATCTCATTAGCATACCTTCAACCGTTTTGATGCAAATAAAGAGTTTCTGTATGACGTGGCTTTCCCTGCATGGTATTGTATGCGAAGCGCATATAGTTGAGCTGATCATTTTTAGTTTAATCCAAATGCAGTTGTTTTACAAACATATCTATAACTATACACGTTAAAATATTTCAAGAAGTAATCAAACTTTACATGTAACGCGAGATGCATGTTTTGTGACCATTTTTAGTGTCAACTAAAGCATAAAAACAATCGTAGTGGCTTTCCGGATGAACGTATTGTTGTGAAACTGCTTCACACCGTGCAGAGAAGTATCTTCCGAAATATTCCCGATCCATAATGAACATTATGATCATCCTGGTGGGAGCTTTTTACCCGATGGAGACTCTAAACTACATTCAATTCACAGTTCAAATAAAATATACTTATATACTAATTGTTATATTGTCTTATACTATCTCTCTCAAATTTTAAATGTTATATAACAACGAAAGAATCTATTCAATCAATTAATTTAATATCATCACTGGTGATTCCATTTCCAATATTATTATTAACCTAATTGAATATACTATCACGAAGTTCTCTCGATGACACACTTTCTTAATTGAATTGAATTTGAGATAATAATTCAATTCAGTAGACGCACTGCCAAGGTAGAATATCGTGCTTCAGGAAAGTGTGTATTTCTTCTATTTTCAACGTATAGATTAATTATCGTTAGTTTGTAGAAGTATAGAAGGATCGGATTGAAATGTCTTGAGTAATCAGTCACTTCTCTTGTTTTCCTAATCAACCATTTGTCGTTGCTTGAAGCGACCGCTGTATCGATTTACAACGTGTTGTATCCAGTTGATGGTCCCGATCGACCGTCTCTGTAATCTTTCATTAGGACGATTGCGTGTGTTGAGCCGCCAATACTTATCAAGCACTCAACGCCTGTGTCGAGTAATATGTTGTATTCAATTATATGAGCATATGATATATGGTATAGTTATGTATTCTAGGGTATCGTGGTAGCGTATATGAATATATTCAGTGAAATAGTTGTGTTCTTAGTGTGAATTTAGAACAATTAGAGATCTCGGTAGCTCGGTCAGCTGAGGCAGAACTTCAGAAACTGAAGTTACCTTTGGGCGTGGGTTCAAGTCCCGCAAAAGACATGGGTTTTTGTAAACGTCCTTTCACGTATCATTACTCCATAATTTCATAATCACCTGCTCATTATTACCTCCTTAAAACCTAGTTGTTGGTGGTGCTCGTTAAGCAAACAATAATCAGATATCAAAACTCATATAAGAGGATCACGACTCAGAGAAGGGATGTGATGAAATTTACGGCACATCCAAGAAAAACTGATGTTTCAAATAAATTATATTATTTTCAAAGAGAAAAGAAGTTTTCGAGCAATTGTCGCTCCTCTTATTGCAGTACGTATGATTCCCGCCTTATTCTGTGGTGGATATTGTCTTTAAGATCAGTTTTTACTGTGGTTCAAAATAAATACCGGTAAGCAAAAAAGACAGGGCATCAGAGATGTAAGCGTTATTTTATCATAATTTCTGTGTAATGTTTTTAATTCTCGTAGTTTTTGGTGTAATTTAGGTGTTATAATTTCACTTCAGGAAAGTGCATATTTAGTTGTTGTAATTTATGAAAAAAATAGCTCACAAGGTTTCAAATAATGTAATAATTCAAAACAACTGTATGGGATGCACTTGCACCATCAGTATGCGTGTAGAGTGTTTAGAGTATAGAGGCAGAGGACGCAGGAGAGAGAGAGAGAGGGGGAGAGAGAAGCGAGAGAGGGAGAAAGAGAGGGAAAGAGAGAGAAGCGAGAGAGAAGAGGGAGAGAGAGAATAGAGTGTAGTTAGCGTACTTCTATTATTCACATCAATCACATTATCACGCCTGTGGAGTGAGCGATGTGATATGATCTAGCCAAGTATCACACGCACATTGTTCGAGGTATACTCCGGCCCATCACCTATACTCTCACTCGGCCGCAGTATGGCAAGATGAAATATATTATTCATGACACTACTCGACCAGAATCAATGTCAATATATTAAACATTCGCACAAAATGAGCTACCAATGTATTCTATAATTGCTCATTATTCGAGGTATACTCCGACCTATAATCTATACACTCGCCGCAGTATGGCGAGATAATATATATTATTCATGACACTAAATACTCGACCAGAATCAATGCCAATATTTTAAATATTTGCACAAAATGAACTACTAATGTATTATGTGATAAGATTATTCAATTGGCCGACAGATGTTATTCGTTGAGTGATGAGATTTAAATACGCATTTAACGGCATTTAAATTCATTCAAAAATCAGGATATTTTCTAAATACCACTTAGCACAAGGAAGGCTGCATAGAAAAATAGAAAACACAACATGACAAGTACAGTACGTTTACCGGTGAATCAGATACACATCACAATAAATAGGAAATCTATTCAATAAAATGAAGAATTTCAATATCACAGAGGAAATGTGGCAAAATTTTCAAATCTGGAATTTAAGCAAAATAATATAATAATTATATAATTAATTTTTGATACAATTGAGAATGACGCGGACTGACAGTAACAGACTGTTCAAACAGTCCATAACTGTGTGCGTGAGTACACCTCTAACTGTTAATTTGTATGCAAATGGTTTCCAAGAATGCCTCATTTTTCAAAAACAAGAAGCCCAAAACTATATACACAAAACTTACCAAGATTGAATCGATTTCAGTACTGTCACAGACTCTATGAAAAAAGGTTTGTATAGTCCTTTAACCCCATCTAAAAGCCTGTAAATTCAGTCTTTTGAGATTATAGATTACTCAGCTTTACTGGAAACGTAATAAAACTAGAAACGGAAAATACTTGAAACGCATTCATTTGGGAAGATATTCAAACATTAATTGAATATATCATATATTTTCCTAATTTTTAATTTTAATAATATCGAGACTTATCGAAACTTGATGAATAAAAACTATTTTTGATTAATTCTGAAATGAGACCTCCGACTCCATTGTTTAATACATACACGTCGCAGACAATGTTATACATCTTCCAGCTGCACAACCCAAGGGTACAACATCAAGAAAATCAACTAGCCTGATCAATCAACATAGCTCCTCTTTGGACATACATTATCTGATGATGATATGATGATGATAAGTTGGTTCCATTGAAAGAGAAAATCCATTTGCTGATATATGTGTAAAGTGTTAACGCTTCATATTTATCTGTGTGTAACCGGCTGTGAAACAAGAAAACTAAGAGAGAAAGCGAGAGAGAAAAAGGTGGAAGAGAGAGAAACCTGAGATAAGAATCCCACTCTGTAGAAAGGAATGAAAGATAGGAATAGAATATGAATGAAAGAATGGATGAAGGAGAAAGGAATGGAAGAAGACACGAGAGAGAGCGAGAGTATGATATGAGACTGTATGATTGAGTAGCTGCACGAGTTCATTTAACTCTCGTCTCATCCATCACCCCTAACCAACCACCACCCACCACCCCTCCCCCCCCGAAAACACCTCAAGGTCAAGACGTCCGGCTAAGGGGCGCCGCGAGCGTCGTAAACTCCTTCAGTCGTCAGATGATTCAATGAGACATTTATAGCAGAGCACATTACGGACCATCCTTGTAGACTCGTTTAGTTCTCGTAGTCCTCGTTTAGTCTACGTATACTCGTTTAGAGTCATGTAGATTGTAGAGCGTGGACCATTTCCACATGGGGAATTAATCTAAAAGTCTAACGACCGTTTTACGAACTCACTCTTCGAAAAAACACATGAGTCTACGTGGATCGATATATATATATATATATATATATATATATATATATATATATATATATATATATATATATATATATATATAGTTCTGGTCAGTTATGAAACATGATAAGAAAATAAGAAAATTATGACACTTTTGGGACTTGAGTTCTATTTTATAGATGTCTATTGAAATATTGAAAACTTTCGAGTTTTTGTATAAGGTTCAAACTTGTCTATGGAAAGCTATTGTGAAGAAAAATAATAGTCGTGAAAATTATCACAAGCGATATATATATATATATATATATATTTAATAGTTGATAATTTCACGTGTTTCCCACGTATTTCTGTTCATGAGAGTAACTAACTTTTGCCGGGTTTTCAGGCATTGCTTCGTCAAGCTTCATTTTCATATTCAGTGTATCTAATATACTGCCTAATTTTGCTTATCATCATCATTCAAGTATTTTGTAACATTCTACATCAAGAGTAGAACACATTCTGATTAATTCTGGAATGAACATACATCATTCAAATATCAGTGTTAGCAGACGATGTCTCGAAAGTAAAAACAATATACTTTGGAAAATGTATATATATAAAATTAAAACACATGAAGAAAAATATATCAACGTATCTTCATTTTCTCTCACATTTAAATGTTTCCATAATTTTTACAACCCTGTGGAATATCGCCTCAAAAATAAGCAGTCATCACCTTGCTCCCTAATACATCAGCCTTTATATATCTCATATTATGTCCCTTGTGTATCTCATACACTCTTATATTTAAGGGCTAATAGATACGACCTGTCAGCGCTCCTTCATTGAATTATAATAATAGCTGATTCAATCTTCCTCTTTCTCTCTCCCAGTCCCGCTCTATTTCTATTTCATCGATGAGCTTGAATGAAGGTGTGAGTGCAATCCCATTAAATCATTCTGAAGATAATTTTCTCTTCATCAGTCCAAATACGACGTGAAATGAGTGAAATTTCATAATCGATATCTACAACAATTGTTACTGCAGTTAAAAAATCTTCTGCGTAATCACGTCGGAGAAGAATATAATGAATGTGTTTTTGAATATGGCATTCTGGGCAGTATTATGATTTCTCACCAACATAAGTATTTGTAGCTTCTTGCTCAGGTGGAGGATCTTCGTATTCAGCGCTAATCTTTGGTTCAATTTGTAGATTCACCTTTCTCAAATTAGTTCAGATTCCTATTTGATTGTATCATACATGAGAGCCAACTCTCATATCTACGTAAATGAGAATGTATTCTCAGCTCATACGTAACAATTTTCAGTAATATACGTAACATAATAATGATTGTGATATCGCATCAACTTGGAATGCATCGATGGTCGTACATGTCCATCATGTCTCATGTTTATCATGTGTTGACATTCTTGATCGACCGTCTTCCCGACTAATTTTTATTATAATTATTCAATTTTTTTCAGAGTATATGAATAAATGAATATCAATATCCTAATCATAATGAACATAATTATGATACATAATATATTGTATGACATTGATTGATCAGCTAACAATCATAATAACTGAAATTAAATGTTCGGAAGTATAAGAATTTATTTCAATGATGGTATATTATATTGTATTATTGGAAAGAACCCTCACATGACAATGTCTGTGTGTGCGAGAGAAGGAAAAGTTAATTACATTCGTGAAAATAAATGCCAAGAGGGGAGGTTGTCAACAGACTGTTGAAATTCAATTCACTCAGCTCACAAATATATGTACCAATTGGTACATAGATTTTTAAGCTGGGTCAATTTAATTTGTCAGAAAAAAAAATTGAAATTGAAATATGAATTATGATATTTAGTAGAAATTATGGATGGTTAAAACTGAATGTTGATGAGGTGTATTTCATTTGGACGGTTGTACTCTAGTAGACTCAAGCCTATAAGTGACAGCTAGTAGCGTTAATATCCAAAAGGTAATTCCAATTAAACGTCATGTCTAGTCTTATGAAGCCAGTGAATCAATTTATCATAACCAGTTGATTAAAACAATCAGAAGTATCGACCTGTGAACCATTGCGTATAATTAGTATTTTTGCCGACAATTGCCTCGATCCTGTAAATATCTATATTTACATGATTATTGGTGTCTCGGAACAGCTGAGCGCCACTGATAACGGATAGGAGATAATGACGATCGGTCTCACATAAAATCATTTGATGAACTGAGGCATACTAATTCATTGTTAAACGATCTCCTTATTTTTCTTCATCCTCTTTCACCTCACTCTCTCAAAATATATGAGATGAGAAACTTTGAATGGGGACACTTGACAAACAATAAGTTGCATAGTATTTGAGTTATTAACACCAGGAATATACAAATTAGGGAAAAAAATGATGGATGTTTGTTGAGATAGAGTCGTTACGAAACATTAATCATTTTCCAAGGCTACGATGTCTGATGTCTTTTTCTTTGCTTTTCAAGGAATAATATGTTTCACTTCGTAGTTATATAATATGTATAGATGAGTAACTGCTGAGATGAAGTTCTCAAAATTAGAGGCTAGAAGGCTTACACAAGAATTAGTTATGAGACTTCAAGTGAAAGAATGTTTTTTTTTTGTGGTGCCATAAATACGTATATCAAAAGTCTGAATAGACTTCGGATTATATAACTAGAAAAGATATAAAAGTATCTCACATTTGGAGATAGTTTTTTCGAGCGCAGACATTTTCAATCTTGTTCTTTATGATTTCTGAAAGTACAATGTGTCGTGATGTGAAAGTAATAACCAATTCTAGTTTTCATTCCAAAAACTAATCAACTGGTAAAAAGTTTTCTTCAAGTTCCTTCAAGTATACAATCTTGAACATCGTATTGAATTGATTGAATCTTATATCATGTAATTTATAGAACTTGTCCTGAACTTTACTCCGACTTTATTCACTTGATCTGTATATACAGTTCGCAAGAGATAAACGCCAGTCTTCTGCCACCAGCCTTCCAAGCTACTGTACTTTAACATGGGTGGAGGTGCCGGGTATTATCTAGCTCGTTTATTCATATCGCATCACTTCAGAAATATCATTAAATTTTACCAAATCTCATGCTCACTACAATATGATTGAATAATTCATTGAACACTTCAATACATTAAATAATATCAAATCCATGAAATAGATAAATATTTGCTTTCATATATTGGTGGAAGGATACAAAAAATATGTTTTCAAGCGATATCCACACGTCATTAAACATTCACGATCTTTCAACACTCAATTCTCATCAGCTATTCACCGATTCAACCACGGAGTGAATAATCATTCACTATGCGGAACTCACCCAATTCAATAAATTATCATAAATTTTTTATTCTATACAAATTGACATGAATTGAAAGATTACGGCACATTGACGCGTTTTCACTCATTTAGAGAGGCAGAGAGTTTATATGCATCATCTCCTTTGAAAATTAATGCAGTATGATAATAGGGCTTCTTCAAGTAACAAATTACCAACAATCGTTACCAAAAAGCCGTACAGGAAAATAGAAACTATCACAGATTGTGATTGGTTAACTTCAATTGGGGAACATTGTTGTCTATCTCTTTCTCTCAATAATGAGTGACATCGTTTGAAGGAAGAATATTACAGCGTGTGCTCACCAAAAAGAAGGCTGTGGGGACTGAAAACTCTAGAAATATTTCATTCATGGGCTTTTGACGTCACTCATTTTCAAAGAGACAAACAACAATGTTTATTAGTTGTTGATAAGCAATCACAATATTCAGAGGCGACGGAATTTTAACATTACCATGGGGTAAAAATTGACGAAGTTGTAAATTAATATAGTGAATAGTGCGGTGTTTGGGGCAGTGGGCCATATTGACGTGATTCCAAGGAGATTTGAAGAATAAGTGGGTGAAGGAGCTTAATTGTATGATGAGTGCAGGTGTCAGCTGTTTGATTCATGCAAAATTATGAACTGAGTTGAAAAAATGATAGACTACACAGTATTATTGTGGAAACACTGAAAATAATGAAACATATGTTGTGGGAATAACTCATTCGATTTTTTTTCATGATTCAATCGATACTTCTCAATTGAAGTGTAATTCAATAATTTTGACCTATGATGAATATAGAATGTGAATATATATATATATATATATATATATATATATATATATATGTATATATATATATATATATATATATATATATATATACATATATATATATATATATATATATATATATATATATATATATATATATATATATATATATATATTCATATATTCATTAAATTTTATCAATTGTGTTGAGGGGTAAGTGGTTATAATTATGCCTATGACATGATTATTGGGGACTCAGCCGACCCCCTGACCCCCAGGATCCACCACTCACGACAATATTTGCTGATCCACCAGTTCGCTATGGGGTAACGTTTGATAGGATGCCCATAGAAAACAAACTCTGAATAGGCATATTCTTCAAAGATATTAACTTACTCATTCTATTATTTAATTTGACTATCTTAATTTTTCTCTCATAACTTCCGTGACATTTTATACAAATCAGATAACGCTTTGAATTCTCTGAATGTCAGGATTCTTCAGATTGTAATTTCATGAATGACTTGTCAAAAGAAATAGTGTCTTGTAATTAGGTTCAATTTTTGCTTCAGCTGCTTTAGCTATTTCCGTTCTCACTGCAAAGACAATGAGGATGAAGAAAATGAGTGAGAATTTTGAGAGTAGGAGAGAGGTAGGGGGAGGAGGATTGAATAAGTTTTTTTTTGTCTCTGACAGGTACAATTTCGAACAATAGAATAAAATAATTACAGATTCTCAGTCTCAGATGGGAAAAATTATTGAAATTCAGTAATTAAATAATGCTATATAGTAAATCGCAGTATACCTAGAAACATTCGTGAACATTATACTCAAGTTTTTCTCCTTAAGAAGCCGATATATCATGCAATAATTTATCGATCTGTTGAGCCAAATTGTTGAACAAATCAAACAGGAATCAAAATTCATTTCTATCATCAATTTTTTTTCATAAGTTTCATCAAATAAAAAAGTAAAATATAGGCAGCTTCCGATTGGTGTCACACATTTTTGAAATAATATATATATATTTTTCAATAACATCGAAACTTGATACAAAATCGTTGTTCCCCAATTAAGGCTGAGGATGAATGATATAGGATCGATTGGATGAGGCACCACAAGGGCGATCTTACCACCCCATTTTGATTATTCAAGACTAATGATCTTCAACACCAGGACTGCGCTGCCTGTGACCATAATTTTTCGCCGTAGATAAAAGTCTTGCAGTATAAACACACGAATGTTGATATCTTCCACTTTGAACTAAGTCTCTAGGGCAATGATCACTTCTTTCCCTAGACAGCAGATGTAAAGTTCATCATTATACAAAATACACAAATTAAATTAGTGATAGGCATATAATGTTTAAATTAGGCCTATCGCTCTACTAATTAATGGTCGTGGCCAATTAGTACTTCATACAAGCATATTTGCTTCGAGGACTGTGGGAAACCACGAAAAACCAAGTCAGGAAATAAGTGTGAAACAATGCACCACCATTTTTTTCTCCAACTAAAACCTCAGTAGGTACTAATGTGTTTCATTCTCCCCCCCCGCCCCTCCGCCAAACTTTCTAGTTTCTATGGCACACTTGCTATATTATTATATCAACGAGAGAAGAAATTCGTGCACAAACATAAGAAACAAATTACAACATTTTATTTGAGTACCTGTAGTATTGTAAGAATCAAAGACTTTTCAGAGTGTGATTTGATTTACAATTGCATACATATACACATCTTTGAAAATGTTTGAAGCTGAAGAAAGTATTTCTAAAATAATTGCCGAATTTTTCACAATCGTTCAGTTGGCGATTGCCCTCAGATATGTCGTGGATACAAGATATATTCCTGTTTTAGTGATAAAACAGAGTTTATTTTTATATATTTTTTCATATAAATTATATGAAATGTTATTAACTGTTATGTGTATTGACATTGAAGGTTCGACATTGGAAGTTACTTAACTGCGAATATTTAAATAAGGTAAACTAATTTCAGAACAAGTTTACAAAATAATGTCTAATCTATCCATGCGGAAACAAGTGCTTGACGAACCAGTAGCGACAGATGTAGTATTTCGTTAAGGTAGATGCGTCAGTGAAGATTGGTTTAGAGTGACGAAGGAGGGAGGAGGTGAGTGGTGGGTAGAAAATGGGTGGCAAGAAAGCATTATGATGTAATATTTGTGTGGGCTTTTAATCTGATTTGATTCAGAATAGGAAAGCGTGAAGTAGACTTCGTTTCTTGAAAGTTGCCGTATGGCAACTTCTTGAAAACTTCTTGATGGAAGAGAAATAAACATGGAATACAACAACTATATGTATGTATGTTTGAGAGAGAGAAAAAAAAACAAGAGGCAAATATGTTTCTTCAGGTATGTATAATTGAGTCTTCGCTTACGCTCAGCTAGTCATATCTCCTGAAAATGTGAATGTGTTAATAATTCCACATAGACTGCATTTTCATTTTCCGCAGCTCATACCTTTCCTCACCCTCTTATATATATATATATAAATATATATATATATATATATATATATATATATATATATATATATATTCAGATATATATGTATATATATATACATATTTATATATTCACATATTTGTATATATATATATATATATATATAGATATATATGTATATATATATATATATATATATATATATATATATATATATATGTATATATATATATATATATATATATATATATATATATATATATATATATATATATATATACGGTATATGAATTGGATTTTCATATAACTTCACACATGCAAATAGACAAATACTTACAGTTATGTGATACTATATAAAAAATACTATTATTTTTTTCGCTTCTGTGAAATGAAGTGGTGAATATAACGCTCTTGGAATATTCAGATTGATATTTCAGTACAGTAATAATATAGTTGTTGACTATAATCGGTCTTTTTCAGCCTCTCCATTGTACTATTGTAATCTTAATAGCTGCACTTACTATTCAAATTGGTGTCTAGTAATGGTGGTACAAACGCAGTGATTCATACACCTATACTTATTGAAATTTTCTGGATTTTTTACTCCCATTGCTCTTTGCGTTTGGTCCTCATTTCATATACGATTGCGAAGAGCATATCACATACGACTCCCTAAAAAAAAAACCACAGTAAAATATGTACGAATTCGCTACAACTTCATCATATGGAGATGAAATTCAGCATGAGCTTGAAATTAATTGGAAACCGAGCATGATGTGCAAAAACGAAAGCTTTTCTGCTATTAATCAGACCTTTGGCAGAATATGAAAACATTGGCAGCTTGACAAGTCAAGGAAATAATCAGACTACATCACGAAGTAGATGAGAAAAGATAATGAAAAAGCATGGTTTTCATTCAACCAGATTTGAGAAAAATTGGCTTGCCGTGAAGTTCCATGAGATAATCAAGCCTATGCAGGATGAATTGAAAGAATGAAATTCTTACCGAATTCAAGGGTGGGGAGTTTCTCAAAGTCTTATTTCGACATCTCGGTCACCTTTAACAGAAAAATGCTTTTTATTTTTCGTTGTCGCGGTGTAGGCCTGTTGTTCACATGCATGCTTTCGAGCAACTATAATAAGGTCTGGACCACCCATATAGTATAATACAATATGTAACTAATTTTTACAGCCTCTATATGGAAATAAACAGATCATGAGAGTGCTTGAATAAATTTCATCATTCGAATATTAATCGAATGGATTGACCTCGATAACCTAATACGAATACATACCATAATGATAAAATTAATTCATATCAGACTTCAAATAGAATAATTTTCAATATGTAATGAAAAACGTCCCTACGTCACAACATCAATCTCAGCGTGTAATGCGAGCAGTGGGTTCTTTATACCTACACAAAAGTTTCAAAAGCTAGCAGATAATGCTAAAAAATAAACGTCAAAAAACTGAGGTATCCTCTTTAACGTTTTAGTTCATCTAGTCTTTTGGATTAATCTTTATTTATCTTGTTTTATCTTCGTACAGGATAACACGATTCCTTAGTGATAATAAAATCACCAATAAAACATGAGAACAATTATCTTGTCAAACGATCACACAAAGTTAATATAACCTTCGCCTTTCAAAACATCGAAATTAAACTGTTCGTCACACTTTAATGTCTCAATGGCGGCCGATGTTTTAATCCTTATCGAATACTAAAATCTGAATCGAGTGAGAATGGATGCAAGTTTTCTTCTTCAATGAAGAGAGTTCCGCCTCTATTTATTCGTTCATGGACTCTGGTACATATAGTTTAGCTGTTTCTATCCCTAGTTTCAGAACGTAATAGAGCGAGATGGAGGCAAAGATCCCCTCTCTCCTTGCACACCACGTGCCATCCATACCTGTTATGTTGTGGAGGTGGTGGCCAGGGGGAGGTGGGGGGGAGGCGTCGATTCAGCGTTGAGCTTGGCCACCACGACGGAGGAGGCGTCTATTCGGTTGACGACGCTCAGCACGTGTGGACGTCGAATTGCGGAACGTATATTCGAAACAGACGTAGTATTAGTTGTTATTTCGTGATTTGATCCGAGACGATTTCTCGACGCGTTTTGTTTTAATAAACCGTAGCTAAGAAATATGGATTTATTATCATCGTTATAATAATCATTAATTTTGTTCATAGAAGACGTCGACAAAAGAGATAGTTTTCAAGGTAATTTGATAACTGTTCATTATTATGAAGGTTGAAATAAAAATGTTTGTATTCGTTGAAATGAAGTTTACAAGTAGAAATATTCTTAAATACCCAATCAGTCACAGTAGTATCAAAATAAAATGAATCATAACTATTTTATGAATGAACTAAATTATGCAATTGAAGTCATCATTTATTTTCAGTTACTTATTACAGCAGTGAATCCTTGTTCAGCTTCAGGCCAAAAATCATTTTTCTCGTACCGGTTATTAAATGCTAAATTTTATATAATATCATTTAATTATAACAACATTCGATGTTGAAACAATTCATGATGTCTAGTTCGGAATATTTGTAATATAATTTTTGGGGGATTTCAGTCAAATTTTCAGAATCACGGTCTGCTATTCATTACAAATATTCAAACTTGACTGATTGTCCAGTAACTCTTTCAGTTTAGTAGTATTTTTATAAAAATATTTAGAATTGAAATCTGAAATTCAATCTGGCTTTCCTAGTAATGTCAGCAGAAATTGAATCAAAATAAACATCTCCTTCGTGAGTTGTGAGAAATATTGAACAGAAAATTCTTTAAACCGTAAAAAATCTTCTTTCACCACTTTCAGTATAATGCATGAAGCAGCAAGAAAAGAAAGTAAACCCGTATTCTTGTTAAAAAGTGTGAATTCCAAAACATTATGATGAAAGGAATATAATGAAATTAATCATCATTCTATTCACATTCTATGTATAAATCAAGATAATTATTGCGAATAGTAAAACAACATTTATAGCTATCCAAAAATTTTAAAACAAGCTTGTAAAACTGGTAACAAAGTTTCGCAAAAACTCTATTCAAAGACGCCATTGAAAACAGTCTCTCTCGTTTCGTCCTCGTAGCTTTAGTCGCACCACTCCGTTGCTATCGCGTTGGAAAATGTCAGGACCTGGCGGGGGCATCATGACGATCGCCGTCAACTTCACAGACTCGTCCGGAGGCACAGCTCTTGGAGGACTCATCGAGGGCAACAACAGCTTCCAGAACTCAATCGACGAGGTCCTCAGGAGTTTTTATGAGAGCCAGTTTGTTTATAAACAACTAGACAAACAGATCCTGATTGCCTGTTACGTGCCCGTGTTCCTATTGGCTGTCATCGCCAATACACTCGTCATAGTTGTTGTGCTCAAGTTCCACTACATGAGGAGGTAAGCCTAGACATTTAACAGTTGATCTTTGACCTGTTAAATAAATCAGATTAAATACCATGATGTTCTTAATCGAGTTGATCATAGTCATGCTCACCTGTTCCACATGAGATGGTATGATGATCTACCTTCAATATCTAGCACATATTTGCTTAATCTTGGATCTACTCGACTTTAGACTTGATATTAGACTGGAAATGAGCATATAATCAGGAGTTTTGATGGAATGATTCTTTGACCTTGAAAAAGAGTTCCACATGACCTTGAATATATTATATTTGACCTTGAATGTGATATTTGACCTTGAATATATCTTTCTCATGTTACGTTTGCCTTGATGTCATTGTTTCATCACTATGTTTGTCTAGAGGAGATGGCACATGCAGTTTCCATAGTTTCCACGAATGTCCTAGTTTATACACAAGGCGCCCATAACAAATCTTTTTTTATCAACAAGATCGATGAGAAAAATATTGAAAATGTCAGATTTGAGAATATGGTAAGAGTTTGCAATAGAACTACATAATGCTGTATCATCAAAACATTCGTGTCTTGTTGTACAGTATAAGTCAATATATTTCTACGATTCGCTGATTTTGTGTTTTCTACAACAATGCCTAATCATAGTTACATGAATAAAAAATGAGTGATTATATGAATATATATTCTATGAATATTTTTTCAGTGTGATTTTTTTCATCATTCACGAATACTTGATAGTCATTTTTCCTCGATCAATAATTTCAAGACTTCAATTATATTATTATGGATGTCATGATAAGATAATATATAGCCTATTTATACTTCCTCATCAAAGTAAATGCCCAGTTCACAGGGCCATCAAAGTCGGTATAAAGTAATACTTTGTATTTTAACCAGTTTATTGCCCGACCGATAAGTGAATTTGGTACAAGTAAACACAGAAGTGACATTTTAGTCGAGTAGAGGAGAGAGATACAGAGATAGAGAGAGAGAGAGAGAGAGACAGAGAGGAATGCAACTAATTACCAATTATGAATTGCGCGAATAGGCAACTGGAAGAACTTCAGAGTGAACCAGTTACATCATTGGCAGCACACATTCCCAATAGGTTAATTAAACGTTCGAAGTGTCTTCACTAAAACTTCGTCCTTATATCCATGCTATATTGGAAAACGATACCTTATGCTACTCGAGTTGATGGATGAGCGAGTAGAGGAATGTGGATATCACCGATAGATTAATTTCAGAATTATTTCCACATAACCAGTCTGTGAGTCTGTTATCCATAGCTATATAGCCTGCAGATACAGTTAATGTATTCTGACATCATGTCAATGATCAAACGGTTGAATTATGGTTTTGATCATCATTCTGTATGAAATATACAAGCAAAACTCTTCCCCAGATCCAAATGGTATGTAACTTTTAATTTCCTGTATGAAAACAATACTATCAAGTATTGATGTCAATGAAAATAATGTGGAAATAGATAATATCATTCATATATAAACATGACTGGGATGTCAATAATGATTATTGTGTGATTAATTGATCACAAACTTCGTGAGAGGCACGAAAACAATAACTTATGATTCTATAATGAAAGACATATGAGAAACGTCTATTCATCACAGTGCGGATTGTATGTTGCATGTTCATTAAAAAAAATTATTTCAATTTGATCAAAACTTCTATCGTTATTTTCACTACGAATAATTCATTGCTAGGTTATAACATACCAGTAGAGAGAGGTTGACGTAATATTTTGAAAATTGAATAACACGATTAATTGTGAATGTGATATATCACGAATACCATATCACGGATACCATCTATTGGTGGAGGTGCCGGGATTTTTTCAGGACAGTTATTTCTCAAACGGAATTAAGAGTCAATGAAATATACATAGAATATTATCCTTTATTAGATAAATTTAATGTAATTGAAAATCCAATACACTTATATATGTAGCCCTTAAGATTCAGTAGAATAGATCGGATGATAATATAGGACGAATAATTATAGAACCGGATAAGATGATTCAAATAGAATAAAGTAAATGTTTATAACCTGATGTGCATGATGTAAGTGCATGTATAAGTAATGTAGAATTTTCTATCCAGAGTAGATGAAAATATAGTTAATGTTCATATTTGTGTTCAGTTATACACTGAACTAGCATGGTAATTGATCAGCTCACAAGATTTCGAAAAGTTCATGCTTTTGATATGTTTTGAAACGACCAAGAAAATTAATGTTAAGTAATCAAAGCTCCGCGGCCAGAAAGATGGTTACATCTTATCTGAATGAAAACATACATCTTGTGTTTCAACAGAAATCTAATGAAAATTTATATAAATTTTACGCCGCCTTCTTTTGCTCTGTTAACTATAAGGCACCATCTTTGGAACTGAAGTCACCGTTTAGGATTCGAATTCCGCATAAAGAACGAGTTTTTGTAAACGACATTTCATATCATAACTTCAAAGTTCAATTTTCACCTGATCATTCGTACTTCGAATAAACGAGCTCACCGTTATTGGTTTCGTTAATCAAAAAATAATCAATTTTGAAACATTTTTTTTGTGATTATTATGGTTGAAAGTTCAATATCTCATTAAAATTTCTATCATAAAAGAGGTGTACCTCTATAGATGTGTTTGACGTTGCCTCTGATTATTGAAAAAAGTACCACTTGGAATAGCTCTGATGAGGTTTACATTCAAATCATTTCAGGGGTTAATGAAATATGAATGAAATAAATACAACTGGGAAAAGTGATTAGTTTTTTTCAGAGAATTCACGATGAAGAAAAGGAAAAATAGTATTTGGGGTGCTTTTTTGTACCTTATAAAGTTGTTCGTTGAATATGTAGTTAGTATGTTTTGTAAACTTTTGTAAAGAATTTTCAATTGGAAAAGATGTAATAGAGTATATAAGTTTATTGGCTTTGAGAGGATCAATTGCCATATTACGAAATCATTTATTCTGCCAACATCTCATTTAATTTTATATTCTTACTCAAGTGTTAATTTATATTCGCGCTTGTTCTTTTGTTTTACCAACTCACCCTTAAATCCATTCCATTTTTTTTCTCAATTACATTTTTTTTATATAGGCCTATAACTCTTGATACTCAATTTTTTTCTATCACAAAGAAGTTTTTTTAAATAATGTCTCTACCATATTCTTCTAAATTCAATTCTCTCATTGAAAAAAGCATTGTTTCTATGCATTTTGTTATACTTTGTCCGTGTGGCAACCGTTTTGGCGGCAGTATTTCAATAAACTTCTCTCTCTAACAGAAATTAATTATTCATTTCAAAAGTTATATTACCTGAATACATTCAGAAAGAAGTATACGAGTACGTAATGCATAATGATATTAAAATCACGAATGTTATGGATCTCTGTATAGAAGCCATCACTAATACCACGGTCATGATGATATATGATTTTCAAGTTCCAACTTCTGATATCTAAAATAAAAAAAGCATCCGCGAGATATTATTTATTCATGAAAAACCAGACGGATTCTTGATGGGCATTATTTTACGTGCTCTTTAGTGAGAATGTCATGTATAATGGCGTGGGATGTTCACAGCGAAAATGAGGTTATTATGAGGTAGTCTTGTGGATATTTTTGTATTATTTTTGGGGGCCTGGTTGTATAAGGATGCACTTCGAACATGAACACTTCTCACACTTCAAACGTTGCGTTCAGATGAGGAAAATTGCCTGAAAGCAGTGCACTGACGCATGCAAATCAGATGATTTTTCTTAACTAAAAACGTAGAAATGTTTAAAGAATATTTTTGAATCAAATTATTTTTTAATTCATTTTGAGTATGGTAATTCTTATTTGAAATATCAAATATGAAAAATTGATACTAGATTTTAGAAAAATATATTGACATTATTCATTCCGTATGTGATAATCGCTGAATGAACGCATTGGAATCTTTTGACTCCAACAAAACGGAATCGTCTGATGATTTTAAAATTTTCCATTCATATGAATAAAATCACTATCACTGTTGAAGCTCAATTGGAACCACTGGCAAACTCTTGAACATAAAAACTTCTGTTTGATAGAGCTCAGCTGTTGACCATATAGGTGATTTCTGAGGATTCCAATTGAACCTTTCAAGGCCAGCATACTTATATGATGAACTGTTACTAAGTAACTGTCTATGCTACATAATAGGGTACGCATGATCGGGCCATGATATACGATTATGTTATAGTAGATGTAATAATAATTAAAAACAAAACGTCTTCAGCAGGGCCTGAACCCGCATCCGTCTGGCTTCGATCCAAATACAGTGCTTCAACTATATGAGCCAAACGGATGTCGACGTATTTAGTATCCAATCATTTTAATCATATTAATGTTTAATTTCGAAAATAGCTGTGCGATAAAAGCGTAATTAAAATGTCAAAGATATTTAATTAATGGAGATTCATTTGGAAATCAAGATTTCTGGTTCCGGCACCTTTTGTGATATTTTATAATTGACTTCGGAAAAGTTGCCGCATTGTACATCAAGACAAAACTTCGTTCCATAATAAATAAAATACGGAAGTCGTAGCTAGATGTGACTGATGAAGTGTGAATTAAAAACGTGAATTGAATATACTTCCTGTTTATTTGAAATTGCAGAACTTTCTTCAGAAAAAAAGGTCAGCATTTTAATAATGGCTTGAATTCGAAAAGATATTGATATCATTTTGATTTTATTTTGATTGTTCAAAATGAGGCATATGAGAAAAATCGATGAGATGGAAATTAAAACCCTTTCACCGTCACAAGCAAGAGATGTCGATCTTATTGCGACTGGATAAACTCCCAATACAGTTTGACTCTACAACGTTTGAGAGTGGTTAGTTAATTTCTATCATCTGACTGTAAAAGTTCAACAGTATATACCGATCACTTCAATCTATAAATAATAATGATATAACAAAAAGACCAGAAGGTAGCGATTAGCTTATTACAAAATTGTCAACTCTTGATAAGAATGGATGATAGCACTGATAAGTGATCTAGCGATATGAAGTCGTTATTTTATATAATTATTATATGTATTGAGCATTTTTTTAACATAATATCAGAACAAATGATGAGTGAAGAAATAATGGGAATGAGTGTTAGAAATATCCTCTTCACTCACACCATTCTATTTCCTGTAAATATCATCCAAAAATAAAAAATAGAACTCTCAAAAAGTAGAAGCTGATGTGAATTATGACAATAAAATGAAAAATTTGTAAATGCCCATGAAATATTTACTATAATAAGTTTGGTGCTAGGAATTACATGAAAAATTATGTTTCATAAGCACTTCACAATTCAAAATACATTCATGAGTGTGTAAATTGAACATAATAGTCTCGGCATTATAAACTAGTACCTCAAAGGAGTCTAACCTACATAGATACTATTTCAATGGAACTGATATTGGCGCCAAATTGGTCATTTTTTTGTGTATAGAAGGGAGAGATCTATTACGCTTGTTCGGAGTTATGGGAATCGATTTGATGAAATATCATTTTTTTGGTGATAACGTTTTTTGGTGAAGAGTATATATAAGATGATACAATTTTGATACGGAGAAAACACAGCTATACTTGATACGTTTTAGACACGGTATAACATATAACTATATAACTTTTGTCACATAATTGTGAAGCATATACGGTCGAGATATGTTTTGTTTAGCTGTAAATACGCTTTACAACTATGCGATTAGAGTTGAATAGTTATATACTATACACTGTCTTGAAGGTATTAAAAGTATCTGTGTTTTCTCCACATTAGAATTTTTATATCTCATACTTTTCAAAAGTTATTACCAATAAACTGATTTTTGCTAAATCGACTTCCACACGCTCGTCAATCCCTCGCCCATAACTTCGTCTGTGACATTAGCACTTGTCCATAGTGAAAACTCTGATATAGCCTTTGGAAGCTATCTACGAGGTATTATTATATTAACTTATTTTAACCGCAGGTCAACCCATTGTTGTTCCTAGCGTCCAGAGCTGAGATCCGGCATTGTAAGACTCGAGTCTGTATAAGGATCGAGTCAGGCATCCGTTCAACTTCAATAAAAATGGACATTTTCCGGACATGACGTAATTCTGAAATACTAGGAAATCGCAACATTTGCTTTGCAAGATGAGCGAGATATTTTGACTTGATGTAATCGAAAGCTGTATACACATCTTGATTTTGAAACTATCAAGTCCATGTCACTACCTTCGCTACAAAGTCAAACCTTAACAAATCAACCTACTTTATTTCTCATTAACAAAAAAAAATATTCATCTTCTTTGAAACGACTGCAACAAATTTCTTCGATTCTAGAGGAACATATTTGTTGGAATATGATATCAACATTCGGTGGAAAATTGAATTCAACCGAATAAAATCTGAAAATTCCACCCAATGTCATGCTTATAGAGATTTCCTAATTTTCAGAATCATTTTCCGAATAAACGTACTGAGCGGAAAAAGTACCCAACGGACTCTTCTCGAAAGACAAGCCGCAATCTTGTTCGATATAACACTAATGTCTAGCGAAAGCTTCAATTTGATTGGTTACATTTTATGTCCTGCATGCTATTCACCAGAATACATAGCTACAAACTCAATTTTTTCAGAATCAATAATGGAATCTTCATTGCGCTTATCTAAAATTTGTTCTGTCGCTATGGCAACTGACTTATCCGACCACTGCCAACCGGTTATCCCAGAATGCAGAATCAGTTTTGAAAATTTCATTAATTGGAATCAAAGAAGCTGTGGGCTTGGAAATGGTTGAGAATCGTGAAAAAGTACCGGTAAAATAAAGCCCTGGAAACCCGTGCACGATTTCATACAGAATGTCGTGTCGTGAAATCGTATTGTGGGAAGCCTGCTCCAACGACCCACAAGCAACTAGATGTATTTCATTTGGGTTTCTGAACGATAAAGTGTGAGATGAATGATGTACAAAAACCTTTCTTAATCCCTCTGCGGCACTCGAATCCATGACCGACATGCATAATCTCTTTATTGTTGATAGCTTTTCAACGGTCAACATTTGCATGACCAATTTGATGTACATCTGACTATAGTTGGAAATCCAACCAACAAAATAGACACTGAATAAACTAAAAACTGATGCAGCCCTATTCATTCAATGAAATAATCTATATGTCAACCCAAAATATAAAGATAATGTGAAGACGATCAGAGAGAAGCGAGAAAGGTATGAAGAGCGAGAGAGAAAAGGAATTGTCAATTTCAGTTGCTTCTTAGTAAAATCCAGTAGATTTTTAGTAGAAGTCAAGAAAAAATTACTATTATTACTATTAAAAATTACATATTTCAATGTTTAAAATAGTTCAACAATTGAAATAGGGTGTCAATATCGCCCTTGTGGTGCCCCGTCCAAACGATCCCATAGTCTTAATTGAGGAATAATGGATTTGCATCAAGTTTTGAAGTTATTAAAACAAAATAATGTAGCATACTCATACAGATAACGAACGTTCATTACCTTTTCAAACTTCTCAGAATTCAAGGTTTTTGCTTCAAGCACCCATTTATGAATACACAACTCATGCTTATCCCCAATGCAGTCTCTATCCGGAGCTGGAAAACACGAGAGTGAACTGTTGGATCTTTGAGTTTCGCATGGTGAATAAAGGTCGAATCATATTGTGAATCAAATTATTGTGATACTCGACGTTTTCGCGATCGAGTAGTGTATACATATTTTTTTTATTTGTGCGAGACTTCTTCTACAAGACTTCAATGTAGACAGAAGGAAAGCTACGGAAAAAAAACTCGAATACGTATATTTGCTCGTCTGTTTTCACGCATGAAAAGGTTATGAATATTTTCAATCATACTTCAGATGCATTGTGCAATATAGAATAATGTAGGGTACTTTTTATCATGGTACCAGCACGTATTTTTCAAAATATATGACTGATTTCACATTCTTGGAACGCTGTTGCCTATCCATCGGTACGATAGCTATATAATCCAAGCTATGCTATAATAGGTATATACAAATCTTTTAGCAAATATAGGTATATAGATATAACTTTTCGCATAGTTGGGTTTGGAAAATGTAACGACAAACAAGTTCGTGAATGTATAATGTGCACGAAACTCAAGATTAATCACTAGAAAACAATTTAGTTTCTGAATGGCGAGAACTTACCATGTATTTCGCACAAAAGATTGAGTAAACTGGTTTTCCACGTGATAAACATGTTTTCATTACATAACTGAAATAATTTGTCTACAAAACTTTTTGTCTGCGGTGACTTTTTTTACTCCCTTCACCCTCTCAATGTACGCACTCTTGATTTAATTCGAAGCTTTCGTATATTACTTGTAATAACTTTGCACAATATGCACAGTGTGAAAGTTCTCAAAGGGAAAATAAGACAATGAACTTTTCAAAGATTGAGGTACATTTTTTTAGTCTCAACTACGTTATACACTGAAATGATAAGTACTTTTACATTCAAATGCAGGCACTGTGTTTGTTCCGTAATTGATTTCTTTGATGTTCGGAGTAAAAAATGTGTATATGTAGTTTAAGAGTCTCACTTCGTATTTTAACGATTCTTTTCGTGGTCGTGAGTTTATATTAAAGTCACACTATAGATAAGATAAGAACATTGGAATGAAGCTGGAACCAGATTGAAAAAATAATGACTATGAAAAACCCAAATCGTTATACAAAATTTTCAACAATGCTGTGTTGAGAAATGATTGAAGTGAGATATTCGATTTATAATAACTAGTTATAATTGAACAATTCCTAATTAAGATAGTGGATAAATGGCTAATACATTTATCATGAAATTTATAGAGCTAGTTAGATAACTTGAGCGTGTTACCAAATTCGGTGAACCTGTTTCTAAGAGTTGGTGAAAACAGATAGCATGGGTAACCATGGTGATACCCATCACAAACTCTCAGTGGTTAACCCTCGTTGGTGATTCACGCAATTGGAGGGAAAATGAAAACGGAAAAGCGACCACATGAAACGTGAAAACGTGAGAGTGAAAGGTGTAACCACGTTTTAAACAATTCATTCTCGAATTTTGTTAATATTCCTCTACCAGGTAGAAGAATTTTGAGAATTCAATTCATTCACAATAATGACAACAGCTGTACTGAATTTGAAAACATCAGTGATATACGTGATGAGTTATTACTCATGTTAAGATCAATTTGAACCAGCATTATCTCCCCCCCCTTCACCAAAAAGAGCTACAGACATATATATTCGGAATAATCTATAATCAATCCTATCACCGTTCACATGCTCAACATATAAGTGCAAAACATAAACACATGGAGCGGTATGTCACATATGACAGAATATAATGTTAACTTCATTGTTTTAGGGAATTTTATGACGCTTTTTCAGAATCTCTTTGCATATTTAGGAAACTGTAAAATATGCATGGCTTTGCTATTTTCTACTTCGAGTAGAAACATTAACCCACGGAATAACATGACTAACGTGTTAATTGAACATCTCAAGGTAGATAGTGCTATTAACATGCATATTCAAACGGACGTGTTTATTTTCAAGAGTTGAAAAAAATCTGCCGTTGAAACTAGAAAGATGCTTGTGAGAGTGCGATGAGCGAGGAACGAGAATTTCATTTCAAGTTCATTTTTAAACTGAACCACAAGATGTGTGTTAAAACATGCAATAAGTTAACATTTGATAAGTTTGTTAAGTTGATATTTAACGTTGCTGGAATTATTACGTGTATTTTGTTCTCAGGAAAAAATTCTCGCAAGGGTATATTATATAAATGATCAGAAAATGTTGGTGCTGAAAGATGCTGTGAATGAATTGGATTAGCACAATAAATACTCAATTCTACAGTACACTTGAACAAACGAGTTTTTTTTACATGCTCCACAGGGAAAACAGAAACACAAATCCTGATGACACTTGACAAGCATCAATATGTCAACATTTAGCTAATGTCTGTATATACTCGGTACTGTATAGTTTTGAGACGCAATCGGTTGTAACATTTTTGAGAAAAGCATTTCAAAGTTTGGAAAACCTCTGTATGGATAACTCTGAGGAGAAAACATTGGGAAAATACCATCTCCAATACATTCAAATTCTCAAATACTATTGCCAATACATTCAAATTCTCAAAGCACAAAGATGATACATATTTAAATTTGAATTCAATTTCGATTTTATAATTCTCTTCATCCTTCATCTTATTTACAGAGCAAGATAACAAGGAAACAATACAAACAGTAATAAATTGAACCAAATATATCTAGATTAACATTACAAAATAAAAAAATAAGAAGAGAAGAAACCAGCTTAAGAACTAAATCTTGTATGCGGGCATCACTAGTGGAAGTTGATATTTTTGTTGGCGAAACCATAACGAATAATGAATCAAAACTATTTCACTCTCAATGATTTTCCAAGAATTGATCAATGAAAAAACGTAATCATACAATTATAAATACATGGAAACTAGAAGAATATCACAAATCGTACCGTACATGATAATCGCCACTGAAAACAAAACAAAAAATAAAAATAGGGAGACTATTCAAATACTTTGTCATATAAACGTAGTGATATAAAACGGTTTGATCAAGTCAGCTCTTCAAGAGAGAGAAAACATGCGTATGTGTGGATATAGATACTGGGCATATAATGCAGACGTTTGGTAATTAAAACTGGGCTTCATAGCTATTGACATGTCATAATGAAATGTGTATGGCAATTTTCATCCACCAGCCTGCTGATTCTCTTGCTCATTTAAATTCATTTCATTCATCCATGGCTGTACAAGCCATGTGCTCGCTTCAAATAACATGTCTGAACTACGATATCTCAGGAAGGGTTGGACATATCGTCATGGGGCAAATGCCACATTGCGCGGCGCGATCGAGACGGAAAACATCTAAAACACGACATACACGACCAACATTTACCCGTCAACATGTTGATATCAACATATTGACAGCTAGTAGATAACCCGTATTTCTGATCTTGCCTATACACGACGGAAATATGTTGATGGCTGCCGTCAACATATTGCTGAAAATTGAACATGCTCTATTATCTCATCAATGTGTTGATATCAACATGTTGACAGGTAATATTGATCGTGTATGCCTTGTTTGAAGTGGACTCATAGATGCCAGCCGTGAACGATAAATATAGAATCACATTTTTGTACTGTTTTCAACCACACGCTAATCTTGGCAAATTTGCCGGGTTTTCTGCTAGTTAATGAAATATGAAAGATTCAATCCCGAGGAGATTCTTGATTCCCGTTAGCAACATTGTTTCATAGCAAACATTCATCAATTTCAATCTCAATTTCCTCAAAAGTAGAAATACCGATCTCTTTAAATTTATACCCACTTTAAATTGTGTGTATGATGAAACTTTATTCACTTGTGTGACAAAATATTGAATATTATTGGTTTCTCAATTTTGGCTTCGTCGAAGACGTAGACACAACAAATTGAGGAATAACACAGAACCAACAATCGATTTTCATTAGTGTGTGAAATTAAATCTTCGCCTTGCTTTACTAACAATAACTGAAGACAAAACTGAATAAAAACTCTTCCAACAGAATGTACATTTCCAGAATGCAAATAGGACGTGGTTCATTCTCCAAAATCAATCAATCAACCCCTCCCCTCCCTCCCCGTTCCCCCCTTCACAATGCATTAACCCACACTCTCTCCAACCACCTCTCCCCACCAGCACACAATCATAGACATTTCAAGATCTGAAAGTAATTTCCAATAATGAATATTTCATATTATTTAGTATACTAGATGAAAGTGATATCAAATAAACGCTGATTCCAATCAGAGTTTTTTGACTCTTCAGTAAATAATTGAATGGGAAAATAAAATTGAGTAAACATCTACATTGACACAAATCAAACTTCTTCATGTATTTTATTTCAATTGACTAGTTGAAAGATTGCCAGTCGAGTTCACCATTAGGCCTACTCACGATTCGAGGCGAAGACCTCTGAAACTCTGACTGAAACAAATGATTCATTTCGAAGGTAAGAGACAAGGTTAGGCAGGGGAGCGGTTAACACATGTTGAGATATAGGGGTGAGGTGATGTAACGCAATACGACTTCTCCTTTGAATGAGAGATGAGATTCATTCATCTTAGCCAGAGACGAAGTAGTCAATCAAAATTCCAATTTATATTCGAACACGAAATTAAATTGTGTTTTCCTCATGATTATACCAATTCACGAAGAAAAAAGCAAAGGTACCAATCGTAGATTTGGGCATGGCGAATTTGGTCACGGGAATATATCTTTGATATGTCTCTGTGTCTTCATCCATGTTGATATTTCTTCATTTAATATTTTGAAAAAACTTATTCCAGTCTTAGAAGTTTTATAATACCGATATTCAATTTTGAAATACTAGGTTGAATAATTTGGAATATCTCGATTTTGAACGTATTGAGTTGATTCTACAGTAGTTTCGCTTCTTCTTCATGATTTAAGCTCAGTTATCAAAAGATTGAATTTGAGGAAAATATGCATTTCTTGAAAGACAAAAGGCTGATGTCTTATTTCATAATGTGAACAACTTTTGGAAAAACACATAAGTCGAATGAGCGTGGAAGGAGATTTAGAAATTAGCGTATAACTATGTTCTATGGTATGACGTGAGACAAACTTGAGTTTCTATCTCCCTCCCTCCCTCCTCTCTCTCTCTCTCTCTCTCTCTCTCTCTCTCTCACACACGCACACATACGCACACACATTTTTTGTACGCACAGGTAAGGGAAGGTTATCTAATCTGTACTAGTTAAGTTGGCCTATCTTTTGATTTTTTACACAGAGCTTCTAATTGAAGGTTCAGATATTAACAAACAGCCAGAGTGAGATAATAATTGACATGTTATATAAAAACATGGAAATTTTTATTGTCAGATGATATAATTATACCCAAATATAGCCTTGTTTTAATCGGTTTGTATTTTTACTGAAATCTTGATGAGGCCAATTATAAAATGAATGGTTGATCTCTGAAGGGGCAAAAGCTTAATATTAAAATGAAATAATAAAATGTAAATAATCCCAACGTACATATGTAAATATCGAAATGCCTTCATGCATCATTAACAGACGTGAAAAAGAATGATGACTATATATATATATATATATATATATATATATATATATATATATATATATATATATATATATATATATATCTATATATATATCTATATCTATATCTATATATATATATATATATATATATATATATATATATATATATATATATATATGTATATATATATATATATATATATATATATATATATATATATATATATATATATATATATATATATATATATATATATATATATACCGGAATATATACTATGTATACTGCTTCATACAAGATGAAGTTGATGAACATAAATCGTCGAACTACGCAAGATATGTGAAGTTGGTGTAATTAACCTTCAAACTCACCATGCTAAGTGCCTCATTCCTCGATCTAAATTGGTTATTTACCCTAATCTTGCCATCCACTCTCCACACTTAGTGGATGGGGTAGCTCTCTCATCCAGATTAATTCAATCGTGTAATCGCTTATTGGCCGCAACTCGATACTGTTCAGATAGCTGTATTCACGAGACAAGAAGGTGCCGATCAACCGTCGCATAGATCGCACAACACTAGAGCACGGGTGTTCAGTGTCTTCATCCCCAGTGCCTACAAGTATAACAATTACACGATAAACAGTGAAGATTCCGATACCAACGTAACAAATTAATTACGGAAACTGTAATCACAAACTATAGATATTTAGAATCTCCAAATGCCAGAACTTTCATAACAGACTACCCACACAATATTTTTCAATACCGTCCCACTCTACGCTACTATACCGCAATATTACCATACGGAAACCACGATAAAATAGGTGATATGACAAAATTATTCAGGATTTTATTTGAATATATGATTTTTTTTTCTTATATTTAAATAACAGGATACCCTGATCCTGAAATACTTGATACTATAGGATGACCTGGCCCTTGTATACCTGATAGCAGGTACCATATACCTGATATAAATGGTATCAGGTTATCAGGTAATAACAGGGTGCTAACCAACAAATATAAGGGTGTCTTTTCTGTACTCGGAGTCCGTTACGTTTCTCAATCCTCGCCACCGTGGTACTAAATTATCTCTTTTCGTCTTTCTATCTCTTCAGTTATCCCAACCTTAATATCCAGTGATAACGCAAGCACAATATCATCTATGTGGAACGTGCAACCTAACGTGCAGGGGTGATTATACGGAAGGGCTGATTAGAGCGTGCTTATGTATAGAGAAGGGGTTGGAGGGCTGATTACAGATATGACTAACGGAACATAAACAAGAATTGTGTGGAAGAATGACCTCAAATCTTGGAGGAGTGGTTTGCGGGGTATTGTGAGAGGAGCGGGTCACCAGTGCGACGTCGAGCAACATGTCTGTCATTAAACCACTTGGTGGCATCATTTAAATGAAAAGCAAATATCGATCTTGCCATCGAAAAGTGTTATCTTGGTAAGTATTCCTGACTATAGGCGTGGTACTGAATTTATTGATGTTGGTTCAATTACAAAAAAATGTAATTCAAATCTGATTTATTCAGATCGAATTATTTGAAAGATCAACAGATTAATGAAATTGAAGCACACGACGATCGCCGTTGGGGTGGGCCAAGTTATGTATTTTACAAATCCAAACTCCATCTTATGAGTTCAATTGATCATATGATTATGTCTGTTATCCCTTGGATATATTTATACGCAATAAATAATAATAATAAAAAATTAAATAATAATTAAGTTTAGCTCATGTTTTATAATGCAGGTTCTCTTCATTTCTATGAGAAACCTGATTGTGAATTGTCGTATTTTCAGTCTTGATTGGTGATTGCAGTTCAAATAAGAGTGTGATTTTGATTATTGTGATCTTCAACACTCACTTGTTTGACCAGAGTAGGCCTACTCTTATTTCCAATTATTGCAAGGTGTATTTTTTTGAAATAATCAATCTTCAGAATGGTTAAATTGGAAATAATCTTTCGGATAAATCATCTTGAACGAGGTAACTATTATTTCATCATTATATGAAATCATAGATTTGTAATAAATGTATCATGACAATGTGAAAATTAGTGGTATGCGTCAGGTAGAATATGGAGTATTCTAGTGGTATTTTTGAAAGATAACATCATAATAGAATTTCGAATTATGTGTAGTACGAACTAAGATGTTTAAAGATTTTTGGTACGAGCCAAGAGTGTATAACTATAGCACAATTGGGTAACGCACAAGTATGTGGTTACTGGGTGAGAGCTACAATTGAGCATTTTTATAATCCACTACACGATCAATATGGTGCACAATTACATTTATGGTAGTGTATCTTTATTGCGAAACGTTGGATGGGCCCGTAAGAGCCAAACAAATATCAAACGGTAATACTAACACTTCCCACGTAATAAGTAGAATGAAAAAAAGTACTTGAAAACTAACAAGTGAGAAAAGCTTTCTCGTAAAAATGTCGGGAACAAAGAATATTTGAATACCTAAAATTCACGATTGAATACAACGGAATGATTAACTATTCCAGTATATCTCACCAAAGAAAAAAGTCGAGAAGCGATATATTCTACTGAGTTGAATGATCTTCATGGATGAAAATAGTGAAGAACTACACAAAAACTCTCAAAATTCCCACACGTCAATCATATTAGTTCTCATCATACATTCTCTATACAAATAAATTGGTATATGTTTTACAATAACATGGAATCTTTCAATGACAATCGATTGTAGAGAACGACTATCCTTTTAAACATTCGCTTGAATAATATTGGAAACGCCCTCCACACTTCCTATCTCTATCCGAACGCTATAAAGCGCGACAGTACGGCTGGCGATACCAAATCACAAATCACATTAATGCTCTTCCGTTTTTCGCAATTTCTGGCGATCGGAAAGTGTACTACTTGGTGAGGGGTTAGAAGGAGAAAATACGAGTAGAGGAGAATAAGTTTTTCTACGTTAGCGGGACATGTCTTGAGTACATCTTTCGTCTATGGTAGAAAGGCACAACATGTGACAGAGATTTTAAAATATTCGAATTCAAATGCTAAATAAATTGAATTAGAAACTGAAATCAAGTTCAAAAGTATGAATCGCTTGTGAATTCATGAGGTAAAAATTGGTTATGAGTAATTATTATGGAGAATGTACTCATTTCATATTTAGGAGAATAGATGAAAAAATAAGCCTGAGCTTTCTTTGCTCACTTTCTCCTTGCTTTTATACCTCATGTTTTTTCTCAATGTCATGTTCCTTTGAAGTTGTCAGCATCAATTGTTCTAGAGAATTTCGAAGATATCCGAGCTAGCAGAGATGAATTGTGAATACAATAAAAATTGCAGGCCTACAGTGTACGGATTATTGTTCAAAAACAATTGAATAGAAAGAAGAAAAACAAACACGAGTCAACCCTGTATGTCTCTACCGTTTTTTTCATATTGGGTTTTTACGACGCACTATAATGATAATCAAGATCTATTGGCGTCGAATGAATGATTGATGAGATGATGGGATGATGAGATGAAGGTTTCTTAGGTATCGGAGAGGATAGTTAGAAGGAAGCGGGCATGGCCTATATTGTGGGAACCATCCCGGCATTAGTCCAGACTACAGAGGAAAACCACGAAAAACCCCTGTAAAGATGGACGGTGGCGGGGATCGAACCAAGTTCGAAATATCTCTTCACCTTCCGGATCACATGAAGCAAGTGCGTTAACCACTCAGCTACATGTGCCGGTGTCCACCGATTGATTGATCTTCATTTAGCGATGAAAAGCCAAGAATTTGTTGAAAGTCTAGAGAAATTACTGTTTTTTTGTCCAGTTTTAAAAGAAGTATGCGAGTTCAATATTTCGAGATGATACTATCATCTCAATATGGTATTATGTACATTTCATTCATCATCAATGAGCTTTTCAGACTCATGTTTGAGATTACGAATTGAAGGAATAGTTCAAGTTTCAGACTATTATGCTGGCCTCCCATGAACGCGATTTGCGTTTCGCTTTCGCATGGCGGCGGAATTGGGGCGAGCTCACCAATCAGAAATCGCGTAACTTTCGTCACTGATTGGTCATTTCATCATAATGGTACGTGGCTTAAAAAACCGCTTAGCGAATTCACAATTTGAATAACGCAGGTATGGAAGCCCAGCATTAGAGAAAGAAAACTTTCATTCTGAACAAATTTAAATTTTCAAGAAAATTCAGCTGCCATATAGGGCAACTTACAATACAATCTTGGCACTGCTTTTTCCTGGTCATATAAAAATTAAAAATATTTGATCCATCATTACTGGCTCAGTCAGCCAAAGAACAAGGTTAGGTCAAAAATAGTTTACAGTCCAGCATAATTAGGTTTTTTTCTATACATAAGACATCTTTCATCCATCATCCGTTCACTCGTACCCCCTCCCCCAGATAACCCAGATGTTGGTAGGGTCATTGAGCAAACAATAATAATCATCATTATAGAGTTAGATGATGACATATGTTCATGCCAAGTTTCATCAAAATTTATACTCTTGTTCGACACGCAGAGTGTGAAAAAAACACACGTTTTCTTAAAGTACAGTTGATTCGGTTGTCGCTTACAATAATTCAATAAAGTATATATCAGAGGAAGAATCCAACAGACTGAGATGAATAACTTGATATTTATCTACTCTCTTTTTTGATCATGTTTGAAATTGTACACTCAAACAGTAAAGGGAGAGTAATGATTCAGATCGATAGTGTTGGACGTGATATATTGAAGCAGTTGAAACACGGCACCACCACCAATAAGTAGCTGGGGGGCGTTAAACTATATCTCTAAAAGCGGTGCATCTTCGTTATATCTAGAGGATTTCGTATACTTCAGTATGGTGTATCATGTAGACTCTGACACTTTTCTTACGCTCTCGTTTTGTTTGCAGTAATGGAATAAAAGCCCAAAATGTATTTCATACCTAAGCCTATAACTAGAATAAGGGTTGTATATTTATATGAGATTTTTGGGTAGAAAAGAGTGTTACTTCGATGAACGGTGGAATAAACGCTCGAACATAATAATAATAATTTCTTTATTTCCAAAACTTTTCACAGTCATTACTCTTCAGGATGAATCCTATTAAGGGCGTATGGAAAAAAATATTTGTATGAGTAATACAAATATTTACAAATATTCACAATCAAATGGACACAAGACATTGTAGTAATATAATGAAATGGACTTCGAATATTCTTTTGTTTGTACAATGATTTTCTCTCCCATCAGCCTGAGCACAATGTGGCATTTATCATTGAATTTACATGGAGAGTGCCACCATTACACTTTCGAAATATAGGCCTATGGGTGATTAGAGTTCTACAACAGAGTTGCCATTTCATTTACTCACTCATGGACCTAAATGAATTTTTAGACACACTATCTCAATGTCACTCAATTTATATATGAGTTCAAAGATGAAGGATTTCAAAAATATTTGTAACCCATTTTATTTCATTGAAATTCATCATTTAAATTGAATACTGAGATGTATATTGCTAAAAACCATATTGAAAAAAGTCTCATTATGAGCGAGGAGCATGTAATTTTATAGTGAGTTTAAGTTCTTGGCCTTGCATATTGACCTCGCTTCAACCTTTCATAACCCTTATTGCATGGAATGACGGCTCTTTTAATATCATGAAAATTCCTCTCCGGCGTATATCAAACCATGCATAGACACACTGGTGCCCCCCAGTCTCGTATACGTATGGAACTTTTCTCAGACATAAAAATAAAACTGGTTGCTTCTCAGTGGATATCACCACTAACAGTGCGGTATGAAAAAAATCGTCTGGGAAAATATTTATTAAAAACTTGACGATTCAGGAGTTTAGAGATCTGTATTAGAAGGTGCATTTAAATGTGGTGTACGTTCGACTTAGTGGCGTACGGCAATAACATTATTAAAGATTGTAAGGTTGAAATTTTCTGACGAGTTAATAAACTGTTCATCAAATTTTCACAACGTCATGAGATATTTTCTTTAGTATTTTCTTAAAAAATGCATTAAAAAACAATGAACAAAATCTTTCTGAACATACTTCTTGTGTCTTCAACCTCGTCTCATAGCTAATATGAATGCTTATCTCTAATATATAAAAGCTAAGAAACGTGAGCTTGAGTCATTGGATCTTTCAGTTCTGAGTGGTGATTGGAGTTGAAATGATATTCATCTATTCATGTATCTATTATTGTATTCATACAGTGGAAACACTCTGAATACAGGTGGTAAAAATGGAGAGAAAGTTCTGTAACTAACTGCCTCACTAATTGCGTAATGATATACATTGTAGCAGTACAGTAAATGAAGATGGCAAATGAAATTGAAATTAAAATGACTGGTACCGAGACGCGTGGCCGAGCGGTAACACACTGAACCGTCGTTCGGGAGACCGGGGTTCGATTCCCGCTATGGTCGATCATCCTGACAGGGGTTTTTCGTGGTTTCCCTCTGTCGTTCAGGTCAACACTGGGATGGTTTCTTAACAACAGGCCACGACCGACTCCTTCCCACCATCCAAAACACCTAATAAAATAACCTTTCATCTCATCATCCCATCATCTCACTCATCATCCACCGACGCCAATAGATCGTAGCCATAAGTATAGTGCGTCGTTAAAACCCAATGAAGAAAACAAAAATGACTGGAATATTAAATATAAATGCCCGATATATTCCCCAATCCAAAATCAGTAGTGTTGAGTATCTAATCAAGTTATGATCGTCCAAGTTGTTCACAAAAATGCGAGATTTTTTTATCAATTCTCAAATTAAAGGATAAAGAGTTATAAAAAGTTATGGATCGAGAGTGGAATTCTTCTTGATAATGATTGGTACTGGAAAACGGAGGTTTCGATGTGGTCAATTGGTTTAATGAAGGCCTCATTGATGCATTGAAAACCACTCTCGCAGCAATGTACATGTCTAGACCATAGTGAGAGTTTATTCTCAAGAACGAGCATGTTCACTTCCTTCAGTTGGTTTTCATAGGCCATTATATTATGGCCATCGTTTTAACCTGCGATATTTATTAAAGCCCGATTTTGATTTTTCTCTAGTTTTGAAAGACAATTAAGGAAGATGAAGAAAAAAAAATGAAATGGAATGAGGAAAAGAAATGAATGAATAAATAAAGGAAAAGAGAGGGAAAAGAAAAAAGAAGAGAGAAAGAGAGGAACAAATAAAAAGAAAAAAAGAAGGGAAAAAAAGAAAAAAAAAATATCAAACACTACAAGAAAAGAAGAAAAGAAGAGAAGAAGTTGGAAGAAAAAGCTCAAGACCAACAAACACCTTTTTTTATTCCATCCTGACTTGGTTTTTCGTGGTTTCCCACAGTCCTCGAAGCAAATGCTTGGATGAAGTACTAATTGGCCACGACCATTAATTAGTAGAGCGATAGGCCTAATTATAACATTATAGGCCTATCACTAATTTAATTTGTGCATTTTGTATAATGATCAATTTCACATCTGCTGTCAAGGGAAAGAAGTGATCATTGCCCAAGAGACTTAGTTCAAAGTGGAAGATATCAACATTCGTGTGTTCATACTGAAAGACTTTTATCTACGGCGAAAAATTATGGTCACAGACAGCGCATCAGTCCTGGTGTTGAAGATCATTAGTTTTAAATAATCAAAATGGGGTGGTAAGATCACCCTTGCGGAGCCCCGTCCAAAACATCCTATCTTTCATCCATAGCCCCAATTGGGGAACAATGATTTTGTATCAAGTTTCGATGTTATAAAAAAAAAAAAAAAAAAAAAATATTGCTGAGACTATATAGTTGAATGCTGAACTGAACGATCATGAGACATGATCGACCACCATCACTATAAGTAAACTATTCACTTCACCTTGGTTTTAAGGGGGGCGCTGAAGAGCGAATACTGAAATAAAGATACTACTAAGAGTGAAGGAGGGCTTGACATTTAGGAATGCAAGCTTCTTTTCAAGGGAATTGATTAGAGCACAAAGAAGCTTTTGTTAATGGTTTTGGTTTAGGTCGTTTCCTCGAATAGGCCATCTTCTTTCTAAGTAAACACGCCAAGCCAAGTTCACTATTGGTAGTATTTTTATTCCAGTATTTGCTCTTCAGGTCTTAACTCCATGCAATGTTCTATCTAGAAAAGCCAAATCTTAGCAGCCTTGTTTCTTACGATTTTAGTTTTTATTATTAAGGTGGGATCGCCCTTGTGGTGCCCCGTCCAAACGATCCTATCTTTCATCCATAGCCTTAATTGGGGAACAATGATTTTGTATCAAGTTTCGATGTTATTGAAAAAAAAAAAAAATAACAATTCTCAGAATTTGACTAGTAACAGTGATCATATTGTGAATCAGATCATTCCTATAGTCCACGTTCATTGGTTTGCTTATAGTTCTACTTTTTTCCGATTTGTGCGAGATTTGTTCTATAGAGTTAATACTTCATTGTAGACAGAAAAAATGTTCCGCCAAAATTACATGTACCGTTCTTTCCACCTTCATGCATGTAAAGATTATGAAGTATACGATTGAAACCAAACGTTAGACGCGTATTGCAAAATGGACGATATTAGTGTTATTTGTACCGCGGTAACAGCACATTTTCTGTTTTCACAGTTTAGTATATGTAGCTAGTTGTACAGCTCTGGAACACTATTGCCGATCCATCGGCTATAATCAAAATGAGAGACACAAATTGAACAAAAGAAAAAATAGATAAAATATGGACACGTCAATGAACCAGAAATTGAATTAAAACAACTTCAAACAAGGTTACGAAGTTTTCGTTCACCCTAACTTGATTAACAATATCACCAACTGAATATTTGATCTTTCCTCATCACATTCTGACTCTGATGAAGTGTTGACCTTTCCAGTTCTAGCCTCACGTCGCGCCATTAGGTCATCTAGCAGTTGGGCGGGGGTGTAGGGAGGCCAACCCTCCAGAGACACAATTAGTAAACACAAGCTGAGCTTGCAATCATTGACACCACACACACACACACACACCCACACACACACACACACACACACACACACACACACACACACACACCCACATTCTTGTTTATATCATCAAGTCGTGCAATTCAGACAAACAAATGGATGATTGTTTGCACATCATTGCCTTGTGACTATTTTATGGTCTATACATGACCACAAACAGTGGGGAAAGTTAGGAGACTATAATATTCTCGTACTCATGGAAGAAGAACGTCGTCTCACAACATATGAAAACAAATATCACCGTTATAACTTTATAGATGTGGTATTTTGATTAGATTTCGAAATTATTCTACTGTATGAGATTTACAGATTTACAAATAAATCATTCGATGAAAACAATGAACCTGCAGTGATTTTTTTCACTACCGATAGTTTTTTTTTTTTGGGGGGGGGGGGATGAATAATCAAGCGAGAACTTTGTCTGCATTATGGGCTGCCAGTCGGTAGTTCCGGCAGTATAAGTAAAAATATAACCAAATTTGGATACTAATTTCGAGAAATTTGGAGAAACTAGTTGTTGGAGAAACTACTTTGTAGGCAGTGTGAGACAAAAAATGTACAAGGTAGTGTATAGGCAGTAAATTAATAGACTACACTGCTGATATCCATAAGAGATCGTTACGCCCAGTCGTAAAGTTAGACATATATCAAGGCCGTAACATATAAGACTGGAATTTTCGCTAGTTTTTTCGTAAGGGTGTTTGTAGTTTTTAAATATTGAGACGTACCGTACCAATAAGAAATTTCAATATGTACCACTTCAGAAAGCAATACGTCAAAGGTAAAGTAAACGCATGAGAAAAAAGTATTTTCTGAGAAGCGTTGGACTGTGTAGTCAACCGCTGTGGCCCTTTGCCCTGAACGCTAACACAATAGTTTTAAATACATGTCATTTCAATGTAAATGTCACAATATAATGTAATGTCATTTTATTAGCTTCGAAAGTTGTAGCCAAATATGAGTATTGAATCTACCAAATGTTTGAACTACTGAAGCACAAATAGAGCTCATCTCTCGACAACCTAACTCTATGAATAGATTATAGCGGGAGAAAAGAAAATGAATATGAAATAAACATATCGTGCGAGAATTCCAAACAAACAAATCTAAAACGAAATAGTGATTTATAAAGAAGTCTCGCGTTGTGAAATTGTAAACTCATCGGAACTATTTTCTCCGTTTTTTTGTTATACTCAGCTGGCCTAATGAACAGATTCGAAATAAAAATAAAAAAGGAAACAAAAAGGCGCGCTTGTGGTTGTCAGTTTGGTTGGGGTCCGTCTACAATAATTGCTGAACTGGATGAAAGTTTTATCGAATCTTCTGATCGGTTGTTGAATTAGGTTGTCAAAGAAGTTTGTCGTGAGGTAACTATTTTTCAAACTATTTTTCACAGACTTCACTATAACTATTCTTGTTTCAATCGTAGACCAGCATTCATAAGAGTTGATGAAGAACTGGTTTCAAAATCGATTCGATGTCTGATATTTATTTTTTCTGATATGCAATTGTATCATGAGAGACGACGGTCATCTACCAACATCACAAACAAAAATCCTATCGCTATACATCCGAAGCTTCATCTGTTATTCTGTTGAGAGTCAATGCCTTTTCAGGACGAGATTCACGATTATTCTAGAAACGTAACTGCTCTTTCGAGAAATATAAAAAACAAACACTGAGATGGCTCACTAAAATTTTTCAAAAATTATTTTCTTTCTTAACTTACA
Organism: Brachyptera risi; assembly: GCA_964007535.1. Classification (NCBI taxonomy): domain Eukaryota; kingdom Metazoa; phylum Arthropoda; class Insecta; order Plecoptera; family Taeniopterygidae; genus Brachyptera; species Brachyptera risi. Next base: position 31,089,628 of record OZ023331.1, on the reverse strand, counting down.
ATATACTTAATCTCATATTAGGCAATTTACACATTGTACACATTTTTTAACACATATTCAAGTGCCAATTTGAATTCATAGCTTGTGAGTAGTGTAATTTATAGCTCTTATTTCAATTATATACGATTGATCTCTATAATTGGACCTATAACATTCTGTATATACCAATAACATCAAACCACAAACCATAACAATCCTATCAAGTACTACCATAACAAACAGCTTTAACCATAACTATAATTAGCGTATTTTCATTTTGAACAGTGACCATGTTATTAGAACTATTCCACTACAGATAGTCACCAATCAATTTCAGAAGTTTGTCATGCGAATTTCTTTGTCTATACATCAAACAAAGGCTACATGTAACATGGTCAACGAGCCAATAATAATGGAACAGTAATGATCAAAGGTACAACGTCAGCGAATATTCAAAGCAGCATAATAATAGCCAAAGTACAATCAATTTCATAAAATGAAGTCACACAGACGAGTGAATGATATCGTTACTCACCCTTACCTTGTGTCTTCATACAGCAATCAGTAATCTTTGTCAAGCAAAATTATGAACCATTTAAAAAATACAATCAAGAGCTTTACCAGTATCACACCAGACGGCGTAATGACTTTCGTATGAAGCAACACAGGCTGACAATGTTCACGAAAGCTCCATTCCACTCAATAACTCAGTTATAGAATCACTTACCAGCTGAGAAATGAAAAGTATAACTAATTTCAAGTCCAATATGAGGGAGTTTCTGCTTGAGAAATCGTTCTGTTCTATTGACGAATACTTATGTATTAATTATTGATTATAAATTTTCATTGATTGACGATCATCATTCTGTAACTGTACAGTCTTCTGATGATGAAATAATATTATTATTATAATTATTATCATAACTGAATGTCCTAACAATTAAAAAACGAATCAGATTTGATAAATAATGAACCTCTAATTTACCATAATATTTTTTACATGAGACAA
>OZ023331.1:30963640-31083640 GCA_964007535.1 Brachyptera risi | reverse complement strand
CCAGAGTGATTTTAGGCAGGAAAAATCTATTTATAGTACTATTGAGAGAATACGTGTGGGAACTGAGCGGTGCGTAGAGATATTGCCTACAAACATACCACCCTCTTCAATTTTCAGCATATTAGGCTAACGAAAATATTTTCATTACACTCAATTCCCAATCTCAGCGACATAAAAGAACATCACATGGGCTGAAATTTCATTTCACATTTACTTTCCATCCTTTTTCTCAACAAATATCATTCAGCGGGAGAAAAGCATGTATGAAACGTGTCAGGTGTTGTGCTGATGAGGGGGGCATTCATGTACTTCCAGTAAAGATGCTAGCGGTCGCAACTTGCGATCATTAAAAGCCACCCCGCATAGTTGATAGCAAATTGCCGCAATGACAGTTGTTAAACAGGTTTCAATCATGACTTGCTATATATAGCTTGCTGGACGTACATGAATGCCCCCCCTGGTAGGCTTCGTGGGGGGCATTCATGTACGTCTAGCAAGCTCTAGCAAGCTCTACCTTTCTTTTCCGACTGTGAATACTTCTTCCATCATGATTTGGACAATTCTGACAGTTGGGCAAAAAAATCTAACAGTGAGCAATGTACCAGGTCACCGGTGGGTGTAAGGAGGGTATTTAAAGAGTGTCCTAAGGGCATTACGTGATCCTCTTGATTGTGATGGAAAGATCACACTCTACGTCATATAAAATCTCTTCTGTTTACTCATACTCTTTTTTATTTGTTTTCACACCGGACTTAATGACGATTAAAGTTGAATGGTGTCGAAGGATGATGGACGAGATGACTCCGGAATACGATGAAGATGGATCGAGAAAATCATTTCCTTATTTCATTAGCTTCTTCGTGTTGTAGCGATAAAACTTACAAACGTGTTTTTCCTCGTTCCATTCTCATATCACTTATAAACATTAATTGCAATCTAAATGACTTTTAATTGAAAAATAATTTTCGAAATTAATTTCTTGAATCAATTTACTGAGTAATTAAAGAGAACAAGATTGGATGTTTAAAATTCCTATTAGTTCAAATCACACGATTTGAGTTCACCGATATTGATTAATTTGATTCAACGATTGGGATTCACTCAAAAAGTCGCCACCCTTCTGACAGTGAGACAACCCTCTTCATTAGCGACTGGCTTCGATTCTATTTCCGTGAGAGGCATATGGCACTTCAGATAAACAACTTTATTCAATATTTTCTCCATCTGAAACATTTTATTCTCGTTCTTATAGGCCTACATAATTCTTATGAATAATATCTCATAATGAATAGAGCTTCAGTTTTTTCCATTATTTTATAATTAGTTACATTTTTTGATCTATTATCAATCTTATAATTATTCTCTCCATTGATCAATTATTCTGTGTCAGTTATGGCAGCCATTCATGTGAATTGCCGAGAAGTTAATGAAGATACATATATAACAAAACAGAATATAATCGAAATGAAATCAGTGTAACTAATAAATAAACCTAATTGAAGTGTAATATACTAATAAAGACGCCATGTGAGAGAGGAACTCTTGTGTGCATCATTTGTAAATTACCATTCACCCCTCTCCCTCAGTAGCCTAGCCAACAACTATAGTGAGTATACGTGTGTGTTTGATAGGGTATAGCAAATGCAGTTGCCTAACCCACGGATAGAATGACTATAGACTGCCTCAAGGTACTGACATCAATGGCTTTATCCTTGCTATTCCCTCATCTTCCATGACATGTCAAAGTACATAGCATTCTGATAGAAGCTGATATCTCACATAGACATGATGTGATAATAGGGGATGATGACAGAGATCGGTTAGGGCGCGAGTGTGAGGAAAGTGTCACTCACACACATAGTCTAGCTGGGAGATAGCGTCATAATTCTTTGAAGTTGGATGATATCGGTGGGTGATTGGAGATGACACTCAAAGTTTGGTGTTATTATTGATTTAGTTGGTATGGGTACTAAGTAATATTCCAGAGTATTTAATGATCTATACAAGATTATACGAGCTTAACTTTTAGTTTTAACGCCATATTGACTGTGACGTCACATCCGCCATATAGCTGCTTTCTATTTTGATGATTTTTCTGCCTCGACCTATTCTGTGGCACAGTTGTTATGAGCAAGAGAATAGTTATAATTTGATTATTTTCGTCGTCCAATAGTGCCAGTGATTGCAGCATGTATTGAACTAAGCTCCTGGTTATTGGTGAGCAAATAATGAACATCTTCTTTTCATGCTAGAAGCCCAGTTGCAAATGGTTATAAAACATTTTAGCAATGCCCCAAATACAATCAAGTATAAAATCAAAACAGACCAACATCAACTTTGTTCATGAAACATTCTGTACAAGCCGAAAATATACAGACGGCATTCGAAAGTGCTCCGTTTTTCACCAGCTCCGTTTTTTAGACGTAGCTATACATATGATGACTCTATAACTTCCGTTTCAAGTTATCATAGGTTCTCCATAGATTAAATAGATCCATAGTTTGGTATGGCATACAAAACACTGGAAACAAAGCATTTATAGATATAGAAACAGCAGTGTATAAGTATAATCGAAGGAAGTGCGATGTTATACTTCGACTCTGATTATTCAGTATGTGCAAATGGACAAAGAAATATTTAGAAATATGATGAAAGTATGAATAGGTGAGTACACTATACTAAGTGTTTCAGTAAAAAAATAGAACGAACTCTTGTTCATCCAGGAAATGAAAGAAGAGTGTGTCTTAAATGATTGGATTTAATAGATTTCGAGCATATTTAAAAAAAATCTGTATTAAAACATTGTTTGGAGATGCATTTTACATATCTATACACACAATGCAAGTTTCCAATGTATCGATTCAGTGATGAGTACTTTTTTCATTCACTTCTTAAAAATTTGTCTTTCAAATTTTCACTACATTTGTGGATTATTATATTGTGTTCGACTTGAACGGTTTTTAGGCCTACTCGTTCACAAGTGAACTATAAACGTAAAATAACTGTGAACTACATAGTACCTGAACAGTCACGTTATTATAAGATATACACCGACATATTGTGGAAACAATAATTTTGTATCAAGTTTCGATGTTATTAAAAAAAAATATATATATTGAACGCTGTCACACCGTAGAAAATATACTTGTATTCACGGAAGAATAAGATCGTCTACCAACCAAACGTTGGGAACAAATCTGTATAAACAAATACACAAATGCATGTGGAGCAAATTGAACCATTCAACGCTTCCAAAAGATTCACTTTCGTTCATTAGATGAGCGTAGCGAAGATTCCATTTTACATACCGAAAAAAAATGGGTTTCGTTTTTATTTTTTTTATTTTTTATTTTTAATTTTTTTTCAATTTTGTGCGCGGCATACAGGTCAGGAAAAAATCGTGAATTTGTTTTAAAAAAAAATTGGTCAGAAAGTTTTTCCGTAAAAAAATTGTAAAGTTTGAAAAATCCTCATAAGAATAACCCGGAGGAAAAATACTTGAGAAAACAAGAAACCTTCAAAAACTCTCAAATTCTCACCGAATATGAACAATACTGTTAAACACCTTTTCGGAGATTTTTGAAACAATCCGATGAGAAATAACAAAGAAAACGCAATGAAAGTGTACATTATTTTATTGAAAATTCAGATCAATTGGTTTTGCAAAGTGTATATGCGACAGGTTGCAGCACTATAAATATCAACAAGTTGCAGGTAAGGTTTTCGAACGTTTGAAGTAATCCAAGTCCGTAAATGTGGATTGAGTTTACAGAATATTTTTCATTATAGATTTTCATACTTCTAGGCTCATCTCACAACGCACATCCCGCGTTTTCCTAGTTTTAGTAAACCACGAATAATCCTGAAGAATCATAATAACTTTTGAAAATATCACATCTAACGGTGATTGTTGTTGTGACTACAATGTTGTTAGACGACCTCCATCTTTTGTTGGTACAAGTATATGCGATATAATGTTGTATCAACTATTACATTCTAGGATAAGAAGCCTTGATCGTCTTTATTGTGAGCGACCAGAAAATGGCACGAAGATTGTTTAGACCAACACCAGAAAAGAGTTTGTCAAATCGATTTCAAAAAGTGTGTGTGAGAAAGATAGAGATAGAGAGTGAGAGAGAGCGAGAGAGAGAGAGAGAGAGAGTGAGAGAGAGAGAGAAAAGAGAGTTAAAAAAAGAGAGGGAGACAGATAGAGTTACGTTCCACGCCCTCAGGTTAATTAGTTTCTATAATTAACAATTCTATTTTAATGGTCGAGTAATTGTACATAGACTCTATTAAAAGGTGAACATATTTATCCAACGAGTATATATATATCTAAACGTTCTTATTTTAGTATTTTTGCTATCACTCTCCGTGGATGCTCAGTCTATAAAATGGTTCCGCTGACCATTTCAATATTTCAGAAAAACGGCACTGTTAACATTTCAAGTGCTTTTATTCCGAAATGTGCTATAAACTGTTCCAACAGTTCTCGAGTTAAATAGTCCCCATGGATGGTATTACGTGCTCACCCTCTGGTCTGATATGTGACCATGAGGTTTGCTTTATAGCTCGACAGTGGCGTGGGCTGCTGTAGTTGATATGTATGGATCAGCGGCCGAATTTGAATATTTATCCAGGGAGAGGGCGGGGTTGGCACTGAAAGAATTATATAGGTCTACTATTTGGACAAAGGGAGCAGCTAGCTCGACCCCACCAACAGCTAAGGTATAGAGGGATACGAATGAACGAGTGATAATGAAACGTGATGATTAGTGAAAGGACGTTTACAAAACCTCATATCTCGATCATCTTTCACTCGAAAACATTTCTTGATGTAACTTTCGTCCCGATTTTCGTCCTTGAAACAGTGTCTCAACCTCAACTGACTGAGCTACGGAGCTACGTAGAAAAATTGTTCATATCGCTCTCTTTCAGTTGTATTTCATAGTATATAATCATCAGTTCATCGTCATTTAGTTATACAAGTTTTCAAGTTACTTCCCAAAATTACGCTAAGCTGAATGGCGATGATGCAGAATACACATTCACATATTGAACAGGACAGCATTTTCGCAATCCATTAATACTTGTGAATAATAAATAATGATATGCATTGTGAATAATATGCTTGTGATGTTTTCGCAGATAATATATGAGAAGAAAAAATAAGTACAATGATGTCCACCATCTTTTGAGAAATAGCAATATATTCATAAAGAACTGAAAATTCATCATGAGATTTGGGTATCCAATGTTCAATTTGGAACGGATGGTGTATACGTGACAATTCCTCTATGATGGATGACAACTTTCCGCAATCTCTCCACTGATTCGATCATCGTGGTTCATATATGGAAGTATCAATATACAATGTATTATAGTTGAAAAATATAATATAAATATAATATTATCAGCGGTGGATGCGAAAGTTGAATTTCTTGTACTGGAAAAAGGAGTTTGTTGGTTTAACTTTTTTGGTGGATGCTTCATGTCATGCAAATCTATCAGCCTCACAATTGTCCTCAGACACAAGATTTACATACCTGGATCCCCCCCCAAATTGATCGGTTTGACTATTCTACGGATTTTTGGGGGAAACTAGACATCCAAATATTAAATAGCCTAGCCAGATTTGAAAACAAATTGAGGAAATTTCAAATGTCTACTGACATTGAAACAACCGTGATGTCCATTTTAACACAAGTTATAACTCAATCGGTCCAGCAATTTTTCAAACTATAGCAAAGCAACCACGGATTGTCGTTTGGGATCGCCACTGACACGAGTTTTGGCGGTCCTTCGATCAACAGTTTCCCCTATACATCAAAAGAATGATCAGGTACCTCGAACCGCCAACACTCGCGGAAAGGTTAAATGTCCTAAATAGCTCTCGTCGTCTGGGACCGCCACTGCATGACGCAAGTCTTGGCGGTTCTTCGATCAACAGTTTTCCCTATTCATCAAACGTGACGATTAGGTGTCCCGATCCGCCAACACTCGCGAGAGGAATAAATAGTTTCATGGTTTAGGTATTCAGTGAACGTTTCAGCGTTACTGGGGTGGGTGAGTGTGTGAATGCTGGAGGGATAATTAACCTTGGCTGGAGGGTAACTTTAATGTGTAGTCGTCGCCACGAACAATGGTCACTGTTCTTTACTTACACTTATGAAACTCAGATGAACTTACACTCAAATGAATGAAAATCTCGATCAATTAGATATAAATATCAAAACGTGAGATTCATTACGAAAGTATGAAACTTTTCTTATCAAGCAGTTACATGATGAAAAATTTCGAACCTTCAATTCTTAGCGAAACAAAATTGCCCATTCATAATCTACAATGGATGTTTACTTTCTACGTAATATTACTATGAGAATTTTTTTTCACAAAATCGAGTTCTACAAATGTGAGGTCAATTGGAATGCTTCTATGATAAAACCGACGTTTTCTCATTTGAATTGAGATCAAAAACATTTTACGCTAAACAATGTTTTTATATTTCTGTTTCTAGGTACAATACTGAATGTTGTCTGCTGATTGTAAATTACCACTGAGAAAATTCATGGTTCCTGATTTTGTTCGAAAGTTGTTGACTCGACTATGGTGGGAAAGAGGGAGGGGGAGGGGGGGGGAAGACACTTTACGCTTGGTCTTGAGCAAAAAGCTTCTCAAATCAGCAATGTATCATCAACTGAAGTTCAATTCAATGCACTCAATATATATATATATATATATATATATATATATATATATATATATATATATATATATATATATATATATATATATGTATATATATATTTATATATATTTATATATATATATATTTTATCGAAGTGAAATATTCAAGAAGAAAATATTCGAAGATGAATCATTTTGACAATTTATTTGACATTTTTTTTTGACCGACCGATGTAGGCTTTATTATCTTCAGCATACATTTAATCTTGTTGAAGTTGAAGGACCAGAAAATTTTGTTTGGTTAGGTACTGGTAGCTCTTAGTTAGAACAATAAAAATATTTTTTCAGTTTTCCTATTAGGTATTGTGAAAAATACATGATAACAACTGAATCAAAAAAAGATTTGATAAATCTTCCTCTTCCAGTGTGAACCGTTTCAGTGTGCTAACCAGGTGACGGCATTGCGTGAACAGCTATTGCTTGTTTATACTGACGTCACGCCAAATTGTAGCTGTTCATCTCTCTCGACCGCTTACCGAATCAATTTCTCGCTAGTTTCATTAATCTTGGAAACTCCGGGTTGAGATTGAACGATGCGGGGGAAAGAGGTGGGCGCCACTTCCTTGGGCGTCGTTCATCATTGTTTTGTGGGTGGCATGAAGTGGGTGGAGAGAGAGGGAGCAACCAAATGAATCCAACAGAACTTCATCATTATAAAGTATGCTCGATAAAATGTTCATGATACCAACACCACAAAATGGAAAACCATCACGAATCACTCACAACGAAGATTTATAATGATGTGTGTTCTGTCACTTGTATTATTTACGGTTGAAAAAAAAAACAATTTTGGTTTTGACGTGATTCATTTGACATCATGGGGTTGTTAAAAAAAGCTTTTCAGACGAGTATCAACTGAACCGATATTTTGTATTGTATCAGTGAACAAAATAAATGAATACGAATTGTTGACAATACATTCTTAGTGTTCTGCACTAATTTTCATTTTCCAAATTGAAATATGTGATTTTCATTCCGCACTGAGCGTTTTGGAACTGTATGATTTTTTAGTTGCATTATTCAGCTTCTACATAACATATAATGAAAAAAATCATCGTTTTTGAGGTTATTTTTTTTTATTTAGGCCTGATCCTTTCACAACTTCAAATTAATTTTGTGAAATTTCCACTATTTATGGAATCTTGACGACCATTTCATCCTTCAATTTGTATTTATCAGCTTTTCATCATATCACATAGTTATAGTGAATGACTAAATCACAAGAAAACAAAACGTTATTTTGATAGACAGAGTCCCAACTATTGGCTCTTCGACTCAAACTGATATTAAAATGGAGAGTTGAAATACTCACGAAATTCAGTGAGAAACTGAGAATTAAAAAAATTTGATGGAAATTAATTCAAGGAAGAAAAATGTGAGAATAATTAATAATATTCATTCAATTGATATATTAATTCGATGAAAATGAATAATTCGATCATTTAAAACATCAAGAATGTTGAGTAATGGACTCTCCCGTGGCTCAGTCAACTATCGCACTACGTTTGGAATCGAAGTCAGGTCGGGTGCGGAATCGAGTCCCGTATAAGGCATGGGTATTTGTAAATGTCCTTTCACCTGATATCATTTCATCATATCATTATAACTCGCTCACTCGTACCCTCATATAATCCAGCTGTTAGTGGGGTCGTTATAAGCAGCATTAAAATGATAGAAAATTAAGCAATGTCAAATTTGATAAATGTCTTCATTTTCATTTTCCATTATTGTTTTGAGTGGAATACAAAAATCTTTCTCTTGAGAAACAAGGTTCCATGATATTGGTAATTCTATATTAGTTCATAACAAATAAATTGAATTGATGATATGCATATGCATGTACTCATTTAATCATCTATAGTCGACTTAGACTTTGCACACACATTTTCCTCTCACCCAAAACCATGAGAATGAAATCATTTTTAATTACAGTATATCAACTCCAAGGAGAAGCGTAGAGGCTCAGGATTTATAAGATACGAGAATCATTTATTAATTAACTCGATCTGAGCTGATCAAAGTGAGCGAATTTCTTAGATGGCTTCTAAAGGAGCGTAAATAGTTCATAATTACTTTAACATTGTAAACTATAGAGAAGCGGTACAATATACGACAAGCGAGTGCGTATGATGCTATTGGTGGAATATCTCATATTTTCATCTATGACGTTCGTGTTAAGTTATTGAAGAGAATTTTGGGGAAAATATAGAAAATGGAGGGGAGTGAGAACATGTCTTCCAATTGAGTGAAAATTTCAATTATTATTCATCACAAAATATTTGGAGGTCTGTTACTCTCATTTGGGTTTCTAGAATTCCATATTAGCTTTGCTTAAAACTGAAACGTTCTATTTTAGCTTGAGAAAATGTTGAGGATGTTTATTTCCTTAGTTTAAAATGCAAAACAGAAGGACAAAAAATACAGGAAGGAACACATTTTTTCCATGATATATTGAATAAAGTCATCTATTTGCTCGTCTGAAATTTCAGAATATCTATGAGCTCGAGTTTAGGAAAGATCGAAAAATTTGAAGCCAACCCCTTCAATGTTCGAAAATCGAGTTTTATGAATCCTCTTTTGTGAAGGAATGTAATGATAATAATTGACACTTCTCATTTTATTTCTCATCTGATAAATCTTCCGAACAATAATCAGATAATGTTGTTTCTTTATAAATATTTGTGTTGAAGTGGCCAACATGGGCTAATAGAAACTTTATGATTCAACTTGATATTATTTTGAATTACAAAATTTAATAACTGAACTATATTATCCGATGTTGATTTTTAGATTCACGTTTCCCATTTTTTTCTCTACCAAATCACATCACAATTTGATGAGTGAATTACTGTACGTCATATTGTCATTCCCATGTTCTTCCATGAATATACAAATATACACAATACGTGGTTGATATTCTGAATTATATTTTGAAATATAAATGTGCAAGAAATTTATATATTTCGATTATATATTCTCTAATTTACGGAATATATATAGTATGATATGCAATATATCTCTCTCTCTCTCTTCATATACATATATATATATATATATATATATATATATATATATATATATATATACATATATATATATATATATATATATATATATATATATATATATATATATATATATATATATATATATATATATATATATTGGAGCACCCTTTGACCAAAGCTAAATTTTGTTCACTGGCCAGAAAAAAAATTGATCTTATGAATTGTGATTGCATAACTGCATTCAAATGATATTTCCTTATTCAATGAAGTCACTTATATATATTGACTGTTTCATTCAAAATGCCATATTTGTACAATTCCAATGTCACAGTATATCCACAGAAGTAGAAAAGTCAACCATGAAACGTATATTACCAGTTAACTAAAAAGCCTCTGACAAACGTTCCGTTTTCGTATTTATATAACACTTCGTTGTTTTTATGCTTTTGACATTTTGTTTTTTAAATTTTGTATTCAGACATGTAACGATGACGTACATTCACATTTCGAGAGTACACATTTATACCTCGCGGCGCTGTACTGGTGTGAGACATTGAATCAACATCGAAACATTGTTGATTTTGTTAATTTAGTAACGTCAAGCTTACCTTGTTACTTCATTCATTTAATATATACCTCCATTTCATCAATGGGGTGCTGATTGCCATCCCGATCGACTGTTCCCACTACGCTGTAGCATCATAGCTGGGGAGGTTCGAGCATCTAGAGCAAAGGTGATTTTATTATAGATACAAATAACTAGATGTTCCCGATCGGCTGTCTCTTCTATGAGCTACTCTATCTCTCCAGGAGTTTCCATTCGTCGTGAAGCGCGAGTTGAGATGGAACACCTACATATTAACATATGTTAAATGTCGGCAATGGAATGTTGCACCAACGGGGAGTCAGCTGCAATAATTGTGCAATCAATCCACTTGTATATTTCGACAAACTTACAATTTTGTTTGAAAGCGAGAATTTATGTGGATATTCAAATGTACAGTTGAAATTTATCCAGAATCATTGAATAAGCAGGTAATCGTAAAAATAATGGATCATTTTGAAATCATTTCCATCTTTCAAGTTATATAAGTAGTGATGACATTTATTGGCTCGTTTAATTTTCTTGCCGATGGTATAATGTTTTTTTATTACTGTTTAATAGAATTGAATATGTCGAGGAGAAGATTGTGATATCACTTCATTCACTATCGAATCATTTTTTCACAATTCACTTTCCTATATTGAAGAAAATATGAAATGTCATGAATATTTCTACTGCATATGCCACATGTCTGAGACTGCAGTGATTATGTAATTACTTCGACAATAATTACCTATCAATTATCACGAAAAAAACAGACTAATAGCCCAAATAATTCGGCAGTTTTTGTGGAATCATTGTGGAAAAAGTATTATTCCAAGTATTAGTAAGTAGTAGTATTAGTATAAGTAGTAGTATTAGTAGTATTATTTTCAAGTATTTAAGTATTAGTATTAGTATTATTTTTAGTAGTCAATCATTGTGTTATTTCAAATATCAATAGTAATATGTCTTAATTAATTCTTATATTAAAACGGCTCCGCTTGGAACTCCACTGCACTCGAAGTATGTAACGATTGATTCGTTACAATCGTTTTTCTGTCGATGAAAAATGGTGACACTTGCTTCTCAGAAATGCAGAAAAAATGTGTGATCAGCAGTTTTGTCGAAGTTTGTACATGTCTTCAGCAGAACCATCAAAAACTTCATCGTGTCTGAGTAATCTCCACCTGCTGGTCATAACTTTTCATGGCCGTTGTTGACTGTGTAAACTCGATTCAATTCCATTTCACCACACTGACTGGAACAACTAAATTGTTAACAAAAAAAACATCAAAATATTTCTCTGAATACACTTTTGCCGAAGACCATACAAATACTGTACCTCTAATGTATAATCCCGATGACAGTTTATTTATTATCATTTTATTGAAGCTCTATATAAAAGTGTAGGTATAAAAGTATATGATATGAAGTATATAAAAATGATAAAAAGATATAAAAGTATATGGTAGTAGGGTTGATCTGGTTCAGTGATCATATTATATCCTTATTTTTCTGTTGGAACGATGGGAAGGAGACAGCCGTGGCATGATATTGAGAATTATGCCTTTAATTATATTAAAAACTGAGGAAAACCATACAATTACTGTCAGGATGATCAGTATGACTGGAATTTAACCCTGGTATCTTGAATAGTAACTGATGTCTTAATGTCAATTCAGCGAAATGTAAGCTCTTGGTGATGATTGTGGAGATGTATAATTCGAATAATACTGATATATCGACTACTTTAATATCTTCATAGTCATATGCATTGAATTATTCACTTTTGATCATAACATTTTCACATGCATACATATGAAATATCATGTATATTGGCTATGCACATATTAAAATCATACCATATGTGTAAAGTTCTTCATTTATTTACCAAGTCAAATCCCTTTGCAAAGCTTGAAATAATATTTGAGATTAACGTACTTTCTTATATCATATCTAGTCAAGGTGAAAGGTACCAATACAACCTTTCTCTTTGTATTTTCATAATTTTGAAATCAGATATCATACCTCTCCAAAGTTGGAACCAAACACTGACATTTCTCTTCATCGACTCCCATTCGATCCAACCTCATTTATCACACAAGTGATTCAAATACTTCTCAGATGAGCATATTGGTTAGACCATTTGTATAGTGAAACCTGAAATTAGGAAACATCGACTAAACATTTCTGAATGAAAATTTTTACAGGCGATGTATATATATCAAGATATCTGATTAAGATATTAATAACGTTCATACAGTTGGTAAAAAATTGTAATGTATACAAATTGAGTTATTGTGAATGTAACACGCTGTGTTAATTTCATTATGATTTCATCAATGTGATCTCCATACCTGAGTTAGTAGGAGGTCACGTGTATACTAACCTGCACAAGAAAGCCAACATGAATGATAATATTAATAGATCATAGATGAACAGAAAAGCTGGCGTACAGAAAATGTACGAGGTATTGGAAAGATACGTCCGGTCATGTGCAAAATGCTAATAAATCATCACACATTCCATTGGGAGTACAGAATCGAAACAGTGAATTACCAATAAAAAATAAAAAGCAGGATAAAATGGTGTTTTTTTGCGTATTTTATTCATTGGTTAAAGGACTGCGCATGTAGAGGAATAGAACATGAATGAAAAAACATCCCAAGGGATAGATTTCGTATGAACTAAAAATAATGATGTTAACCATAAAAAATGTTCAATAGATTTCTTATGTTGCTTAATCATTAGCTGAATGAAAATAACCGACGCAAATCTTATAGTTGACTGAACAGGAAATTTGGAAATGAATTTTCTCTTTTTCTAACTCTCTCATGCTCTGTCCTCTATCTCCTCTCTCTATCACTCTTTATCTCTCTCTCTCTCTCTCTCTCTCTCTCTCTCTCTCTCTCTCTCTCTCTCTCTCTTTCTCTCTCTTTATTTCTCTCACTATCCGCTCTCTCTGTCTTTCTCTTTCTCTCTCTGTCTTTCTCTCTCTCTCTCTCTCTCTGTCTCTGTCTGTCTCTCTCTCTCTCTCTCTCTCTCTCTCTGTCTCTGTCTCTCTCTCTCTCTCTTTCAGTGTATGCAATGTCCAGGCATTCAGGCAGTAAAGTTGACTCGCCAAAATTGTGTGCGATGCGTTGCGGTGCGTGTAGTCGAAATCACACATATACATTTGTTCGCGATTTTTGTGGTCAAAAGACAAGACGGCGGATGTTGCAACGCAGAAGAAGTGAATAGTATTTATTCTAACCGTGCTAAATAACACGACTGAGCTTTTTTTCTCAAAATAACATCGAAACTTTATAAATGAATTCTACCGGATAAATTAAAGTTTTGAAAGCAGCACCATCACTTAAATTGCAGATCATGATAAAAGCAAAATAGCAAAAGGAAATATGGCTGTCAATTCATGGCGACTGAAACTGGAATACTGTGCGTTAGTTAGCCGTGACGGTGAATCACAATCTGATGGAATATTCAGATGATTCATTTGTGTTATGTGAAGAAATTGCGGTTTCATATGAGAACTTGTCACCTTTTCCGATGTTTTGGTAGAATGACACAAGCTATAATCAGTATGAATATATATATATATATATATATATATATATATATATATATATATATATATATATATATATATATATATATATATATATATATATATATACATATATATATATATATATATATATATATATATATATTCAAAAAAATTACAACTTCTTGAATGGTTACTCTTTTTATTTGGTTATTCATCGTTCATTCATTTCAAAAACGAGCTTCACTTGAATGACAAAACTCACTGTAACATAAATATGTTTGACACATGTGAATGTTTCAAGCACAATCCAGGATGAATATCAAGTCAATCAAATGATGAGAATGTTTTCACGATTTTTTGACATTCACTAAAATTCACCAACTCGACAGTCAGACACTCCAAGAAGAATAATATAATTTTTTGGACAGAATACAAACATGACAGTGAGGCTGAACATTCTTATAATCATTATTAAACTTGCGGGATCCACCGTCTTCCTAACAAAAGCATCTGAAGGGTGATGATGAAGTTTTGTCATATCGGATAGACGATATTATAATGAAAGAACAATTTGAAGAACAAAAACCAATGGAGTTTCCTATTAAGAGTGGTGAGACGAGAGAGGATGATGAAGGGAGAGAGGAGGAGAGTGATTTATATACTTGAATCCAATAGGGATCGTGTTCGTAAGCGGAGCTTATTCGCGTAAATGGTTTAATTTTGATGTTATTAAAGTTCAAGTTTGAAATTTAGTTGATTGATTGTGTTTGTAAAGTAAAAGTATGAAAACTCTTCGGTACTTCATCACTCTATTACATCTGCGTTTTGCATACGCCATAATATTGTTACAGCATGTATCTGCGAACAAACATTCTTCGGAAATAACGAGTTTCAAGTTTGTTTATACTTATATATTATACAGTCTTTGAGTCTTACAGTCTTTGATTACACGAGTTGACTTACGACGGAACCTATTCCTTTCAAATGAGAATGAGAACTATCAAGATTGATTTTTAACTGTTCAACCACTCCATCTTATCATCTTCTTGACAACAAATTACTTTTCAAAGTAACATGAACGGATAGTATCACATTCAAATAAGACTAGAAATAAAGATCATCCAATATGCCCCCTTTTAGCCATGATGCGTGTGAAGAGCAACATAAGAGAGTAAGCTGAGATGAAATGAAGAGATGAGGTAGACGCGGAAAAGAAATCCAATTATGAACCAACCATATCATATGTTATATTGTCATACAATCTGGTAGACATAGAAATGATTGGACTCTTAGTTGAGTTTGAGGCACCATTCCTCAGTTTGATTCATTGCTCAGTTCTTCTAGCCTTGGAAGGATCGATTTCAATTTTTAGAAACATTCACATAGTACATATGAATCAAGTGTGTATTAGCCTACATATATCGCTCTTACATTATATGCGATTTTATAAATATTGTTTTTTTCTTCTTTAAAATAAGTAATCAATAACAGTACTATCTTTTCTAGACTATATAGTTCGATATCATTATTATTTTTTACATCAAACATTGTTGTATTGTCTTAGTCCTCTCTTCATTGATTTGCTATATTCATTGTTATATTATTCTGTGTCCGATGAGCAACCTTTTGAAAGGATTTTTCAGCAATAGAATATTTATATAGCGTACACCTACACTATTTGATATACGCCAGATCATATACATACCATATTGAATATTTCGGAAATCAAGGAAACATATTATATCGACTGTTCTTCAAAACATGCGATAGTTACTTTTTCATTATTTTTGTTTTTTAATAGGCATGCATTGTTCCTTTATAATCATTTTCTTCTATATTGTGTCCGCTTATGAGGAAAAACTAGTTAAGGTTATAATTTATCTAGTTTTAGTTATTCAATGTTGGTATTTTCTTCACTATAGTTAACTATCGATATTATCCCCTCTGTATATCATTATGGGTTGAAAATTCTTACTTTAGTTCTTATTTTAACTGTAGAATTTTATCATTATATTTTTGTAATGTAATTAGTGTAATTGTACTTACCACTGGGTGAAAATCCCATTTGCATTTCAAGCGTATCAACTGGACGTAATAAACGCTACATATAAGTTATATACAATCAATCCAGATACATATATTTTTGTAATTATTCGTAATGTAATTATTTGTAGTCTACAGACAAGCCTGGGGCTTCGCGGGGCTACTAAAATGTGTTCAATCCCAAGTAACGTATTGAAACTTCGAATATTTTCATTAAATTGAGAGTAAAACAAAAAAGAATGGATTTCCCATAAACGAGTATCAAGACTGGGCAAAATAACTATAGGACTTACTCGAAAAAAAAAACAGAAGTAGACAAAAATCAAATTACTGTTTGCAGATTAATTATGAAGTTATAATAACGACAATAACAAACGATACGTTTTAAAACTACTGGTTGGTTATGGCATCATAACAATTGCCTCAATATTTCTGACCTATATGGTTCACAGATTTCGCCACATGTTTCGTTTCTGGAATTGGTTCCTTCTCTCAAATTCAGATGTTTTGAATCAACAACACTCTGTGTAGTTGTAGGGAAGATAAAAAAATCATTGTTGTCCCCGAATAAATTTTCAAGATATTTAGTATCAAAGTTCGAAAATGTCATATAGAATACTGAAAATGACCATGAAAATGGGTCCACCATGTTTATTCCACTTCAACTGAGACGGGTGGTCGAGTGGTTAGTACAATGAACCGTCATTCAGGAGACCGGGTTTCTATTCCCACCATGGTCGACCATGCTGACAGATCGAGGTTACCCTATGGCATACAGGTCAATACTGGGATGGTTCCTTGAGAACAGGCTATGACCAACTGCTTCACATTATCTAAAAAAAATGATAAAAACATATCCTTCAATTACATCATTCCATCAACAATGGCCCGAGAGGCGATTGAAAATTTTGACTCGGAGAAAAAAAAATGATGAATCAACTATCAATGTTTTCTGTGAAATTGCTGGCTAATCAATTTGATTCAAATTGAAAAATCCAATCTTTCAGAATTGATTAATATGAATTAGAATATTATCAATTATTGTAGGTAATATCATAGACCATAGATATAATTCAAACCATAGATATATAAATATATAGATATGCAATAAACATGGATATAGGTATATATTTCCGTTCATAGTGATATTCTAATTGCTTTTTCCGGGAGCCCCAAACTGTGCTACACAGAGAAGAACACGGGTGGCAATCACCGCCTCGTTGGCCGGTCCAGTCCGCCCCTGGTTATAAGCCACGTTAACAACATCAATTCAAAATGACGAATTATGAAGCCACATCCACCATCAGCCAGGACATTCCATTATTTCATACAATCAACAATTTCTCTGATTTTCAATAGGAATTATTGTATTCAATACAAATTTGGAGTACTTATATATACACCAAAGGTGTACCGGCACAGGTAGCTGAGTGGTTATCGCACTTGCTCCATGTGACCCGGGAGATAGTAGGCATGTCGGACCCGGTTCGATCCCCGCTACCGTCCATCTTCACAGTTTTTTTTTCGTGGTTTCCTTCTGTAGTCTAGGCTAATGCCGGGATGGTTCCCACAATATAGGCCACGACCGTTTCCTTCCCATTATCCTTCCAATTACCCACAAAAATCCTTCATCTCATCACCCCATCACCCCATCATCTCATCATTCATCCGTACGACGCCAATAGATTTTAGTCATCATTAAAGTGCGTCGTTAAACTCAATATCAAAAAAACAATGGCGTCATGAAGAAATTGTGTCCAATATTCGAAAGAAAGGTATTGTCGGAAAGTAGAAATGAACATCTAGCCTTATATTCATATTTTAGCGTGCGGATTATTATAAAAAACAGTTTGAAGCAGGTCTTCCATGGACACGGTATTCGCTTGGCGAATTTGCTAAGCAGTTTTCTAAGCCGCCATGATGATAAAACAACAAATCAGTGAAGAGAGCAACGCGACTTTTGATTGCTGAGCACGCCTCAACTCCACCGCCTTGCGAAAGCAAAACGTAAATCGCGTTCATGGAAGGCCAGCTTGAGAGTGAATTATTCTGTAATGATTCCTCGTTCGGGGAAGTTCTTTCCCCATTGTTTCACCCTCTCTCAGCTGGCACAGGTCTGCATCTCTATAACGGACGATTGATTGAGTCAGAACAGATAAAATATCGTCAAACGGAAAGGAATTTTCATTTCAAGTCTGTTGAAAATGATTACTCTGCGAGCTTTGTATGAAAAGGGAACACGTTTATTGAAGGAGGAAGCGATTGTGATGGGAAAACATGTACACCCCCGTTTCGATTACAAATTATACGCTTTGGTCGACACTAAAAGTGATCTATTGCTAGGATTATTTTGATCCTGTTATAATTGATTTGTATGTGGCCATTTTAGCGGAAGATCAAAGCCATTTGTTGAACGTCGCTTTTCCCTCTTTGATTCCTGCTCATACTCCTCTGTCGAAATTCCCCTTAACTCTCCTGTCCCGCATCGCACCTGATCCACTCACTTCTTGTTTCAACAATCAATGTATTTTTCGCTTGAGACGAGTGAGGTGTTGTAGGTTTATCCATAGGCCTATCTTTAATCAGATGCTCTCATTCGAATTACAATGGCTGCTATTGGACAGAGAACCATAAAAATAATGGATATCAATGATGAATTGACTAATTCAAGAATAACCGTATAACACAACAACTCTATAATATAAAAATTGAAGCTATAAAGCTACTCTCATTTAAATTGATACAATCATCAAGAAAATCAAATCTTTTCAAGTTAAGTAGTTACATATTAGTGAGTGCGCATTAAATAAAATGGACCCAACAAGCTGATGATCTGTTCAATTATTCCTGTCGAAACAACATTTGAAGAATTTTCAGGTTTCAGATATACGATTTCGAAATTTAGATTCGAAATGAATCAATTAAAAGCCATAACTTGATGGTTTATTCAAATTATGCATTTTGAAACGCAAGTTCCATAGGTTTAATTTAAAACATATCTCACGTGACACTTATTGAATCTTTTATCGTGTTTTCTCAAACGATTTTAGTAATTGAAATCATGAAAAAACAAATTAAGTGTTAGCTCTTCATTGCTATTCTAAACACTCACTCACTTCACGGAAAGTGTTTTAATGCCAGATAAGAGCTGAAAAATCAATTATAGGGAAAGGAAATCCAGCGTGGAATGTTATGATATGAATGAATTCTATCTATTCCAGTCATAAAAGCACTACTCCTTCATGAACTTTATGATTTTTCAATATAGAATTTAATTTCCTGAATGATATACTATACGGTGATAAAATATTGTGATCGAGATTGAAGATTTCAAACTTTATGGACCGGGTATATATAGATACGTTCATTAATATATGATAGAATGGATCTATTCAGATAACTGTGAAGATACCATTTCATCGGGGAAATCGAACCCCCGATATATTGTATGGTCATTGATGACTATTGATGGCTTTTGCCATCTGAACAAATGATGAATAATTCAATTATATCATTATGAGTGTGATGGTAGAGAAGGAAGTTGAAGGGTGGAAATACGTTCTACCTTTTGATTCACTATGCAGTTGAGTATCAAGCAATAAGTCCGAGGTTTGATTCTCCGATGAGATGATTCTTGAATATTTATATCCATTCTCTCAACAGAAAGCCATGTACCCGAAACAGTTAGAAAAAATACCATGTATATATATATATATATATATATATATATATATATATATATATATATATATATATAAATATATATATATATACATATATATGTATATATATATTCATATATATATATATATATATATATATATATATATATGAATATATATATATATATATATATATATATATATATATATATATATATATTCATATATATATATATATATATATATATATATATATATATATATATATATATATATATATTCAATATATATAAATATATATAAATATAATATATATAATAAATATATATATATATATATATATATATATATATATATATATATATATATTCAATATATATATATATATTTATATATAAATATATATATATATATATATATATATATATATATATATATATATAAATATATATATAAATATATATATATATAAATGAATATATATATATATATTTATATATATATATATATATATATATATATATATATATATATATATATATATATATATATATATGTATATGAATCAATCAATGTATCAGTTGTCGTATTCATGCTAACTTCATACTGGTTTCGTTGTATGTATCGTTCCAACGTATTTTTCAACCAGTTTTTTCAATATTTCCCAGGAATTTTCCTTCTCCTTCAAGTATTTAATATACTATTTCAACAACGATACATCAATAGATAACAGCGAATGTACTACATTTTTGTGGGTGAGCCCCCCTCAATATTGAGTGTATTTACTTTTTGTTATAATATTGACTATTCATGTACTGACACTCCATTGTAAACAGTCATCTGAATGAATAAATGAATGATATGAAATGAAATGAAATAGTGCATGACAGATAACAGAAATATATCGTACTGAGTATGGCGAATGCACACGTATATTGTTGGTACCATGTACAAATATGGAATACAAATATTGTATTTAATATACAAGTATATCACGATTGGTATCCATACATCGTGGATCTATGGGAGCTGTTTTATACGAAAACTATGGTGAAATATCAATTTCTTAAGAGGTTAGCATAATCACAATCATTTTAGTCATTCTAGTAATTCCAGTCATATCCGGGCCTACAATTAAAATCATGGACGATGATACCACGTGAATTGGCATGGCAGTAAATCTACCGTTTATCGTATAAAAACTTATTTCAGTTATATACTGACACCGATACCTTTTATATCACATAATTATATATAGGCTCAGCTTAGTTTCAAGTCAGTGGGGAGATAATTTGAAGCAAGTCGGATCTTGAGTTAGGTTGGTTAGATTTGGTCCAGACGATCCTATCTTTCATCCATAGCCTTAATTGGGAAACAATAATTTTGTATCAAGTCTCGATGTCATTAAAAAAAAAAGATTTGGTTGGATAAAGTTTGTCAGGAGATTTGATAGGTTTGTTATAGGGGCTAATTAAGGTAACGCAAAACAACCATTCTTGGTCTCCAGCATGGGGTACAATAAACTCGGAGCCCGTATATTCCATAGCCCTGAAACGATATGGAAATGGCCTATCTCCGTTTTTTTTTGGACAATTCAGAAGCCTTCAACATGATGTATCAAAGTGAGACTCTCGTCTCACTTTCCTTTCATTTCGTTTCGATTTATGGAGAAAGGGTCCAAGTCTGCCTGCAAATATAGTCCTGATCCATCAATGACCATAGCACTGATTGACGACCAAAATCACAGCATAAATCAATCATTCGGCATTGTTATGACAATTGTGTTCACTTTTGTTCCAGTATTACCAACTATTTCTTGGTGAACCTGTCAGTGGCAGATCTTCTCGTCACTCTGATCTGCATGCCAATGGCGGTGGGTCAGTCCATCACTAGACTTTGGCTATACAGCGAACCGATGTGTAAACTAACATACTACTTGCAAGGTACAATACCTGTTGATTACTTGTTGTGCACACTACTGTCCACCTCTCCCCTCCCTCCCGATCTCATCACATTCACACAGTAGGGCAGTAGAGAAGGAGGAATTTGAGAGAAGTCAAGTTACCAACAAGATACAATTATCAAGTAATTATATTAACATAGTTTCCTCACACTCTACGACAACAGTCGAGTCAAAATTCAGAATATATTGAAAGCGCATCAACTATTTAGATGGTGGTGGATTATAAAGCTGATATATAAAATAGATGGATAATGATAGATATATAAAGCTGGGTGATCGTTATCTCGGTGACCATCATAAAATATTCAATAGACAATTTTCAGTATCAACGAAACTTTGGATGTTGGCTATCGTACCGAGATCAACGTTCAAAGTTATTTCAGAGCTCTGTAACCATCTTGTCTATGTGAGTTGAGGCAAAACTTTGATGTGAATTGGACTAGTTTTCTTGATACCATAGCTGTAATCTAAACCCAATCTAAGTTTTTCATGTCGTTACTAGACTGCTTATTTAAGTTGGGGCTCCAAATTGTCACGTATATCCAAGTAATTCATGAGAGAGAAAGAAAGAAAGAGAGAGAGAGAGAGAGAGAGAGAGAGAGAGAGAGAGAGAGAGAGAGAGAGAGAGAGAGAGAGAAAGAGAGAGAGAAGAGAGAATTCAATCAAAATTGTTGCAGATAACGTGAATTTTTCTTATTCTCATTCTTTGATGTTTTGTTTGTGCGTGTTTTTTTTACGTTGTTGAGGTATTTTATTACCATTTCTGTTTCAGTTATATTTACTATAGCCTTGAATATAGTTTGAAGTATTATTTTCCTCATTTCATTCAGATTTGAGTTCACTTTCACGGCAGCGCTTGATCAATGGGGTCATATGATACAGATCATTCCTCATCTCACTTCTTCACTTCTTACATCTTGTTTCAGAGAAAATGAATACTTTTGATACAATATAGAAGATACCAAAAATATATCTCACCCGATATACACAATGTTGAAGCCACTCACTTGAGAAAAAATCCTGCCTTACTTTATTGGTGATTTTGGTAAATTTACTGATTAACGTACCATGCCTATTTTTTCTCGTTTTTTCATGATTCTTCATTTTTTTCATTTTTTTTTTTTGAGTATATAAGCTCCGTTCCGCCTGCCGGCGGTATACCCGAGGTTTATACACCAACCTGACCTACCTAATCTAAACCACCTTTGTCACCTTTATCAGATCACAAAGCATCAAATTCAAGTGAGTAAAAATCATATTAAAACAAACAAGATGCGAAATGTCCGAACTGTACATCATAGATATAAACAAGATCTATCAGAAACACCAAAAACGTAAACATCGAAAAAAAAATGGCCATGGTAAGGTCATCAGTAAAATTACCGTAATTTTTTTTTTGACACAAGTAACAAATACTCTTTTATTGACCTCTTCTCTCATGATGCGCAAATTATCGAGTGCGTTCACAACGTAAATAAACTAAATTGATAATTGTTCACATTTCAGGCGTAGCAGTTGGTGCCAGTGTATTCACTATCACGGCGATGAGCATCGATCGTTATCTTGCCATTCGACATCCAATGGCATTCAGAAACATATTCAATAGGAAATCAACGCTGATTGTGAGTTCGTGACATAATTGTAGTATTATATTATATTGATTGATGATTGGTTAGATTGCTAAATGTGATGACGCTGTGATGTGGTTCCTGATTGCCTGAAACTGCCACATGGAAGTCCCTCTCCTCACCCCATTCCCCTCCGCCTGATCCAGAGCAATATTCATCCTTACATTTTCAAAACCAATATTGGCTACTGATTGCAATATTTATTCCTATCAATTCAGTTCCAGTTTCTCATTGATGAAGAATAGAGGTATATTAACTCCCCCCCCCCTAATTGAAATTGGAATGATTGAAAAACGGTTCCAGCAAAAAATGATTTTTTTGCAGCGTATTTCAGCAAAGTACGAGCACATTTCAATGAGTTCATAGAACATACCAATTCCAAATATGTGTTTATGTGTGTGTGTTTGTGTGTGGGCGGAAGGGGTATTGTTGATGTACTGGTACCTGAAGATTAGTTGTTTTCTGGTAAATCTTCCAAAATTTGAGTTAAGAATTCATTGAGAAGTTTTTATAACGTTATAGTATGTTGCCGTAAGCAGAAAAAATTAGGTTAGTCGCATGCATCTCAGTAACCGTAGTTATTTCTCTGAAATGCATCATGTATCATGTAGGCCCCATGCGCTTACACATATAAGAGAGATATACGAAAGATAGAAAGATGGTATATCTTTCGTCTACGATTCATGTTATGAGAAAT
The DNA here is from genome assembly GCA_964007535.1 of Brachyptera risi. Classification (NCBI taxonomy): domain Eukaryota; kingdom Metazoa; phylum Arthropoda; class Insecta; order Plecoptera; family Taeniopterygidae; genus Brachyptera; species Brachyptera risi. The sequence continues at coordinate 31,059,759 of OZ023331.1, read as the reverse complement.
AAATCCTGAAGCATGGGGAAACCGATCGCGATTCTATCCATACATCTGTTATTACTCATCAGTTATGATCATATCATTATACAATAATGGTTTTTGAATGCCTAACGGTTCATTACAAGTTTATATGCAAATCTTTCATATCATCACTTTTTTCTGATGAAAATATCACTCCTTATCGGGATCTCTTGGCTTTGCCTGCATTGAACACATTCACCATGGAACTGCGTCCAGGAAGTTGCAAGATAAGAATTTCCAGTATTCCAGTAGCGGTAGTTATTATACTCAATCTTACGGTACTTTGAAAATAGCAAACCATTTTTGATTGTTTTACTGTACGCGCTCTACAGGTCAAACGAGAATGAAAATCGTGATGAAACTTGTCATGTAATACGTGATTATCTGATTCTTGAAATACTGTCAAGTTTGAGGCACAGTAGACTTGATAACATCGAAGCAAAACCATTCCGAAATCTTGGGGGAAAAAACAAAGGAGAAAAATCAGAAAAAATATTTTCCAAGAGGAAAATTGAAAAATTTTGAATTTCAAGAGAAGAATGCTACTATAATATTATTCCGTTCTTTCAATCACAATTGGATAAGCCGGCTGTGAGAACGAAATATATATTTTGTATGGATCAATTAAATCTTTTGAAATTATCAACGAGTGAACCATTTATGTCTGCATAATGAACGCAGTGAGTGAATAGACTTTACAGTTTCGAACTGGAAGTGTGTAATTTTCGAGGCTGTTTCGAACAAATAACTCGCTCATTGCTGTGTTCGTGGAGTATAGCTGAGATTATTGATAATATGATTATATTAATTCAATTCTGACCTGAAGTAAGCTATATAGTTTCAAGAATATATTTGTTTCCTTTTGGGTCCTGAATGATACTTAAGAGGCTTCAGAATTTGACTTAGCATAAACTCAATATTTGGTTATTGTTGTTTCAAGAACAACTTCTTGTCCATCGTTATACTGCGATCATTATTATTACAGACTTGTTCCATTGTTATCTCTATAACAATATCTATGAGAGATGCGAAGTGTAACTTGGAGTTTATAATGGAAATTTGTGCTTACATCAATAAGGGGTCGTGTGGAGAATTGTTTTGTACATTCAACATTGTAACGTGAAATTAATTTGGTTCTTACTGTATTCGTGATACGTTAAATAAATTTAATAACAATTAGCGACTAGGGAAAGGTGTAGCTTGTTAATGGGTCACCTATGGATATATGTGATTTTATATATCCCGATTGGCGATTTTGAAAATCGAAATCCACTCTTCTAAGAAGCCCACTCGATTGGATGTTATCTCTTGTGATGTCAAGGGAGCAAGATAACAAAACTTCGTAATTATTTATCACTTGATTATTCATTAACAATGAATGAATAAGATCAGAATATGGAGACTGGTCGTTAATAAATAACTTTGAATAGCTAAAAACGCCTGGTTTATTAGGAAATATGTCCATAGTATTGATGGATTTTTCATTTTCAACAGCACGAACTAACATCAACCCTATACTCAATTCACCTATAATCAATTGCTCATAAACAATTTTGGATTTCGTACTATGAATTACTCGTTTGCATTATTGAATATTTCATTTTTGTGCTTCAATATGTGTTTTCAGTTTTACATACTTGAAGCAACCCGACATTGCTAACATTAGGCCTATACTGTCATTCTATTTAGATTCAATACGAAAAATTAGTAATCAAAATGTTGAATATTTTATTCATGGAGATGACTGATTACTGATGATTGTTGAAGTCATACATTTTTTGTATTGTTGTTTCATTTTGTATTTTTTGTATGAAAAAAATATATCCACTGATGAAATAGACTCGCAATATTAGCAAGAATCTTTCGTCAAATTCAGAAAAAGATATTGGGAATATCTACAATTTATTCATTCACTTATTCAATAATCATCAGCATTTTAGTTACAATGTTGATTGGGCACAACCTGATTCATAAACATGAATATCAATAATACACAATTAGTTTTATAAGCACTATGCAAAATGTAGGTGAATAACTTTACATGTACACATAGTGGTTTAGTGTGGCATTTGATTATATTGAAAATATTGAAACCTACATACGCCAAGGCTAGTTTGTGGTGAAAGAGCTATCGAACGAATACATAATTATTACAAGATATATGAATCTTATAATGTATAAATAATTCAGATAATACAATTATTTTTCAAGTCTAACTGGATAATAGTGAAAGGAACATTTAAAAAATGGTGATATCACAATGAAAGATACAAGAAACTCACACTGGGAAAATAAATCATCGAAAATAAATCGATATTCTTTAGAAAATGTTTAACTCAAGTGTTCACATTATAACATCACCCTCAAATTAATATGTATTGAAAGATATTGTGACAAGTCTTTTGAAGCCATGTAGGCCTACCTTGTGTCGATCTACATGTTGATTGTGCGTCTGCTGAAATGAGATGATGCCAGTTATCGACGATAAGTTAGAACAATACTCTATGCGGAGGTGAGTTGAGACACATAAATAATAGGTTCAAATTTTCAGACAGAAGTTCATGAGAAATTATGAAGTTTCATGAGAGGTTCATAAAGATCGACCCTATGCACTTGAAAAGAAACAAAAACTTCCCAATCAATTACAAAAAAAACAGCACATTATTTACTACATGAAAACTTGAGAAAGAAGTTACGTCGGGGGTGCATTTTACCACGATTTAATCAGGGCTTGGCGGGTCACTTCCGGTATTTCAATAAACGTTTAACACAGCTTCAAGTTGAGACTGTTTTTTTTGTACCGGAATGCACCCCTGAAATTTCATAATCGCCAGTATTTTCATAATTTACTCACCGAAGTTGGTACATCCATTTGAGGTCCGAGTGCAATAAAAAGAAAAAAATCGATACATGTTCTCAATCTATTTCGTATGGATTTCAAACATAATGGATAGCCATAAGCCTGAGGCTTAAATAAGGCTTACGCCTTTTCAGAATTCAGAGACATGAAGATTTGTATACCGTGAATGAATTGAATTTGAGTTGGCACAAATTGTTAATCACAATTGTAGAGCATATATGTGAGCACGTACGACTGTAGATTCAGTCCAATCTAGAAGATCAAGAATCATTCGAAATAATAATTGATATTTGATCAAGATTTTTCACCCTCAGTCAATAAAAATTCTGGGGTGAGAATGACATATTATTGAGAATATCGAATTAATTGATGCTTCCAATAAAGATAAGACATATATGATTTCTATTCCTGCTTGATTTCGCTGCTGGATGGCATCATTTTCACAGTCATTGTTGACAGCAATAATCATCAAATAATATCAAATTAGTTTTATCTGCATTTTTTTTCATTAAATGAGTGCAAAACTCGAAAGTGTCCTTCTCGCGCTCCACAGGTTAAACGAGAGATTGATTTTGATTGAACATGGTATGCACATATTTCACAATTAGGTTTATATTTTTGAGGCACAATCGGTTGAACCACTTTTGATTAATACTATTTCGAGATTTTGAAAACCCCAAATAAGAATAACTCAAAGAGAAAATATAGAAAAAATATTGTATTCGAATATATATAGTCATTCAAGGAGTTTGAATTTGAGAATGATATATATCATTTCAGTGTGTTACATGAATAGAATTAGTCACTTGGGAAAAATAATTGTCATGTAGTTTTATAAACCATTTGAAAGTCTATTACGAAGATCTGAGGGTAGAATCATATCGTTGAAAAATTTAAAGAAAAAGAAACAAGAAGAAAAGTATAACCGTGTCTGAACAGTTTCAAAATCAATGTGTGTGTATAGGTTACTTACATTTCAAGTGACCAGGATCGCTCATCTTACAACGCACATGCTGGATTTTTCTAGTAAACACGCCTGCCATCATCAAGCGCAGAGCTAAATATAGTTCACTAATCATACCGGGAATATTTTATTCTCATCATTTTTCCGATGAAATACGAATATATTCCTGTAACAAACCTATCAATTTGTACGCAACATAGCTGTTGGTGGGGTCGTAAAGCACAATTGGACTCAAAATTGCTCTGTGAGAGAAGAACAAATTAACCTCTAATCTCTCAATATACTAGGATAATATTATTCCAACTAAAATTTAGTTTTGGACTACCCTGTTGTAATTCTCATCAAGCGTATACATACGCACAGTTCAGCATTCACACCATACAATGTTCCACCAGTTTCATCAACTTCTGACTTATAGATGAATATACAATTAATAGCACTCGCGAGATGAGTTTACAAACTTACATAACTTCACATTCAGGGAATTCCTAAACTCTACAATCAACCTCAATTTAATTAACTGCTATACATATTTACTCTATATATATCCTGTATTATTATATCAAACATTGATAATAATTAACACGAATGTTGGTATTGGCATTGATGTTAATAAGTTTGGGGGGTTACCGTTGAAATTGGTACAAAAGCATTAGGCCCTACAGCGGTTCATACTCTTACACTAAGATCTTTGTAACTCAACGAAATTATGTATGGCTGTATATATTCGCATTCTTCTTCACATTGAAAAATATTATTTGCGTCTCTTCACTAATTAACAAGATGTTTGAGTTCAAAGTTTGATAATTAGAATAGTATCTTATGTGAGATTCCATCGATTTCTATGAGATTGACTATGATAATAGTGTATATTTTCCACTTGAAATTGGACTTAGAATATCTTGTACGAATATCATTGTTTGGAAAACTGATTCGTTCATAACGTCAATCACCACTAAATATAGAAAATGAGTTGAAAAAATAACCATTCTATACGTCAATAACTTGTCATCTCATCTTTCCATCACAAATTCACTATCATTATGTAATTTATGACGTTTATCATAATGTTTGTACAGTCTCCGATAATACAAATTATCATTATTATTATTATCATCATCATAGTCGTCGACGCCAAAAGAACGTATTATGTCAGTGTAGGAGTGAACTCAAAAAAATAAACAAATATGTGGGAAGGAACGTGATTTGATCTGACACAAACTGTTACCATTACAGATCATCATGGTATTATGGATCGTAGCGATTACCATCTTTGCGCCTCTTCTCTGGGTCAGGAAGATCACAGAGATCGACGTCTTCGGAGAGAATCGCTTCCATTACTGTTTGGAGGAGTGGGAGAAACCGAAACACAGGAAGATATATGGTAAACACACGTTCACGTCTATACAAAAGAGTCCTGTTTGGTATTACAAATAGTGGCCTTTAGAGGAAAAGTAAAGAACAATGAACATTCACAAAAAAGCATGGCTGAGCAGTAGAATTATACTTCGGAAATAAATTCACAATACAAGATGTGTGAAAGTGGATAGCATCAGTAAATGTGCGTAATGATGCAATAGCTAATATAAAATGAATTAAAACTTTTGTTCATTTTCATTATATATTTTCTGGAGAATAATAAATCAACCCAACTGTTTTGAGTCCCCAAATCCAGCTAAACAAGATGGGAACCGGGCGACGATCGCCATCTAGCCACCAAGGCCAGTCCGTCCCTGGAGCTGGGAGTCGATTATTGTTTACCTTAATTAATGACATGTCATTATAGACATGGCAATTTCCTGGAAATGGTGTGAGTTCAACAACATTTCATTATAAATAACCGAGAGTGTTACATTCATTTCACACAGATTAGCTATAATGATTATGTTCACCATGTTACCACATTTAGACCAACGCCCAAGTTAGCAGTCAGGTGAGTCATAACGTACCTGCACTCAGAGTGTACGAAAGTCGATTTACCGAAACATCATCTGTTTTATGATAACTTCTGAATAAGTATAATATCTCAAAATTCGAATGCGGAAAAAACACAGATATTGTGATTTCCTTCAAAATGATGTGAAATATGATTGATTATCTTAATTCTAACATTTTCACAATCAACAGATGAGAATGTGGCTTCTTAGTTGTATACGTGAGCAGATCATGCGATAAAAGTCGAGTAGTTTTCACTTATTCAATTTTTGAAAGTATAACGAATTGAGAATATCTGTATTTCCCCAGTATTACTATTTTGATCTCATACCATTCGAATGTTATAGTTATCACCAACAATCTAATATTTCATTGAATCAACTCCCATGAACTTCACAGTCGCTTATTGTTTGGCTTCTATACATGCACGAAGGTATTGCACATTCTGCAGTTTCGATACTGACAACCATAGTGATTGATTAGAATACTTTTTTTTAAACAGACATTACTTCCAATCAAGCGTGCTGTTTTTCATGTGGGACTTGAACAATATCGATCAGGGTATCTCTAAATACCCACATGATGTAAGCCCATTGATTTGGGTCACCTAATGATGAGTCACCCTACTTATTTTGTTAGGACGAAACATTTTGCAATATTTTAGTATGGAAGTTGAGATTAGTTGGCTGAGACGACAGGCTGTTCTGGTTTCTGAAACTAAAATCCATAATGTATGAACACGTTCTCTGTGGAAAACATGTACATAGGCCTAATTATGATGATTTTTTTTTGAAATGAGAATAGCAAATACATGTCAAGTTTGAGATTTTCAATGTCAGAAGAAAGTAAATTTGCTATATTTTACTTGATTGAATCTCAAAATTTAAAGCAACCATTTTTTGGAGTATTCTTCAATCCATTAGTCGATACTGTTTCTTGAGTGAATTATCTGAATCTGGCGTCAAAATTATTTTTCAAGGTTATGGAAGAGTCAATTGTTAGATTCTATTTGAATACTGGTAATGTTTTTGGAAGTATAATTGCGCTTGAATAGGCCTACTTCTAGAGTCAGATCTCTAGGATATCCACGTGAATTTCTAAAAAAAATAAGTAAATTAAAATGTTATCACACATATTCATCTGTTGGAGCTAAGCTGATGAAGGAAAACAAATATTTCCCAGTGACATGTGATATGTATAGCCCAAGAAATGATGAAACTTCAAGGAAGATTTATTCTTATGATCTTGAATGATTGAATCCTTTTGACAATGTCTACTAACAACCTTCAACTTGGAACCAAAAAATAATTTGTATTACTCAGTTTGAAGGAAAAGGATAACGAAAACGCTTTTGAAGTCAGCATTGTTTTTTTTTATTCCCACAGGAATATTCTGCTTCGTGATGGTGTACGCTATTCCTGGAATGATAATCCTCCTGGCATACTCCCTGATGGGGCGTCAGCTGTGTTCTGTCAGTCCACCGTTTGAAGGAGACACTGGCATGGCTGGTACTGAGCAGGTAAGGTCTGAGCGTAGCGCCACTTTCTAACGCCACTTCTAGATTATGGACAACATACCAGGCTTGAGTGATTTTGGCCCGAAACAAAGCGCTCAGGTGTTATCCCAAGACTCAGCTGAAAGCGTGTTTCTCGGGATTTAGGGAATTTTCAACAGAGAGCATCAAACTGTATACACAATAGTTTGAACTTTGGTATTTGCTTTTCCGAAAAGTTCAAAGAGTTTTTGTGCAAATATTTCCGTTCGAATGTATACGAGACACTTGCATTGAGCAGAACCTGACAGCATACGAGTGTCTATGATTTAAACAAAATATGAAACTGAATTCATTTTCAACAATGGGTTGATATAGCAGTGAAATCTGATACTGTGACGTGTTTAATAATTCGATTTGAAAGTACGAGAATTTTCCCCAATCTGTTGATATATTACTGAAGCAATTGATTCTGATCGGGCGCTATACTCATCACTTTTATCCACGACAAAATGTCACGAACGAACTGAATAAATTTGTATTTGCAGAGAAAACCACTATTGCTCCGATAATGTAACTATTTTGAAAGATGTAACCGTGTTACCAATTGTAAATCTCATCATGATCAATCGTTCACCCCTAAAACTCAAAGCCGTAAATGAATAACGGTGATATCTGTGATTGTTTTGTTATTTGGTATTAGTTAGGTGTTGGTTAGACGACCACATCTCGTGGATACAAATATGACTTGATGACGTCACGGTAGATGAGATAAACGAGAGGACAAATGCAGAAATGGGGACATTTCTTCAATAATTAGTAGCTGTTACTATTAGTTGTTTGTTATAGCTGTTTAGTTATGATAAATTGTCGGCTCAATTCCAGTTTTTCTTTAATTCTATGATTTCCCAGATTCTATCATTTCACCAATTCCCTTGCATCCAGAAATTGCCAAACAAATTGAATATAGCCCAGCACACTTTGATAGTTACATTCTGGTAAACTTCGAGCTTCTTAGTTATATAATTCTTGTATACAGAAGTTTTGAATGAAGTTGAAATACGGTCACAGTATTTCAATAGAGTTAGTTCTATACTGGTTACTGGGCCAAACTTCGTGGGCGTCGTCGGGAAAATATTCGGGAGAGGGCAAAATATCCCACATTCTTTTAAAAATCTTGGTGATAATTGGGGGAGGAAGTGATCTTCCACCCCAGCTACGTGAGAGATTTTTGAAAATGATAATATTTTATAGTATTTTTGTGGGTCTTTTGACTAGTTTAGTCAGCTTTCAAGTTTTCATAGACGTCATTGTTAAAGATAGGTGAATCTAAAAAGTTGTAATTCTACTCGAGCAGTTATTTCGTTTGGAGTTTTCAAACATTTTACTGCAAAACCAGCCAAAGTGAGTGGTATATTTCAACAATGTTCATGCAATGCGATATTTAAAATGAACTTCATCACAATCTCATTGATCACACTAATAAAGACACTAATAAATAGTCAACAAATGTCATCTTCTGTTTCGGATGAGGTGAAATAAGACATATAATACAACCGTCATTTTGTGATGAACTCCACGTTACAAATCACGGAACAGAGAAGAGAGAGGGGAGAAGAAGAAAAGAAAAGTTATTAGAGAAGAGGGAAAAGTGAACACTCTGTCCCCTGTTGATGCCTATGTAAAGCTTTACATCCACATCTACAAACAATCAAAACACTTTCTGAAAGTAAATAGTTCCAGCCAGGAAACTGCTACAAATAACAGATATAAATGATCATATAACATTACCAGTGTGTGTTTACATGATCATTAAATACGCCATACCCCATAACCCCCAACCCTCATAAACCCGCCTAATAAACCTTAATTATCTGTTAGTTGGGGGGCATCATGAAAAAAAATAATGAAAAATCATAAGCATCATAAGATGCAGATAATAATGATCGACAATCGTTAATGAACCAAATTTCATAACAACGCATGTCTATTAAAGGATCAAATCACATTTAGACCATATCGTGAAACCAAGATACTTTTCCAATTAATTTTAATGAATGATGATGGATGGATCGTAGAATACGAGTAACGTGTCACGTGATGCTAATGTGTACCATTGACCGACAGTTTTTAGAAGGAACTTACTTTGAACTCTGATGGTATGAAGAATTTTCACTATGGTACAATGAAAAAGAACGACGCTGCTTTATAATTTTTATACTGACGTTGACAAAATATTGTTGTTGAGTGGTTGTATCCACGAAAAGAAAAGTTCCGATCTACAGGCCCCCTCATTACATACCACATGACTAGTTCACGCGTAACTCGTGCATTCATCTTTCGGGGTTACAAGTATAGATTTCAGGTTCATCACCGAGATTGAGATAACTAAGAAAACGCGGGATGTGCGTTGCGAAATGAGCTTAGGTGTATGGAAATCTAGAATGAATAATATTTCGTCTGATCAATTCACATCGATACGGACATTGGATTACTTCAAACATTCAAAAACCTCACCTGCAACTCGTTGATATTCATAGTGCTACAACCTGGTGCAAAACCAATTGATCCCAATTTTCGATAAAATGAATACTTTAATTGCGTTTTCTTTGTTGTTTCTCTTCCGAATGTTGTGGAAGTCACTGAAAATATCTGTAATTATGTTGTCCATATACAGTGAAAATTTGGAAGTTTTTCAAGTATTTTCCATCCGTGTTATTCTTACGAGGAGTTCTAAAACTTTCCGATTTCTTCCAGAAAAACGTTACAACCGATTTTTCTGAAAAAACAATTCCAACCTATTGTGGTATGACAAAAATATGTAAAAAAAGTTTCAAATTGATATTTATTTTTTCCTGACCTGTATGCCGTGCACAAAATCACAAAAAAAACAACATATAAACGAAGCCCATTTTTTTCGGTACCAGAAGTGGAAATCTCAGCTGCTCTCATCTGATTATGTAAAAAAATGGTCACAGACACTTTTATCCACTTCGTGTATGCCGAGAGTTGACAGATATACAATAAACCCGGCACCTCCACCAATATTCAACACGGAACGTATTGATCACATCTCAGTTTACAATTAGCATATAGCTACGATTATGACATCCATTTGGAGTAAATATTTCGGAAATTGTAATAAGTTCTGATAATTTGTGATGGATACCAAATTGATCAAAATGTTTTTGAAAAGAGATCAAACTTAATATTTTTTCTGAACAAGGCATCTGAGTTATTCAGAAAAATGAATTGATTCATTCGTTCTAATGTTCAACAATCATGCGGAACATCAAAATCGAAAGAATTGAAGAAAATTAAATTAAAGAAATGAAAATTAAATTAAATTGAAAGAAAAATTAAAGGATTCAACACATTCTTCATTATCATTTTGAAGGTATTAGGGTTGAATTACTTTCAGAAATGATGTTATATTTTGATGTAGTTCTAACGTTACGAAGAAACTAGGATCTACAAAGCGAAATGTTCTCAAATAAGTCAAAGTCGATTAGATTAATCATTGTGAGTCACGATGATGCGGTGAAAATGTATACCCGTGAGCAGAATTCGATACGTTCCATGGTATAGGGTCATCACTCACCACTCAGTTATACTCCCTCATCTATTGAACTTGAGAAATGGAACTCGCAAAAACTGTATAGCACTGTCTTGGTCATATAGTTAGGATGAGCAATAATTCTGCGACTGAATGATTCGTATCATAAACCCAGATTATCACCTTATATTCAAATTCAAAATCTGGAATGAGAGGTTGAAAACTTGAGGCAACATATTATTTCTTGGCACATTGTTAGACGGGCATTATCGCAGACCTCTATGATACTTTCATGACACATTCTCTACGAGTTATATTCTTTTCTTCTTCTCGAAAAAAAAACATTTTTGTAAGCTCAATAGAATACAAGAGATGAATATTATTGAAATTGAAAGCACCAATGAAATATCTGTTAACACAATTGTATATGAATTCTGAAATTGGAAATGCAAAAATTTAGTGATCGTCTAGCCATGAACAAAACTGATATGTGGCTTTGATTAAACTTGATAAAAAAATATTGCTCATTTTTAAAGCATATTCGCCAATCAAAGTAACAACGAATATGCAACTAAACGCAATATCTGGCGAGATCCAATAAAAAACTATCAACAATACAAAAATTGTGATCAATAGGCCTATCATAGTTGTAATTTGAAATCGCATCTCTAATTATATTTCTATAACATTTCTTAACTCTTCACAACTTTCAGGAGTTTTCTTTTCATAACATTATCGTGGCAGGAAAAGTTCAACACAAACATTGTATCTGCAACTTTTCTTGCCAGATACTGCGTTTGTCTGTAAGTGAAAATAACAACAGATTCGATTTTCTATAGCGGTACAAGCTTCATTAAATCGCAATGACATTTATTTCGGTTTATTATTGATTGATGTTTATTGTCTGTAAATCTACAAACAAAAAAATAATTACATTTTCCTATTTCCAGGGTACACGTTTGGTGCGGGAACGTCGCCGCGTCGCTCGCATCCTTCTACTTTTAGCAACTCTGTTCGCGTTCTGTTGGCTACCCTACAACGTGCTCACCCTCTTTCTCGATCTCGGCTACGAGGACGAAAATCTCGTCGTCGCCTCGTCGTTTGCATTACTTCTCGGTCACGCAAACTCAGCAATCAATCCAATACTATATTGTTTTATGACAAAGAACTTTCGACGTACCGTGAAGGAAGTTCTTGTCAAGTCGAAAGCTTCGTTTGCAAAACGGAAACATCAGAGACGGAAAGTAAGTAAAGTTTTGGAGACAGTTCATACCTCAGCAAGTTTTCTCGTAGTATTTTGTGACTCAATATAGATATTAAACACATCTTGATATAGGCCTACTTCAACAAAACTTTAGAAACACATACTCTTGAAATACAACTTTGAGTACTAACATTATTTGAATCTGTTCAGTACCGAAGTAAAGTTTTTCTGTAGACTATTGGCACTGTGGGTGAATATATATACTTCAGATCAATTATTTCAATGATGAATAGGATCAAATTCAGGTTTGTTTTTCCCCATCAATATGATTCTCTGTGGATTTATTTGTAAAAAATTTAAATTAATCGTGAAAATAGAATGTCCTATCGGAGTGAACATTAAATGATTCTCAATTGTGAAAAATGTTGTTTCACATAAAATGTTGATCGACTGGTTACTATGATGACTTCATGCGACGAAACGTTATGATAATATAGGTCTGAGCTTGCTGCCGGGAATACGTTGTCTACCCACTCCAGAATATTCCATTTTTTTTAAATATCTATATGTGAAGTTACAGCATTTTCATTTTCAGTTTGTGATCTTTATTACAACTGGGTACATTTTGGGAGGACCAACTAAACTTAATTAACTCAAAGAACACGTGATACGTGATTGATAGTTCAGGTTCAACTGGTAATTTCTGTGTGAACGCCAAAACACTTGGCAAAAAAGTTCACTCTTGTGTCTCTGTGATAACAAAATTGCAACCAATTATTATTAATATTTGGTTTGTTTGAAAATCTGCGAAATATCAGGAGCCCAACATTACCCAATAAATTGTATTTGAGAAGAATTTACAAACGGGTATCCTGGAGGCAGAGGAGGGGTTTGTACGAGCTTTCCAAAACAAATACAACTTCGTCTAAAATACCTCCGAAGTTCGACCGCACCTGAGCATAACTATATCCATGTTACATTGTAGCCAAGTGTTGAGTATGCATGTTTAGCTCTTCTCCTCTTGTGGTTGCAGATTCGGTCTCCTTTTCGCAGCGCCACCTCATCAAGTGGTTACGATTCCTACCACAGTCCGCGCCGGCGTTCGTTTCCGTTGCGTACCTTCCGCAATCCGAAACCGCATGCGCAGTACAAACAAAACTTGTACCAGCCGCACTTGGTGACGGCGGAGGGCACCACAAGTCGGACTTCGACTCGCATTCCGTTACCAACGCACGACGCAAAGCATTTTCTTTAAACGGTGACGCGTTGCATTGTTGTCCGTCGATCAGCGATAGACGCAAATATGGTCCAGCGTCGGTATGAGCCATGTTTAAACAAGAACGTCACGATTTTCTATATCTCATTCACATTAAGAGAAAACTTTTTTTTATAAGCATTCTAGATCGTTCGTTGTCCCACCTTGTAGTGATACCATTTTTTATTCAATTTGATATGATCACGAGCAGAGATCTTAATTTTAAATATGACACGGAGTGGTCATGAAAGCTGTAGCGGCGATGCTTCTTTCAATTAGGCCTTATATTCCTGAGTTGAAACTTACTCTAACGGTTCAATTAATTAGTTCAAAATTAAATGAAATTGATGATTTTTTTTTATTTGCACATAAATAACACATGAACGTCCCTATAACTGTCAGAGAAAATGCATTAAAAAAGCGGTGGTCATCTTGTTGGAGAATAAAGTCACTCTATGGCGACTCTATTCCAAAATAGTCTACTCTATTCCATCTTTGATAACAGGGCTATAAAGTTTAATAACTAGCTATAAAATATCGACTTCGTCGACTCGTGGAAATTTTATAGTTGCTATCGCTAAAGTGCCCAGACTAGAACTATTTTTGTGAGCAAATTTGTCGACGTATATGCATACATCACGTATACGCCTACACTCGTGGTCACATGAAGTGGGTGATGAAGCTACATTCAACTGCTGCCTGAAAAAAATGTACTGACATTGACATATGCAAAAAAGTCGATTGAGTCGATTGAGATTTACTTTCTGTAATAACTTTCTGTACCTTTGCCATCGATCTTCACACTAGCTGTACTATTATATTGACTAATGAACACTCTGGAACAAGTAGAAAATGTGAAGCTTGAATCAAAAGTACAGATCAATTTCATATTTGCCTGATACCTGCTGAATCCTAGGCGAAGGTTCAGCCAAGTAGATGAAGGAATTACATTTTTAGTTCAAGCTGTACATACGTACTTGAACGGTGAATGAAAAAATGAGTGAAGTATTGGTATATATTTCATTCAAATTTTAAAAAAAAACGTGAGGCTCCAAGTGTAGGCCTCAGATACTTTTGTTGCTGGAACCCTATCAAAAACATGAACCTTACTGAGGCTTACTCGTCATCTGGCATCTGAATTGATCCCAAGAAACCTCAAACATCGCTCGTTTCATTCGCATGAGAGTTGCATCGTCACCTCATTTTGGATGAGCGACAGTGACGATCGTTATCCATTTGGTACAGCTTATGTATTTCTTTTCTTTGTTTTGTTTTTCATACGCTCCCCAAGCTGCAAGGCAGAACTAATCAACATGAAACCTTCTCTATATGTAGAAGATACATTCTGGTTATAGATTGGAGCTCCATAATAGTGTTGCCCAAAATCGGTAGAACGTATTTTGAGAACTTGATTGAAATTTTAAAAATACCCTCAAGAATACAATGGCGAATAAACGATTGACATGCGAGAAGATTACAATTAGTTTATATATGTGAGAATTGAATTCTTAGATATTGTAAGAACAACAATTGCGAACATGTTTTCCAAGTTACGATAAAAACGAATAGAATGGTTATCAAATTGGAGAGATTTCTATTAGATTTTATATGAATATCTTGGATATCTTGCAATGGATATGCTCCGTTTTCCTAGTACTTATAACGTATTCTCAGATCTGTATTCATTGTTTCACGCAATGTGCGTATGGAAAATGTGAGAACATTGATAAATATTGTGAATTCATAACTGCAACATAAATCACATGTTATCATGACAAGTGTTCTGTTGGCAAGCTCTTCGGCAATCATTACACATATTCGTTTAAATGATTAAATAGCATGGCTACCAATAGCTGTTTCGCATGCAGGTCATTGCATGGTCATTCAACACGGAATCTCTAATTAGAACCCAACGGAAACAATGCATTCAGTCCTTGGTCTGTGTATTGTTAATAGAGAGGACAAAAGACTTATGAATGTCGCCACGGGGTGAACCAAGTAGTAAATCAAGCATTCTGATATTGTGATTCGCTAGTTCACCAATAGTGACGTATTGGATTGTGTTGTTCATCAGCTGATTAGGAAAGACACAATATGACCATTCGTATCAATATGTATATGTTGTGTACAACATGTGTACATGTGTTCGTATCAACATTCGTATCAACAACGTGTATGTCATTTACATGTAAATAATTTCTTGCTTTCCACATCTTCTTTTATTTTTTTCAGGATGGTTCATAGTTAGGGTAGAGCTGGAGAATAACCCTACATTAAGTCATTGTAATGATGGGTATTTTCTCACGCGACGGACTTTGTGTGATATCAAATTGAACCTTCCCAATATTCAGCCAATTTCTCTTACTTCAGCTAGTCCACGTGTAGAGAAAAAAAAGAGAGAATAGTGTAGTGTATAATTTGTAATGATATACAATTTATTATATCAATACTACAATCACTGTATATAATCATATTCCATCATACTCTTTGTGGTGGAAAATTCTCACTTGGCCACTGAAAATTTCTCAGCTTTAAATTATTGTGCAGGAGCTAAAAGTGATGCACAGTCATGAAAGCATTAACTACTCTATACTCAATCAACCCTATCTATGCCGGGCCTGAATTATATAATCAGTTGCGAATTATCTCAAAGTTTCTAAATGCGGATAAATCTTCAAAAGTTCTGTGAATACTTTCTCACACAACAAATAAATCACTCTGTTATATCACAGTAGGCATCACTGTGAAAATGCACATAGCTTGATATGCAACAGACGTTCGTATTGATATAGTTCTCTTTCGTCATTATTTTTTTTTTGGCTTCATCCAACTGACAAATTCTGCCATAATATATCTGCAGAATATATTTGGAATTCAGTATTTTGTGAAATTTTCATTCAGAATCAAGTTCAATATTCAGTTATCAAGTTAGTGACTTGTAAAATGTTTTTCTGTGTGAAATAAATTCTCGAATGATATGATTATTAATATCCATCATTATCATTATCATCATCATTATAACATGACTCGACGTATAATTGAGATAATATTTTTGTAAGAAACGTGATAATTCATTCAAAGATTCATTGATTCATTCAAGGATTTGAAAAAGGCTCTAGTTGAAAGCTCACAAAAATATGACTTTGACCTTCGTGTTGTTCAACGATATCAAGTAGTAGAACAACCAGTGAATGATTTAGAATGCTCATTCAAATATCATTGATTTTTGAGATCAATGAGCTCCATTGTGAACGTATTGAATAGTATTCAAAAACCATGTATCCGCACCGAACTACAAATTCTTGGCACCAAGTTTCTCCTTGATGTGATCCTCAGTCTACAGCCAAATTATTCGATAATACCATATAGATTGTTACCGATATTGGTCTGTGCCTTCTCTGCCAAAGTCTTTCCTTTCCTACCCATTATTGGAGCCATGACAGGAACTTATTAAAGTATAAGTCAATAAGCGCGCACACATGTCAACAGTGAGATCCATCAATATATCCTTATAGTGTTTGTAGTTTTGTTACCATTTTGAAAAGACTTTTCAATTGCTTTTCCTGACTTTTTGAGATTTTTTTTTCAAACAAATGACTTCTAGCGTATAAATTGGCAGTGCATCCCGCCAAAGTATTTGTTTCTGGACGAATTTGCATGTGAAAGTTCCATATATGTGCGTGCATTCAACTGTTAAGAAGGCAGTAGGCATATGTACTAGATAGTAAACCTTGAACACAAAGTGAAATACCATTATATTTTTGACTGTTTCTATTACTCATTCATTCATTATCTATCACTGTTTATTTATCAACATCGGAAATATGGCTCAGAATCATTGTTTCTTCACACGAAGGCAAAATACATGAGTTCAGGATCGTTCAAAATGTTTCGATGTATTTCAAGCTATCAATATAATATATTATTATTATTGAGAGGTTTTTCACTGGTTCGGCCAGGAAGAAATGAAAACTCCCAATTCCGGTTCATTGATTCGTTTTACAGCTCACAATAACTAGAAGACGATGCCACTTCTGAAGACTTTTTCATCCATAGCCCTAATGGCGTTCTTCACTGCACAATGTTCTCACTCGTGGCGCTAGTGCGCCATAGCCCTGCACGGTCGACTTTTCAGCTGTTACAGTAGTGTTTTGAGTTGTGTACAAATTTACATCTCGGTTTACATGTCTCCGATCTTGGAAATTTCAACGGCATTCAATAGTGCTACGTTGGTGCCGTAAAATTTACCGTTAGTGCCGCTTTAGTTTCGCCGTCATGACGAATTCAATTCTCAGAACCAGCCCCTCACATATCTCTGATCTTGAAAATTCCAACGGTATACGTTAGTGCCCGTTGGTGCCGTGAAAAATCGTTAGTACCGCTTCGGTTTCACCCTTACGACGCGTTGTCAATGTGAGGGGCCAACTTCACGCCAACCCCTCACATATCTCCGACCTTGAAAATTCCAACAGCATTTGTTAGTGGTGCGTTAGTGCCCGTTAGTGCCGTAGAAAAAATCGTTAATACCTCTTCGGTTTCGCCGCTACGACGCGTTGTCAATGTGAGGGGCCAACTTCACGCCAGCCCCTCATATATCTCCGATCTTGAAAATTCCAACGGCATTCGTTAGTGTTGTGTTAGTGCCCGTTAGTGCCGTAAACATTTTTCGTTAGTGCCACTCTGGTTTCGACGTTATAACGCGTTGTCCATGTGAGGGGCTGGCGTGAAGAACTGGCCCCTCACATGGACAACGCGTTATAATGGCGAAACCAAAGCGGCCGTAACGATTTTTTTTAAACGAATGCCGTTGGAATTTTCAAGATCAGAGATATGTGAGGGGCTGGCGAAACCAAAGTGGCACTAACGAAAATGTTTCAACGAATACCGTTGGAATTTTCAAGATCGGAGATATATATGAGTGGCTGGCGTGAAGTTGGCCCCTCACATTGACAACGCGTCGTAGCGGCGAAACCGAAGCGGTACTAACGATTCTCTCACGACACTAACGTATATCGTTGGAATTTTCAAGATCGGAGATATGTGAGGGGTAGTGTCTCAACTGGTACCATTCTCAACTGGTACCATTCTCAACTGGTACCATTCTCAACTGGTACGATTCGCAACTCGCATTAGTCTCAACTGGCATCATTCTCAACTGGTACTATTCTCAACTCGTACGATTCTCAACTGGTACTATTCTCAACTGGTACGATTCTCATCTCGCACCTTTTCAGGCCCGTGCTATTTCAACGTCGTCTCAACGGTACCATTCTCAACTGGTACGATTCTCAACTGGTGCGATTCTCAACTCGGACCATTTTAGGCCATACATGCATTAACATGGGTGTTGCGAGTTGAGAATCGTACCAGTTGAGACGTAGCCCTTTGGTTTCGCCGTTATAGCGCGTTGTCCACTAACAGAAAATTTTACGGCACTAACGAGCACTAACGTAGCATTAATGAATGCCGTTGAAATTTCCAAGATCGGAGATATGTGAGGGGCTGGCGTGAGGTTGGCCCCTCACATGGACAACGCGCTATAAAGGTGAAACCAAAGCGGCACCAACGAAAATGTTTACGGCACTAACGGGCACTAACGTAGCACTAACGAATGGTGAAATAATATTTCCATAATCTGACATGTGACCGTACACGTGTGACAACTTACGGACGTAGTCAACCATACATAAACCATTCGATAACATGGCTCATAAGCAGACAGTTACAAAACTAGGGCAGTCCGCTGCTAGCGCACTCTGTCAGGAGCTTTGCGTGAAGAAGCCAATTAATAACAATGATTTTGTATCAAGTTTCGATGTTATTAAAAAAAAAAAAAAAAAAAAAACTTCACACAAATGCAACGTGGATCAGAGAACAGAAACAACGCACCAATAAAAACAATGCAGTTATTTTTAAGTCTCCGTCAAGAAAAACAATGCAATATGATGATCTCTTCTTCATTGTCAACAATGATATCAATTTACAATAATGTGAGTGATGTATGAAGTTTGTGAGTAGAATCGTCGTGAAATCTTGAGAATCTGATGATACTATTACCTACAAACTATATCCATAAGAAGGACCCACATAATATAAGAATTCAAATTACGAGAATGAAAAAATGCAAATATAAATGTAACAATAGAAGATAACCACTCATACTTATGGTTTATGGAAAATTACATTGCCTTCAAATCATTGTTGGTTTCAATGAAACCAACACACGTAAGCAACACACGTAAAAATGAAATAAATATTTGTATCCACGAAATAATTGGACGTCCACCAACTGGAAGATGTAGGAACTTCTGTTACTGTGAATGAACTCACTGCAGTTGAAAGCATCTGATGATATGAAGAGATGTATTTGTGATTCTAGTCGTAGTTCTCGTTCAAAAAAAAAAAGGAAAAGCACCGCATCGAACTGCAAAATACAACAAATTGGACACATATGACGGTTATATTTGTGTTTTGAATGTCGGGAGAGGGTCTTCATCTTTCGTCGATGCGAAATTATTTCATTCATCCAATTATATTGAGCATAACGACGCACTGTAATGATAACTATGAGGTCTATTGGCGATAAGATTACCTTGCTCGCAAACACAATGTCTGCATTTTCTCTGATATCATTGTGTACGAGCCATAATACGTTGGACCAATCACTCAGTATGAGAAATAAAAGAAGTCCCGGAAGTGTGAAAGAAGTGTATGTATATATGTATATATTTGTATATAATAGAAATATGTGATTATTGGATAATTTAGAGTATGCAATATTGTTCGTAAGTGAGGAATGAAATGATTGCGAATGATTGAACGATTGTATGTACATCCTGACTGTCACTGCTGATTGTGTTGTTAATATTCATATCAATTTAAATAAAGTATTCATATATATATATATATATATATATATATATATATATATATATATATATATATATATATATATATATATATATATATATATACATATATGTATATATATATATATATATACATATATATATATATATATATATATATATATATATATATATATATATATATATATATATATATATATGGATATATATATACAGTGAAGTGGGGTGACCTTAACCCACTGGTGTGACTTTGCCCTTTTGATTGGAAAAGTTTCAAACCGCTACAAATGAGAACGTTTCAATTTTATCACATCTATTTTGATACGCATTTTGATTTTGATACGTGTCTATTGAGATACAAAAAAAATGAATACGATAAAATTAAAACTCTCTCATTTGTAGCGGTTTGAAACTTTTTCCAACAGAAGGGCAAAGTCACACCAGTAGATTGAAGTCACCCCACTCTATCGGTACACGCACATATATATATATATATATATATATATATATATATATATATATATATATATATATATATACATATATGAATTCATATATCTAATAAGTACACATGCGTATGTGTATATACATATTGAATAATTCATCGAATACGAACCATTATATGAGGCTAAGAGATTTCTGAATGAAATAATAAGTGTTATTCATAAAATATATCATTGTAGTTATGATGTACGCATATATGTCAATAAATATTCAACGTGATGAGACTGTCTTCTCTATTAAATATAGATGGAATGGTGAAGTTCAATAGAACATGCACCACCGAAGTTATTGGAAGAATGCAAGAGAATATAGGAAATGTTCACGCCATCGTTTTAGTAATAATTGATGGTAATTCTGATACGATGTTCACATTCCAATGGAAATTTGACCCAGTAAATCTGAACCAGGAGGGTGAGTTTCCTGATTTTGTATTAAAAGGAATTAAAGTTATTCTCCGAATCAAATTTCGGAAGGCCATCAATTTATCTCACAAATTTGGAATTGAAACATAATTTTGAAAGTCTTAGATTCCACAGTAGTCGATAGGAGGAGAGCAACGTTAATATCAAATTAATTCAAAATGGCACTGAGGCATTGTTTTTTTTATAGAACAATGCAAAACAATCCAATGCAACAATGCAACATAACATCTATGTTCAGAACCATCAACTGTTATATAGATATGTTGAACCCTTGCGTAGAAATAATTAATTCGATCGTTTTAATCATCTTTCGAATTTTAAATTATCTTTTGATTACTTGATATTTTTCATCAAGTTGTATATGCATTCAAACCCTATGTAATCCTTCTTATATTCGGTCAAGCTCATTTGAATATTGCTACAAGAAAGTTTTCGTCGTCAATCGATGGGCCTACAGTTAGGGGCTATTACATCCAATCTTCCCTCTGATTGGACGAAATGAAGTTTTTGGCCCGAAAGTGTCGACCGTGGCGGCCAAAAAGTGGTTTCCTTCCGGCGATGTTTGATGTCGATTGGAATTTTCTAGCGGGATGTCAAATCGGTAACAAACAAGCTGCTAAAACATGCTCGTCTTGACAGACTTTGATTGGTTGCAATCAGCCAAGTTTTCAAATTTAATATGTATACTTTCATATTGTGAACAATTTCATGCAGTCAAGACAGTTGTGGTGAAATGAGTTTCCATCAGTCACCTAATACGAGCATATTGTTTCTCAAATTTGTGAAATTTTGATTCATTCATTTTAAATCCCAATTTGTACGACACATTTTCTATAAGGTTTTGCATGGTATTATGAGGACTGTTTTAATAATAAATTTTCATGATGATTATTGTTTTCTCATACAATCCCCAACAGCTATAGATTATTTGAGATGATGAATGAGCGAAACGAATGAGGCGATGCATGAATTGTTTACAAAAACTCATGTTTTGAGACTCAAACCCACACATGACCATATTATTGAAATTATTGATAATTGAATCATGTAATTATAATAATCTAGTACTGATGAAGAGATAAAATATCGAGTAATCCCAACTCATTTCTATAGCACATATGAGTAAAACAATCGGAAAATGGGCAAACTCAGACAGTCATCAAGCTCTGGGTAGCAGTAAATCTATCTAAAAGTGTTGCAGATAAGAAGTATCAACTTGACACACCCAATTTAAGAGCTGTATCTCCAATATACCCAATGTATACCGTACATTGGGTTGCAAAAATGCATGGATACAAAATGGTCGATCTAAACGAAGAACTCATACAGTTTAAAAAAATATATATTTCTGAATGGTGCGTTCAAACATTTACTTAGCGAAGATATTCTGAGATATTTTATAGATATTGAATATTTTCAAGATGCTCTTAAGATATTCTCTTCAGGATCAAGGGTGCGGAAATCGGTAAAAATTTGCATAATGATGCATAAATTGTGTGAAATTGAAATATTGATCATTGTCCATTCATATTCGCAATCCGGGTCTGAGTTGAATGTAAGACTTTCATATAAATACAGTGCTATGATATATCAGTATTTAATGTTTGCTCATTCATTAAAAAATCGAATCTACGTATAATTTGAAAAAAAATCACTTCGAAAGTTTTTACTAGTCATAGTGAGTCATTAGTCATTGCTACACTGAAATGGATATAATTGTGATTTCACCTACAAATTATATGTTCCAATATTCAATTATGAACCGTCATTTCCTACATGAAAAAACGTAGCAACAACTTCAATCTATAAAAATGTAGGCATTTCCGTTTCCACATATCCTAAATAATGAACTTGTACCTACAAATGAATAATAACTACATGGCATCAGAACGATAAAATACTCTCTATCATCAATTGCTCATAGTCATATACCCATGTAGTCATGGGCCTACTGTGTACCGTACCATAGTCACATATAATTCCCAATTAACCCATGAATGACCATGACCATGACCATGTCAAAACGAAAATAAATATTCATTTTTATACCGATGACAATGAAGATTACGAATAATGGTTGATATTGTTACACCAGTGTGCAAATGAAAATTTCACGTGATATGTTATGATTGGTTTTGTGTCCTGAATTGGTATATAAACCATATGGTGAGCAGAAGAAGGCACAGAAGGACCAACTGTACAACAAACATCATGAAGTTCCTAGTATTCTTCGTGCTATTAGCGGTAGCGATCGCATTTGTTGTACGTATTACCAAATTATTGGATTTTGATTAAATATATATACACGTATAGGTTTGAAATGTCACATTTGTTTTCATAATATTTCATGCATCTAAGAAACAAAATTGTTTTATTGAATGAGTGAAGTGAGGATCTCCATAGAACTCGCACACGTCAATGTATGATGTTTTTTGGGGGAGCTGTGAAGGTAGGACTGTGCGATTGAATGGCACGATTGAAGTTTTATGCGGGCACGAGGAATTGTCAAATTTGGTACTGAACATATTTTAAAATTTTGTTGGATATTTCGATTTGAAAATTTTATGAAGTTGAAGAAATCTTCACAGATTAACTATGCGATAACAAATCTTGAATCTTTGAAAAAGAAATGCAATGTTGTTTAAATGTGAAGAAAGTAAGTTGTAAGGTACTTGTCGACCTCTGTAGTTCAGTCAGCCAAGGCACCGCTTTGTAACCAGTCATGTTGGGCGTGAGTTCGAGTTCAGCGTTGAGCATGGGGATTGCAAACGTTATTTTACTTATCATCACTTCTTAGCTAAATCATCACCTGCTCATTCGTATCCTATTCTATTCATCTGTTGCGGTTGTGTCTTTAGAACATGATAAGTGTTATGAAAGTTTCTTCGAAAACCAGAAGATCCGTATATGGAAATATATTTTGGAATATGTTCGTTCATATGTCAACTCACAATGATTGGCAAGTATAGTTCAAAATTAAATCACAAACAAATGTTTAGTTTGGGCAGACCACACCAGCTGGTGGTAAGCCATCGGGACCACCCCCGTCTGGCGCACCACCCGGAGGCCCTAAACCAGCAGGGGTAGCATGCGGACGCGGGGGAGGAGGCAGAGGCAGGAACAATGGAACTCGAGTGAACTGTAAGTTATCATAAGGGACGCCTGAAGAGCGTTCAACGGAATAAAGTATACTTGATTGTGTGATATAAGCTAGATAGATAGATAGATAGTTTTTATTTAGCATATTTTCAGCTATTGGCACATTACCGTAAATAATAATACATGATGATAATAATATAATAATAATACATTTGGTATTATAAGCATAAGTATTTGAGAACATTACCAATTAGTTTGGAAAAATTGGAAAAATTATGAGCTTAATTAACAATACACATTAGAATCAATGATAATTAATAATGACACTTAGTTGAGAATAGTGATACAAATATAATGTTATAAGGTTAACTATACTACGATATGGGAAATTCAGTTCTGACAAACTGTTACTTTGATACTTTGGTACTTGGATGTCAAATCCTAACCACATTTTGAGACCATACACTCATAAGTTCACTCAAGCCCGTGTAACACAGCCTAGTTAACCTCATTCCGGTATACGTTCTTCAGCTATAATCATCCATCAGCCATTAGCTCTTCTCTGTTATATAATGCCATACATACGTCATGTCTACAATTTGATAATTATATAAATGAAAACCACATCACATTATCGTGAGATTTCCACAGTTTTGTGACTTAAATTAGCTGTCAAATTTGTCATAAATGATAGGAATAAAGATTGAATCGTATACAGATGCATTTTTTCTAGTCCGGGTAATAAAGTCACGTGAGCCAGTCAGAAATGTCACTGTGAGGTTTCGATTAGTTCACGAACTTACCGGGACGGAAAAAACGTGCACCCGTGTTACTGTAAATCAGGCTCAGAAGCTCTACTATTTCTGGGCCCACTTCTTATGAGTACTTATATTCAAAACAAGAACCCGAATTGAATCAAATAAATAATATAATCTGAACTATATGTGTGATTATACTTTTTCAGCTACAACTACTGGATGAATCTTCCGAGATATGGAACATTGGAAAAAATGGAACAACAACAAGCATTCGATCTACTACTATTTCTACTACTATCTACTATTTGTCTCTGTTAAAAACCATAGATTACCATACTTAAGAGAAGGCCTGTATTCAATATTATTTGATGTTACTGTACTCTAGAACTGTTCTCCATATTTCACAATAAAATACAAAATTACCGATGATGATTATTTCAAGTGTCTGATTGAATGAATAAATGTTGAGTTTTATAGGCGCATTGACAATGAGGTCATTTTGCGCCTATTCATAGAGCAAAAAATTATTGAATGGACAATTTTTTAAATATTTCTCTTCGATACCCACTGTATGGATATGCGAGTTATGTGAGTAATAATTTGGTTCTGAATGTAAACTGATGTTGTTGCTGAGAAATCTTTCTGATGATCCTTCATTGAAATGAAACCCAGTAAGAAGATTTAAATTTTCAGTGAAAAGTACAATCATTATGAATTATTATTATCATTATCATTATGCATTTTTGGGGTGGTAAGATCGCCCTTGTGGTGCCCCGTCCAAACGATCCTATCTTTCATCCATAGCCTTAATTGGGGAACAATGATTTTGTATCAAGTTTCGATGTTATTAAAAAAAAAAAATCATGAATGAATTGCATGACCATATTCAACTCTAGGAATATTTTGATCAGAATGAACTGAATTCAATCAATTCAATTCAATTTCAATTAGTTATAAATGTTTCAACTCGAACGTAGCTCAACAGATTGCGCCTCAAAACTACACAGTATCGAGACAGATGATAATATATGTTCATCCCAACATTCATCAAAATGTGTGCTTTCGTTTGACCTGTGTATTGTGCCAAAAAAAATGTTAGTTTCTACAAGTAAAAAAAATTGAGTGTTCAGTTACGCTCATCCAATTATTTTTCCCGAAATTACGAATTCATTCATACGAAAAAAAGATTTCATGGAGACTTCACTTTCTCTTTTTTATTCATGAAATATTCAACTGAATTCTTCAAGGATGTTTCAAGGAGCTCGAACAAAAAATGTATATTATCACAAAAAACAAAACATTCTCGTTGTTTCAAGTAGAGTAAAGTTGAGTCTTCGCTTCTCTCATCCAATGACATATGATATCTACATAAAATAGTACCAACTGAGCAATCTCCAGTTGACCATCAGGCAGTGGTATGAAGAGTTTTCACATTTTCATGTGAAATTGTTGGCTGATGTATTATTTGATTATTAAGTCTAGATCTTAGTTTTATCATATTTCATAATATCAACATATTGTTCAAACATTGTATTATGTAAAGAACCAATAAAATGAAATGAAATGAAATGAAAGGTATAAAAAAAGTAAAGAAAACAACCATTTCCAAGGCGTACACTCCTTTCTCAAAAGCTTATTTGTGTAACTTATTGTATCCACTTCTCTTCACTAATGCATATACAATAATATGACGTAATGAATATAACGTATTACATAATTTTCTATTCAGTATTATTTGTGATTGTTTTGTGGCCTGAATGAAATTAAAACGTCTAAACCATGAAAAGAAACGATAGAATATCGATTTAATGAAGATCGATGCATTTATGTTAACAAAAGGAGAATTTCAAGTGATAAACCCCACATCCATATCTCTAACATCATTGGAGACATTCCATATACAGACTGACACTAAAATGAGGATGCTGAAAGAGGTTAAACGTAACAAACAACTCTCACCAATAAATGAATTGTTTTAAGAACTTGACGCAGCCAACTGGAAATAGCTATACGGTTGTGATGTTATGGTTGCTTGCTTCATGAATGCCATAATTAACCCGTATTCATCCCTCAAATCAATGATGAAATTACCAATTGAATTCACAGCTTGAACCAAAAGTAGAGTCCATTTTCTGTTGACCTGATACCTGCTAATCCTCTACACTATCACAAGGTTGACTAGTTCAGCAAGAGAGAATAATGGGGAACTTTTGGTTCAATCTGTATAGACTTGCAGTCACATAAAGTGATCGATCAACCAGAATACTGCATACTTAAGGAATTTTACTGTCATAACAATTACAACTAAAGCCACTGACAATGCATATTGAACACTCAGCCCTCGAGAGCCTATAATATGTACATGTATATAAAATTTTTCTCAATAAACTACGCGTAGATTCCATATTATATACATTTCGGAAAAAACATTTCATGTGACCGTAAGTGTATTGTATGTATTAAGCCAGGGTCCGAAAATCCGAAATGTGGCAAAATCTGACTTGTGGCAGGGATCGGAGGAGGAAGGGGGGGAGGGGGATTGAGGGGTGGGCTGGTGTCGTTCTGATCGACTATCGATTGACACGTGGATCGGAAATACACATTGTAGAGAAAGGGCAGATAATTACATAGATCAATAATTAGATGAGCGTAGTGAAGCTTTCCATTTCACACCCTGAAAAAAAATGGGCTTCGTTTTTATGTTTTTTTTTTTTTTTTTTTTTTTTTTTGTAATTATGTACGCGGCATACAGGTCAGAGAAATGAATCAATCAACTTGAAACTTTTTCTGAACGTTGGTGTCATACCAGAATAGGTTGGGATTGTTATTCAGAGGAATCGGTCGGAAGGTTTTTCCGGAAAATAATCGGAAAGTTTGTAAAATCCTCATAAGAATAACCCGGAGGAAAAATACTTGAAAAACAAGAATTTTTCAAAAGCTCTCAAATTCTCACAGAATATTAAAAATACTATTATACACCTTTTCAGAGATTTTTAAAACAATCGAATAAGAAATAATGAAGGAAACGCAATAAACGTGTACATTTTATTGAATATTTGGATCAATTGGTTTTGCAAAGTGTTTATGCGACAGGTTGCAGGTTACTATAAATATCAACAAGTTGCAGGTGAGGTTTTTGAACGTTTGAAGTAAGTCAAGGTTTGTAGATGTAAATTGAGCTGACAAGTTATTTTTCATTCTAGATTGCCATACTTCTAAGCTCATCTCACAACGCGCATCCCGCGTTTTCCTAGTTAGATGAGCGTAGCGAAGTTTTCCATTTCACACCCTGAAAAAAAATGAGCTTCGTTTTTATGTTTTTTTTTTTTTTTTTTTTTTGTAATTATGTACGCGGCATAGAGGTCAGAGAAATGAATCAATCAACTTGAAACTTTCTCTGAACGTTGGTGTCATGCCAGAATAGGTTGGGATTGTTATTCAGAGGAATCGGTCGGAAGGTTTTTCCGGAAAATAATCGGAAAGTTTGGAAAATCCTCATAAGAATAACCCGGAGGAAAAATACTTGAAAAACAAGAATTTTTCAAAAGCTCTCAAATTCTTACAGAAAATGAAAAATACTATTATACACCTTTTCAGAGATTTTTACAACAATCGAATGAGAAATAATGAAGAAAACGCAATAAACGTGTACATTTTATTGAATATTTGGATCAATTGGTTTTGCAAAGTGTTTATGCGACAGGTTGCAGGTTACTATAAATATCAACAAGTTGCAGGTGAGGTTTTTGAACGTTTGAAGTAAGTCAAGGTTTGTAGATGTAAATTGAGCTGACAAGTTATTTCTCATTCTATAGATTGCCATACTTCTAAGCTCATCTCACAACGCGCATCCCGCGTTTTCCTAGTTAGAAATCAGCTGCGATAATGTCATATTGTTGGTAGTGTGATTTTGTTGGTATTGGATGGATTTAATAGGGTTCAAGCGGTCTACTCCAGGTTTTCAATGTATATTTAGCACAGGTCTGAGTCAAGACTGAGTTTATTTTGTACAGGAATTCCCCCCTGGAGTCCAGGTTATTCTTTTTTCAATGCCATCGAAACTTGATACAGAATCATGGTTCCCCTATTAAGACTATGAATGAAAGATAGGATCGTTTAGACGAGGCACCACAAGGGCGATCTTACCACCCCATATAGGTTATTGAACATATTGAAGAACTTATTGCTATACGTTATTCTGAGGTGCTTATTGGTAGCAAGCGGCGATTGACAAGCAAGTATCACTATAGATGTGCAATAGACTAATCAGCAAGACATCGGGTGAATTCAGTTTTTCCTTAATAATAATTCCAGTTTAGTTATCCTTTGCTTAAAAGTGGGCCTAACCTCATCAATAACCATATAAGTAATATAAAGAGTAACGAACGAGCGGGTGATATTGAAACGATGAAGTGATAATTACCTCATCGTTTCATTATTAGATGAGCGTAGCGAAGCTTTCCATTTCACACCCTGAAAAAAAATGGGCTTCGTTTTTATGTTTTTTTTTTTGTTTGTAATTATGTACGTGGCATACAGGTCAGAGAAATGAATCAATCAACTTGAAACTTTTTCTGAACGTTGGTGTCATACCAGAATAGGTTGGGATTGTTATTTAGAGGAATCGGTCGGAAGGTTTTTCCGGAAAATAATCGGAAAGTTTGGAAAATCCTCATAAGAATAACCCGGAGGAAAAATACTTGAAAAACAAGAATTTTTCAAAAGCTCTCAAATTCTCACAATAATGAAAAATACTATTATACACCTTTTCGGATATTTTTACAACAATCGAATGAGAAATAATGAAGAAAACGCAATAAACGTGTACATTTTATTGAATATTTGGATCAATTGATTTTGCGAAGTGTTTATGCGACAGGTTGCAGGTTACTATGAATATCAACAAGTTGCAGGTGAGGTTATTGAACGTTTGAAGTAAGTCAAGGTTTGTAGATGTAAATTGAGCTGACAAGTTATTTTTCATTCTAGATTGCCATACTTCTAAGCTCATCTCACAACGCGCATCCCACGTTTTCCTAGTTAGATGAGCGTAGCGAAGCTTTCCATTTCACACCCTGAAAAAAATGGGCTTCGTTTTTATGTTTTTTTTTTTTTTGTAATTATGTACGCGGCATACAGGTCAGAGAAATGAATCAATCAACTTGAAACTTTTTCTGAACGTTGATGTCATACCAGAATAGGTTGGGATTGTTATTCAGAAGAATCGGTCGGAAGGTTTTTCCAGAAAATAATTGGAAAGTTTGGAAAATCCTCATAAGAATAACCCAGAGGAAAAATACTTGAAAAACAAGAATTTTTCAAAAGCTCTCAAATTCTCACAGAATATGAAAAATACTATTATACACCTTTTCAGAGATTTTTACAAAAATCGAATGGGAAATAATGAAGAAAACGCAATAAATGTGTACATTTTATTGAATATTTGAATCAATTGGTTTTGCAAAGTGTTTATGCGACAGGTTGCAGGTTACTATAAATATTAACAAGTTGCAGGTGAGGTTTTTGAATGTTTGAAGTAAGTCAAGGTTTGTTGATGTAGATTGAGCTGACAAGTTATTTTTCATTCTAGATTGCCATACTCCTAAGCTCATCTCATAACGCGCATCCCGCGTTTTCCTAGTATATAATTTCAATATATATGATTATTATATAATAGGTGAAAGAACTTCCACAAACACTCATGCTCACAGCAGAACTCAAACCCATACGCCTGTCGTATTTCAAATTCAATAACAATCATTCATGCAATAGTCATTATTAATGATAACAATAATTAATGATAATAATTTAATAATAATGGTGAGACATAATGAATGGATGACTGTCTAATCCAAACGGATGTACCTCAGCAGTATTGTCCTATTTACCATACATCACAGAATATTTCCCAAATAATTGCCTTTCTCAATTTAATTTCCATTTCACCGTCAGTTCTATTAAATTGAAGTGATTAGGTGTCTACTGATTGTTGTTCGTCTACTGTCAGTATCATCTTTTGTGAATACGTGAACTTTTCGGAATGTCAAGGACCAGTCTGTGCTATTGCGCATCGAGTCCCCGACTATCTTACTGCAGTGACGTCGTTTCGTTCACAGTTCATCATTCATCATATGATAAACTAGATAACATTACGTCATCTAGTACAGCTTGCGCGAACTGAACGCGTTTTAGTACAAGGTGATATCATATAATAATGGCTACATCCAGTATCGTGTGGTCAAGAACAATGTAACATTTCAATGATATTCACAATAGCCAAATGTATGTGCAACTCTCATTTAACACCATCAGTGACATTTCACATAAAGTCATAAATATTTGATGATGATGAATGAAGTAATAATCACATAGTATTTGACAGCTTACACAGAATGAATTGAGTTTATTACTGAATTAACAAAGTCAACTGGAGATTGCGGCGGATGTGTATGCCAAGGGTATGCTCGCCAACCGAAACTGTAAATGCACCCACAAATACAAAATCATTATATATATAGCTAGTAACAATATAATTATTTACGCACCAATGAATATCTTTAGGACTTTAGGAGTTAGAAACTAGGATAATTTCATTTTTGGATATTGTTTGAATATTATGAGGGTCAGTTGATGGATTTTATTGTTTTCAACTGTATATATATACATACATATAACCATGGCGGTGGTCAGATGTGAAGGTGGAACTACATTGACGTTAAAACATGAAGTGCTTGGTGTTTTTGGTATTGTTGGTGGTGGCTATTGCGTTTGTGGTAAGACAACAACAAATCCGATATGAATATGTAACATTCCATGTTACAGATAAGTTACATTTTGAATAGTGTCAAGTTCACTTAAGGCTTGACTCCGAGAGTCAGTGAAAATGTCACGCGTAACTATGGTAATATAACAATATCAAACTGTCAGTTAGAACTATTATGGCTAGAGTTGCCATCATTTTAATATATTCAGGCGGGACATCTGGTTTATTGAAAGTAGAGTATAAAATAATGAGGTCACGCAGCGGCCACATTTCCAATGCTCATTTCCAATTCCTCCCAATGAAGGAATCTAATAATGGTACTAAATAATGTAAGAAGAAAAGCATCATCAATAGAAAATTGTTGATATTTAATTTTGATTGAAAAAACGAAAGACAATTCACAGCTCTGAATTTAGATATTATCCTATAGGGAGGCCAGATGAACAGGCCACACAATATTGTAGTGTGATGAAATACACAAAAATTATAAATCTGGAATCATTTTTGAATCACTTTAGAATGTAATGATACTTTCATAAGCGTAGCCTGTACGAAGTTTTCAATAGCGCGAAATATTTAACGAGCACGAGGCGCGAAACTATGAATACTTTAAAAATTACGTGACCAAGTGGGACTCTTGATAGGCCTAGCTGTTTGGCCTAGCTGTAAGTTTGTGTGGCACCAACCTGCACTAAAGTGTTGCTGGTGCAGGAAGGAAGTGCGTTCAATTGTTACGGGGTTGGTGCAGGAAATGATCCCTGAATGTTGAGGGTATACAAACAAACACGATAGTACCAATTTCAACGGTTCCTAGACGCGAATTTTGAAAATGGAAAAGTTATTTGGGTAAAATCACGGAGACGTAATTCTGTCTGTCAACTTGCTTGAAAATAATTACAACTCTCATTCAAATATTTAATTTTTCATTCTCATCGACACGAATTTAAGCGTCAACAACTTGTAAGCCTACAAATTGTAAGCCTTGTAAGCCTTTATTGTCCGCCTACAATTCATCTACAAGTCTAAGCATACCAGCTCCGTAACTGGGAACTACTTGAACTAGTTGAACTCAGACAAACAAATACGATAGTGCAGCTTTGGTGAAGCATCACAGTTACAAACAAACACAAAAGTGCAAGAACTGAAGAACTAGTTCAGGTGATGAAGGGCAAACAAACAGTCCTGTCTCAGTGGAATGCGGGACTTCGAAGTTTAAGATGGGACTATCCCGCATGGTAGTTATGGAAATTATGGCAATGCCGCCACTGAGTGTCGGTAATACAAACATGAGATCAGCTCTAAACGACAATCAAGTGTTGTTATCACCATGGTTACACATGTTATTCAATTGATTTCACTCACTCTCAGAATAGATCATTCTTAATACTAGATTTGATTTTACCGGGCTTTGGTAGAATATCGTTTTTTTTTTGTGAAATTTGAGAGATCCAAGAGAAATTGTCATTTTCACATCAATATATGTAGTGCTTATAGGATGCATTATTTCATTTGGAGTATATAATTTCTGGTCTTCAAATTTTATCTTTTTATTTTCTGTCACCATATATTCATGGCGGAATATCGGATTCATCATTCCCAATCTAATGTCACGAAAATTTACTTTGTATTCAGCCATCTCATGCCAAGTCATGCCAGTTATTATGGCCCACCAACTGAATAATACACAAAAAACTGGTGGACTCAATATTTTGACAGTTATCAGTTTGATATGAGAAACATATAGAATGTATTCATTGGATGATATGTAACTCCCTTGTTTCAAAAAATGTGTTCATTATTCACTATATGACTATATGACTGATGAAAAAATAATAAAAAAAATATATACATATATGTATATGTATATATATATACATATATATATATATATATATATATATATATATATATATATATATACATATATATATATATATATATATATATATATATATATATATATATATATATATATATATATATATATATGAAAAAAAATCGAGTTATCAAATTGAAACGAAGACTATAGCCCAAGACTACACATACTAATTGGTATTATATTGGCATATATTGGTATATATGGTATAGATTGTCAATTCTACTATTATTGACGAAATTATTTTTTAGCTAGGCCTATTGTTACAGCAATGAACGTTTCATCCTCCCTTTGATTGGAATGTATGTTCACAGAATTGCTAGATATACTTGCTTGTAGACGATCTTGTATCTTTTAAAAGTTATCACAAAGTTTGATCTGATACTTCTGTTTAATCCACCCCGATGTTTAATTTGAATGCCCCAATTCTAATTCCATCCCCAATACAACCCCCACGTAGTAATTGTTTTCGTGTCCTGATGTGCTAAATCCGTGTTAACAGTTCGGACAGACAATGCCACCGCAGCCGCCTCCATCGGACGTTGATGAGCTACCATCGAGCCCTCCCCAAGTTGGTGCACCACCCCCCAAGCGTGTGGCTTGCGGGGGCGGTGGCGGTGGAGGGGGAGGGGGCAGGGGCAGAGGCAGAAATCGAAACGGCACGCAAATAATCTACATTTACAATTGTAATATACAATTTCAATAATATAAAATAGTATAATACAATACACCATCATTATTAAATATATACTGCATATAATGCTAATGCTTATTTTAATGTTAATATAAACACGTTGTGCGGTAGATGTTGGGATTGTACATATTTTAATGACCAAACTAATCAATGTTCAATTAATTTCGAAGTCAAAATTGAAATCATTAATTGAAAAAAATCAAATCAAAATTGAATCATACACAATTTTCCACTTTCACTGATAGAAATTAATCACATACTATAGCTGATTGTTAACTCCAGATATCGAAGAGACTGATGCACTCATATTTGATGGTTTTTAATTTATTGTCATTTCAAATAATTCAATATTTTTCTAGTGACAACAACGACTGCAGCAACTACCACCACTACAACATCGTCTGGTTGAAACAAGAGTCCATGAATCCAGCATGAAATTTAATCTAGATTGAATGCAATAAAGTCGGAGGCGGAATAAATAAAATATTTCAATTGTTACCATCTAAACTTTCGAGCAATTATTTCCTGTGACCGAAATACACAATACATAACACACAAGAAGTCATTATTGGCATTTATTTGCCGGCTCTATTCAGTATAACACCTTACCTTTGCTTTTAATTCATATTGAAGTGATATTTCATTTCATAGCGACGAGAAATTATCTCAGTCTATTCAATTCTATAGCTTAGCAAATTAGTAATCAAATGAATGGGTAATAACCTAGGAAATTATGTAGAAATACGTGTCATGAAGTCACTCGATTTTTGTATGTTCGTTGCCAAGGCGACGTTTCTCGAGAAATTGAAATGTATATATTTAATTTAGGTTTTCATCTGAATTTAACTGATCACTGAACTTGAAGTATAAAATGGCATTTGATAACAAGGTTTTAAATCTCTGATTATCCCTGAATTATTATTTCATGAAACTGTTTCTGAATAAAGAAAAAATACAGTCGACCGTACTCTCGAGCAGAAATGTATCCTCAACTCCTATATAAAACTGTCAAAATTCTATTCAAAACTCCTATTTCAAACCTGGACTCAAAAATATGTCTACAATTGGGAGGCGCAACAGAAGAAAATGCAGCATGTGCACCGTAAGATGCGTGAGAAGTTTTCATATGAAATGTACTCGAAACCTATAATAACACGTTGGTTTTGAAACCACCTAGCCTACCTTGTAAGCCATTTTATATAAATATTCTGATTTTACGAATTCAGCCCATATGCAGGGTCTCTCTTGCATACATGAGCTTTCTGTTTTTGTGCTGTAATTTCTGTAATGTATTTCATGCTTCATACACTACAAATTAAAAAATACAATGATGATGGGAGGAATTGAATCCCTTCAATTCAATCATTCAATCCCACCTCTTGATTAACGGTTACACACTCTGAATAATGTTTTCGTCGTTTTTCCAATATAATAATTTATTTTCTGAAAAACGACGAATCCAAATTCCTTTGAACGTCTTGTTAAAACATGTATTCATCAATATTCGATCGGAATTACAATAAGGAGAGATCGAAAAAAAAATTCAAGCTCTGTGGCTATTCTTACAGGGAAATTTCCAAATTTTCGATTTTCTACCGGAAAAATCAATATAGATCTTTTCTTGTATGAAATCAATGTCGAACAGAAGTTTCAAGTCGATTTTTCACTTTGTCTGACCTGTATGCCAAATACAAAAAAAAAACATGAAAATGAAGCACGATTTTTTTTTGGCATGTAAAATAAAAGTTTTCGCTACGCTCTTCTAATGAGTTCGTGACCATGGTGACCATTAGAGAACAACCAATAACCAACTTCTGATATGAAGTGGCTACTCAGCTGTGACTTGGAAACTCGGTAACTTGAATTCAAAATTTCGAACAAAGTTAAAAGAAATATTTTTTTCTCAACATTTGTATTGCGATCATTTTTGAGAATAAATATGCCTATTTTCGAATAAAACATGTGTGTTCAACACAATAATTCATGCTCCGCGATACAAATTGTGAGACTAACGATTTGTGAACTAATTTCCTAAAGAACAAAACCTTCAAGAATGTATATATAATTTCAAATATGACTACGATGATTCAGATAACTATACGAGTTTCTATTCGAGAATATCTGTCGCCGACATTTCAAACACAAACAACAATTCATTTCACATTAGATAATACATTCAACATCTCCACAGCTTCTACAACTACTGTCACTGTCATACACAGAACACTCATTCACAACAACATTATAAGAAAAAACTTACGAAGCTTCCGCACAATTCGTTTCTAGTAGGACTGAACCATCTAAAGTCTGAACTATAAACTAGATCCCAACATTGAGATTTGAGTGTATACTGTGCTATTTTATTTCACGATGACGTCTACATTTACTCACTTCAAATTGCCATGTTGATGGTGATTATAGTTTGGTTAAATTGGCAAAAATGATTATTATAAGTTTCTGCTTAGAAGTACATCAGTGCTTCTATTACTCCGGAATGCTCTACTCACTAAGCCTGTTGGGAACCCAGATCCTCCTAGTTTAATGTGTTTGTAGTACTTTAGTGCTTCGGAGATTTTTTAGTGCTTCAGAAGTACGAGTAAGTGGATGATATACGAATGATTACAAAAATCCTCGCAAAAATCGATGTGGGGGATAACGTGATTAAAATATCAGCATGGACAATGAATAGCAGAAATTTATCGTGTGATGACTTCCTGTCCGGATTTAGGAGGAGATGCGCAGCTGCAGTGCATATCCATAGTAACCAGACCATATATTGTTAGTGACGAGCGTCTTCATAAGGTCTTCATAAAGTGTAATACTTTGGTGAGCAGGTTTTCTCGGTCGGACCCTTTTCTCTTCGGAATATTGTGTAAATCCTAGCGACATAGCGTTTCCGATCCTGCGTGACGTCAGACGGTGTGCAGCTTATTGGGCCACTAGTTGATTAACTTCAAGAGATTTGATTGGTCATGATAATAGACATTTGAACATATTTAGACTATTCGAGCTCCATAACGTAGCACTGGCCCCCTTGAGGCAACATAGTTTGTTCAGTGCAATGGTGAACGGACTGAGCGGTCGACAACTATCGAAAAAACTAGCATCCCTTATAAATCATTTCACCAAGCCACCCAGCCTAACCTAACCTAAGAAAATGCAAAGTATAATGAGTAGAGGAGGAGTGGAGGCTAGGCTGGAGGAGGTAATTCAAATAACTAAAGATACAGACGTAATTTATTTTGTATAATATAAAAAATCATAGTGAGAAGACGGCTCAGAGCTTTCGCTATACGCCCGTATCGAGAGACGTGGTGGATAAATAACAAATTATACAAATTTATGTATATTTGATCCAAGTTGGTAAAACCAGGAGCAATAGAATAACAATATGCAGAAATACGAGTGAATATTAGATATGCACTGTACACTTCATGTTTATTTGAAATTTAAATGTTGAAGCTCTCATTTGAAACGAATCGGATGTGTAGGCCTACATTCATGTCGCAAATTACCTTTGAAATTAATATAATAAACCATAGTCTAACAAGATATTGATGCTAATTGTGCGATATTTATAATTGCCAATTGTATATTCGGATACATTGAACCTTCGAAAAATATATAAAAAGCTCTCTGTAATAATATACAGCACTTCCCATATCTTAGATGGGTCTTAGTACAGCGAAAGCTATTTGTCTTGCCCCGAGTCACGTGGTTTCTTACCCAATCCCCCCCCTCTCTCCCGCCCAGTATCTGTCTCGCTGCATGTGCTATGAGCAGTGCTAGGCTAGCGCAGTCTATAGATGCATTTTATTGATGATTGTTCAAGGTACAGTGAGCTAGCTCTACTCTAAAGGGAAGATGGTCAAAGATACTTACAAAAGCTATCTTAGATACAAATGATTCAAAATAAAACATTCTCTCCTGAAATCACAAGATATTGAATATACCAGATACTATATACATTTCCCGAAACCTAGAAGATGAAGATACTTTCAATAAGTATCTTAAGACACAAAATACTTGTACTGTTAAACGCTCTTCCAACTGCCTTTTTTTCAAATATTGACAAATCTGTTAGTTAGGGTTGACATTCAACTTCGGTGCTTTCGATCGATTCGATATCAAAATGGAATATTTGATATCGGAACAATGATCGATTTCAATTCATCAATCTTCAAATCACTTGAATGACACGTGACTGCAAATAATTGTGTACTCATTGCTACAAACTCAGCCTCATTCACTCGGTCAGGTGAAATACACAGAGTAGTGAACGTTCTGGTGAATCGTGGATTTTTCCCCAGGTTCGATATTTTCAATATCTATTCACATTATAATGTGAAATTTCGATCGATTTCGATATAGTTTGTACTTTTCTAGCAAACGGCAATCCTAGTGACAACTCTGGTATTCAGAAAAACCGAGCAGGAATAACAAACCAGTACATAGCCAAACTATATGCACATACTTCATTAAAAAGTAAATGACCGTGTACTATTTTCAAATAATTGAAAGAAACATTTGTCGTTACAATATCATATTGAGCATCACATCCAATTTTCATGATTCCCCTCTACTTTGATGTTTTCCAAATGAGCTTGATTGTGTCTATTCAACGAAGCCATCGCACATAATTAATTGTTATGATTCAATTGTTCGAAACTCGTTTGAATCTGATGGATTAGAGTCTACGCTCACGGAATTCATACGCCCTTTACGTATACATGAACTGATATTTCTTAATAATATCAATAGATCACTAAAAAAAATTAGTAAACCCATAATTAGCCGTGGTCAAAAGTCTTTACATTTAATTTTCGAAAAATATAGAAAAATGAAGAATATCCAAGTGACACAAAAGTGACACAATATCCAAGAGATATCCAATATCCAAATATGACCCAATTTTCAAAAGATATCAACTTTCTCCATCTTGTATTTTGAATGATGAAAAATATATATGACACTTTTTCATTATTGGAAACGTACAAGATACATTTTATAAATTACCACAAGATACAAGACAGTACCCGATCATCGGGCAAAGGACTTGGCCGAATGCGCGATCGGTTTTTGGCTCTAAAGGGGATTTCGGTCAAGATCTATCTCGAGATTCTTCAAACGATACATGGATACACGGTACTGCCCGTGTCTGCTATGAGGCAATGATCATTAGGATATTGGTGAAATGGTAAGGAGATAGTAACTCAGGTAACTCATACAACATAAACATTTCATTTGCATTCTATTCATAACCTCTATCTTATTATTATTATAAAATATGTAAAAGGATTTAAATTTGACTAGTAAATCACTGTATGCATCATACATAGAGCAATTGTGTAGATTGATAATTTGATATACCGTATATAATATTATTAACAATGTTTTACATTTTCATACCAAAGTCAGTTTCAATTGCATTCAAATCAGTGCCAGCCAAATTGGTCAATATCCAATAGAAATCTTGCACCAATAGTCATCAATGTGATATCAATGTTCATTTCGATCACTTTTACTTGAGATAATCATCAAGTATTTAAAATGATGAAGTGTGCATCAATTAGGGGATGGTGATTTCTCACGAAAATGAAATGATGTCATAAAATAGCCTACAGTAACAGAAAATATTCGAAGAGAGCCAAGAAATTCAATTATTCATAGATACGAATTCATCTTCGATATTTAATATGTCTAACATAAAATAAAGAGTTCATGTTGGAAATTATAAGTTCTATCGTTCCAGGGAATATGAGTAGGACTGTTTTGAACTAGGCTGAAACTGTCTTTCGTATGCTTCATTTGATAGCAGTAATATACACGCTTGATTATGTCTTGATATGATAAGCTTAACAACAATGCTTGATCAATAATGGATGCTTGGATAAACTGGATTGTTACATCTCATGAATCATCTTGATTTTATATCAATGTTACACAATAGATTGCTTATAAGCTCAGAATTCTTTTAAAAATATTTCGATAGAGTTTTTAAAAGTGTACATAATGGTATCTTTGAAGGGAAGACAAGTTGAAGCTACATAACTGTTAATAGTAACATATTTTTACTGTACATCATTCGAGTTTTATAATTGTCAATTTGATACCTAATAATGATTACTTTCATCATCAAGTTTGATGATATTTTTGTGCATCTTTTGTTTTTTGGTTTCCCAATATGAGTTTTTTTCTGAAAGAAGTAGACTCTCTCCTACTGAAACATCAGAAAGTATGTTTCGCCGAATTACTGAACAGTTACAACTATACAGTGATAATAAAATAGTATCATTTCGATTGGACATTAAAATTGAACGTAATATATCAGCCCTTCAAAAGTACCCAGTTTGATAACAAGATGGGAGAAACGTTTTCAAACTGTATAAAGTCAAATCTAGCAATTGTCTAATCAATATATTTGAGAGAAATAGAGAAATAGAGAAAGAGAGAGAGAGAGCACAATATTAAAGAGGTTTTAAGAGAGCCTGAGTAGCCATAGGTATAGGATGATAATTTAACAATTCACATTTGAGAGAGCAAATTGGAATTATATGGATAACTGGATCTTCAGTAGTTATATTTGTTGTGTATATATTCATAATGATGCTTTACTACCCCAAAAACTGCCATAAAATCTGGAGGTAAAAATTGAGCCAGTGATCATGAAAGTAGCTGTGAAGAGATGATAAGTGAACGGACGTTTACAAAAACCCATATATTTTGCGGGACTCCAAACATGATCACACCAAGTATTACTCCAGTTCATCAAGTAGTGCTTTAGTCGACTGAAAACGGTGTGGAAAATATACACCTTCGAAAATAATTGAGAAGTAAAGGATCCCTGGACAAGATCCAGGTCATATTGTGTCACTAACAAATGTAGCTACTGAAAATCCGATGATCAAGATCATTCTAAATATAATATATCATAACTAAATAAGTTCTTCTATTCGAATTCAAGCAAGCTACTGAATTGGAGTTGATATTATATCTCCAGCCATTATTTCAATGAGCAACTCTTGGCTTACAAAGGAAACTGAGAGACTTGTTTTCTTTGATAGAGTCAGGTCATTCTTCATGAATATCAATATATGTTAATGAGTTTTGTCATTTGAATTAGATTCACATCGTAATATGTTGATGTCGATTAGGCAAGATTTAGCTACACAAACGCATTATTCGAATTTTCATTAAATTCATATTGGATAAAATACTGACCATGATCAATCAATGATATTTCAAGTCTAAGCAAAGCAAAGCGGAATTGAATTTTATTTTTATGATATTCAAAATACGAGAGATTGGGGGATAAGTTGAGAGATAAAAGTGAACTCTATAAAGGATTTAGTAAGAATTTACGAACGATAATTAATTTCCAGAACCAAGCAATCTTATACCATGACAAGAATCGAATATATTTATTTCGATTCGATCGTTCTCTGTGGATTTACAAATTTTATCCCATAAATGATAATGAAAAGAATATGAGAGCAATTTTCAATTGAATTTATATCATTTCATTTACTAAGACCTTGCATAGGTGTTATACCTTTCATAAGTTGTTCAGGTCAATGTTTAACAAACGTTCTTTTCAAGCAGACACAGCTTTTTTACCGCATCTACAGGGAAATTTCTAAAACTGAAATCATCAATATATTTTGTATGTACCTTGAGAAGGATTCAAAATGTAAAAATTTAACTTATCGTGAGGATATCGGAAGGTATCGATCCTGACCTACATCGATTGTCCATCAATTAAACTAGGCTCTGATTGCGGCAATAGCAAATAACATAAATAACATAACATGAGCCTCTCTCTATAATGAACATAGATTACAACAAAGTGAAGGCCCAATTACCATTAAACCATTCTCACTTGACGTAAGCATCTCATTGAAGAGAACTCATGTTTTTCCAATTGGTGTTAGAATGCTCGATTCAGGACTTGGAACTAAAGTTTTCAATATTGTGCAGCGATTTCCAATCAACGTTTTACCTATTGACACCATGCACAGCATTGTGATACAAATCTAACTAGTAAAAATCTACATCTAACATTTTATCATCATTAACGAATTGCCATTTAAATGCTTTACCGGTATATGTAAAAATGGTAGCAAGAATTTGTAATAATTATTCAAAATGTGTTAACAACACGGTCACGTTTTGTTTTCTCCACTAAGAATTCATCTGGTCCCACAATAATAAAATCTATCTATTCTAGAATCATATTATAAAATCTCACAAGTTTCATTTTGATTGGATGTTACTTAAACCAACATCTAACTAAAAGAGAAAAATTGAATAGTATGAACTCAATCATTTTAAAAATAAACGATTTTCCAATAAAAATACTGAAAAACGTAGTGTTCTAATAAAATATTCTGAAAAACATATAACTGATGATTAAATGTGCTACATATTGAAAACTTCCAAAATCTCTTAAAATCTAATAGTGATGAAATGTGAATGTATTTGTCCAGTCAGGTAAGCGCAATGTCTAAGCGCAATTGTGCAAGCGTGTCACTTCCTTCGGCTGCTTAGTGGAGGAGGTGCACTTATGTCGGCTATCGAAGCCTCGGTGAGCGCTGGCAAAGGCGCTTCGAGCGATAAACTCCTGAAATTAAAAATCAGTCGTAAAAATGACATGAATCCGATCTTTTCGTTAAAAAAGTCTCAACAATTTCAAGACCGAAATATTGAGCTGGAATCATATTTCATTTGTGGAACAATAACTCCAACCTCAGATTAAATTCCATCTTCAGATCATATACTGTGATGCAAAAAAAAAAAATCGATTATGAGTCATATTGAATAATACGATTCGAAATTACTGAATTGATTCAATCACTTGACACCCGTGGACGCCTTTCTCGACAACATTACGTCATGTTCACATAGGACTTGTGCTACCATCTAGGAAATAGATTTAGAATTCAGTCTCAATTTTCTGGGGCTCATAGAATACGCTGATGTATTTAAAAAATGATAATACAGTCAGCTGTTATTTCAGAACCTTATTTCAGGTTGCCTCATGCCAACCTCTGAATGATAAATGACAATGATATTTGCAAATTCATTGTTTGTCATATCAAGTACAACAATATATAAATGCAATAAGACCATTTGTTTCTGCATAAATGTTATAAAATGTAATTTAGAATCAATTATCTGTGCAATATAACCTGAAAATAACTCAGCATGAGGAGTAGGGTGTATTGACTTCGTAATCTGGCTGTCATTTAGTCATTTGAGAATTAAGCAGGGTTTCCAGTTCCGATTTTTTCTTGTCGTCCGACACGATTTTCCCAACTGACCAATCACGAGCCAGTATTCACCTAAACAACATGGCGGTTCACGACACCGTTTTGGTACCGATTCGGTGTCGTGATTATTGACTCAACTTCAACTTTCGTCGGCCGAAACTACGATTTTATCGGAAGTTACACTCACATTCCTCACATTCTAAGAAGCCTGTGAGTTTAAAGGTAATGAAGGTTATGGCTATGACGTCACGAAAACGTTACGGTGCAGCGAAGTGGAAACAGGTATGACAAGAATCGTACTGATATCGTGTCGGACGACAAGGAAAATCGGAACTGGAAACCCTGCTTTATTGGGCTGAGTGATATATTTTGAAGCAAAAACACATTTTTGTAAAAATTTGAATATTTATGTAAATTGGATTGAATTTTGGAAGCGTATGCAACAGTTCTTGGTTTAATTCACACTATAACTCAGCAGAGCATGCTTACATGTCATCAAGGAGGTGATAGCTGCCTGGCGCAGAATTGGAACGGCCGCTGTTCTGGAACTGCTGGGACCGGCTTGGGCCGTCAGGAAGGCGGCTCAAAGTGGGCTTCGTACCACGCCGACCAAACGGGTTCTGAAGACAAAACAAGTGGACATTTATCAGTATGAATATGAATCAAATATGAATATGAAAATTGTCTATAGTCTACGTGAACTTATGCATAGCATTTATGAATTTCTACAAGTGTTTATCAAGCTACAACTCAAGTCATTAGTTCAGCAGCTTTTATGTTGTTATTTGTGTTCCAGTTGAGTTTACAGTTTATGATTTATATCATATCGAATCATAACATATACAAATCATTATTATCATATCTTCAATTCATACTATACCGTCTATAACTTGATATTGACATCGCATTATGATCAATGATCCAAATTATCTAAGAATTTTAAAATCAATTTTGATTTTCAATTCATTCATAATAGAACTGGAGAGGTTTTTTAGTTGAACTGAGTGAATCAGCAACATGTAATTCTATGTAACATCTATTTAAACTTTGAACATGGAACATTGAACATTGAACATTGATCTATTGACACATAATGGGCCGTCAACGCTTGATTAATAACTGAATGCTGGAGGAGTCATTTCTATTCACCAATGAATTCATTGGAAAATAATTCATCTCA
The DNA here is from genome assembly GCA_964007535.1 of Brachyptera risi. Taxonomy (NCBI): domain Eukaryota; kingdom Metazoa; phylum Arthropoda; class Insecta; order Plecoptera; family Taeniopterygidae; genus Brachyptera; species Brachyptera risi. Next base: position 31,015,044 of record OZ023331.1, on the reverse strand, counting down.
ATACTATTTTTTAAAAGTTGTTTTTTTAGATCTTCTGTGTTTTCTTCATATCCGAGCAATTAAGTGAAGCTCGCCTCTGATTTGTCCTTATTTTTTCTCACAATATCGCATACGATAACTCACACTGATTTCCTCAACTTTTTTATGGGTGAGTTTTCATAATTCAAAACCTTCTTCATTGCCATGGCTTTTTCGAAAAAAAAAATATATATATCAAAACTAGCTTTTGGATACAGTGCTAATGCACTTATTGGATGCATAATTCAGTGCATTCTGGAATAACCAGGAGACCATGGCCAAGACACCGATTGCCACAGCAACACAATGTTTCACTTCCAAAAATCGGGACGGCAGAAAAATCCGTTTGAGGCTGAACCAACCTGAATTGAAACAATTTTGTGTCGAAAGATACCACCATCTTCCGGTTGGATTCTACATTGTGACTGGACAAAAAATGAATATTGATATCCAAGAAGGACGACAGAAAAATTACAGTGAGAACCCTGCTTCGAATGGCATTTCTCGACTCCAGAAAGTGTACGTACCTGGAACGAGTGCTGCTTAACCATCGCCTTGACCAGGATCAATGTGTTGAGCTTCGGGATCGCCTGGATCACCTGTCGCACCTCCTCGTCCGTAACCTCGACCAATGAGCAGTTTTCCTCCTCCGTAGGCAGCGGACTATTACCACGTGCTGTCACCCAACCGTGCTCCTGGAACATATCTACTCGTGAGCATGATAGCTGATTTTCATACGTGATATAATTCTTCAACATCGTGCTCATGTTCGTACACATGGAACCTATTCTACGAATCACAGTCATGTTTGCCTTAATGATTACCAATAATATACCAGTAAAACATGATCATGAAATGAATTCAGAATATTCATAGTATAAAATTTCATTGGGCCATTCACATCCTGAAGTATTCTTGGTGAACAGATGATTTTTTTCCTAACATCAGAAACAGTGGATTGAAATGAAGATATTCTATATGTATTACCAACAAAATGATCACTGAATCACAAAATGATTTGCAATGATCAAATGATCAATGATAATACACATATGAGCATAATAATTGATGAGCGTAGCGAAGTCTCCATCCCACTCTTATAGGGCTTTGTCTGTGTGTTTTTTTTTTTTGTTTGTTTGTTTGTAAGCACTCTACAGGTCGCAAGGGTTGACTGATCAACATGAAACTTTTTTGTACACGCAAACTCATCCAACTTAGAACTGTATGGTTTTTGGGATGAATCGGTCGGACCGATTTTGAGAATCATCATCTCAAAGTTTCTGAAAACCCCATAAGATTTGGCTGGGCAGAAAATGTTGAAAAATAAAATCTCTCCAAATGGAATGAAATTCTCTCTAAATGTGTATACATGGATTTTACACATTATTACGATTTTTTAAGCAATTCTGATCAGTCGTTTTGGAGAAAAAAAATAAAATGACTGATAATATTCATAAAATATATCATAAAAATTGTGACAGAATTAAGTTGTCGAGATTCACTGCTTTCTAGATTCAAGAGTTGACCAACAATGAAGTATTTTTTATATGCGTCAAGGTGTGTAGAACACCAGAGTCAATGAAGTGGCAACAGTAGAACTGATTTAACGACTTTAATAGCTTATTCAGATATCAAGGTGTGTAGAATACCAGAGTCGATAAAGTAGCAAGGGTAGAACTACTTTAAGGACTTTTATACTTTATTGAGATATCTCGCTCATCTTACAACGCATATTTCGCGTTTGACTAGTATTATTCATCATGAAATTATGTTTAATTTATGTATAAGTTATGAATTTTTGAACAAGAATAAAATTATATATAGGCCCAAATGGTATATAATATTCATCAACATTATTATTCATATTATTCTGTACTCTATCCATATGTTTTCCCACGCATAACATACATCAGAGATTGATATTCCATGATTCGCAATTGGTTTCATAGTGATCCCGTACATAATTATCACACATTAAAATACATTTCTGTCTTTTGAATTATTAATATATACATTTTATGAAAGACCTAGAAATTGCTAATACACTGATTACTGATTAGTGATAATTTTCAACTATAACTCTGAGATAACACTGATCACTGCTGATCACCATTTAGTGATATACAATATATTTCTTAATACCGGTACTGAACTACTTCTATTACATCTACGGAAATGCCCTGAACTTCTACTGACATAATGTACCTACATTGTTTCCCATAATATAATTATACTGTAATCGATACTCATAAAACGAGGTTTAGCTCCAAATCATGATGATCAGTAGCTTTTACACATGCTATGTTCTCATGTAGTACCAAGTTTATAAGTTTCGTAATATAACCAGCCAGCTTACCTTGATAGCTGCCAGTGATATCCTATGGTCCGGATCCTTATCCAGCATCCGGCTTAATAGATCTTGGAGTAGTCCCGTGATGGGAATGTCTTCCGGGAATATCACAGGGTCGTTCTGTATCATGTTGTACAACGTGATGACGCTGTCGGAGTGGAACGGGACTCGGCCAAAGACGAAAGTGAAGAGCGTTACACCCATTGACCATATGTCAGATGCCTGTTGATAATGTTAGGTTATTACGTACGGCTTTTACTGGAAACAGTTGGCTGTGAATTTTGTACTGAAAGACTTTCAGAAAGTTGAAATTAGCAATTCAATCTTCAGAGAATGACGTGAAATCATTGACTTGACAAAAGTCAATAATTGGGTTGTGAATTTGCATGGGTATACCTGAACTTGAAAGAAAAAAAATTCAAAACTTTCAAAACTGAGTGGGAACTATATTTTGATATTTGAACATTGCTTCATAATGTATAATATACAAGTACTGAAAATAATGACAGTGAATTATTATTAGGCCCAAGCCTATTGGTTTGTTTAGTTTCACCAATAGTCAAATACTGTAGCCTGAATGTAATTTCCACTTACACGCTACAGTCCACTTGAGGGTGACTATTTCCAAACAGTTCTGGTCAATGGACATTCAAAATATCCTCGCAAACTCATTTTCATGTCACATTTCTACATTAGGCCTACGCTAAAATTACATCCACATTAGTGAAACCAGAACACTCTCAACACAAACAAACTCACAACTTTATGTTGATCTTTTAAGAAATAGAATGTTTTTTTGAAGTTCCTATTTTTGAATTGTTTGCTTACACATACTTTTCGTATCTCAATTTCCCAATAGCACCGAATGGAAATTGAATTCAAATTAAATTAAATTGAATTAAAAGATCAGGTGAAGCAACATGTGTTCCAATCTGTTTGTTATGAGATAGGGTGATAATGTTTCTCCTCATGGATGAAATAAGTTCTTGAAATGAAACTACATTACTTGAGTTGCATTTTTTTTCGTATTTCAGAGCGAGTCAGATGGACTGGGTTACATGGACTACATAGTTATTGCTGGTGGTTCAAACAACATACAAGTGGACGGTGACAAGAATGATCAATCGTCCATTGCGGATGCTATTAATACAATTTCAAATGTATCTAAACGAAACCCTGATACAAAAATCATATTAATTGACATTCCATATAGATATGACCAACCATTGTTGAATCACAAAATAGTTGCAATCAATGATATGATCCACAAACTGACAAATAAGTTCCCTTCAATTACAGTTTTAAGCACATCTGACCTACCCCGATCTCATTACACAAGACATGGACTTCATCTCAACTACAAAGGAAAGAATGCGTTATGTAAGAAAATCTTAAAGTGTGTGAATCAAAGAGGCTCTACCATGTATATTGCAGAAAAACATACTCACCCACTAACAAGATCAACTTGTCCTATCGCCAAGTCAATTCCACCACTGATGAGCCTAATTATTGTAAAACCAACGTTATTAAAACCTCAAGTCACTAACAACAACAATTACTTAAATACGTGCTCCAAGCCCACAATACAACATGAGTTTCCCCATCTTTTGGAGTTTCTTAAGCAAGCTGAAGAATATGGAACCAACACACGAGTGCGCTCAACCAACTTCAACTCAGCATCTCGTTCCAATTATTCAACTTGCCAGATGACCCTGCCAGATAACCCCTTGAGTATCCAAGAACACCATTTTCATACTGGTCCAGTGCAGCTACATCATCGGTAACGAGCAACACGACAGCGAGCATCTCAAACACACCTGAACAAGATCACAGTGATCATGATTGTACTACCAAGCTCATCCCACTAAAAAACTTACTGAATCCGGTAAACATTGATAAGAATAATCTTAAAAAAATCCCAGAGATCGTTTTCTCCAAGATCCCACTCAAGCCACCTACTCAAACAGACAAATTTTCCCTTGTACAAACACACCCCTCCAACAACCTAGTTGACCCCTCTTTAACTACCACCTCCATAGTCTCACACTCAGTGATAGCACTTAACATCCAGTCAGCTCGAAACAAAATAGAAGAACTTGAAATACTCACATCTGAACTCACTCCTGACCTCCTCTGCCTTTCTGAGCACTGGCTTAACCCTTCCATGACCTCCTTCATCATCCCAAACTACTGCAGCAGTAGCATATATTATCGTACCTCCTCTTCCTACGGTGGTGTTGCCATCTTTTCCAAACTTCACTGTAACGTAACTCCCATACCTTTTCTCCACTCTGCCTGCATCGATAAAGTCTTCGAATGCACAGGAGTCCTTTGGACCCGCTCATCTACCTCTTCCATAATCACCCTCTCCATCTACCGCTCACCCTCAGCAGATATCTCTAAATTCCTTGAACTTCTTGAACAAGTCCTCATCCAAGTCACCAAACAGTTTCCTCGCTCCGAACTCCTCGTGTGTGGAGACTTCAACATTGATATCCTGGTTCCCACTCAAAACTCCATCAAATTCCTAGACACCCTTCACTCTTTCTACTTATTTGAAACCATTACCACCCCAACTCGCGTCACCCCACACTCGTCTACTCTCATTGATAATATATTCACTACCCTGCAACCAACTTCTTTCGTAGCATCTACCTTCGATAGTGGACTCTCTGACCATCTTGCCCTAACCCTCTCTATCCCTCTCTCCAACCTGGCACCTTCCCCAAAGGTCACCCTCAAGTCCCCTGATGTCTTCAAACGCACCTTCTCAGACTCCAACTTGATTCATTTCCGCTCCCTACTGGCTCAGCAGCACTGGCTACACCTGTCGACTGCCACCTCCACGGACAACATCTATTCTCTCTTCTTTGATACCTTTTACTTTATTTTTAATCGAGCATTCCCCCTCAAACTTAAAAAGACAAGTCCCCATCATTCTCACACCAAGAGGTGGATCACACACGAAATCAGAAAAATGGGCACTGAGCTCAGGCTGCTTCACTCCACTCTAAGATTGGACCCTAACCCACTTCTAAAGCAGCAATATAATTCCCTTAAGAAATCTCATGCTAAAAACATTCGCTCCACCAAGCGCAGCCACTTTGACAACATCATCCTCTCTTCCAACAACAAGTGCAAAACTGCATGGAATATTATCAATACTCTTTCGTCACCCCCTAAACCACCAACAACCATCTCCCTGAATATCAATGGTCAAATAACCTCTGAATCCCCTCAAATAGCCGAACATTTCAACAGCTTCTTCATAAGTGCTGGAAATGTCGCCCCTCCGCTTCCTCCCAACCGCCTGAACCAGGCTATCACTTCATCCCCCTTCTCCCCACCACCACTATTTCTCACCCCAACATGCCCTCTCGAAATTATCCAAGCAGCCACATCTCTCCGATATAAATCTTCTAGTGGAACTGACGGCATTCCAGGCACAATTCTTTTTAAATCCATAGACCTCATTGCTCTCCCTCTCTCGACTGTCATCAATCACTCACTTACCTCTGGCACCTTTCCCTCTCAACTGAAACAATCTAAGGTAATCCCCATTCACAAAAAAGGTAATAAAACCGACGTCAACAATTATCGCCCTATTTCACTTCTCTCCTCTTTCTCAAAAATCTTCGAGAAAATTGTTCTATCCCGCATCACCTCCTACCTCTCTGATCATTCCTTGCTCGCCGACTGCCAACACGGCTTTAGGAAAGGCAAATCCACTACCACAGCCATATTCCAATTCCTAACCACACTTCACACTCAACTTGATAAAGGCAACCACTCATTAGGCATCTTCTATGACCTGTCGAAAGCCTTCGATACCATTGACCATCAACTCCTTCTGCTCAAACTCAAACTTTACGGTATCCAGGATAGCGCAAACGATTGGATCTCTTCCTTCCTATCCAACCGCACTCAACAAGTATCCCTTACCCCCACCTCCCCCACTACCCACTCCCCATTCCTATCCTCAGCCAAATCTGTGCGCTGCGGAGTGCCTCAAGGGTCCGTGCTCGCCCCACTTCTCTTCCTCCTTTATATCAATGACCTTCCCGATCATCTTTCACTCGGCAACCTCTTCCAATACGCCGATGATACCAATCATCTCCTTACCTCTTCCAAAACCCTAGCCTTCTCCTCCCTCATATCTTCTGCCAATCAACAAGCAAATGCTATGGCCTCCTATTGTTCCAACAATAAACTATCTTTGCAACCCTCTAAAACTGCCTTCATTCATTTTCATCTCAAATCTAATCCCCCATCTATTTCACCCCTAATCAAAATCAATAGTCACACAATTCCCAGTATTCCTGCCACAAAATTTCTAGGCATTTATATCACCCCCACTTTAGATTGGGCCACTCACATTCAACACACTTTCACTAAAATTCAAAGCTCCTGCTACCTTCTCAGACGCCTAAAGCCTATCGTCAACCCCAACTCCCTTCTCCTTGTCTATCACGCCCACCTGCACTCTCACCTGTCACACGGCCTCCTCTTCTGGGGCAACTCAGCTTCTTCTAAACGCATCTTCATCCTTCAAAAACAAGCCATCCGCATCTTAGCAGGAGTGTCCCGCCGCAAATCGGCAAAACCCCACTTCACAAAACTTCGTATCCTCACCCTTCCTTGCACACTCATACAGATCGCTTCCACCTTCGTCCGCACCCACCCCAACCAATTCCCTCTCAACAGTTCCGTGCATCATCATTCCACCAGAAATAGAAACAGCATAAGACTTCCAGCACACTCTCTCTCATCCTTCACTAATAGCCCCCATTATATCTGCACCTTGATCTACAACAAACTTCCTCCCTTCATCACAAATTCAACCACCCGCCCCTCCTTTGATAATAATCTCAAGTCCTTCCTAACCCAGCATCCTTTTTACAGCCTCTCTGAATACCTCAACCATAATTTCCTTCCATTTTAATCCCACTCGAAATTTTACTTGTGCTTATTTTATTTCACCTAATCATTATTTTAACTTTATTACAATTAAACTATCATTATCTATTATTGTCTATCATTATCCTATACTATGTACTATGTACTGGTCCACGGGACGAAATAAAATATCAAAAATATCAAATACCTTGAAAGCTCGTTTTTTGAATGGTTTGCAGACAAAAACTTTTCGTATTCCAATTTCCCAATAGCACTAAAAATGAATCAAAATGATGACCGGTCCAGATTTGAATCATAAGATCAGTTGAAACAACACGTGTTCCAATAGTGTTTCTTTGTATGGATGAAAAGAGTTTTTCAAATTAATCTATATTACTTGAGTTGCCTTTTTTTCGTATTTCAGAGCGAGTCAGATGGACTACGTTACCTTTGAAATTGAAGTTCGTTTTTTGAATGGCTTGCATACATAAACTTCTCGTATCCCAGTTTTCCAATAGCATCAAATGAATCAAAATGATGACCGGCCCAGATTTGAATCATAAGATCAGTTGAAACAACACGTATTCCAATAATGTTTCTTCGTGTGGATAAAAAGAGTTCTTCAAATAAAACTGAACTTCAAATGAGTCCGATGGACGTTACCTTGCCGGCCGTCTTGTTGTGACTGAGACACTCGGGAGCCATGAACGCCGGGGTACCAGCTGTATTGCTCAGCTCGGCATCAGATCCGCTGAACTCGTTGCACACTCCAAGATCGGCTATCTGCACATGATCGTCGTTACTCAGCAACAGGTTCGATGGTTTGATGTCTCGGTGGATTATTCGCTGGTAGTGAACTAAACAAACAGGAGAAATTAAGTACCAACTGATCACATTATTTGGCTGCTTTTTGAAAAAAAATCATCGTCTCTTCTCACATTTACTGTAGTTGTTACATTATACGGTTTCATACAATTGTCGACACTCATTACTACTTGATAATGCTGAGAATGCCGTGATGGCTACCCAAATTGAAACTTACTTCAACTAAACTTCAGACTTTGAAATTTAATTCGAAATTAAATATGTATTTTTGATAACAAAAAAACCTTGCTGAAAAAAAAATTGAAACTAGTTGCTATGACATGATTAAAAGTCATGCAACAATTGAAAGAAACAAATATTTCAAAAGTATCAAAGCCGAATGACGAGCTTACACAGAAACTTTTCCTGGTGTCATGTTCTTTGTTTTTGAATAATTGAAATGGGGTGGTAAGATCACCCTTGTGATGTCCCGTCCAAACGATCCTACTTTCCATCCATAGCCTTGATTGGGAAACACTGGTTTTGTATCAAGTTTCGATGTTATTGAAATAATTTTTAAAAAATGATTCTAAATATCGTGGATCTGTGTGGCCTAGCTCTCTGTTTCCAACTCACGGTATTCAATGCCTAGGACAACGTCTCTGAAGTATCCCCACGCCTGATGTTCTGGTAATGGAGCCGCGGTCGGAACCTCCCCTCGCTCAACCAGTTCGAACACTGCAACAGGAAAATGAATTCGAATTCAATATCTTCACAAGTCAATATCATGGCAATATCAATATCATTGACTCGATAAGGGGGGACGAAGTCAATCATCTGGTCTAAAACAGGTATTACTTTGTTTTTCCATGTGATTCTCAAGTGTGTTTTTTTCTAGGTCAAAAGGCCATACTAAATTTTGTATACGCATTCTAGCTTCTAGTATCTTCTTGGAATCGTATTATTTTTGGTCACAATTGGGTTAGTGGATTTCATAAAAATAATTATCAAAATCATGAGAATATTTCAAGGAATATAATGTACCGGTAGCGATAAAAAAAAGTGGGATATATCAATTTATCCCATGTTTGTTGATGTTACAGCTCATAAGGAAAACACTGACCAACTTGTTTGTCAAGATTTATGGAAATCGAGTAAGCGGGTAGTAAGGTGATGAATTAGATTTCTCATGAATATCTTGCTGATCTTTCAACATGATATGTTGTGTTTCCCTAGTCTTATTAAATTATCATTAAGATTTTGTTGCATCAGAAACATTCAGCAGAAATATCTTATCTTCAGACAGGGGTTTTCACTAACCACTTTCTTGAAGCTTAATGAATTGAAGTTTAGAGAAAATATTATATATAACTCAATCTTCCCAGAGTTGTATCCACGAGAGATGAAGGTTTGGAGACTTCTTTATACTATACCACTATAAAGCACGGGTGATAAGCCATTGTTATAGGCCGTCATTGTTCGTGCCAGAAAGTATACACAAAATTGAGTAATCACACATTGTACCAACTTGGAAGAACGAATTAGCAAATAAAGTAGCGGAATGTTATTTTTGGTAATCACATTTTATTCCAGGATGATTGATTTTGTATTATTTGATTTTGTATTATTTGTATTGTTATTGCAATACATTCATATATTTGAAATTGAGTAATAAGACGTACAGTACATGAAATGAAATCATAATACAAGCCTTGATACAACTGAATTTTACCTACAATTATGCTTGGGAAAAATATGTTATTCATAAGCTGTTCTAACAATCCGGATTATTTTTCCATTCTTGAACCATATTTAACAATGGCTCATGGAAATGTTTTATCTATTGATTATACATCGAATTGAAATTTTAGTTAATAGCTTACCGGTGCTCAAATTTGTTTCAATGACTCATTTCGATCATTTTTATTGTCATTTTCTCAGTCAAGTTCAATGTTTTATTCGATGATGTGGGCCTACCCACGTCCAAAGTTTATAATTCAGAAATGACAAGATATTACAATTACCAAACACGATACAATTATATAATAATTACACAATTTTGGAGTAGTATCGCCATTATGGTGGCCAATCCTTACAATTTTCTATTGTCGTTTCTAGACCTAATTTGCAAACAATTCTTTTCCATCAAATATCCAATGTTGATGAATATATACGTATATGTATATATATATATATATATATATATATATATATATATATATATATATATATATATATATATATATATATATATATATATATAAATACATTCTCATTCCATTATTTGTGCTAAAAATTATTTCGAACAGTCAAATGTTCAATCCAGCACGTGGCAGCTCATACAATGATATAAGAGAAAAGTGACTTGACTTGAATTCACTTTAGAGTTTGTTATCGAATACATTGTGTATAGATACTGCAATATGTAGATACAACATAGATAGAGACATATGGATAAAAACAAGGCACAATAAGAGCAATGCACTTATTCTTATAGAATGAAACCAAACATGAATTCTTACCAAGATAGAGATTATCTTCTTCAGGATCATCAAGCACTTCTACCAACTTGACAATATTTGGATGATCTAGCTTTTTTAGTATCGCGATCTCACGGTAGACTCGGTCCAGTGGATTGTCCACGCCAGGGCGACCTGGAGCCTTACGACTCGGCGCTATGCGACCTGGGGCACACAAACACAACTATATTGTCAGACTGTATATAAAGACGAGATGAGATTCCTTATAGTAGAGAAAAGGTTGAATAGAATGAAACTTGTATAGAGTATAAAATAGTAAATAACGGAAGTTGACAATATTTGAAGTGGAAGAGAGAGCCGTTGGTCGAAAGGTTATTTGAAAACTTGGAAAGTCGAGTTCTCGAACATTGAGATATTCACATTCAGTATAGTCGACCGTCCGAAATTATTGTAACTCATGGGATAAGAAATGAAATATGCTTTTTATATAACAATAAGTATATATTACAAGAAAACAACTGAAGTCAAACGACAATGTTATACGTAGATTGAGAATAAGATCGAACTTTGAAAAGTTGACATAAGATAAATGTGATAACCCCAATTTCACATAAATTCGAGTGTATTCAACTAAATCATATTTTTTCATATACGTTACGATATTGGCATTTTTAAAAACTTTTTCGTCGTCATACTGCATTCTATTCCATTTCACGAACTTCTTCCGACGGATTTCCAACGCAATTTTACATAAAATGTACAATATAACGCATAATTCATATCATAATCGTGAATATATATTCAAGTCACCAGCCAATATTCACTAAGTACGCTTGAATATTTCTAAGAAGTACGAAGCAAAACTCTCAATTGTCAAAGTTGAAGAATGACACAACAGTTGTAAAGACGCGAGAGTCGTTTGGGATCCTTATTTCGCGTCTACTGCATGGTATGATTTATTAGTTTACCGATCATACATGAACACTTCCTGAATCGGAAAATGTTTTTCATTGCTTTTCAATACGCGATGATATTACCAACTCACTAACACAAAATAGCACAATATTGTTATCACACTTACTCAAGCGCGGCTGTTTCCGTTTCCGTGTAAGTATACACATACTAGAATCATAAGCGATTCTATGAGAAATTTCAAGAACTTACACCCTTGACTATAAGGCAAGTTTCAGGCTAGAAACTAATGAATAATCTACGAAGACGTCCGTTCAAGTAACTGACATCCATAACACACTATTAGGGCTGATAAATAATATCATGTTTCTCGAAATTTGTCGTGTCCGTTTATATACATCATATTTGATACCGTATTTAGGAGGTCCAAGACAGTTATGGAAAATTCAGAATACTTTTTATGATAGAATAATACCATCTTTTTTTTTAAATATCATCTGAGAACGTTTTCTTTGCTTATATTTATTAAACAAGACGGTCGTCTATACCAATAAGATAATTGTAAATATTGCTTCAACTTCAAAAATTTCACGCGTTTGCTTTAGGACGATTCAGTTTGCCTTTATCATGATGGTAGCCCGTCTTCTCTTTCATGGATACAAGTATTTGACGGTGAATATTATGAAATGAGGTTTACTTGGGACTAGAGTGTTAACATGAACAGATTTTTTCCGCTGATTAAATATGTATATATATATATATATATATATATATATATATATATATATATATATATATATATTTATATATATTCATATGAGCATTGTGAAATAATTCCTCCGTCAATATATGATTAAATATCAAATGGAGTAACGTGCAATACAAATACATGAATATAAATGATCCTACAACTATAGCACGATAACGGAATTCGCGGCTTCACCTGTTAGTAACCGATATGACGTGAAATAACGCCTCAGACACCGCGATACATATTTTAAATGCCCCTAGCCAAACATGCGATACCACCAGCCCACCATGCCTTATCATCCTGACAATCTCGATCGCCCGTCTCGCTTATCAATTAACAATACCGATCATCCGTGTCGAGACAACTCACATACACATCGTGTAATAATAACAAAGGAATTCACATCGATTTTACATTTTATAAGAAAACTGTTGCAGAGTTGCGGTTCTGCCTTATGCGTGTCTAAACTTGGAATCCAGTTAGTTAATTTGTCTGATGAGGTTATCGTTAACGTTTTGGAGACATCTCTTAATGGTAACTTCCAACCATTACATCGTTAATATAAGTCAAAGATGGGTTTATAAACCGTTTTGTCTAGTTTTAAATTAATTTGATAATTTATAATCTCCTCCCTCTTCCCATTCTCGTTTCAGTTTTCCTTATAGTACAATGCACAAATGTATGTTAATATAGTTCTGATAATGATATACGAAATACGTTCTGCAATCAAGAATGGAAGATTCATACTGGGTAAACGCATCAAGGAAACGTCAATCAAATCTAATTGAAACTATGCAAATCTATAAATATCTGTGGATACGATATTGATATTCATTTTATTTTTGTATAACTTCATTTTCCTCACGTAGTTTTTAGGGATTCCTCCTGTATTTTTCTGTAACAATATTTAAAACAATATCTGGAATCTATTTAATTTCGGTTTGGAACCGTGCACTGTTTTTTTGACGTTTTTTCTCCGTTGAACGAAAAAACGACGTTGATTGACGTTAATTGGTTTCTCAATTTGACCTGTGAAGATTGAATTGAGAAATAAAATCAATGGGATTCTTCTCAGTACCAGCATGTCTCTTTACTCATGGTCATTCGCGAATTGAAGCTACAATATTCGCAGCGATTCACGCGAGTAGGTTGTCACAGTTCTACAAGATTGTAGATTTTCAATATATGAAAATCAAAAAATTTATCAAAACTGTGAGCTTGAAGATGTATAATAATATGCTTTCTGTATATCAATAAGAGGAGTATTCAAAATACAATTGAATCTTTCTTCGATAAAATAGTTTGATTCGACTTTAAAACAATGAGAAATCGATGAAAACTTATTATGAGATCTTGTCGTGTCGGATTGTCTCTTGATAACGGGGATTTGGGAATGGCAATATTTGCTATAGAAGAAAAGTTAGAAAAGTTATTTTTCAATTTTCAATTCCGCACAATGGAACCAGTTGCGTAAGTCTAGAGTCCGGTTTAATAGGAGTGTTAATCAGTCGATTAGCATTAAACATAGGATTAATGGATGAAATGGAATCCGATATCCAAGTTCACCAGGAACTTGAATTCTTGATACATTGAGTGAACAGTGTACAATCGCACTTTGGAACTCCAGACATTCACAACTTGTACTGTTAATTCACTCTCACAAACAATTCCACTGTGAAGAAGTATTTCGCATGCATTTTCATATTTATTGGTAATGTCTTTCTCATTGCTGTTCACTCTTTTCACTTCAAGAAAATACTCGTGCAAGGAAGTTTTCACTCACTTTACAATTCAGCAATTTTCTTCTCATTCAACAAATATGAAAATACCAAATATTTCCATATACAATTTTCAAATACAGAGACTTTTTCATACACATTTTATCACTGAAGCGTAGAACATGGGCCATGATTCATTCCAACTATAACGTTCTCATCCCGATCGACAGTCTGCTCTATCCACTATAACCAACAGTCGAGAGTTTCGACCCGGCAGAAAAAAATCTTCGAACGAACTTTACAGAAACAATTCAAAGTCTATACTCACCAAAAATGCCTGCTTTCTTAAGCAGTTTCTTCTTGGAAAGAATCTTCATAGCCTGAGAAAAAAAGAAGAGCAAATAATCAATTCATAAATAATTGATGAGCGTAGCGAAGTCTCCATCCCACTCTTATAGGGCTTTGTCTGTGTGTTTTTTTTTTTGTTTTTTTTTTTTTTTGTTTGTAAGCACTCCACAGGTCGCAAGGGTTGACTAATCAACATGAAACTTTTTTTGTACACGCAAACTCATCCAACTTAGAACTGTATAGTTTTTGGGATGAATCGGTCGGACCGATTTTGAGAATCATCATCTCAAAGTTTCTAAAAACCCCATAAGATTTGGCTGGGCAGAAAATGTTGAAAAATAAAATCTCTCCAAATGGAATGAAATTCTCTCTAAATGTGTATACATGGATTTTACACATTATTACGATTTTTTAAGCAATTCTGATCAGTCGTTTTGAAGAAAAAAAATAAAATGACTGATAATATTCATAAAATATATCATAAAAATTGTGGCAGAATTGAGTTGTCGAGATTCACTGCTTTCTAGATTCAAGAGTTGACCAACAATGAAGTATTTTTTATATGCGTCAAGGTGTTTAGAACACCAGAGTCAATGAAGTGGCAAGAGTAGAACTACTTTAACGACTTTAATAGCTTATTCAGATATCAAGGTGTGTAGAATACCAGAGTCGATAAAGTAGCAAGGGTAGAACTACTTTAAGGACTTTTATACCTTATTGAGATATCTCGCTCATCTTACAACGCATATTTCGCGTTTGACTAGTTTAGTGGGATAAAACGTCGTTGTCGGTGCGGGATGTGGTGGAGTAATGCGAAGGGTGGTGAGGGGGGCAGGGGAGGTAGTAAGGAATTTATCTAATATCACCGAGATGGAGAAATAGCAGCACTTGCTTTTAAGATCAAATATTCCCAGACAGTGCTCTAAAACACTAAGTATATGCCTACCAACCTTCTCAGACGAATCAAAGGAAGGAGCAAAGAGCTTGGAAAATATATCTGAGAATTCTCGTATTTGGGGTGTAAGATTCAGTTCCAAGTGAATCAACAAGAATGAAACTTGAAACAATCTAAAAAAAAAACAGTTTCTTCAAATCGTTGATCCACTCTCATGGCAATTGATCTTTAAAAAAGCGTTTGGATTAAAAAAGTCTGAACAAAATGAAAGTAGGACTCATCGTTTTTCACTCCTTGGAATTAATCGAAGACTACCCTTATTTGTTTTGATATAAAAGTAGAGGCATATGAAAAGAGCATGATTGAACTAGGTATAAGACACTCGTGATGATGACGACGAAACTAGTTCGCTATCCTTCTCTCTGAAATAGGCAATCATTGGCGCAATTCAAACACTGACATACTGTGGAGCGTGTGGGTTCCTTGTGGATTTCATTGATAACCAAAACGAACTATCAACTAGGATGCTGGCAGTTTTTTCATTCCATTCGTGTTATCTACTCTTGAATTCAAAGTATGAAATTCTTCAGGAAAATACTTCGTCATTGTTAAAAATGTGTATAATAATTATCGAAAAAGTTTCTATAGAAAGTCATGAACCACCAAATTGACTCACATTAGCTCCCAACTTGAAACTTATGGATGGTCGGTATATTTGGGTATATTTGTGCAATAGGGAGATTGCGCGTTTGCTATTATTGTATAGCAACTGAAAAGGTTGGGGGCAAAGTGGCAAATAAACTTATACCAAAGTCGTAATCGGGGAACACATTTCGAGGGGGGGAGGGAGGAATTTTTGTTCAATATGTGACACTGTGTGACAATGTGTGACATCCCACGAAAGAAGTCTAAATACATCTTTGTGCTATTCATTAATTGAGTGACATGTTTTTATATACACGTGTCTTGTGTTTCATACGTGAAATAGTAGCATTTTGAAATATTAATATGGCCTACCTTTCACGACGAAGTCTGTATTAAATTGAAATATGGACTTTTCAAGTTATTTGATATGTCTGCTGAGTGGGTAATCATGAAGGTATACCTGAATCATCGATATAATAGCACATAATAAGAAAAAGAATACACAAATGATGGTATAAGAACGTAGTGATAATCATAGCTGTTGATAAATCGAGTCTAAAATGTATTGTATAGAAGGAGAAGGAAATGAATGGATATATGATGCTGGAGAATTTTCACACAAGCTTGTACGTTGCTTTCACACTGTTTTTACATTGTTTCTACATGTTTTTATATTTCTTGCATCGTTTTCATGAAGAGAATAAATGAAATGGAATGAGAACTCGACTGCGTTATTGCACAAAATGATAGTTTCACTCAAGGACTGACAGAGAGAAACAATTATAAAATCACACAGCAAAGGCAATGCAAATATGAACAAGACAATGTTCAATAATATGTAAATCTAATGTAAATGGAATGGTAATGAGTGTCGTAGTCAAACGAGAAAATGGTATGAGATGAGAAAGTAATAGAAACTCGACTTACGTAGTTGGTGTCATCTTCCTCGTTATATGCAAGCTTCACTGTGCCGTATGAGCCCTGAAACGTGAACATTTTTACATAAATATCAAGTTTCGATGTTATTTAAAGAAAAAAAAACAAATAAAACATTGCATTACATTGTGGAGACAAGTTTTGCGTATAAGTCAAACTTGGATTAAACTTTGAAAAAATAATTAGTACGATATCAATAGTAAAGTTGAACGCCCAACTCTTCTTCAATCTGCGCGAGCACTCGCGTACCATTAGAATCGTTCAATTAACATTTTGAAACGAACGTCTTTGACTGTCAAATATATGCCATTCCGAACGTTAATATTGTGTAGTACAGGCCGGCGTACTATGCGCGTACTGCTAAATTGATCGTTAATTATTATTATTATTATTATAAGCAAATATGTAACTCAAACGACAAACAAAACAAAGATACGAACAACACACACGCGAGTACACAACACATACGCAAATTCACAACCCACAGCGACAAGTGAGCTGGCAATTCCCGTTTCAAAATGGATTCTGATAGAAATACCGGCGACCTGCCTAATTGGGAGTCTCGCGCAAGTCTGATCAATTTATGATATTTGTATGAATGAAATGGAGGTTTGATATAATCTGCGAAAGAATGTTGTATGATCAACGAATCGTATGAATCGTATGATCGTATGAATATATTTGATGTAGGAAATGTGTGTTGGTATAAAAATGAAATTAAAGTCACGGTAAAAATGAAATATTCGAATTTAAATTATATTTTGATGAGTTATCACCAGTCAGAGATTGCTAGAGGAGGTCAGAATAGGTCGGGAATAGTTTTTTATTATCGAATAAAAATCCGTCGTTCCGTCTTTCTGCTAGGTTTCGTATGTGCTCAAAATATAGAATACCTTAGTTCAGGCGTTTGTCATATATGTCTACATCTTTCAATCATCAGAAAATATATTACACATTTGGATTTGTTCAATCAATTTTCCTGTATATAGAATTTAACAAATTGAATATGAAATATAACACATCATTCAATATAACAGTTTATATATTTTTGCATCGAATTTCATCAATATTTAATTCCTTGGAACTGGATAACAGAATGCATGGAGTGATGTCATTACATTATTCTCATTCGCTTGCTCGCACACGATGAACTAATGCAAATTATAGAGCATCACCAATAGGCATAATTTTATCTGCATGACTTTTCACAGCTTCAGAAAATTTCCGTAAGACAAACATTCATACGTCTCGCACAAGGTCATGAATAATGCAGAAACAATATGAGAAGTTATCGATGTTTTGTAACGAGAATGAATAATACGGGAGCAGGCTTTGTGTGAGCTATGCTTTAGTTGGAGCTCGGATTATGGTCATACTTTAAATACCCTAGTGAAAAATAAAGGAATGGAATAATGATCGAACATGTTTTTCTAATCTGGGCATGGGTCTTCTTCATGTGGCCCGGGTTTTGGATTGTACACATTACTTATACTTAACAAATATCAATAAGTTAAAAAAAATGGTTATTTTGATATCTCCCTCTCTCTCTCTCATATATATTATATATATATATATATATATATATATATATATATATATATATATATGTATATTTATATATATATACATACATATATATATATATATATATATATATATATATATATATATATATATATATATATATATATATATATATATATACATACATACACGCCTTTGATCACATTAAATGTTTTTCACAATCAAAATTAGTATTCAATTAAATACAATCTACACATACTTTTTCGCTTATTTTCTCACATACTGTACGTGGAGTGCGGTACAGTATCTGCCAGATAAGAGTTCACGTCCGTACATTTTCTGTCCAACGTGGCAATTGTACGTCACTGCAAGTGTATGAAGTTTTAGAGCAGGCAGCATAAGGGAGGGGGAGGAGGGGGGGGGGAAGAGGGAATGTACATAACGTTGTTAGATAAATATGAAATTAAAATTCTGTAAACATTTCTCTTGGGTATTTAGGACTGGATTATTATTGCTAAAAACCTCACTCGACGTTGATTATTTAAAAATAATATTGTGATATTCTGTTCAATGCTTACAGATTTTTCCTATATGGAAATTTTTCAACATTCTGATAGATTGAAAATAAACACACGCAAAGTTGAAACGAAATGAAGTATATGCGATGTAATAATGATTCTTCGCCAGTCATTCAACTGAAATGTAAGTTATACGTATAAATTCCTTCAGAAATAAACAGATCTTTCACAATAAATTGTTGGGAGCCGAATCTGAGAATTGGTATCTCACCGATATAGAAAACAAATTGATCTATTCACTCATGGACACATTGCGAATACGCAGAGATTCTAAATATCAGATACTTCCGATGTTCAACTAATGATCTAAAATCATTCACTTAAATGCTTTTCAAAATTAATTTTGAAATCGGTACCTATATAATGTATTTCAAGTTGAGCTGATTACGAACCCGGATTTTAGTAACAAAACTAGGCAAATGTAGCATATTATGCGTTGTAAGACGAGCAAAATATTTGCATGAATTCGATTCGAAAACTCTACATACATGACATATGAAATATTTCAGAGAATTCTACACACCTTGGTGGAAACTATCAAGTGTAAGAGCCGCTAATCAGAGTGTACTGAATTATTCTTATTTTTTTCAATTCATATTAGGTTCAACGACGCACTCTACTGATGATCACGATCTATTGGCGTCGGTGAATGATATATATGAGATGGTGAGATGATGAGAGGTTATTTTATCAGGTACGTTTTTGGATAGTGGGATGGAGTGTCGGTCGTGGCTTGTTGTTAAGGAACTATCCCAGTATTGACCTGAACGACAGAGGGAAACCACGAAAAACCCATCTCAGGATGGTCGACCACGGTGGGAATCGAACTCCGGTCTCCTGAATGACGGTTCAATATATTAACCACACGGCCACACGTATATCAGTTGTACTGAATAAAAAATAATCACTAGACCTATTTCTAGCCATTTGATGGAAATTCATAGATTTTCGATCCATTTTCTTCAAAATGGCTATGCCGATTCCAATGAAAACTTGTGTTAATGTGTGACATTTGTATCCACGTTTAGTGAAAATTTGAATTTTTGTCAAGATCCTTTGATTTCAAAATTTTCCCACCCACCTCAATCTCATGACTTTTTCAAAAATGTGTGAGTGTTTCTCGAAAGTGTTTCGAATCCGATCGAAGTGGCCGGAAAACTAGACAGTTCCAAGTTGAACGAGTACGTGTGTTCAGAAAATTTGTCATGGTTATCAGCAAACCATGTGACTATGTGATGTGCAGTGCAAAACATAAAACACACAAATAAAGCTTCATAGGAGTGAGATGGAAGTATTCACTATCGCTCATCCATTTATCAGATATAAACTAGAATGGAAACTCGATCGTTATTTACCTGATTTGTTCTATTGAATCGATACGTCACGACGATAAAACGACAAACAAATGGAACATTTTGATTAAAAAGTGATGAGTTAGAGAGGAAATGTATTCAAATTGTTTCACCGTGTATTATTTTGTGATTCGAAAAAAAACATTGTTATTACATTAAATTCCACACATGCTAGAAGATTTGTATAGAAATGAACTTATTTCAGGAACAACCTTACTACATAGCCGCTCTTCTATTTCCGAGCCTCTAACCAACTCGGTTGAAGTTGAAGAAAAAGAGATTACGAGATATGTTTGAAAGTTTGAATGCTGTGAGTTGATTGGTGAAGCCATTTCATACACGCGGCACATTCTGTAGAAAAAACTTTAGCACGACCAAAAAAACAGAGAGAAAAACGCAGTAATAACGTGGCCATCATAAAGCTTTTTGTTTCAGTGTTGCCAACTCAATCATAGTCCTGAGAAAAACCGCCAAGTAAAATCCAACTAAACTAGTTTGCTACGTCCTGAGTTTATGGTACGCCATCGAGTTTGTTGCCAACAACAACTAATGGTTCAAATCACGATAATTTTATAACCACAAGAATTTGGATCGATTGACTCTCCTATTTCATCTCCTCTCCTATTTCCTATTTATTTTTCGAAAAAGTTTCAAATTGAATATGAGAAGTTATAAAATACGTACAGTGCACGCTGTTTTAACAACTATAAAAACGCAGCATATGCGTTGTAAAATGAGCCATATTAAGATGAGGGGATGATGGGAGGGGGGCTTCTCCTGGGGAATGCCCCAAATCGTGACATTCACATATAGCATAAAATGTAAGTTACTTCTAACCCAGCAAATATGGGCACTTCGGAAATAAGATCCTTCCCAGATCAAATACTGATTTTAAATCATCAGCATCTGGTACATTCTCATTCCTAACTATACTAGGCAAACACAACATAAGCGTTGTAAGATGAGCGATATATCTGAATAAGGTATAATATTTGTTTGAGTAAATCTACCCTAGCTACTTTACCGACTCTGGTAATCTACACACCTTGAAGCATATCAAGAAGACTTCATTGTTAGGCAAATATCGAATTTAGAAATCAGTGAATCTCGGCAACCTGAATCGGCTTCTATTTCTATAATATATTTTGTGAATACAAACAGTTGATTTAATTTTTTTATTCAATACGGCTGGTTCGAATTGCATACAAAATAGCGATAATGTGTATTATTCATGTATTCACATTGAGAGAAAATTGTATTTCATTGGAAATATTTTGTTTTTAGATTTTCTTGCCTAGCCTAATCTTAAGAGTTTTTTTTTTGAAAGATGAAGATGATATTTCTCAAAACTGGTCAAACCGATTCATTCCAAGAACTATACAGTTCCAAGTTGGATAAGTTTTCGTGTTCGAATAAAGTTTCATGTCGATCAGTCAAACTCTATGTGGAGTGCCCACAAAAAAACAGACACACACAGACACAGACAAAGCCCTATATAAGGGTGGAATGGAGTCTTCGCTTACGCTCATCTAATTTTTAAAGTTTTTTATAGTATTAGGCAAACGCAACATATGCGTTGTAAGATGAGAGAGATATCTGAATAAGGTTTAAAAGTCGTTCAAGTAGTTCTACCCTCGATACTTCATCGATTCTGGTATTCTGCACACCTTGACTTATATAAAAAATCCTTCATTGTTGGGCAAACATCGAATCTAGAAAGCAGTGAATCTCATCAACCTGAATCTGCTTCAATTGATCATTGTAGATGGGCGTGACTTATACGAAGCAGGGGAAATTTTAGATACCTTGATTGGTTATTTCCCTATTTCCCCTGCTTCACTGTCCACTTGATTGGTTTTTATATTTTGTGACATCACGAGGGCGGACGATCTACAACGGTCAATTGCTATATCATTTCTAATTTTAATAATTGAAATTAATTAATTTCTTATAATTACAAATAATTTAATAATAATTCCTCATTATTATAGCTAATTTCAATCTGCTTCAATTCCTATGATAATATTTGATGAATAAAAACAGTTGATTTATTTTTTTTCTTCAGAACGGTCGATTCGAATTGCATACAAAATCGTGGTAATGTGTATCATTCATGTTTACACATTCACACAAAATTGTATTCTATTTGGAGAGATTTTACTTTTCAAATTTTCTTTCATCTTATGGGGTTTTTAGAAATTTTGAGATGATATTTCTCAAAATCGGTCAAACCGATTCATTCCAAAAACTAGACAGTTCTAAGTTGGATGAGTTCGCGTGTACGAAAAAAGTTTCATGTCACTCAATCAACCCCTGCGACCTGTGCAGTGCTCACAAACAAACAAAACAAAAAACACAGACAAAGCCCTATAAGAGTGGGATGGAATCTTCGCTTACTCATCAAATTACCTTCATTTTAACACTAATTTCTATCGGAAAATGATACTACACACTCTTTGTAACCTGCGGGTCATTCTAAGGTCAATTATTATGTGAGAAAATCATGCAATTAGAAATTGCTAATTAATCTTCTCCTAACTCTCTATTGTTGAACGAATCAATGTTCTAATCGGTCAAGTTCGCAGTGACACCACTTCACTTTCATATGTCATTAGAAAGCGCAACAAACATCTAGAAGGCAGTGAATCATATGAAGTTTGGGTGATCAAAGCTCGGTGACCATAATTACCACCACCAAAAGCTGAATTGTCAGCTGAAATGTATCAACTGAAATGAACTTTTCCATTAGACAACAGAATCCAGCTCTGCTGCTCCCAATATAACATACTATTGTCAGAGTCGATAAGGTAGGTAACGATATAACTGCGTTATCGACTCTGCGATTCTGGTATATCGTACAGGATAGAGAGTGAATCTACCTTCTCATCTGATACTCTCGCTCTTCTTATATGTTCTACTCAGTCTGAAATAACAGAGACAATAACAAAGACTTGTTTCGATATATAAATGTAACATCCAAACAAACATGAGATAGAGATATAGATAGATGGAGAAAGAGAGAAAAAAGGAGAGAGATGACTTTCTCTCTGGACGTTATCTTGGGATATTCAAGACAACAGAAACGTGCGAGCAGAGAAGAATCACAATATTTTCGCCCCACCGATACACCCCGGGGAAGAATGAAGAACTTCAAAAGAAAACTTCCTTCGATCTTTGAATATTGAGGATTTTCCCTCCATTCAAAAACACTTTCTCTCAGATTTGTGATCGCATTGTTTTCAGCGCGTCACGATCGAAGTAATGTGGGAGTGAAAATGAAAAACTTTGAAATCTGTGGCTTTGGAATACTGATCTGATTTATTGAGGAAGTAGAAACCAATGTATTGTAATAACTTATAAATGGCTACTTATAGCAAATTTCTGATAGGAGAGACGCTCTTAGTATCAAAAAATAGTATGAGTAAAATAATGAATATACCCGATACACGATTAGGCTAAAATACTACAATAATTACAATAATATTGCAATGATATTCCAAGAAGAGTGAAGTTGAAAGAAAATCATAAACCTAATTTGGTATGAAGTTTCGATGCTAACGTAGAAAATTATGAAAAATCTGCTCACCTGAATTTCAAAATATTTGGCAAACATATCAGCCATTGTTGTCCTTGCAACATACATCACAATTCAGATTTTTTCAGATGAGAATAGTTTTCACTTCACCCTGCGGCATCTCATTCTTATTCCTATGAATATTATTAAAATTTAAAATACTATCAATTTCTCTAAATCGACCAGATTGATTGTTATCAAAAATTATATAGCTCCAAATTGGACGGTGAGACAAATGATGAGAGACAAAAAAAACAGAAGCAATAATATCAGAAACGAACGAACGTAAATACATACATAAATACTTATACGTACATGCATAGAAAATAGAAATACGTCCGTAGATTTGAACCGAAACAATGTCTTTGATATCTTTCCTCTGATATCTTCATTATGAACAGTTGAAGATATTCAAAGCTCGATCAAGCCAAAGCGAGATTTACCAACACCGCTTAACGCCCACTATGTCTCATTCAGCTAAGACAATGCTTTACGAAATTGAAACAAGTCGATAGGGTTTGAATCCCGCATGATGCATCGGATTTTGTATAAACGTCATTCATCTTTCATCTGCTCATTCGTACCCCCATATAATTTAATTGTTGGTGAAGTCGTTTAGCGAACGATAATCATGATGAAACGATAGCATTACCCTATCAACTTGCTAAACAAGTTTATTATCTAAACACAGATGGTGTTGTATCATCACTGTCAGTCTCGTTTGTCAACGATATTCAATAAAAGTTTTCGCTTCAAAGATCCATCATCCTACTGTAACACACAACATCTACAACTACGAGTGTACGATTCCGATCAACGGGCTCCTCTATAGAATTACCAAGAGTTTCGATCATTCACAAAAGTAAAGTGTGAGAAAATCCAAAGTTGGGCACGGTGAAGGGAAAAAAATATATGACGAAAAGTTTGAATATGGTATTTAGTATATATTATGAACAATTATCAATTAGTAAATACTAAATAGAGATAATCTGTGATTGAAATAATCTTGGTGTTGATAGGGCATATGTTAAGAGTGGTGTGTAGCTGATGGTGCGTATGTAGTATCCAAACTAAATGTAACCAGAAATAGTGAGTGGTAACGTGGTTTTATTATACGAATAATCATATCATTTTGTTTTCAAATGTGTCTTTAGTGTCCCGTCCACACGTCGTATAGCTTATCGTTCTCGTCTTCACTTATGGATAACCTAATTTTACTTTCTCATTCCTCTTGGAAAGGATTCGGATGCGGCCTGAGACAAGGTACCTTGAGGTGAAAAAATATACTTTCGTTCAATGCGCACAGTTTGTTGAGCTTGTTTGTGTGATCATTTCACACACAAAAAATACAATTATATCTTAAAAATTGCCTGAGATACAATTGTATTCACATTTTGAATATATATTGAAAAAAAAATCGAGAAAAAATAAACTTCGGAAAACATGATTACACTTTACAAGATTTTTTATAAAGTTATTTTAGTTTCTTTAGTTCCAAATTCATTTTAATCAGGAAACCATTCCAATTATCCACTCGTATTCATATGTAATCATAACAATTATACATGATGAAGTACCGGTAACCAAGGGAACAAAAAACAAAAAATCCTATTTTCACAAAGTGTTCACTTTGCTTGGTGATATCAAGTAACCAGCCAAGGCACCATCATAGACCAGCCAAAGGACCGCAATACACACATATTTTGTCAGATTGTTATTCTATTTTATTTTATATCATATTATATTCCAATCCAATTTCAGTTCTAATCTACAATCATATTATTGTAACTGAACGAAATCGCGAACCATAATATCAAATAACATGAAAAAATAGTGTGGTGACTCGAAGAACCATAGATATCTCATTTGTTGTAGGCCTACATAAAAGATAAATTGTATCTGAACTGAGATACCATTACGCCTACGAGCTTAAATCGATGACTATAACTACTGCTGGCAACGTAACCTTGAATTTGAAGAAGTTGGAATTTAATAGAAGAGTCTATAACTACCTACTAACTAATTACCAACTGACGCTGTATTGTGGTAACATTCGACAATGATAAGGAAAAGTTTCCGAACAATGCACTTCCCGTTGAAGTAAGTAATTATCTAGCAGACATCCTGAATGAAGGAAAGAAACCGTGACCATGATTCTTTTTCTCAATTCTCCGTTTGAAAAACTATATACACCATTGCGTTCAACTAATCACTCATTTGTACTTAGAATTCACATCTGTTGAGAAAACCTGGCCCTTCCACCAAATGATAAATTTTATCAAATAAATCGATCGTTCAGCAATTAGTACGATTGGTTGAATATAAATCGAACATGAAATCAAACATAATGAAATCGATCGATGGGTAATAGAACCTGGTGTGCGCAAGCGTGATCCAAAACAAAACATTCACCAGATACATCTAATATGAAAAACTTATATATACTAAAATCTGATTATATGCGTCTATTTTGAAGTAAATATGAATACAGAAATGATTGATGATAATTCATAGTTTTCACTTGAGATTTTGAAAAGTTGAAGAGTTATTGAAGAGTTTCCAATATTCATACCGTTTCTTAGCACTAAGAATAAATGCACGATGCCAACATTACGTGACGAGACACGAAGTCATCCACAGACACGTCGGTAACGGCGTAAGTTTCTTCCAACTTTCTTGTTTCATAATCTCGTTGCATAGCAACTATTAATTTGAAAAGATGTATAAATATAAACATCAAATACAATGTTTGTATATGATTAGTTCTAATGATTATCGATGGTCAATAGTCAACAGATGAATAAAATAACTGCTGCATCGTGCAAATATCGATAAGTTCGAACACTTCAATCACTTCGAATTTATAGAATCATGAACTATGTTTATACCCCATCAACGATGGAAAAATAATGGAATTGATAAAAGTGTGAACAACAATAGATCGTTATAGCCTGCATCACTGTATCACTTTTTGTCTCTCAATCTAATGATCTGGTGATCTGGTGGTAGGAATCTAGTGATTCCATCTAATTTCCCGACTCAATCTTCCTTTATCATTTATTTTCGAAAATTTTACTTTCAAGACGAATACTCGAGTTTATCAATTTTGATGTGAGTTTTCGTTGTTTTTCATAGTCAATTAAACAAATGCTTCGATATAGTACTCACCGGCTTCGAATTCAGAATTATTGGTAAATTATAATAATCATATTTGATGTCGATCATTACTGATCATCATATTGATACAAGATCATTGCTGGTTTGTTTTCAGTGTTAACACAAACCTTACATCTGCTATTTGAGATTGGCCTTTATGTGACATTGCCACTTTCATATGAGATTATTAATTCATAGTTTTCGGGGAAACAATAATTGCACTTGAAGATTTCGAAGTTGATAAAAAAGAGTTGTCTTCCTCAAGTGTGTTGTATGATTCGTCAAGTCAAGTATTAGCGAGTTCTTGGTATTGCATGGCACGTGCTACGTATAGTAAGAATTGTAATTAAAATAACCATAAATAATTATGCTGGGTATTTTGCAACAGAATGTCATTGCAAATAAAAAATACAACGAGTAATATGACATCAGACATGGAAGAATCGAGTCAATTAAGCGCGAATATCTTCATAATCGTAGAAGTAACTTTGAATTGACGTTACTGCATTTTTATAGTGATTTTGATTGCCACTTATGAAAGTATACGAGTTTTATGGGGATTTTAATGAACTCAATAGAGGTTTGAGTAATTATTAGAAATATTAATCAATTTATCGTTGTTTTGAATAATTGAAATGATGGTGATAATAATGGAAAACAATGTTCTCTTTACAATACAATTGAAACAGAGTAATGATGATTGTTATTTACCTGTCCAATCGTCTCAGCGAGGCGATATTGGTTGAGTTGTAAATAATCTCCGGACTTATCAATCGACACTCTTCTACTCTCCTTCAGAGGTTTCTTTCTCGCTGATCTCGGTGACCCGCTCGGTGA
Organism: Brachyptera risi; assembly: GCA_964007535.1. Taxonomy (NCBI): domain Eukaryota; kingdom Metazoa; phylum Arthropoda; class Insecta; order Plecoptera; family Taeniopterygidae; genus Brachyptera; species Brachyptera risi. The sequence goes on along the minus strand of OZ023331.1, from coordinate 30,987,270 downwards.
GCCATACGGCGAGTACGGACAGTTCGGATAGATCGGTCGCGGATCAACACCCAGACTCTGTGACTGTAGGAACAATCTAGGATGCACCGCACTCGGTGGTGGAGGATGTGGCTTGGACGACATGCCACCGTCTAATGAGGACGTACTCGAGCCAACCGTTGCCGACGATGACATCATTGCCGTCTCAGCTGACGACGGAATACGAGACGCGGTATCCGGCTCACTCGATTCATTTGCACAGTTTGCCACGCTGTCCTTTCCCGTCGTAGACGATGTGTTTGTGTTACTGGTTACGCTTTGGACATTTGTCTTTGGATGTGTTTGATTTGGGAAATTCTTGAATAAAGAAGGCGTCGCGGTATGACAATTCCGCTGCGCTGACATCGACGTCCTTCGCAGAGCAAAATCAACTGGGGTTCTCGACGAAGGAATGGCACTAGATGAGGAACGACGTGGCACCTCCACGGTGGATTTCACCGTGACATATGAAATGACCGGCTGGGAGGGAGTTCTGAAAGGGCGATTCGGTTGAACTGTTCGGTGTGCGCTAGATACGGGCATTTTGTTCGTAACTGTCATTTGCAGTAACTGTCTCCGTGCGTCCTCCAACGTGTTCGAAGTGGACAAGCGGGGTGGTGAGCATTCTGCCACTGCCGCTCCTCCCGCATCTGTCTTGACTAAAGGGTCCCTCTGATTGGTGCACGCCTCTGTCGGGTGTAACACCATGTCGGTGGGAATGTTGGTAGTAGTATCATGTTGTTCGGACTGAGTGCGATGTTTCTGGAGCGTGACGCTAGCCTCTGTCAGCTTCGCGTTAGCCACAGAAGTGAGACGACCGCCGCTGAGATACATGTACGGAGGCACTGCGGCAAGGGGGCCGGCGACGTCTCGGACATTGTCACCAGTGGTCGTCAGGTCTGGATCCACGGCGGCATGTCTGCGAAAACACACAATAAACAATTGAATAAAGATGGAGGTATATATATTATGGCAACTATCAGGATCATATTCTATGAAGATGCTGTTATGCACTGGCAATAGTTGAGTTAGGTTAGATTACGTTCATTTCAGATTGAGTGAAACGATTGCAAGTGTTTTTCGTTCTCTTTTCTGGATGCTGATCAGGGAATATCGGTGAAAATAACTGTTCAAATCAACGGAATAATATTTTAGACGAAATAAATCAACCAACGATATAGAATAAATCCACCATAATTTCATTTTTTTTTACTGAAAATAAGAAAAATTATACATTCTTAAATTAATTCATATTAATACATATTTATATTAATATTATTTTAATTTAAATTTCATTTGAATTCAAATTTAAAATAATATAATGAAAATATATTCCAGGAAATCGTATACACTCGCATTTTCTCAACCCATAGGAAATATATCGATTGAATGGAAAACTATATGTAGGCATATATACATGTGTACAATTATGTAGTATTCTCAGTTTGTCAAAAAAAAATATGATCATCATATTATCAAACATGATGATAATTTCTTGAAATGTCAATGCCATCAGCATGTGTGTTCGATTTGAAAATAAACACGATGTTATGTTTATTTAATGTTTGGAACGGCTGCGTAAACACGCACGCTCGTTTGTTCAGCTTCACATTGGAGCTCATAAGTTTGTAACCCTATGCTGTTGAGTTTCACACGGTTCTTCACTGCCCAACGTAAATAAGTTAATACCACTTCTGACAAAATATTTATAGTCGACGCGGGTTGCCATGTAAAAATGTGAGAGCCCAAGTTTCTAATTCAAACGCTCATCAATTATTTAAAAAAAAAATAAACTCCGAATCGCGTGGAAGTGAATGAACTAGAGTTCAATATCAATATTTCAGAGTTCATTTGGAAGATATAATAGTTCATACATCGAACCGTCTAAAATTCGTTCATATACTCATGAGTCCACAACATTACTGATAATTTGTTTCATAATCAAAGTACGTGACTATACATGATACCATATTATATTTCAATCTCTTTGCATGGTACAGTGTGACTCAAATGTGACAGTCATTTTTCTACCTACCAGGTCATCAAGTTATATTGCATATAACTTGACAGTCATCAAACAAACAGAAAACAGACGTTGTCCTTCGGTTCAAGCTTTACATATTATGTTCAACAATTGAATTCCAAATCTATCATTCTCTCCACGTTTATAATAATTTCCTGAATATTACACACAAACAACACTGAAATCACTAAATACAAAGAATATATATATATATATATATATATATATATATATATATATATATATATAATTTTTCTGCCGAAGAAAATGAACACTCAACCTCTTTGGTTACAGCTCCTGAACAATTTTTCCTACACTTAATCGCTTATTAAAAAGCTAAAATCCAGCACATATAATCTCACCAAAGCCGAGCTCGAGGATTTACCAGACAAATTCATTGCTTTCAAAACCATTCTGGTTTGTGATGATGATGTTCGGAAATACTTGAAAACTGTCGATGTGAATATCCTGGATGAAGGGATTGCGTGGTGCACGTTGGTGGGATGAGTAGAAGGTAGTGTGTAGGGCAGATAGGAAGAGAGGTATAGTAAGGCATAGATAGACTCGGGCAATCGAGCTCGTAAAACTCAATTCCACTTCCGCGTAAATGTCAACCACTGTATCATGGGACCAGTTTAAGATAATGTTCAACGAGCTCCCATATTTCTCTCTCTCTCTTTCTGTTTGTCTTACTCACTCTCATCCATTATTTCTCTCGCTTTCTCTCTCACAATACACTTCCAACACACCACCCCTTCGCGCGACAAAACAACAACCCACGCGAGTAACGGCTGACGGTCAACGAAGTCAACACCTCGTAAAGGGTAAGAAACGTTCAAAGGTCAAACTGAGAAAGTTAATCAAGACTATTTTTCAATATATCAGAGAGGAAAATATTTCACTTCTATAATAAATCATATTTTATTTCGAAAAATATATTGTTCACTTGTTTGAGAAAACAAACAATAAGTTCTCACTCAAGTCAATGAGTTATTTTCGGAACTTTTGTATCCTTCTCAACAGGCAGGACTTCTCAAAAGTACCGTGAACGAGAACAATTATGCACTTTTTAGACGAGCTTTAGCGAGGATTCAATTTGACATACTGAAAAAAATTGGTGTTCGTTTTTTTTTTTTTTTTTTGTGTGTTTTTTTGTCGGTTCTCCACAGGTCAAACGGCTACAGCTATCAACTTCAAACTCTTTTTTATAATGCTTCCTCATCTAACTCAGATCTATATAGTTTTGTGGCATTATCAGATCGTAACTTTTTTTATGAATTTAAGAAATTTCAAAAATGCCCATTAAAATAACACGGCGGAAAAAAAGGAAATATTTTTATTTTCCAAAAAAGATAAAATTCCGCGTGGAGTTGACTTACATTTTGATACACATTTCTGAAATGTTTTAGCTTGATCGGGTGAGCCATTTCGAAGAAAAACCATAAAATGTGCTAAATTGGTAGCACTCGAAGCAGTTTTTACCCATTTCTAACTTAAATGTCACCCAATTGGCGAATGTGGGCAAAAGTTTGACAAAGAAGTCGACATACTATTACTTTCCACTCGTCTAACAACGCGTATATAGCGTTTTCCTAGTAATAATAACGGTTGTAGGGAAGCATTTTTTCAAGTTGAATGTTATAGTTATCCACAATCATATGTTTGAAAAACTTGTTAAAGGCATATACAAATAAAGGCAATGATGAAGGCAATCAATTATTCTTTCCTTCACAATATCATGCAGTACTTTTGATATGTCGGTCCAAATGTTACTATCTGGATGATATTCGATAAATTTGAGTGTTAAGAAGGAATACTGTGATGGTGATGGTTCCTTTATATCAAGCCAAGACTGCTTCCTTCTCTGTCTCACAGATCAGAACACGTAATGAAATGACCTCTCTTTTCTACTTCTCATCATCTTATTCGATCGTTCAACGACGCCAATAGGTCACAACGTACGGTACTTCGTTAAACCCAGTATTTGGGGCTGAATACATTTTGAATTTAATAATTCATAAATATTGCAATCACTTGTGCAGAGTAGACTAAGCGATAGGTGGCTGGAGGAGGGACGGATGGAAAGATGAAGAGCGAAGGAAAGGACCTGTGGAAAGAAAAGTGGTTTGTGAAGAGATTTAAGTAATGGGAGGGATGGAGGTGGAACAATTGTTTTGTTAACATTGGTGCTATAGGAACCGAGTAATTCTTCATTGTTTTCTGCCGCAATATAATGAGTATATATAATGAATATAATTAATATAATATAATGAATATAATATGACGCAATATAATTAGTATAACATTTTGGATATCCGAGAATGGAATATGAAACGAATCAAAAGAAAGTTAAGCACGCCCGTCAAAATATGCATAGTCGTCGAGCTCAGAAAACGTTTAAGAACAAAAATAGACCGACAACTTATTCGTGATACATGCATTCATAAAATAACACCGAGGACCCCCCATATAATATCTACACGATTATATTAATCATGTTTCTTGATATATAAATACAATTTTAATGCATTTAACAAGTATTTAAATTTATCGGTGTTCTACTGCCTTGCTGCCGTATTTTGATCTAATTCAGTAACGATAGACTGTTTTCCATATCGAATGGGACTAACGATTGCGTGTTTCGATCCGGCAACATGCTGAGACGTATTATGTAATGAACTTGGTGGTTTCAAAAGTGTACATGCAAGTTTACAGCACGCAATGTACAAGATTTGAAATAAGTGAAAACTTTTAAAACAAAAGGGTTTCTCTGAAAAACGTTATATCTATTTATTAGTCGTATGAATTAGTTTGTCCTCAGAACATTCTTGGAAATTCTTGACAAAATTATTGTTCCTGAAAATCTGCCTATATTCTATACCGTATTCATTTGAGTCATCTAAAAAATAGATGATTAGGCCCACACTATTTAATTTGATATGAATATCAAGACACCATATTCATCGTTATGATATTGTTGATTTACCATCTATTAATAATAAGCAACATCTTTTGGCAATTATATCTGATAATGTTAGTAAGCTATGGTATAGGGTCCTAGGTAGTGAGCTAGGGCTCTAGGGTAATTTACTTGTTGAATCAGCCAATAATAAATAGATTTCTCTTACACGGTTACTGAGCTCTAGAACCTATATCTAATATACTAATACTATACTAATATGAAACCCATATCTGTCTCCTTAATAATGATGATAGGAATAATACAATTTGGCCAATCCAGCACATATTTCAAGAAGATAGATATGCTCGTATGTATATGTGGTGTGATCGAAATATTGTATATATGTTGTATTGAATTCTTCCACAGAACTGCATATCATGAAAATATAGGAAATGGACTAAAAAAAACTAAAATAGACTATAAATAGGCTATAGACATCTAATTTCTAAAACTGACTCACAGCCTCCATTTTGCAACTCTCATTGTTAATACTATAGAGAGAGACTCATAGGCTTATTGATACATGTTGATCATTCAATTGATGTTTCCAATTTTAGTTGACGATTATTTCAATTAACATATCATATATGTGATCTACAAAAATTTATTCTTAAATTTTCTTTCAAAGCAGCTGCTCTGATATATGTAGAACTACATAAGAATGTAAATAATTCTACTTGAAATTCCAATTCTGAAGAGATTTGTTTTCTATTTTCACCCCCCGGGATAATCTTATGGAGTATTTTCAATATTTCGTGACGATTTCTCTCAAATTTGGTGCATACCATAACCGATATTGCTAACCGATATTGCTCAAAAACAGAGTCAAAAACTAGACAGTATCGAACCAAGTTGGATAAATACTGGCTGATGTGCGCATCAAGTTTCAACAGAATTTATTTTTTGTTTGACCTGTTAATCGCGAAGAAAAAACTTTTTTTCACAAGGACAGTGAATTTGAATCATCGCTTACGCTCACATGATGAATTACGTGATCAAGAGAATGGAATTCAAGTGTGTAAAGTGCAAGAGTAAGTTCAAGTGTAAAGTTCAACATATTACATTACCTCCTCATACATGTTATATAAACGTACCGAGTGTTATTTATCACTGAATCATTGGTTCTAGTTATTACTCGAGAAGCATAACATAAATTAATGTGTGAAACGGACTTGATAATCGCTGCATGTACTGTACGTTGTTATATCTAGATAAATGAACCCCATTCCTCACCAAATAATACAAAATCATCAAATTATATAGTGTTTAGATATATCTTATAGATGATATCCAGTCAAGAGATCATATAACATTCATTGCACTTATGTATTTTGTATTCTGTAGAATGAAAATCCCCACGGTAAATGTGACGATATGTATCTTTATTCAAGACTCTGTCTTACATCATAAGATTGCAAAAACACAGAATAGAAATCAATTAATTAGAATATAAAAAAAATTATCGATAACAACATTTTAGAGAGTAACAAAATAAATATAATTTGACTAGATTTGAATAAGAAAATGTAGAAAAAAAAATGATTAAATGATGATAGCGAAATCATACAAAAATTAAAAAGGAGAAAAAATGAAAAATAGTGAATAGAAATTACGTGGAAAATATTTCTACGGAGCTGAAAATAAAATGAATAAAATGAGCTGAAAAAAGATGAATGTTTTTTAAGAAGGAACGATAAAATAATGAATTACCGCATCACTATAAGTCAATCGTTTGCGTAGTCAATCACAAGCCGGGTGCAATACAGCACGTATTGTCGATCAAATATCTATCGACGTGAAATATCACTCCTTTGAAAATAAACTGAACCATATTTTCAAAAAATAATGACGTGAAAGACGTCTGTGGCCCACGTAAACTTTGTCAAGCACTTACCGCAATTACCTCGAATTGTGAAAACCAACTACATAGATATTGTATCATCATTCTCTTTATCAAAATCACGTCACAGGTCGAACCAAGGATCGGACCCAAGGTCAAACCACGGGTCAAATGACTCATGTAATTATCTCGACATTTTTAATTAACAATATACCCTTCGGTTCAATCACAAGTGTTATTATCACGTCTAGCCACTCTACTCTGCTATGTTGTTTAAAACCAAGGGAGAAAATTCAAATTTAGACGACAACATATCAATCTCATCGGCTCCTTCCAGTGGTTCTTGGCTCAAATTTCGCCTTCAAGGCCTAAACTCACCCTATTAACATATGCAATATTCCAATATTTGATAGACACCATTGAAATATTAACGCTTTATTTAACGCTTTAGTGTAATAATTACATGATGAATATAACCATCATTATTCATCATTCCATCATAAATTAGCGACAATAATCACTCTCCAAACGTAGAACAATATTCGATGCGATTCATTCAGGCTCAATCATACATTTAGCATGTGGTACAATTCAATCATATTCCTAAAATTGAAATATCAGATGGAAGACATCCACAACTATAAAGAGCCTAGATCTTTGGACTCTACCTATACAAGTTTCAACGAGATTCAACTAACTTCTCGGCAATATCAGAATAGTGTATTGAATTATTCTAATTTCATATTTTCCATAGTATATTACATGGATCATTTAATATATTTCGACAACTCAATTGGATGGGCAGATGATTTCATCACCTAATTATGTAATCAAGAAAAAAAATCGAAGTGAATCATTTTTCTTTATAATTCTCTATTTATATCGATAATCATAACAATCTCAAACAATATTCACACCAAATGGTGAAAAAAAGGTCCACACAGAGATCCAACATTTTTCTGATTCAGTAATATATAACAAGATGTAATTATGATAATATGTACAAGATGTGGGCCCTCATCATCCTAGATTTGGTATCGAAGCTTCCTCTGGCTGATGCTGACTGATTAACAGGGTTCAGAGAAAGATTGAAAGAATAGCTGGTATTAAATTACCACATGAATAATACCACACAATATTGTGTAATTGATTTTTTCGCTCAAGATTATTCGAATCATCTGTTTAAATCGTTTATTTTGAGAACGATTCTCTCGAGTATAAAACTTCATTTAGACTTCATATGAAACTGAATACAAATGCTATTGAGTTATATTAATTCTGGTTTGAAATCGCCTGAAAGTCCACCTCAAATTCTTCAGATTAAGACCAATGAAATTGTAAATATTTTGATATACTTTGCAAATATCACTTTCGGCCTCATACTTTGTAGAAAAAATATCCAAGGAATCCAAGTAATTCAAGGAAAATTCACAATAAACAATGAATTAGTGAGTAATGAAATTTTATCGAAAGAATCAAGACAAAAATCAGTAATAGTTGTCATGAAATGAATACTTCCGCGTTGAGATTTTTGCGTTATACATACTCTTATTGCAATTTGTATTACAACTCATGCCTTAACGGATATCTACACGGGCATCCTGGTTCATAATCACAGAAAAAATACACAAAAACAGCAGTTTCTGCATTTAGAATTCAAGATACTACACAATGACATCAATTAAACCTAGTACATTATTATTACCAAGTCATATTATACGATGATATAGCAATGATTTCACAACTATACACAGATCAACAGAGATGAAATCAAGTTCATGCCAACAGACAAAATCTCCAGTTACATTCGACAAGATGATCTATCTACACGTCCCCCACTCTCCCTATCCTTGTCTTACCTCTTGTTTGTTATGGTACTATTACTCAGTGATAAGCCAGCTTAATCCACTGTAAACCTTTAATCTTCTGCCTCTATCGCACTCACACACACATACACTTAACCCGACTCGGAGATCTCACGCATAACTGTCACTTCAACATAGATATCAACATGGGCACATTAGAAGTCGAATAAGTATAGGAATTACAGACATATGCGAATTTCCACATTCTAATTCATGTTTTTTAATCATGATCGTGGAAATTCATCATGCATGAATAGGCCTGATTATGCTCATTTGAAGATGAATGATAAATGTAATATATTAGAAAAAATGTATCTTTCAACGCTTACCCAGTGGTAATTTTAGCTCTAAAGTAATGTCAAACATGGAAATGATTTTGAAAAAAAAATCGAATCAGCCATCAAAATATAACACACAGTCAATTAGCCAGCTAACATGCAAAAAAATCAGTGACAAATCTTAAAATAACGTCAATGAAACTAAAAACTATAACAGAAATTCAAGAAAAAGAACATCAAAGAAAGTAAATATCATTGTTTTGATTACAAATTATAGCATCTTATCACATTCTGAAACCCTAAAAAACCTACTAATGTCGCCATCGATCAATAATTACCCAATTCATTCAACTTCTAATCGTGTCAAATCCATGTGGAATCGTTGTACTAAATTGCACAATCAACACAGATAGATAATTCAACTAGTTCAGGGTCCACACAGGTTCACGGACAAGCTTTGACGACACGAGCCCTGCCTGTAAGATGGGAGACAACCAGCACTACTGACGGCCGCATCCACACACACACGTCGAGCGTCGAGGCTAGGCGACGGCGCACGAGGACGCAGGCGCCGCGACGGACCGCGTTGTCATGGCGACGGCGCCGTCGTCGTTATTGGATAGTAAGTTGTGTATACGACGGGAGTGTGAAGCAATGCGGTCAATCGGCAGGATCGCTAGGATCGAGTTATATGTTTTATCGTCGATCGTTGGGATTAGCGTATAGTGGGAGTATAGAGATGTTGCAGATTGACAGTTAGGGGGAAAGGTTTAGTCATGTGGTACACACAAAAAACATGAATAACTTGATTGCAGATAGTGTGAGATTTTTTTTTCATTTTCGGGGTTTGAATTGCATTTTTCGATGCTTCGAATAGGTCGAACTGAGAATTCAGTCAACTTCCAAATTTACCTCAGCAAAAGTCCAAAATCAGGAGAGTAATTCATACAATAGAATTTGGGGGGGAATTGTTTTAAAAAAAACTGACACTGAAAATTGGAGATCGAACTCAGGTTTTTAAGCTTATTGATTTCAAATCGAGACTTATTATTCACGATAAATGAATTGCTATAGTCTCAATAAGTATAGTACAATCTCTATATAGTATAGCAAGTATCTATAGTACAATGAAGGTATTTCATTTTTTCCATCAAGAGCGCTCATAGGAGTCTGAATTGATGTGAAATAAATGATTGACCTCTGACATTTCCACAGCTAGGTATACAGATGAAAAAATAGTTTTTAGATGTATACCCATGAAAATAATATGAATAATAATATAAGATAATAATATATGATATATAGACATATATATTTAACCATCTTGAAGATATTACAAAATCTGTGTTACCCCCACATTGAAATTCAGAATTTTGATATCTTCTACCGTTCAAAAGTTATCACCAAAAAAATGATATTTTGCTGAATCGACTCCCGTCTGGTATATAGTACCAAGTCCAAGTAGCCTTAATATATGAGTATGTAGAAATAGATATCATATTGTTAACCACGGTGATACACGCTTTAAACTCTCAGTTAAGGCTACTACCACGTTTGTATAATACTATAGCACTTGGTAATCAAATAGGAAAAACCTTTAGAATAATATGGTACTATAGAAAATGTCTACAATTATAATTATAATTATAATTTTAATGAAAATAATTTCTCATTTCAAATTTGTCTATAGGTAGGAATTGGTGGAATGATGAACAGACATTTTTATGTAAATTCTTCCGTGAATCGTTCTGGTACAATTTATGCATGGTATCGAAATTATTCTTAGTATTATCATATAAAAAAAAACGATTTTGGCATTTTCAAGTAGGTACACGCTTATCGTTAACTCTACAATGTAGACCTATACTGTCAGTTTTCCAATAAATGAAAATATTCATCACACCATTTATCGATTTGATTAACCACGTCATGAATTTATTCAGCAAAATATCAAATTATATCATCATATTTAATTAAATTCGTCAAATTATTTTGATAAAGTGTATTTGATTCACGTTAGAATAGAATTCACGAATTATCGAGTTGAAAATAGTCTGTAATGAACCAATTGAATATAACTTTTAGAAAATACATTCGAAATGGCATGAAAAAACTAATTACATTTCAAAGAACTTATTCTGCGTATTTACGCAATGATTTACTCGCCATAATCACTAAAGCTCAGTCAGATTATTCACGAGCGAAGTAATGTAATAATGTGTTATGTACAGATAATCCTTGGAAGTGAACATTTTTGTTATCTTTGTTTTTATTTCTATGTTATTATAATTATGAGATTGGTTTGTTTTCTCCAAACAATGGAGAACTCGCATTAGCCTTAAACTGCGCGAATTAAAATGCGTTGAAATGCAAATTAACAGAAAGCTTTCGACTTGATCGACTGACTATCTGATGAGCATTGAAAAACTAGAAAAACAACTCTTTTTTCAATTAGAGGGAAAATTGTAGACCCAACAGTATTATTATATACATATAAATCAGTTATAATAAATTATAACTAGGAAAACGCTATATACGCGTTGTGACGACGAGCGGGAATGTCGAGTTCTTTGCCAAACTTTTGCCTAAATTTGCCAATTGGGTGACATTTAAGTTATAAATGGGTAAATACTGCTTCGTGTGGTACCAATTCAGCACATTTTATGTTTTTTTTTCTCAAAATGGCTGACCCGATCAAGCAGAGAATTTCCAGAAATGTGTATTGAGATATAATTCAACTTCACACAAAATTTGTTTTTTTGGGGAAAATGAAAATATTTTCATTTTTTTCCCGCCATGTTATTCTAATGAGTATTTTTGAAATTTCTAAAATTCATAAAAATAAAAGTTACCATCCGATAATACCACAAAACTTTACAGATCTAAGTTAGATAAAGAACCATGATGGAAAATAGTTTGAAGTTGATAGCTGTAGCCATTTGACGTGTGGAAAACCTACAAAAAAAAACATAGAAACGAACACCAATTTGTTTTAGTATGTCAAATTGAATCCTCGCTAAAGCTCGTCTAATAATTATGATATTAATATCCAATGTAGAAAGATACCTGCAATTTCCGTATCAGAACCCTAACGAAGAAGCTACTCCACCTTGACCAAAAGATAATTTATTTAAATGCAGAAATTAAATTTATTTCAACTACTCACATGAAAACTGCAACACCACACATATATATTCAAATTATGAAATGTTCGTATATTCATTTGACAACTGGTTTCACCACACACAAAAATAATCCAACAATATATATGTTTAGTTATAAATTCAGAATGGAAGGGCAGTTTACAAGTAGATCACTAAAATTACTGAATTTTCAGTTGATATACATCTGGTAGACCAGATAGCCAGTAGGACAGTTGAAGTAGATGGCAGCGCTCCCAAATATGCATGAAGAGTCAGCGTATATAGGTAATATGCAAAAAATATTTGGAGTTTGGGACCACGAAAACACAAAAATTTTCATTTTTGTACAAATAAGTGTTAATTTGGATCGTCTTATCAACACTGAGTGACGTCGCTTGAACGACGTCTTCCATAACTTGGCTTAGTGACTTGAAACTAAAAAAAAATATATTCAAACAGAATTCATTTCGGAACGATTGTAAGAAAACATATTCTCTTCAAATGGAGACGAATAATTTCATAATAATTTTCCATAAGATTTCAAGATGTAATTGGGTATTAAAAACGTTAAAAATAACAACTTTCTTTGCTTTGGACATTGAATTATTAACAACAGACAGGCCTTTGAAAAGAACTCACACATTAGCATGATCAATTAGGCGCGCCGAGTTTGAAAATTGTGTTTTTTAACCATTCATAAACTTCATAAACTTGGATTTTCCAATCAGTAACATGATGGATTGAAAATCAATCTGCTATTTTGAAAAACTACAGTCGTGAGAGGGAACTTCGTGACTTGTTGCATTTCAGGAGGGTGCATTGCAGTACGATTCAATCCGGTTCTAGCGGGTTGCTTCCAGTTTTTCAATGCACGATGATGTTGATTATTGTTTGCTCAACGACCCCACCGACAGCTAGGTTATGCGGGGGTTCGAATGAGCAAGACTCCATGACGTGATTTTAAGTGAGAGGACGTTAAAAAAACATGCCTTATGCGAGAGTCGAACCCACGCCCAACTGTGACAAATTTCTGAAGCGGTGTCTTAGCTGACTGAGCAACGGAAGATTTGTATTCTGTTCCATCGTTTGGCATAGGTTCAGGCTTGAGTTCAAGTGAAAAATTGGTTCATATTGTACATGAATGCACCCACTGGAAATATTAAAAATATTAAAAATAAGGGGAAAATATTCCCCTGGAATCTAATCCTTAGAATCTAGAATTCTAATGCTGAGTCGAGCAAATTCTACCAAAAGGAAGCAAATCATTCGCGTAGGTTAATCGAGCTTCTACTTTCAGTATGTATCTTTCATCGAAATTCTGCAATGGCGTGAACCTACATAATTCATTGCTGTCAACAAAATGTAACAACAATTGGTTTGATATTTTAAAAACATTTTTTTGAGAGAGACAACTAATAAATTCATGAATATTGTTCTACTTTCAAAACCAGTTCGATCCATAAACTACATAACTCAATTATTTTCATCATGAAAAATGTCAAGATTTTCTTTCTAACAATACATTTGAGGTGATATCACAAGATTGTGAACTATGATATCCCTCATGTAAGAAGCCACGAGCGCAAGAGTGTTGCTTTGTGATAAATATAAAGAAAATGTGAATACATCCAACTCAAGTTTATTTGTACGTATATAAATCCGCTTTTCGTATCTGAGCACCCATCTTTCTAGTCAAACTCCACTGTCAGTTTTACACAGTCGTCTCACTGCATCATCGTGCAGGCTACCGTGAACTAAAATCACTTCACCTTCGGACGCTCGAACCCACGTCCCCTTGATTAATCTGGTGTAAGGGAGATGTTTTATATATACCGCTCTGTTGGAGCTGACTGAGCCAGCCGAGCTAACTGAGCCAAGTGAGCTGAGTCCGTGAAGAGTGTTTATTACTACTGACACTGCTGGAGATTCACACACCGTGGTATGATCAAAGAGCTTGAAGTATAATCACGTATCCACCCCTGGACAATTGGATTAGGTTCTGTCTATAGAACTGTGTAGGTGTACGATCGACGAATGAATAATAAAAATAGAAAATAGGAGGGAAAAAGTTTGAAAAATAATGTGAGGAAAATGGGGAAATTAGGTATTATATATTCATAAACGCGATAGAAGTAGGTCGTCTACTGATCAATAATTGAGAAGATCGATTATTACATGATCTTTCTGCAGCTTCGAGGATATAACGCAATTTTGAAAAATGCAGCGAAAGCAATTCGCTTTATATCCAAATGTCACGGTGATATTCAAGTTTGTTATGCTGGTGGATGACATTTCTTTTGTGGATATGAGTATATACTTCTTTCAAGTGATTACAACTAGTTGTAATAAGTAGACAACAATGTTCTCCCAATGTAGTTTGTCCAATCACAACTTCGATATTATAGTCACGTTGCCACTTACCTCTCTGACTGTGATAAACTAGCAAACATGATATCTTTCCTCAGGCCGAGAAAATGTTTTGTACATATAACGTATGCACCGTTGGCCCACATCAAAATGAAACAATATTTGAATCACTTTTAAAAAACACGATCAAAAAAACACTCTGATGGAGTGCAGTTTTCCTATAGTTCGTGGAATCGAAAAGCCAATTGATCGAAGCTTTTTAAATTTCATTTGAATTATGTTTCTACCCACAAGTTACACTCACGACACACAAACAGTAGGTTTCCAAATAAATCTGAAATTTGAAAATGTGCTAAAGCATGATACAAAGAATATGATCAGAGTAATCGAAGTGCCACCACGCATATGGTATTGGAAATTTGATTCGGCAACTGCAATAGAGATTTAATTATTCCTTGACATGCATTATATAGGAATGATTTAAAAAATTTTTTTTAAATATTATACAAATAATGAGCCCGGCACCTCCATCTGTGTTGATAATATACAGGCACGAGAACATTGTCTATATCGAAATCGGTTCAATTTCAATTCAAGAAATTGAATTCCGTGAATGGAAATTTCAGTCAATTCGATATGTGAATATGTGTTTGTTTCGAGAAATTTAATTCAATCATCTTTGTATTTAGTCCATCGAGCGAATTTGTTTGAATATAATAAATTTCAATATCATGATATTGTTCAACAAATGTATTATCAAGAAAACTATCAATTCGATTGAAATTAAATTCTCAGTATCACAATAGTAATTAGTCCATTAATTAATACCAAATTAATTAATATTGACCAATTTCGAATTGTTCACACAAAGTATTGGCATTTGAGTCTTATTCAATACGACAAAAGTATCACGTAATCATGATCGTGAGGTATTCGGGGTGAATTAAATCAGAAACTTATATTCATAAACATTACTTTGAACCCATTCTTTATTCGTTGACCTTTTTGGCTTCCATTCTATTGAGCTTTGCTATAAATATATTCGAATTGTGTCAGATTCAAACTAAATCTCAACTGAATACATGTTGCCAATACTGCAAGAACCATTACTAAATACTAGAAAAGCCATTATTTAGTGTGTCCAAGATGTCGGTGCGGCGACGGTCGTCTGAGAACGATATGGGGCAAATGCACAGTCTCCATTCTCTTCCTTCTACATTTAATGAAAATAAAAATAACACTTGACTGTGAAGGAATCTTTTCTACAATGCATCCACACAAACACAATGGTAATCCAATCTATTGTTTTAAATAAATCGACTGGGACTGTTGTAACTTATCCAATTGAAGTTTCGCCCCCTTTCTCTCTACATAGCCTATGCTTGGGCTTTATCTCTTTCTCTTTCTATAACATAGCGCTTTCCGTCTACCGTCTCTACCACACAATCACAACTCAAACGTTTCTATAACATAATATCTCACTTGAGTATTGGCGGTTTCAATCGTAAGTATCTCTCCCATCTACAAACATGACCGCTGAACTTACTAACCGCCAACTGACGCTTTTGAGGTATGTAATAACTATTGGCGGTTATGATCGACCGCCTGAACCTTCGCTTACCATTATCGCTCGAACATTTCGACCCGCTAACTGACACCCAATGCCTTGCTAAGCTATTCTATTAGTTGAAGCCCTCTTTCAGCGTATTATCATTGTAAGCCAATAGCAGATCAATACACCTAGGCCTACATTCACGCTACATGACTGCAACTGAGTTTATATTGTCTTAAACTGATTGAGTGCATTAACTTCAATTGGTGTGATGTTTAACTGCTATGGAATATATGAAGTGGCGAATACGGTATATTTGAAGTGATGTATTCGTATATAGTGAGTGACGGATGCATATTATAATTTGTTTCAAGTAGCTATTGCAAATAACCTGAAAAAATCACAAATCATCATTCACCCATCATCCGCACATTGATTGCTCCAAATAATAATGGCTGCTAGAGTGTCAAGCAGAAAATAATCTTTTCAAATTTCAGAATGTTTATATTTCCACAGTTGCATAAAATTGAATGTTAAATTTTCCCGATCAGACCCATTGGAGTGATTTCCCCATAAAAATATATGATAGGTGAAGAAGGAATTAATAACTGAGCCTATACATTAACCGTTCAACTGTGATCATGATGAATCAATATATCAAATTCAACGTTGAATTCTGTTCAAGCTTCGACTTTTTCGAGAAATTCGGAAAATTATTACTTTTTTACAGTATCATATTGAGTTGAAATTTAATCCTTGTTCATCCTCTTCTATATAATGCGATCATTCCTTCAATTTTGCAATTGCATTTTTTGTTAATTGTAGTTATTTTTATTTATCATTCACAATCATGCATTATATGATTCTTGGTTCATGAGGTTCACAATATTCGATAACTCTCCATCCATTTTTTTTTTATATCAAGTTACATATCATTTGAATATTGCCTCATTCATATACCGGAAAAATGTGGGTCTTCTATTATGATATTCACCGATGGGATGCAATCTTTGTGTAAGTTTTTCATCATTTGCATTTGATTACATATCCAGACCTGATGAACGAGTAATCACTCAATTTTAATCAGTTCCCATCCATGCTCTCAACAACAGAATAGATCTCATCCGTTTGTTATTTGAGTTTCTTCTTCGAGTATGTAAACTCAGTGAGATAATAATTGATGAAGTGAAATTGAAGTTGTATGGAGTTGTAATTCCGATTGATTTCAAAGAACAACATCTAGGTTTTACTATTAACATTTTTGTTAGTCGTACTATATAAGTGTTCAGAATGGGTTTCTACGTGTGGAATTTGGAATTTTGATGTTTGGTAGTTGTATGGTCAAAATGACTAACACCATTGGTGAAAATGTCTCAAAATCGCACGATAAAATCGGTACTTTCCAATTTCAATTCATTATGAAGCATTATTTGTTTATTTCGCTTTTTTTCACTACCTCAAAAAAGAAGAAATATCTATACAAATGTAGAAACTTCTCGCGATTTAGCGATAAACGAAAAATAAACACATTCATTCCATACTTATACTACATTCTAGTGAGCAAAAATGAATTTCCATACCCGATCAGTTGACAAAGAGCGACACTATATACCGACAACGGAATTTTCCTATGATACCTATGGTATATACTATACCGATCAATACGCTCGCACTCACTGCAGCTTGGGTTATTATTTTAAACTCATTCGAGTGCAACTAACTTCAATTGGAGAATAGTTTATCTCACTTTAGTATTCACTTATGTACAGTATTATGTGGCGCACTATTAGATTACCATGCGGGCTGATTGAAGCAATTGCTTTTCTCACATGCTGGGGCACATATATATTATGTACAGCATCATGTAGTAGACCTGGCGTACCACATATACTCATAAGTACAGTATTGAATAGTTATGATTCAATAAAGATGAACTAATGAGCTGATGAGTATTCAACCAAACTGCAATGAAGCATTTCATTTACGGAAGTAGCTTATGTGACTTGAATATGTTGAAGTTGAAGGTGCTCTACATTTCGAATTATGAATGTTTGTGTGTTGTTTTTTTCTCCACTACCATCTACATTATTATTTTCTTGTATAGAACTCTCATTTGGGCTCTTACTCGATAAAAACTCTATTTATCTATTTAACTCTATTTATTGTACATCAATTACATCCATTTCATCCATCATTGATTTCATTAGACGAGCTTTAGCGAGGATTCAATTTGACATACTGAAAAAAATTGGTGTTCGTTTTTATGTTTTTTTTTTTTTTTTTTTTTTTTTTTGTTTTTATGTTTTTTTGTCCGTTCTCCACAGGTCAAACGGCTACAGCTATCAACTTCAAACTTTTTTTAGTCATGGTTCCTCATCTAACTTAGATCTGTATAGTTTTGTGGCATTATCGGGTGGTAACTTTTTTTTTTATGAATTTTAGAAATTTCAAAAATCCCCATTAGAATAACCCGGAGGAAAATACTTGAAAAATCAAAATTTTTCAAGACCTCTCAAATTCTCGCCGAATATAAAGGAAACTATCAAGCACATTTTGAGAGATTTTTCGCATCAATCGGATGAGAAATAACGAAGAAAACGCATTTATAAAGCATTTTCCCATCAATTTAGGCTATTACGGGAACCAATTAAATCTATAGCAACAAGTGTCACCAATTAATTCAAAACGATTGAAATGAATGAAGAGGAAGGCCGTGACATAACTGATTCTCGTAAGGTTTTTGAACGTTTGGAGTGATCCAAGGTCTGTAGATGTAGATTGGGTTAACAAATTATTTTTCATTCTAGATTTCTATACCCCTAAGCTCGTCTAACAACGCGCATCCCGCGTTTTCCTAGTTAGGAAAATGCGTTATATTTCCGCATTGATGGATAAGCTGAAACATATCAACAAATCTTTGGTTGTGTATTTATCTACATCTGGAGCGCGAAAAAAGAATGTACTTTCTTTTCGAGTATGTTGAAATTGAGTCTTCGCTCCGCTCATCCAATCAGTAGGTCTAGTTGAATATTTGTAAGTAGGAAAAAGTTGACCTTTGTGAGTATACACAATACGCATGCAATCCTTGAATATTTTTAGACGAGCTTTAGCGAGGATTCAATTTGACATACTGAAAAAAATTGGTGTTCGTTTTTATGTTTTTTTTTTTTTTTTTTTTTTTTTTATGTTTTTTTGTCGGTTCTCCACAGGTCAAACGGCTACAGCTATCAACTTCAAACTTCTTTTCGTCATGGTTCCTCATCTAACTTAGATCTGTATAGTTTTGTGGCATTATCGGGTGGTAACTTTTTTTTTTATGAATTTTAGAAATTTCAAAAATCCCCATTAGAATAACCCGGAGGAAAATACTTGAAAAATCAAAATTTTTCAAGACCTCTCAAATTTTCGCCGAATATAAAGGAAACTATAAAGCACATTTTGAGAGATTTTTCGCATCAATCGGATGAGAAATAACGAAGTTAACGCATTTATAAAGCATTTTCCCATCAATTTAGGCTATTACGGGAACCAATTAAATCAACAAAGGCAACAAGTGTCACCAATTAATTCAAAACGATTGAAATGAATGAAGAGGAAGGCCGTGACATAACTGATTCTCGTAAGGTTTTTGAACGTTTGGAGTGATCCAAGGTCTGTAGATGTAGATTGGGTTAACAAATTATTTTTCATTCTAGATTTCTATACCCCTAAGCTCGTCTAACAACGCGCATCCCGCGTTTTCCTAGTTTTATGTAATTTTGTGTGTCTTGTGGGGGACCTTTATATCGAAGAGACGGCATTTTTTTCTAACCCCTATAGCTTGGATAAAAGCTATCGCACCGATATAGTATAGTAAATATAGCTATAATAGAAGTCCCGGGTAACCTACCTTTGGTGAGGTAGTTGAGTATAGTCCCACATTTCAATATATGAGCAAGAAAATGAAAAATCATCATCTTTTGATTATTTAGGCCTATATAACGTTTATACATCAGTACCAGCCATTCAAAATCCACAACTATATAAGAACGACTCACACTTTGTAACATGGAAATGATGATCGAGATGTGACTTGATTCGCACCTACAATAAATATTATTGAGCACTTATTGTTTTCTGAACAAAATAAGCCGCCACAATACGCACTGAAACCAGACGACAATGTAATTATAAATACTCCACGCATACTATATGAGAGAATTAACGGTTGATTGTGCTTGGATTTTATTCGAATTACAATTTTATTCTTCGATCAAACCATTTCATGTGACCTGAAGTATCCGTTATTCACTGTTCGTTCATTAAAAAACATCAGTTTTATAAAATTTCACACCTATTTCTATGAAAAATTATGAAATAAAATACTAAGCTCCACTAAACGTATGCCGTAATTGTTTCAACAAATAGCACGCCGCTACTCCATCGCCATACGGATTAAAGTCCCCTTTCCTTTTACCCCCTTCCACTCCTCTTCTCCACACGTATAACCCGATGGTCACCAAAACAACTAATCCGGAATAATTGCATTGTTTAATTATTGCAGATCGTATACGACAGTGACGAGATAAACCTATTTGATTATTTACAGTACTTGAATTCTCCTAGGCTATTGTAATTGATGGGATTCAACACAATTTACGTGTTGACAAATAGCACATTATATATGAAATAAATATCGTTATCTACATCTTCTATAACGATGATGATGATAGATATGAAATTTCAATACTTCAAGACGAATACAATGACCTGAAAAACGAGCCAAAAAAGTACAAAAAGCCAAAATCAAGAGGGGAAGAATAGAAAAAATATGTCATTCGAAAAGTTGTGAATTTTCACGTAATTTATAAACACAAGAATGATGGAAATTACTCCAAAGTTTTACGTGAATGTAACGTGGCATGCACGAGTGTTATCATCTATAGCTCAAAACAATTCAGCTTCGAGGCGCACCACACTTGACAAAAATCATGTCGAAAATTAAAAATAAACTTTGAGTCAGAAGAAAATTTTGGAAAAATATTCTCATCAAATGGATACAAATTTTCACGGAATTCGAACATGAGAATGATACCCATTTTTCACACAAGTTCTATACGGATCAAAACAGCCGATTATAATTGAATGATCATCATGTACTTTCTGAGATCAACTATTATGAATCGAAAAGTAAACCATTCAACTCGTTGAACGATAAGAAAATAAGCAACAAGTGGAACAGGAACTAGAAAGGCCCTGGCTGAAGGGTTTATGGTTCCCTATATCGCTGATCTTACAACTAATAGGCTGCGTCTTCTCATAGTAATTGGACAATTAATATATTCCATCTTCATCGTCCATCCGGATATTCTCTCAACAATCCTTGATCATCATCTCTAGATGATAAAAATCTGTCGTCTTGATCTTTAGACAGAATAATCATGTCACAACACTGATTCTGTAACTGAAACTTGGTCTGACATTCTGGAACAGTTTGCTCTGAATGCTCTTTTTGCTCTTATGTTTGAATGGCTCTGTGGAGGTGAAAGATTTCGAAATGATGACTTACCGTGGAATATCGCCAATGTTGGGTGGTCTGGATCGCCGACATTTGCCATTCTCTGCGCTCCACACAGCTGTAAATGAAAAGATATGTAAGATAAGAACGACACGTAATAAAAAGATTACATAAAAATAAAATGTATGTGGATTATATAAAATATGAGTTCATCCACCTTTTAATTTTTTTTTTGACATATTTTTTTTCCAGACGGTCGATCGAGCACGTCAAAACTAGTAAATTCGAAGATGACACATACAATTACGTCACAGCAACACTTATGTTTGTATAAAAGTGCATAATTAATTTCTGTACTAAAATCTTGTTCTTAAATTGCGGGCGATGTTCTATGTAAACAACGAGCACGGCATGCCATAAAAACGAGGTATATTTCAAAATATATCAGATACTTCAGTTTTTTCATTACTGTTTGTATAAAGTAAGAAGAAAGAATAGATGAGAGGGCGCTTCTCATGTTTATACAGTCTGGAAGACTACCTACGTTAGTAAATATTTCACTTGTACACATTTAACAGATTTATAAAAAATTTCGAAATTACTTTTTGAAAAAGTGCTGAAACTGATGTTGTCATAGAGCAGAAGTGGATTATTATTTTTGAAGACATTCAATATGCACAGCTCAGAACCTGAAACAGTGGATTTTTGTGATGGATTTTTTTCTACATTCACCAGGTTTGATGAGAATCACTACATTCAAAAGAAAACGAGTGAAATTTCAACAAAAAAAAAATTATCAAGTCAGGATATAGAATTTAATTTCAATTATATTACAAAAGATAATTAGGCCTATCAATAGACATGTGTTGAAATATTAGGCAATTACCATTTTAAAAACAAATACAGCAATAGTTGAGTGCCGCGAGATGATCGCTCGTATCTGGTATCGATAGTAATCATCATATATTCATATATATCTCATCATATATTATTTGCCATATATTTTATTTTCAATAAATGACGTGAATTGACCGTAAGTTGGCCATGGCAGAAAGAAATCGAACAAAAGAAAATGCATTCATGGTATGAAAGTATATAAGGTATTTTCCTACTCTCTTACAATTGGTATTGAGGATGAATTTGACTAAAAAGCCGAAATAGTTCAACCATTCACTAACAACAAAATACCAACCTTAACATCCTCAATGAAAGATAGAAACATGATAATAACAATATCCCCACCAAATGTTACAAATCAACAGATGTAAATCTCGCGGTAAATCTCTTTGGCCCGTAAATGAAAAGTACCATTTTATCAACTGAAAGACTCATACTTCCAAAGTCGATAAAGTAGAATAGCTCTACAAAAAGCACAACTGCTTTATCGACCACGGTACTTCCAACTTTCCGTGGTTACAGGACATTATTCACGATCAAATTAGACCTCACACCTTGTCGTCATTGACTCAGTATTCCGATCGACCGTCGCCCCTATCCGATACAATTACAGCTCGACCGTTTCGATCCGCCAACATTCCAGTATCACGTGATTAGGTCGAGTTTAACTATTTGGTTTTATAAATAGTTTTAAACACTTTGAACACGAGAGGTTATCACTGACCGTTTGATTAGCATAACACGAACTGGATAATGCTTGTAAAACTGTCGGCGAAATCCGATACGAAGTGTGTAGGCCTACAGTAACTAGTCAAACGCGAAATATGCGTTGTAAGATGAGCGAGATATCTCAATAAAGTATAAAAGTCCTTGAAATAGTTCTACCCTTGCTACTTTATCGACTTTGGTATTCTACACACCTTGATATCTGAATAAGCTTTAAAAGTCGTTAAAGAAGTTCTACTCTTGCCACTTCATTGACTCTGGTATTCTACACACCTTGACGCATATAAAAAAGTACTTCATTGTTGGTCAACTCTTGAATCTAGAAAGCAGTGAATCTCGACAACTTAATTCTGTCATAATTTTTATGATATATTTTATGAATATTATCAGTCATTTTATTTTTTTTCTCCAAAACGACTGATCAGAATTTCTTAAAAAATCGTAATAATGTGTAAAATCCAT
>OZ023331.1:30761140-30958640 GCA_964007535.1 Brachyptera risi | reverse complement strand
TATCTAACTTAGAGCTACATAGTTTTGGGAATGAACCGGTTTGACCAATTTTGAGAGATACCATCTCAAAATTTCTAAAAACTTCATGAGATCAGGCTGAGAAAGAAAATTTGAAAAATAAAATCTCTCCAAACAGAATAAATTTTTCTTTGAATTTGTAGAGATGAATGATCTCCAATCCAAATACACGTTATCTCCATTTTGTAAGCAATTCGAACCAGCCATTTTGAAGAAAAATAAATGAACCAACTGCTTTTATTCGTCAAATAATATATAGAAATAATTTAGCAGAACTAATTTGCCAAGATTCACTGCTTTCTAGATTCAATATTTGTCCAACAATGAAGTATTTTTCATATGTGTCAATGTGTGTAGAATACCAGAGTCGATAAAGTAGCAAAGGTAGAACGACATCAACGATTCTTATTATATTATCTTATTCAGATATCTCGCTCATCTAACAACGTAGGCCTATATATGCTGCGTTTGCCTATAGTATATATTTCAACGTCGTAATTGACGACTCGAAATAGGCGTGGCTCTAACAGTCGGCCAGTTGGATCATATCATTTGTAGTCATTTCAAGATACCCCAATTGGATATTTGAATTTGACTACAGTTCTATGATAGCCCTGTTGATTGGACGGTATAGTTTCTGACATCATGGGGGCGGAGACTGTGATGTATTAGAAAAACACTATACATGTGCGCATTGGAGGATCAGTTAGAAAATCTCGACTGAAGGTGAGAGAATATAGATGATGGGATAAGTATTGGTTCCTCTGGATCGCTTACTCAATTATCATAAGACTTGTCATCTGTCCGTTGTTGTCCCAACAACATATCAAAATTCATATTTTCAGACACGAATTCGTTTTTTAAATTTTTTCTCGTTCTGGTTTCTCCGCAAAATTCATCTGCATGTCAAAATCTACTTATAACGGATTATTCCCAAAAACTACAGAATTACAAAATTTGGTGTGAGTAATGCACTGGAAAAGTTTTTAGTGAATCGGTTTCGCCTTAAAATCTGTGAAACACATCAGAACAAGAAAACAAGAAAACAAGAATAAAAACGAAGCAAAAAGAGAAAGACCCGACCCGATTTAGACGACGAGTCTTCGCTATCACTCATCCAATGATATATATCCATTCCAAAACGTACAATTGATATAAAAGAAAACATTTAGCATGTCATATGAAAAAAATATGACTAAATTATATAAATTAGAATTATACATCGTCATTTGACAGTGAATACAGTAACAATAGTTATCGTGAGTAGATAGTTGTGATGAGCTCAATAACATATTCCGTCGAATATACAAACCTGATATAATTCAATTAATTCAACTGATACTTACGAAATATTTCTTGCTCAATAAGACAGAATAATATACTACATTTATGAGATAATATTTCCTATTAAAATGAAAACAATTGTTTTACCTCAAAATTGAAAAAATACAGTTGTGAAAATACTCGGAATACAAAATGAAATAAAATTCATTTTATTTGAACACCTGATCAAACAAGCTATGAATAAAATGGAACAAATATTCGAGTATATTAAAACAATAGTTCTATCATTTATTATATTTCCTACAACTGGTACGTTATTTTACCCCCGAAACTACACCACTGTCATAAAATACTCCAACATGCACAACATCAAAATGCGATCATCCGTCTCATTCAATCATTCACGACCGCTTGTTTCGATCCGTCACTTAGATCACATACATGTATCCACAAAAGAAGATTCCCGATTGACTGTTTCCCCTATCCCACATAACTAGCGCACGGGTGGTTCGCTCCTTCATCTTTCGTGGATACAAGTACATTAAGAGTATAACGGTCGGAATGATTCGATCATAGGGGATGCGACGCGCTGGTCACTGAAGTGATTATATATCACAGCTCGTGTGAAGTTGTTTTTTAAAACCACGAGGCAATCGCGACAGGATAGCCTCTTCAGGCTCCTTTGTTTCAGCCAATAGTAGCCTATCTCGTCTCTGTCATATTAGGCGTGGTTCACAATCGAAATAAAAATGAAATTTTGGTTATGTTATAGTGTTTTAATGACATAGATGGGCCTCAATAGCTTATTTGTTAGGTAAAACTGTAGGTTCGAAAATAGTTCACCGTAAGATCCGGTACGACAAGGTGGAAGGTTAGAAGGAAGTGAGAATAAATTAAAGGGGAATGAGTTTTATTTCAACATTGCGTGAAAGGTTTCGAGCAGGACAATATATTTAGTCAATGGTAATATAAAGCAATCGGTGGCTCAGCACTAGAGAGTATGTGCCAGTGTCAGAGGGCCAGGGTTCAAATCCAACTCTGTGCACTTTGAACAAAGTGCATACTACATATGGAGGGCTTTAGCCACGGGTTATTGGACAAGTCAATTTTTGTCAGTCAAAAGAAAAAGAGTTTTTGAATTAAATATTCATCAGTTTCATTCATTTGTTCTTATCTGTGAATTTGTATGTCTGTTGCCCGTGCGCAAAAACGGGAGATTTCGGGAGCTGATCCTGTAGCAATTGCCTCAATTAACACGAGCAATGTGACGTCACGGGCGTTGCAAGACGGATGAGCGACCGGAGAGAATTATTTAATAGATGTGTGCATATTTTATTTGAAAACAAAACTAAAACTGGATTGAATGCATGTTTTTCGAGGAGCCAGAAAGGAGAGACTATATAGACAGTTCTCGTGCAGCACATTTTATTGCATATTACGAAGTGAAGAGACTTGATAGACCATCAAAGATTATTTTGAAATGATTTTTACGATCTTGATCTTTAGCGTGTTTAATTGAAAATGGATATAGTGATCGGTTGAACCTTTCACCAACAACTTGAAGATCTGAAAGAATACGATGGATAGCCATGGTTCCAGGTTCAAAATATGAAGTGAAATACTAAATGTACTTCTTGATAACTGATGAAAACTTTTTTAATTAGGTTGATATATGGGTAGACGTAAACTTAGACTTGATGTACGGGTCATCGAGGTTTTAATAAACGAAAAGAGAGTATAAAGCCGGTTCACACCACCGTGGTATACACACAAAAAGTTTCTTGCTATTGATCTTTAGGTATGTTCTATACCTTCAGCGAACAGCGAAGTTACAAGCAAACAAATCAACTAATTTCATATCAGAATGAAAAGAAAAACCCAGATATCCACTCTGACCATTTTGATTTATATGAATCGTATATATTCTCTCACTTTCATAATTATAATATTTTCATAATTGCCGGAATTGCAATCATAGTTATAGCTTAACTGACAATTATCAAGTGATACTATCTCAATTATATTTCCTATTGAAATGAAAACAATTGTTCGAGTTCTTATTTTGAAAAAGAGAATTGTGAAAATACTCGGGAATACATTTTATGTGAACAGCTGATCAAAGACGCTTCGTGAATAAAATAGAATAAATATTAGAGTATATTGAAACAATAATTTTATCATCCACTATATTTCCCACAACTGGTAACCTATATGTCGTTTTTTCACCAACTCTCAGAATAACACTAACTAGACTAAACTATACGCTTATTACAACTCGAGTTCACAATTTCAAATATGAAGACCTTTTCAATTTACATGGAAAGTCTGTACTTTCATTACAATCACAACTATTTGAGTACATACCTGAATCACCAATAGAGAACTGGTACAAGCTTTAACTGGTAGCTGAGTGATGCTATTTGTTCTCACTAACTCTCCGATTAAGGTTGATTGAACTATATGATTCATGCTATATGGATATATGCTTTTTTTCAGACACAGCCCTCTCCATCTTTGCACAACCATTTACAATAAACTACCTGCTCATATAACTAGCCTCACCAAACTCTCATCTTTCAAATACAAACTTGAATATTTCCTACTTCAGAACCCCTTCTATGACCTCAACGAATTCCTAACTTCAAAATCTCATCAGACCATCATTGTACTATTATATATATATATCATTCTGTCTTTTTTAGTCTATTCTTCTATCTACTCATTTTTATATCCAGTTGTTAGTTTTTATACTTCCTATATTTGTGCAATGTACAAATCTTTTGATTCAATAAAATAAATAAAAAATAAAAAATAAAGAGGGAATAATCCACACAAAGGAAACAACCACATTTATTGACTATCAACAGAAGTAATACATTCAACTATAAATATACTATACTAAAAGTAATAAATTCTTCAAAAATGATATGACAATATAAGATCATATAATGAAAACAGAAGTAAATAATATAATTTTATTCAACAACGTCGTGTTGTCACTAGATTACTTCATATCAGAAGAATTATAGGCATAAAATTCTCATCGTACTCCTATCACCTCTTGAAAAAAATAATATTACGTCACAGTGCAAACTCGAAACTATGTCAAAATATTCAAAGAAAAGTAATGTAATAACTCGATACATACTAATTTTATGAACAATCGAACGTTGTAGAACCGTGACTCGACTAAATATGATGATGTCGTATAATTTCAACCATGCAGACTTGGAAAACGCACAGAATGTGTGAATTGAAGCATGCGCGAGCTATTTAACTATTATATGAAATGCAGAAGAAATCTATGCACATCTTGGTGACCGTTCGACCAATTTTCATATAACCTTTCAAACATGACCGTTATTTTTGGGGGGTCCTTTCCTTACTCCATCCGAAAATGGATAGTTGAGTTAAAGGATGATTTCGAATGAAGACTTCATTTTTTCCGCCACATTCTCAAGTATATTTTCAGAATATCAAATGATTAATTTCTTGAAATCTACCACACCAAATATTACCAAAAAAAAAACTCTCAGATTCTAGTGAGGACTGTGAGGCAATGATCAATATATTGAAACACCTCAGGAAATTTTTGAGCATTTCACAAAAATTACACGTGGGTTAGTTTTGCTTTACGACCTATGGACCACACTGTGGTTACAAAAAACAAACAAATGAACGAAGACACATCACAGAAAGAGTCGAAAATCCCATTTGGACAGATTGGATGTCATTCCGCTATCTATCATGCAGTCTTATATTATATATATATATATATATATATATATATATATATATATATATATATATATATATATATATATATATATATATTCATATATACATATACATAAATATATATATATATATATATATATATATATATATATATATATATATATATATGTGTGTATATATATATATATATATATATATATATATATATATATATATATATATATATATATATATATATATGTGTATATATATATATATATATATATATATATATATATATATATATATATACATATATATAAGTAATGATGACCACTGTTTACTTATCGATCCCACCAACAGCTACGGGGGTAGGAATAAGCAGGTGGTTATTGAACTATGAAGTGAAGATAAGTGAAAAGACGTTTCCAAAAACCCATGCCTTGTGCGGGACTCGGGACAATGCCCAACGTTGACTTCAATTTCTGAAGCGGTGCATCATTAAATATATATATATATATATATATATATATATATATATATATATATATATATACATATATGTATATGAATATATATGAATATAGGCACCACATATGAATGTGAATGAATATATAAGTATGTAAATGTATTCATATGTGGTTTTATTGAATTTTTGTGGGAGGAGATAGGGACATCCACTCTCATTCCATACCCTTCTAATCATACATATCATATATCGTTATTACCAAAACAGAAATTCTCTAAATTGGTTGATGTATATACCTAATGCTGTGAAGCGTATTAGTTCTCTACCGAAAGTTAATTAGATAATTGGCTTTTACACTCACTTTCTATATTCAATTGACCTAAACCCATATCATAGAATGTCTAGCATGATGTGCGCTGAAAGGGTCAAAGGTTGCACGTGTGTTACACCTGTGATATTTAGTCAATTACCATAATAATGCAATTACAATTACAATTAACCTATTGTCCAGCTGTTGTTGATAAACTTCAATTAGGAGTCAAAAGATCAGTACATAAGTACCATATGGGCAAAGTGTGAATTATTATGGTGAGTTATTAAGTCATCAAATGGTGTTCGTACGTAGGGTATGTCATTACATCAAGTCAGTTCAGTTGATTGGATCAAAGAGAGAGCTGGATCTTTTTATATACAGTATAATCTCTTGATTTTGATCGAAATTGGTTGTAAAATTTGGAGTGCTGCATTCTCATGAAAATTATAGGACCATAAAAAACCATAGAAGTAAGTATAGATATTTCTATATGATTGGACTATAAGACCATGTGGCTATAGATAATTTTGAGGAAACGAAACATATTTTGGGGCGCTGATTAGCGTATACTGGAATGAAGTCGACTCGGTCGTGTGTCATGGGCATCGGGGTACTTAGCAAATGGATGGTTGTGAAATGTGGTTAGCGTGGAGATGAGGTTGGACACCTAAACCCATGTCACACACCGCTGGAATCGACTTTATTTCGGTATACTCTTTTCAGGCACCCCCATAAATTCATACATTTGGCCAATTGTGAAAAAGAAAATCATATTCGTCACCTTTCTTGATATTTTTGTAGAATCATTACAAAAAACACTTTCATTAGTAACTGAAATTATTTAAAATAAACGAAATGAAGTTTTCTATATGCGAGTGAGCGTGTGCCTGAGAGAAAACAAACAAAATACAAGTCTGGAAAATGTCATACTGAACTCATAAATATACCAACCAGACACTATAGGCATGTTTTGAATTAAAGCACGATTTTTGAATGACAACATTCATACAATCACGCGATCAATCGCGCAATCATACACGGAAAGAAAGAAAAAGGAAAAGCGATAAAATCACCGATAAAAACCCATCGATTTTATGTTCAATCATATAAAAAAAAAACGCTCGTAAAATAAAGTCACATAATGTATCTGGAAATTCGGATATACGGGTGAAAAAAGTAATCTATATATGAAGATGGTCGTAAATACATTGAAAGGTGGTCGTAAAGTCGAGTCGTGTCGCGTCGCGTCATTTGACGATCTACTCATCCTTGAGACGCACATGTAATATAATGTCATCAAATTGTTACGAGTTTTCCTTTGTTCTACGCATTTCACGTCTTGCCATGGTCAATCATGTTTAACTGCATCGGCTGAATGTATCGTGTCGGTGTGGTTTGGCCATGCAGTGTTCCAATTCCGTCAGAATATCAAAAATCCGGAAAAAAAGAGAGGAATAAATTGAGACCCAATATTATGTCGGAAAGAGAACTTATGACTCGATTCATGTGAACCGAATAGCTATATTCGATTGCATAGATCGTAGATAGCTTGTTGATGGTGATACAAATATTAGAAATCCACTTGGAATTAGCCTACTTGCCAAAGAAATTTACATGACTATATCATATCAAATTCATATAAAAATGTATATCAAATTTCAAAATATTCAAAATTTCATCAAATTCATATATATATCATATGATGGATGATTTTTTCAAGTGGAAAAAGAGAGAAAAATCTTCATGGAACGAAAACATTTGATAGATCCAAGTCCAAGTATTTACATTCGATAATCTATTATCCATAGGCTTTATCTATAATATATCTATATCTGTGAATGATGAATCGAATTGAAATCATTCGTATACGACATGATACAATTTATATAATAGCTAGACAGTCAAGTTTATCACAGAATAGCGGATGTATTCGTCAGATATTTCTTCTCCGAACTATAATAATTCCACAATCAATAATTCACATGCTGCCAAGCAGGCTTCTCGTTTCATCTTAAATGAAAATAGAAAAGCACTCAAATGACATTCAAATTCCATATATTAAAGGGTAGCTTGAGATAATTCTCTTATTCTGCCATTTTTACGACGTGGCTGTAAATTGTGATGCTACGCGAATAGGATTACAGATAAGTACGTATCAAATACCCAATTATTATTGATTGGTTGTAAAATGAGATAAAATGATAGAATTTATGAGGATTTCGCAAATAATGAGGGTCACAATTTTGAATGTGCAAAGAACAAGAAGAGAAGTTCTCATGAATAATTCCTTTTGAATCATTCTATTAGGTTTCTATAATTTGAGAATCGCAATTGTGAAGAATATACATATTTAATAAGAAATCAATCATAATTGATCCAATAAAAAGCAAAAAAAAAAAAAATCCAATAAAATGGAAAAAAGTAAAAAATTTCGCCGTTCGATCAGCTCAGATAATTAATACACTGCTTCGACACCCGAATCCAGGCGGTGCGGGATCGAGTCCCGTTGTAGTCATGGGTTTATTGTAAACGTCCGTTCACACCTATCATCGATTTATTATCCACATATCTTTTACCACTCATCCGTCCTCATATAATCATATAACCGTATAACGATAACCTACAGCTGTTTGATCGGTCAATCAGGGGAATATTTGTTGGAAAAATCGACTGCATTACAGGTACCATTACAGGTGGGCCTACCATCATGAAAGTAATTGGAACTTTCATTTAAACTAAGAAATGTTTTATATAACAGTGATGGGGAGATGATCACGTGGAATATTTCAAACGATTTATAAATATCCACCACTTACATTTAGTACCTCGTTAAGTTGTATTGATTGATTTTTTTTGCATTGATTCACTTTTGATTTACTTTATTTGTAAACTGTACGATTCACTGGTTGAAAAAAGTTGCGAAGACGATGTTTATCAGGAGTTCAGACTATCAACGATTTGAAGCAAATGGTCCACTGTTTTTAGTAGAAAAATACAGCACAAATACGTAATACGCATGCATTTAAACATGAAATGATATTTGTACTTGAAAACACTTGATGGTAAAAACAAAAGAACTCAAGACTAAGATTACAGCCTCAGTTGAATAAGCAACGACAAATCACTTCTCCAAGATTATATACAACCATGAGAAGAGATATACAAAAAGTTGAACATAGATCAAAAAGAGGCTAATCGTTTTATGATATCAATTACATACCAATAAACGCATGAATAATTGGAAATGGATGCTGAATATATATATATATATATATATATATATATATATATATATATATATATATATATATATATATATACACATCACATTTCTTATGGTTATAAAATAATTCACCTCGAAAGAAAAACAGTATGATTGAATCTCTTTGATACAACAGCTATAGCCTCTATGCATCAACGTTAATTGACATCAACAACACTGGAAATGCTAATGGAAAATCAACTACAATCACGGAAGAAGAAAAAAAACAATTCATAAAACAGTTCTGTACATGTGTAATTAAAGTAATTGTCAAACGATATAAAACCCCATTGGCTTCCAAGAATATAATTATTTTATGATAAACATTAAAGCATTAATATAATGTAAAGAAATTACCACATTTTTGGAAAAATACTGTGACAGGTTTTTTATCTCTGATAATGTGGTGTTCTGCTGAAGATAAGAACAAGGTCACACATTAATGTTATCAATGTAAATAATGAAACGGTGATAAGAATATGTTTTAATATAGTTCTGGAATAAAATTCTTCATGATTTATGGCGTGGTAAAACCAATGGATATGTTTGTTTTTTCACGTTCTTTGTGTTTTTAAAGTTCTGTTCTATTTATTGTTATTGATAGTTTGATTGGGATAGAAATAGAGTTTGGAAATAATGTTGAAAGAGTAATAGAACTGACAAAGAAAATGAACATAGAATTGGCAATTTGGCATGTGCATGTTCGAACCCATAAAACGTGTTTAACCCCGACCAGAAACACTTGGAGACCATCCTAAATCTTTCTTACTGCTACTATATGATGTAAACATTCTACGGAATCTTCCAGATTGATGGAAGAAATCTACTCGTCAAAAAAATGATAACATTGATTGAAAGATTCTGAAACGAGCTTCTCTGATTTTATGAAATGATAGAATAATTGATAAAAATAATTAATAATAATATAATGATTGATTTTATGATTTTGTTGAAAATGTTATTGAATGAAATATATAGACTAGTTGAATCAATTGATGCAATTCATAATGTTGTAGGACATTCAGGCATATATTATTCAAGCTCAGAATTGAATTTATTGGTCCAATGTGCAAAGAGGTTCATCATCGGAACTTGATATTAATGAATCTAGTTGATAAATATATAGTTGTACAGAAACATGAGTATTTAGAATGACATTTGAATTTTTGAAACACATTCCCAATATGTTCAAAGATGTAATTCATTCAAATTTGAAAAAAAAATCGAATGAGTTCGCTTTAATGAATTTAGCAGTGAATCTGCTTGATTTATCCATGTTTAACGACGCACCGTGCTACTAAAGGTCTACAATTAGAACCTGTTCAGATACCACGTGATAATTATCAGGATAGTCAACATAATATCAAGATAAAAAAGAACATGAAATCCATTATTTTAATACAAACTGTAATCGAGTGTATTAAGCGGCATGTATTAGTTGAAAAGCTGTGAGGGCATTATTATCATAAACTGTTTCTGACAGCAAAAAGATATGACTAAAGTATGGAAAGTTTATGAAATAGTATATTATGTCAGTTAGAACAAATGTCCGAGGTAGCGGTTTATGTAACACTGGACAAACACTACGACTGGGAATTGGCATTACTCATTTTCTCATCAAATATAACACAGACATGCACGCACGAAAGAAAAAAGAGCAATTGTTTGTGTGTTCCGATCGGAACCTTTCTTTGTTCGTCTATACTTCGTCAAGTATACGTGAAAGATATGATGTGAACAAACTCTCGGTTTTCCTTAAAATATTGACAAGATTAATAATACCTTTTGATAATTTTTTTTCTGCAAGGCGTTTTATTTCCATGTTCTATCAGTTCATTATGATAATAACGTAGACCCACAAAGTCACATAAGATTTAACTTGTCTGTGGATCTACACACTGTTAACATATTAGGCGTACATATATAGTCATTAAAATAAACATCTGGAAAGCCACGCGGAATAAGAATAAAAACAGTTGAAAATAATAATGATAATAATTGATATAATGGTTACAATAATACAATAATTCACCATTCCCCAAGAGGACAAGAAAGAACGAACACTTCCTAGCTTTTTTCTGTCATCGGAAAGCGGAAACGCATTATTGCGGTCTTGATCCCAAATAACATTTATAACAATAATTACTGATTGAACTTGAAAATACTACGTACCGGTATATATAACCATATATAAAAATAAACGCAATGTATCTTACACCTTATCACAGATAATCGAGCTATATATTTATGATCTTATGAGAAATAACCGAAGTAAATTATTGATGATATTTCATTTTTCTTAAAGCATGTATGCCATATACTTATGGTTTCATCACAAAAACATGGCTCTGACATTCAAGAGTATCTGAATTAATTTAATGGCTCGAGAATAAATATATGTGTACTGTAAAACTGCATTCTATTAATCATTTCATTTCCATTTAAATTCAAAATCCTATATATTCTTCCTACAAATAAATACATGAGAGATGAATAAATTCTACAATTATAAAAAAATCTGACAATTTAAAGCTTTTAGTTCAGGTCAAGGCTGTATTTTTGTTTAGTGCATTTCTAGATGACGAGCCATTTTGATTTGGGCTTCAGGGACGATATAAAACTAAGAGATTATACTTTGCGAGCTACAGATAATAAATAAAATATGGCGAGAACTGTTCAACTATTGATGAACTATGAACTTCCTCTCAACATTTACTCTTCCAGTGGAACATCGCCAAGCTTCTTATTGTTGAATACTCCCTTCAATGAAAGTTGAAGGCGTGTTGTATAGACTCGACTGCTCAACTGTTTTAACAGTCGTCTACCGAGAGAATAATTGTGAAAAAATCAGTAATTGTACAAGACTCACTGCAGGTTTGATTATTCAACAATTTCGAACGATGAAGTTGTGTTTCCAATCGTGAATATTGCCTTATAAATTCACAGAGTCTGAAAATACCCCATCTCTACTCAATTAATGAATCGATTAATTTATTCGAATATGTTTGAGTTTGGATTCATTTGGGACCTATTTGCGACGGTGAATGATGAATTACACAAAGCTTGATTATTTGGGATTATGAATGAACGAGTGGCTGATATGATGCCAGATACTTATGAAACCTGCCCAGACTCTATGTGGGACTCAAACCAGTACACCTGGAATGACATCAGATCTTCAAAGCAGTGTTTTTAGATGCTTGAGCCTGAGCCTGAATTGATGAATAGAGGATATGAAAGTTTTGTTTTTAATAGTGCAGGAAAGGAAGTGGTGATTCTTAAAGAACCATATCTCTTATGTATAAATTACACTTGAACGATAGAGGAAATACCGTGAAAATCTTCTGTCGGTATGGTCGAATGACTGTTCAGCATATTAGCGACGGACCTAAACCCGTCTCAGTAATGATATTCAAGAGTTTATTTAGTTATTTTGATGAATAATTTCATCACACTCATAGATGTATACATACTCTCAGAGTTTGTTGAAAAAAGGCAGAGTATGTTAGTATACATAATTAGGATAGCGAGATCGATAGTACTCAAGATATTATGACTTCTTATGAAAAATTCCTTATACTCATTTCAAATTCACATTTACAATGCGTTAGATTCAGGCATGATTCTTTAAACACTTCATTCAAATCTTGGGGACGCTGGAGATCGTATACGGGAATGAATTATAGTCGGCTGTGTGACATGGGCTTGGGGTATTTTTGAATGGATGGTTGAAATGTGGTCAGGGGTTCAGGTAAGGTTTGCCACTCAATCCCATGTCACACAACCGAGTATACTTTCGTTCCGTTATAAGCTCTTCATAAGGGGGGGCGTCCTTTAAAGATAAAACAATTCAAAAATAGGTTCAATAAAATACATATTAAAATAAGATATCAATAAGAATGATAGGTGAACGCTATAAACGTATCGCTTCTGATGGCTTACGACGTCTGGAAATAACAATTCAAGTGATACCGTTTCTTTATAATTTATTGATCACTTACAAACACACTGCCGTATTTATATGTTTGAATTCTCTCATTTCAATGTATCAATTCAAATCCACAGTCTCACTGACGTATTCATGAGTTTGAATCCAGTTATTTTAATCTGTCCATTCTAACCCAATGTATTTTTTCAACTTCTACGACAACTATATCATGTACACTCAAAAAGTGTACGTATAAGGTGTATAAGAGTGAAGAAGCTGGCGAAACATGGATCTCGTCGAGCTATCACTCGACTCGACAGGATTATTAAACTTTATGAAAAACACCCACTATTGAATAGAAACAAAAACTAAAATGTATGCACGTTGGCCATTCTTCCCACAGAGTATATTAAAATTATAAAATATAATAATAACAATGTTTTCAGGCAAACCCGGAACACTAATACGCCTGAAAATATATTTACGAATCACTCAAGGTGTACAACCTAAATTCCAGGACCATCCCGTATTTCTGTGACGACAGAACAAAAACAGGTATACCACACATAGACGGTCGATTATATTACCACTTCCCTTCATCGTATGACTTTCTCACTGCCAACAAACCCATAGAAATGTAATCTTATCATCCACGTCAATTTTGTTGCATTTGATAGAACGGAACACCTGAGCTGTACAGCTCCAATCATAGACAGTCGGACGATCGAAACAATAAACTCTTATCATTTATTCAGTCAGTACCATACTGCTCTACAGTTGATACCTACATTGACATTTCATATAGATCGTGCACTATGAAGTTGAATATTTCCAGTATGATGGTACCAACACGGAAAAATGACCGCTGTGTTGTTATGTGTAACATATTGTTAGATAAGTGTATTAATTAAGACACACAAATACCGGTACATGTAGCTGAGTGGTTGACGCACTTGCTCCATGTGATCCGGGAGGTGAAGGGACATATCGGACCTGGTTCGATTCCCGCCACCGCCCATCTATGCAGGCGTGTTTCGAGGTTTCCCTCTGTAGTTTAGGCAAATGCCGGGTGATTTCCACAATATAGGCCACGACCGCTTCCTTTCCACTATCCTATCCCACCTCTTCACGATAAGAGTCGTACAGACGCTTGTAAAACCCATGAGGTACAAATATATATATATAGGCCTATATATATATATATATATATATATATATATATATATATATATATATATATATATATATATATATATATATATATAAATATGAAATCTACATTTGTACAGGTCACCCTCGGTACCACGGTCAGCTGAGGCACGGCTTCAAAAACTAAAATCACCGTTGGGCGTGGGATCGAGTTCGGCATAAGGTATGAGTTTTTGTGAACGTCCTTTCACTTATATTAGTTTCATAATCACCTGCTCATTCGTACCCCAATGTAACATAGCTGTTGGTAGGGTCGTTAAGCAAACAATAATCAATCAATCATTTGTACAGCTTACACAGTGTGAACAACCTGATAAAATAATGTAAATAGCTATTGTTACTTTTCAGTATATAACGTGAAGATTTTACTGTTGGTTGCATATTGTCTGTTTCAAAGTGACGTATAGCCAGTTTCGTCCCATACCAAATTATTGTCGAATGAGATGAAACACACATACTCTACATTTGACTTTATTTTCCAAATTATAGATTTATGCTACTCATTATTCTGTTACTGACGATGAAAGGACATTTATAATTGATGGAAGACCAGTATTGGTTAAAACAGTTTAAATTTCACCAGCATTTGAAGTTGTAGTTGATTTTGTCTATGAGATTGGTGAATTGAGCTACCGAATATGATCAGTAGTGGCAAGTCACCGTATTTATCGAATTATAGCGGTAGTGCAGTTCCAGCCGGAGCCAAAAAGCGACCATCCGACGGTAAAAAATTGAATAAGAAACAATTACTCCACAGCTCTGACAGAAAAAAACATCCTGCACCATAATCCAAAACCAAAAACCTTTATAGAAAGTTGATATTGGAAAAGGATGATGGATTCGAACCTTATCACCCTTACACTGAAAGACGTCGTAATTCTGGTGTCAGTCATGGGTTGCTTAGAAGAAAACACCATTATATGACAGTATATGACAGACATTCCACTCACGGTGGAAAACAATTGCAAGGCTAGCAATCACTCGGGTTTTCCTGACTATATATAAACTCCCTTGGCGAATATTTGTCGAAACTACGCCTATTATAGCACCTCGACTCAGTGGGATTTGAACCATTGACATTTCAAAGCTGACTTACCATAAATATATATATATATATATATATATATATATATATATATATATATATATATATATATATATGTATATATATATTTATACGTTCTTTGTTGCCAGTTCCGATCGTCCATCCCCTATACATTATATAACACTATCGACCGGGGAGTTTGATCTGCCAATGACATAACACTTAATCTCGTTACATCATTGTTCATTTTATTTTAGAGTGTTGTTTTGTGAAAACAGATTGCGATAATGGGATGCCAATTTGCCAATTCATATTTAATAAATGACAGGAAATTTTATTGAATCATGATCAATCCAGAAATACTAACGTTCCATCTTTTTCATACGTTGCGTTTTTTCGTTCCTTTTTACATTTTATTTTTTTATATCAGTGGTAGCAATCATTTCAGTTTTGACTGACAAATTTATCAATTCAAATATTGAATGAATGTGATAAACAATATTAGTAATGACTTGAGAATAAATGAATGCCAAAATATATTCCTTTTTGTTACATCCTTACGAATCAAGCGCCGTATTGTAACACGAGACACTACAGGCACATCACATATCATGAATATCACTATAGGGATTAGGATATGATATTCATACATAATTTTTCACAATTCTTTTTCACACAGTCACAATTAAAAATCTATGAACACAAAATTGAAAGACTTCCACGAATTATGAACGGTGAAGGAACTTCACATAAAATTGATTTAAATGCTTGAAAGTAAGTTTGAAATTGAAATGCTAATCGCATTCGTGGACACTTTACTATCTTCGCTATGTCCATTTATATTGGGTTTGAACTTAAAACACGCACTCTACTGTTGACTACATCATATCGGTGTCGGTGAATGATATGTGAGATGGTGAAATGAAGAGATGAAAGGTTATTTTATTAGGTGTTTTTTATATAGTGGAAAGGAGTCGATCTTGGCCTGTTGTTAAGGAACCATCCCAGTATTGATCTGAACGACAGAGAGAAACCACGAAAAACCCCTGTCAGGATGATCGACCATGGCGAGAATTGAATCTCGGTCTCCTGAATGATGGTTCAGTGTATTAACCACTCGGCCACACGTCTCAGTATCTCTGTATCCACTATGATTCAATAAAGTATATATATATATATATATATATATATATATATATATATATATATATATATATATAGATATATATATATTTATATATATATATATATATATATATATATATATATATATATATATATATATATATATATATATATATATATATATATATATATATATATCAATATTCTCATGTATCCACTGAAGATGAAGGAGGTGAACCAACCATACGGTAGTGGTGTATGGTAGAACTAGGAGAAACGATCGATCGCAACCTTCTTCTTCAGTAGAAACAAGTATAATACTGAATAAATAGTGACAACGTAACAAAGTAGTTTATGGCAGCCAATGAGATGATGATGCAGAAGCATTGTTCGGTTTTGTGTAGTCACGACATTAAATTGACGCTGGGGATATGACAATTATCATTAGTTTAGACTGTAGAATCCGCCCCCACGATTCACGAGATCAATGGTATGCTTTGTAACTATGAAACACTTATTAAGAACTTGAATCACCAACGTGGGAGTAGGCTTACCTTTAACTGGCAGTTTAAAGCTGTTATCACCATGGTTAAACATGCTTTTTGTTTTTACTGACTCTCAGATGAAGGCTGACTGGACGTCTTTTAATCATCAAAATAATTTCACATTCATGTATATATATATATATGTATATATATATATATATATATATATATATATATATATATATATATATATATATAATATATATACATATAATATATATATATATATATATATATATATATACATATAATATATATATATATATATATATATATATATATATATATATATATATATATATATATATATATATATATATATATAGGCCCATATATCTATATATATATATATATGTAAACATTTTGAGAGCTACAATTAGATTTCATAAACCTGCAATGTTGAAAAAATACACCAAAAATGTGTATGATTGTATGAATCCCGATGAATCCAGCTAAAATTACATAAATATAATATATTAGGTGAATCGGAGGTAAAACTGATGGTAAAAATTTTCACCATAATCGATCGTTTACGGAAAAAGAGTTGAATTTTCATTGATATCAAATTCTTTATAGAACTCTGAAATTCACGAGGAGTTATTCCAATCTTCGAGTACAGAATAACCAAATCAAACTGAGACGTATGGCCGAGTGGTTAATGCACTGAACCGTCATTCAAGAGACCGGGGTTCAATTCCCGCCATGGTCGACTATCCTGACAGTTTTTTTTCGTGGTTTACCTCTGTCATTCAGGTCAATAATGGGATGGTTAACAGCAAGCCGCGACCGACTCCTTCCCACTATCTAAAAACTCATAATTCAATAATCTTCCATCTCATCATCCTATCATCTCATATATCATTCACCGATACCAATAGATCGTAGTTATCAGCGTCGTTAAATCCAATATCAATACATTTAGAAAAAAATCAAGTGAACCTACACTGAAACTAGCAATAATAAACATGATCCGCCCGCAACAACATATCTCACTTAGGACACGAGTAACACCTACCTATGCCCACGTGGTGCTATGCCGGTCGAATGGCGGAAAAAACCAAGATCTAAATATGAGTCGCTCGACACCTCCAAACGTCAATGCTAATCCATAGGGGAGACGGTCAATAGATTCCACCAAAACGAACGACAAGAGTATATAATACGAGTTCCCGCAAAAAAAAATGAGATGGCAAAAAACTGAAAACTCATCGGCCTTGGGAGTTGAAAACGTGCTAGAAGGAGGATGTAAATTGTTTCATTGTTTTTTAGGATACGTCCTTGTCGCAGTTCGAGAGGAATTGCTATAGTTTGTCAAGCAATGAACGTCTGAGCGAAAGGAGAATTTGTTTACGAACTGAATCAAGTCAGATCTGATTCATTATTATTTATAAATATAATCAATATATACAGATAATCCAGTAAGAATTATTCACACAAATCTTGACTTGACATTATGCTCTGTGACATTTGTTATACCATTCGATACCAGTTCTATATTTCGAGTTCATTCCATTAGAATACTGCAGGTATATATGCGTTTGCAAATGTTAAAACATAACCTCTATAATGTATATATGAAGTGGATCTGGTTCACATAAGTTTAAATTACGTGATGAACGAAACAGTTACGATTGTTTTCATCAGGATATCATTCATAAGCCTATGTATACATTCATATTGTAATGTAATTGAAAATGTCTTTGTTAAACTTTTATCCAATTATTTCGTTTCACATTCATCATCAGAGATAACAAAAACTAAAATATATTATGCATTACTTTTGTACTGTATAGCTTCACATCGAAAAGTAGATGGATACAGCAAAGTGAACTCAATCCTCTACAACTTATAATTTAATCACAGTATTCAATTTAATTTTCACCTTACCTTCTATGGTTGCCATGCCGACTGAACAAGTCTGTCTTTCAGACTTCTCAATGTCTTCGAGTTCAGACGAATCGAATAATACACTTACAGCAGTTAATAATTTATTCACAAGTGCGCCATATTAATACAGATTGCAATTGCATTCTATCAATTAACGTCAAAAAAAGTAAAATCTTCACAATCAAGCCGTCTCGTAGTCTCGTATTAAAATCAAAGTGAAAAAACACAGATTGAAACAATAAAATTGAACGTTTATATATTTTAAAACTATTTGAATAATCAAACGTTCTCGGTGAATTTAGAAGGCTCTAATGTCAAAAGTGAAATGAGATTGTGCTATATTATCTACCGACTGCACTCCGGCCTCGGTTTCTTTCGACTAACCGTACGCGCCTATCTAGCACAACCGTCCACGTTTCATGGCAGGCCCCCTCTGATCCCCCCTCGCTCATTACCCCCCTACCCCTCCCCTTTCCCCTTCATCCACCGCATCTAAACCACCTGACCATGTATCAAACACACACACACACACACTTATATATACAATCGCTTTCTCGTTCAGAGGAAGAGTAAGAGCACAATGTAAACACTGTGAGAGATACCTGGTCGAAGGTATCAGCTTCGATATATCTCTAGTCTCTACTCATAAATAAATTGCTATTCAATAGGAAAACGCTATATGTTTTGACGTTGATTATTAAGCGCTGTGAAATTTCAATTTTTTAACGAGGTGCATAGGAACGAGTTGCTTTTGTAGGAAAAGTATAATTGTGTACAAGAAATAAGAAAGTAATATACAAACATAACAAACACAAATACAAATATCACGGTTAAATTTGTGCAGCCTTAGTATTTTTGATCAATGATTTGAAGAGATTTACGATTGAAAACATGACTTCATCTTTCGAAAGCTTCAAATGTTCGAATCTCCAGCGAGTTTCACTTTAAATATCGATGTTTTCACAAGTATTTAGTGATAGTGTATTTAGTAATAGTGTATTTTGATAGTCTCATTGAAACATGTAAAACAGAAAATCCAATTCAATAAAAAAAATTGAGAATATATATTTTTCGATATGCCATTTTTTTAGTCCTCACTCAAATTGACTATTGAATGAATCAAAAATAGTTAACCAGAATTCTCATCTATTCGAACATTGGTAATATGAACATTGTATGTCGATTTTGAGATTCAGAGTACTGAGAGTAGGTATTGAGAACTAATTTTCCAACATTTTATTTAATGGGCACTAGGCCAAGGCAAGTTGCTTATTAATTAATGGATATATCAAAAAAGTAAGCTTAGTTGTCTGGAATTTTCCAACACCACAAGCACTGTTAACATACACTTTTGATGCCGAGTCAGGCGATCAGGCAATTCGTCAAACATAAAATGATGAAACTGAGACGAATGGTCTCACACTAAACTGAAACTGAAACTGAAACTGCATGAACTGTCATTCATGAGACCGGGGTTCGATTCCCGACATGGTCGCTCATCCTGACAGGGGTTTTTCTTTGTTTCCCTCTGTCGTACGGGTCAATACTGAGATGGTTCCTCAACAACAGGCCAGTGGCCACGACCGACTTCTTTTTCCCACTATCCAAACACACCTGATAAAATAACTTTTTAATATTCACCGACGCCAATATATCGTGGTCATCAGTACGGTGCGTCGTTAACCCAGATAGTAGTCATTAGTACAGTCCGTCGTTAAACCATATAGCTAGTAGTCATCAGTACAATGCGTCGTTAAACCCCGATAGAAGTCATCAATACAGTGCGTCGTTTAACCCAGATAGTAGTCATTAGTATAATGCGTCGTTAAGCCCAGATAGCTAGTAGCCATCAGTGCAACGCGTCGTTAAACCCCGATAGAAGTCATCAGTACAGTGCGTCGTTGAACTCAATGTCAATAATGAATACATATATGAAATGATGAAAACA
Source organism: Brachyptera risi (assembly GCA_964007535.1). Taxonomy (NCBI): domain Eukaryota; kingdom Metazoa; phylum Arthropoda; class Insecta; order Plecoptera; family Taeniopterygidae; genus Brachyptera; species Brachyptera risi. Next base: position 30,937,890 of record OZ023331.1, on the reverse strand, counting down.
TGTAGCACGAGGTATAGCTCCTTGAGGATCACATGGTTTGGCTTATAAAACTAACTCATTCGTTCGTGACGTCAATACGAGCAACCAACAAGAGGTAAACAACTAGTAAATTGGTTTACAACTGATTCCAAATTTTAAAGGATTTCAGGGAGATGCACGGGATTTTTAGAAGATTTCAAGGGATTTTAAGAAGATCAAAGGCAGTTCAGGAAGATTTTATGACAAGTGTACACCTGCAGATTTCAGGAGTTGTTAACCCCTCGGCAACCAATACACGGAAATGCAGTGCGACTCTCCGAATGGTCCATTATCCTGACTGAGATTTTCTCGTGGATTCCTTCGTGGTGAAAAATGATTACTGGAATAGTTAATTAATGACTGATCATTGCCACTGTTACTGTTCAACAGGCTAAAAAGAGGCTGAATAAAGCAAAAACCTCTTTCTTTCGGCAAGCTCTTTCTGTATCCACGAAAGAAGGAAGTCTGACAACATCGCAATTCACAAATATCACCGTTAAATCTGAACAGCTGCAATATTTGTCACGTGATATGATTTTTCAGGACGATTCATCATCACAAACGTATCTGCATCTTTCAAAAGCGTTAAATTCTCATAGTTGCTGTAAGATTATTAGTAAGATTGAAAATGACTTCATTCAGAAAATATACTGTTGACTTTTTAACTGTGCCCACCCAGAGCCTGTCACATTCAGTTGTTTCTGTCACAAAACCATGAACACGAAGGCTACAAGCTTTATGTTCAACCAAGCTGTGAAGCGCACTTGAGGCACCGGTAATAGAGCAAAATTTGTGAGAGAATAACAAAATTGTGTGGTTAACAACTCCTGAAATCTGGTGTACAATTGTCATGAAATCTTCCTGAAATCCTTTGAAATCTTGTGATATCTCCGTGAAATCCCTTGAAATCTGAAATCAGGTGTACACCAAATTTACTAGTTGTTTACCCCACGCCCTTAGGTTCCGGTTTCTGCAATTAGCCATTACAACCATGTCGGATTTCAACTAAATTTTGTTTGTGAGCGAAATTATTTAGACTCAATTTGGTGAAAAAAAAGATGTCTTCATGGAAGTTTGACCACATTTCAGACTTCACATTTCTTTTCAAATAGCACAGGAGTAACCTAACGGAAAACACAATTGAAAAAATATTCAAATATTCAAAACAATTACTGAATTCAAAAATATTATTATATTGCTGTACCATTTCAGTTCATATCACTTTGAATGTTTTCGAGTCTTTTTTGGTACTCTCATACCTCAGCTCTCTCTTCTTACCAAAATTGGAGCGTTCTTCTAGCATCGAGGTATACTAATAGTTGACCAGTTCTGTGCGTGAGTCTCTAGAACGCCTAACCTAAAATCTAGCCTTAAGCTGACCATCATCTCAATGACGCACACTCTGCAACGATAACTATCACTCGTCCTTTCTCATTTATATTCGGTCATGTCATCTATGTCGATCTTATTTTTTCATGAGGGGTCTATTTAGTATATTTATATAGGCCTAATCAGTGTCTTGAAACTGACTAGAATAAGCCTGCCTTCTGTTTTATTTTTTTTAATTTATTTTTTAATTTTTTTATATTGGGCTTAACGACACACTATAATGATAACTAAGATCTATTGGCGTCGGATGAATTATTAATGAGATGATGGGATGGTGAGATGAAGTTTTCTTAGGTATTGGGAAGGATAGTGAGAAGGAAGCGGTCGTGGCGTATATCGTAGGAACCATCCCAGCATTATAGCCTAGCCTACAGAGGGAAACCACGAAAAAATCCTGTAAAGATGGTCGGTGGCGGGGATCGAACCAGGTCCGATATGCCCTTTCACCTCCCGAATCACATTGAAGCGAGTGCGTTAACCACTGCGCCTTCCGTTGGGGATTTTATTTATCGGGTATCGTCGATTAGCTACACTCGAGTCTATTGTAGATAGCTAGACAAAGCTAGGAAATAGAAACTTAGGGGTAGAACGGTAATTAAAGTTTCATCATGGAATATATACTGGATGTGATAGTTAATCTGTGGTGTAACCTATACATTGTAACCATGGAAACCATCGCTCATTATAATCATTAGAGCGAGAGTATCAGTTCATATGGTTAGGTAAGTGATTATAATATGTATTACGCAAATTGACGATCTACTGCAGAGAAACGAAAGTTGGCGGTATAGTTATATCTCTGATCGTCAGTGATATTAGATAGGTAGAACAGTCGATCCAGGACCGCCAACATGGAATATGGAATGATTAACGAGTGCATTGGAAGTCGATTTAGTTTTTGGTGATGACGTTCGAAAAGTTTACGAGATATCAGAAGCATGATACGATGTGGAAGCTCAGTTTTCTTGAAAACTACTGATATGTATTGGAAGTTTTATTTCGGATCTCAATATTTTCTGTACAGCGGAAAAATAATGTTGTATATCTATGTTTTCATTTCAGTGTGTATATATATATATATATATATATATATATATATATATATATATATATATATATATATATATAGGTATATATATATATATATATATATATATATATATATATATATATATATATATATATGCATATATATATATATATATATATATATATATATATATATATATATATATGTATATATATATTTAAATACATATATATATATATATATATATATATATATATATATATATATATATATATATATATTCATATATATATATATATATATATATATATATATATATATATATATATATATATATATATATATATATATATGTATGTATATATATATATATATATATATATATATTCAAATATATATAAATATATATATTTATATATATATATATATATATATATATATATATATATATATATATATATATATATATATATGTATATATATATATATATATATATATATATATGATATGATATTGTTGCCACTTGAGATTGCACCTCATCAATATTGTAAATTTGACACTTGAAAATTGTGGGATTTTAAGTGTCACATTCCTTCATCCCATCTCCACATGTTTCCAACTTTACATTCATACAATTCTAACTGTATTCGAATTGTATTCATTCTGTCAATTTGAATAAATCTGTTAAATTCACCATTTCAGCCCATACACAGGATATTTTTCCCCACATGGGATTTTTGTATTGCTATTGTATTTTCCACAATGTATTTTATGCTCTGTACGACAAATGCGTGAATGAAATGATAATGAAAATACAGAATGATAAAAATAGATGTAACTGTGAAAGTCACACGGTATAAGTTGAATAGTTAATTCTAGTATTAATAACATGTGTTTTTCTGGCACTGGAATTTTAGTGTCTCCATATTTTTCAAGAGTTATCCTTTCAAGAACATCACAATCCTGAAAATGGTTTTCAATGAATGATGATATTCATTTTCCAATTTTGGAGAAAACTGAAAATCATCATCTCAATTTCAGACATTATAATTGATTCATATATGTGTATCAGAGACCATGAGACATGACGTAGGCATTACTGATTATGTATAGAAACATAAACAGAATCGAGTAATGTCTATACGTCAAGACTCAGAAAAAAAGTCGGGTCCTGGAAGACAATTATATAAATTGTTAACCGAATGGCTCACCGGCTTCGACACACCAGGATCTAGCTTATTCTTGAAATTATGAGATGATGAGATGAGACTATTTAGGTGAAATTCTGGTAATCTCACTGAAAATGCTATATGAAAATACCATAGTATATAATAATCTCATTTCATAATCTCATCTCATCTCATAATCTCATAATCTCGAGAATGAGAGTCCAGGCAGCCCCAGGATCGACGGTGTAATCAGCTCCACCCCCAACCCAACATCGTTGGATGGGGAGTCTCGAATTGATATAAAAAAAAAAAAATCGTGAGATTGAGATGATTATTCATAGTTTTATCTAAAAATAGGAGAGTGAATATCGTATCATTATTCCTTGATATCTAGGTTCAGGGTTGTGAAGTCCTTTAACGGATATTTCGCTGAATCGTTTTCCATGTGAATCCGCTCCTATGAGGGGTTGCCGAATATTTTATCATATCATATGTGTCTCCGCGAGAAATAAACTAGATCACGCAAACATAAGTAGGCCTATATATATTTGTTAGATTTATTCGAAATGAATTTCAGATTTGAAGAGTCAAGTTTTTGAGACAAAATGATAAATATTATTCACGAATATATGGACCTTGTATAGGTTCAGCTCAGTGCCTTCATTTGAGCAGGAGATGAGGATAGATCGAGCCTTGGTTTAATCCTTCTCACCGTTCATCATTACAAAGATTTTCATGGTTTTCCTCGCGTAGCAAAATGCCGGTATGTTTCCTATATACGATATACGACTAGACTGCTTCCTTCCAACAACCAATTCCCTTCACCTAAGAAGGCAGCTTCGTCATCTCATAACCATGCATTCATACGACGCCAAATGCCAATAGATCCGAGCTATCATTACACTGCGTCGTTATACAAAAAATTAAAAATAAGCCAAAAAAACAAATTTATTTTGTTCGCAGGTGCCTATATACCATATTGGTTCAATACAACTATATACCATTCATATTATTAGCATGTCAAGAATAACAAAGTGGAGATTGAATCTAGTATTTACGAATATATTGTTACATCCATTTACAGACTATACATCAATTATCATGATTACCAATCATTATTGATTAATATACATCTTGAATCATTATAATTAAATATGTATTAAGTACATGATAAAACTGGTTTCAACGAACTATACGCTAGTGAAGCAAAAAATGTCTTATTCCAGATTACCAAATGTGAAACGAATATTTATTGGAAAAATATAGAATCATGTCCGCCAATCAAAAACCAGTATCTAAATTGGTACTCGTGGAGAATCAGGAATGACGGTGGGGGAGTCAAAATCAGTGAAATCTCTCTGTTTCTCTATGTATGTCTCTCTTTGTCTCTCTTCACCTCCTCCCCACATCACCTTCCCCATATACATCAACGATATCAAACTATCACAAACATAATCTGTTATTTTAGATTCAATTATAAATAATTGGTTGGAACGGAATATCTGTAAGCTGATAGCAGATAATATACTCCATACTTGAAAGTTAAATGTTCAGTACGTTCAACTAAAGGACTTAATACTGAAACTAATGACTGATTATGTTACTAAATATGCCTTGTGACGTTTGTAGGGAATACATTGCAAATTGCAATTACTTCGCCACAGAAATATGATCGTAGTGATTAAATCAGTTATTTTCATAAGTTTATAATTGAACTTATATAATAGGCCTAATATGATCTCTCTATATATAGGTCTTTTGAGAAAAGATTTTTGATTTGAAATAGGCATGGAGTTTGTTCGAATAATTAGAAACTTGACAATCACTCAATGTATACCAAAGCAAGATGGAACTCTCGGACAGGGAATAAAAATCAGAAATCATTTTGAATAAACTTTTGAACTATACATTAAAAAGATTGATGTGTTTTGTGAAGTGATGCATCATAATATTACCATTGATCGGTGAATATAATCGATGTATTTAGTTATATGTATTGACTGTAAGTGACTGAGCAAAGAACATATTTGGCCTCTCTCTCGCGTCATTCCTGCCAGTATATCCGTAAGTACATCCGGACCAATAATTCAATTAGCTCATTTTTCAAAGATTGATGAAAACAATCCAGACTTTTAGGATCGAGGAACGGATTCTATTCTTTTGCTGTAGTTATATTATTTAATGACTAGGCAAACGCGTTATGCGTTTCCGCGTTGATGGATGAGGTGGACCACTATATCAACATATCTTTGGATTGGTTATGTATATATATATATCCACCTTGAGATCCAAACAATACGTCACTGCCCTCCTATTTCTATATAGGAATAGGAAATATATAAGTTCTATATATTCTATGCGTAATTTAGATAAAATTGGATGTACGGTGTTTCAATATTTTTCTAAAAAATGAATCGTGAAATATTATAAATTTTGGTATTAAATATGTGGTGTTAATTGTAAGTTGTGAATTGTGATTCTAGTGTGAATATTGAGAATATTTTAATTTTCCAATTTTTCAATTTTTCCACTTATATATAACTATTGCAATTATTATAAATGCATTAAATGAGAAATGCAATTCTCTTTCTCGTCGTTTTGAAGTGCCAGCATGTGCCAGCATCGCATATTATCGTTATAATAATAACGTACATCTGACACCATGTGCACATGCATGCATTAATAAACCACGAGCTCATTTCTTCGAAGCCTATATACATTACTTGCTTGTTACATCTCATAGTTCAAGCATATAGGCTAAAGATATATCTAGTATATCTTTAATCTATGGTTCAACTTGGTCTAGCATCACTTATTGTTACTCCTTCACCTGTCCTACAGTCAGTTTATCGTGTTCCACGCAAACGCCAACTAATACTACGTATAAAATATATCGCTGACCTTTGCTTTCACCTTTTATGACCTTTGTATCCCAAGTTAGTGTTGGTACAATCTGTTAGGACAGACTTATGATGAAAATAAAAATGAATAACCGACACCAAAAGTCGACAAGAAAAAAAAACAGCTAAACGACAAAAATATGGATAACTCTAATGAGGTCGATCAACAAGAAAAATATATGTATAGAAATAGTTTTGAAACTTTTCCCTTCTCAATTATTCACAGGAACTAATTCGTACGTGAGGTGTGTAGAATTTTCGAGTAGACTTCACAACAAATATATTTACAACGCATAGCATGCTGCAGTTTCCTATAGTATGAAAACAAATACGTGAATAACAGAGCTCGTGTAAGAAAACAGCACATCAGGCCTATAAATAATATAATACTGCTTTCTAATTATTCAGTAAATAGAAGTATTATGCTCGTGGTAAATACACGACCAAATAGCTAATATACCTGAGGACACCAAGAGCGGCAGTTGACGTGGCCAATCGACCGTCTCCCCTATACAATAGCACTAGCACACTGGGGGTGTCGAGACCACAATCAACAAGATGTAAATGAACTTCTGAAGGTATCAGCACGAGCCCCTTGGGAGTCAAGAACAATATTATGGAGTACGAATGAAATAGAGAAAAATAAATGTATCTGAATATATATGAACAATTGAATATGTATAATATGTAGGTCTATATATAAATATATACTATATTTTATACATATATATATATATATATATATATATATATATATATATATATATATATATATATATATATATATATATATAATCGAAATCCCGGTCGAGGCGTATCTTTTTCGACATAACTATAAAATCCCAAATATCTCGATATTGGATCGTATCCAAGAAGTTTAATTATCACATATATATATGTATATATATATATATATATATATATATATATATATATATATATATATATATATATATATATATATTATATATATATATATATATATATATATAAGATTCTTTAAACTTTCGCGTGCAGTATTACGATTACACATTGTTTCGGGGTTATAACGCGTATAATGAAAACAAAGACAGATCCAAATATAAAAATGTTTTAATATAAAGATTGCCTAACGTTTCCGGAGTCCTGTCACTCCCTTCATCAGAGGAATAAAAAATACCCCCAAAAAATAAAACTATTCATAAATAGTGGTACTGAACAGATCATCGTCACTCGATCGCAGTCCAGCAGACCAGACCGACTCCTGAAGATGGAAGTACAATTACTTCCGAAAAGTCGAGACCACAGGTCCAATTTAGGACCACCACATCTCATTCCAAGAGGGCATATTACCGTAAAGATATCTGTACCATCCAGCAGCGGTCCTAAAAACCTTCGTTCACACATATATATATATATATATATATATATATATATATATATATATATATATATATATATATATATATATATATATATATATATATGTATATATAAATGTAATGAACGATCATGCCATCGATCTCACAGCTTCACATACATGGTCGTTCGGATTACTTCCTGCCTTCCTCTCCCCCTCATTGAAGTTTGTAAAATACACTAATAATCAATATACCAATATTGACAGAATACAATCATTCATAGGATTAGCGGAGATCAAAACAGTGAAGTTAAGCAAATTTAAACAACTATCAGGATTGTAAACCTTTTAGATAGTTTAGGAAGCTTTCTATTTGGTCAAGCTAATTTTGAAGTAAAAATAAACTTGAAGATCTGTCTTATACCTGACCCAATTTTTTTTTGTACACTTCTTGTTCTTCTGAAATGTTGGTGCATAATGAAAGAAGGAATACAATATTATTAACAATTACAAATGGAACAATAACAAAAATAAAAATTATGTTGTGACTTATGTTGTCATTGTGACCAAACTAGCGAATAATATGCCGCAATAGTCTTGCCCAAGTCATGCGATGTGAACGATTAGATCATCCAGATGAGCCAACAACACAACAGCTGGTCGAAACTACCAACCGATAATGCTAATGCATACGGGAGACTGTCGTTTGTAACCAGCAAATAACGAAAACGATTCAACAGTCGGGTCAAGGTCGAGGTCATGCGTGCATTATTACACTTGTACTCTGATTGGCTAATTAATGATGGTGACTTGACTCATTGCACGCGATCTTCCACAAACAAGCTATTTTTTATTAAGGTTTTTAGTTACTAGGCACAACTGCCCAATCATGCTGCCATCAATTTGTAAGAATTAAGCAAGAATGTCTTGTCTGTATTTAATTTGTATTCAAGATAATTACATAATCTGAGAGGCTCAAATACTACAATCATACACCAACCGTTGCGCGTTTTTGTTGAGCTTTCAAACGACAGTGCAATTCACTGGGTCTCTGAATACGAAATAGATTCCAAATTTCAAAATGAATTGCCAAATTGAAATAGATTCTATCATTTATTTTCAACTTTCATCTTCATTTTCACGCAAAGGCCACTTTGAGCTTATTTATGTGAAAATATAATTGCCTAATCAAACTATGAATTATGATATACATTGTTATATTGAACTCACGCTTACATATCAATTATGAATTGTGAAGAAAATATGTAATACATTTCGAATAATCACTTTGAATATATCATTAAATAATTATATTAGGACAAAAAAAATTATATGAAAATTATATAATATTATATATATATATATATATATATATATATATATATATATATATATATATATATATATATAAATATATACGTAAATATATATACGTGTATATATATATATATATATATATATATATATATATATATATATATATTCATCAAATTGAGTATTATATTGATTAATTTAGATTCAGTCCGAGGCAATACATTTTTCCACAAAGTGAATTGTCATAGAACTAAAATTGATATGAGTTTTTTAGTGGTTCCATTCTGGAGTTTTGCCCGTTAGGTTAGGTTAAAATAAGGTTAGTTCTGTTTTGTGTTAATATAATTTTCAGCATTGTGTGTAGCCCACAGCAAATCTCTAATCATTCACACACTAATCTCGCACGTGGGGCCCCAAGTCTATTATAGGCCGACTTAAAACTCCTTCCCGAGTCACAGGGTGAACCAAGATTATCATTCACATTTGCATGTACATTTTTATAATCTCGACCTGTTTTGAGACGGTATCTCCCAAGAGCTAATCTGTATTCTACGTCATTTACATGTTGTTTCTTCTTCTACTTTGACTCTTCCACCCTGAGGCATTGTTAGCTTCACCAGAAACACACGTATTATTCCAATGTAAATATTACAAATTATAATATATTGCTTTGTCATGCTAATCTTACTAATTATTAATCCATAAGTCCATATAGAACAACTGTACAATTACCAGGCAAGAAAAACTAAATAAAAATAAAATGACTATGGTTATGTGTCAATGAGTATAAGGCACGTATAATTATAAGTGATGCATGAGGTAATAATGTGAAAAACAAATTGTAGTCGAGATCATTTGCAAAATGGTATACAATATTTGTTGAAGGTTGAGAGAGCAAATTTTAATAATTTTTTATTGCTAGTTGAATATTTTTGTCACGTTTAATTTTTTAAGAAACAGTCTGAACATTGAGTATGGAGACTATATGCGAACATGTTGAAAAACTAACCGCTGAAGTGATTGAACTGTATTGTCTCGGAATAAATTTCGAGAGTATAAATTATTGATTTGAACACAAATATCATGTTTCTGTCCATTTGTCCCCGCTGGATTATTGCTAAAACTTTTTTTAAAAGGTCTCTCTCTCATTTCATTTACAAGCAATTGAATAATTTTTACAAAAAAAAAAACATGTGAAATGGGGTACAGTTTCTACCTTTGAACTCATGTTACGGGAAATTGAGAAGTTCTTTGCTGGGAACAAAATATATGCCTATACATCTCGGAACACTTTTCAGATTCATATGGAATTGTTTTCAAGCATTAATTGACTGTTACAATTTAGCAATAGGCCCACATTACATGATACAGATTCCAGATGTTCATTATATTGATAAGCTAGATGAGATAATTTGGTTGAAAAAAATTGGAATCTGTAGAAACTATTCGATTGTTTCGTCCCTTTGATAGTAATTGAAGGGAAACAACGAAGAATCCTAATAAGTCATCGAATTGGAAATCGATTCGAAATTATAGGAATCGGACCAGACTATAAACGCCAACAAGCAGATATTAGAGTATGGGGATTACATTTGCTGTATAATATTGGATCGTAGAAGATAAGACAACTGATCTCAGTATCTCCAAATGATAAAAAAAAGGTCGAAAGTTGAGTTTACGACCAAGGACCAATACTACTAATTTTCACTTCAAATGAGTTTAAATTTTTAGTTCAATTATATACCACAGATTTTAACACGTATAAGTTCAGGTTTTTCTGGATTCATGCAAGGTTGAAATCTGGTTTCCAGTTTGAAGTCGGATTAAATAAAGTAGCAATAAATAAATATAAAACGATGTTAATAATATCTTGCTGGAATGCAGAACGCTACTATATCGACACAATAACTTTACCACTGCCCTTCGCTGTCCGAACACGTAGCATTTAGATGGCTCTGACTGACCCTGACAGTAGGGTTTTGGCGCCAAGAACGTCAATCATAACAAATTCGGGGTGAGACTGTTGTAGGCCCAGGCCAAGCTGTTGTTTTTAATCGTAATATCAGTTAATGTCTCATTTATAGAACAAAATAAGTGGAGCACACTCTGTTATATATACATATATGTGTGTGCTCTGAAGGTTTGGTTGGTATAATTGTCAAACAATGAGAGGGAAACAGAAATGGAACAATTATTTTCCCTCCCTAACCTCACTTTCTACTGCTGTCAGGGCAGTGGTCTAGGCCTACTAAGCCCTACCATTGAGTTTAGTGTTCCTCAACAATGTGTGTATGGCTAAAGTAAAGTTGGGATCCTAATTATTGTTGAAAATAGCGTATCACGTCAATAATGCCGCTTCAACAGCGTCCAGGGATAATCATTCAGAAATTAGAGGAGTTGAAAGACTGGCAGCGACAACAACAGGAAAAGTTGCTCCGTGAACAGGAATCTCAACGGGACCTTCTGAGCCAAGAACAGAAGAGGTTGTTCAAAGAATATGGTCTCGAAAATGTAGGCATAGGTAGGTAAATACAGGCTTACTTTACCTCACAATAATTAAATTATTTTACATTTGCATCAGGCCTTTGATGTGAGGGCAACATTTGGCTTATGCCTTGTTGGTTGATGCTAATGCACAAGGCAGCAAAGAACTGTTCAAATAGATCTAGGCCTACGCCTAGTTAACTTGAAATTTTGTGCTTCATCAATAAACATTGAGTGAAATCTTGCATCAATTGTTAGCAATTCAGAAGATACAGCTTTTTCTAAATGCCATTTAAATTATGTGTTAATGAAATGTTGACAGTTTATCAAAACTCTTCTGCATACTTCACTTGACATGCAATTTGAACAGAGATAGTTAGGAACTTGAAGAAAAGAATGCATTCCTTTTTTGGGGACTTCAATGTGAAGGGTTCCTAATTATTTAGTAGGCCTAGTAACTTTTAACGGAATGATGATACTGGTATGGTACAGGTAGGCCCCACCATACTTTTGATCGGCAACGAGGAACGATTTTTTTCATAGTTCCTATTGAACAGACTGTAGGCCTACTCCAAGAATGCATGCTACGTAGAAAAGATCGCCCATTTTTGTATGATAGCAGATGAAAAATTTTGTCTTTGACCCAAGGTTTGTCTCACATGCTGTTGACTTGACCCAATCCCAAATCTTTGCCGTCCATCCTGTATCTTATTATTTCCAGTCGTATTTCGGGGTGTTTCTCTCTCTACTACTTATCCTACGATCTTTTCGTACGTTGCCGAAGTTTGTTAGCTTGAAACTAACCGAGCGTCAGTGTGAGGGGTTCAATAAAAATGTCAATCTGCGTAAAGGGGTTCAATAAAAATGTCAATCTGCGTAAATGCTAATGCATTCCAAGAAAATCATCACTGCCTCGTGACATCACCAATAGTCAATGAGAATAAGATTATTTTCACGATGCATAAAGAGATTTGTGTAAACTCAAAGGGCCTATCCCACTTTGGTGTTCCATCTTGACTATGCTAATCCTCGTGATGAAAAGTTTAGTTGTTTTGAGGCCAGTGTTTTATCAATAGGCCTAATGATTGAATAATGATTGAATTGATCATGATGAATTTTACTGTTTGAACATGGAGGGGGGGGGGGGGGGGGGGCAAATGGAAATCTTTTGCTTTCTAACATTTGAAAACCCATGAAAATACTCCTATAAATTTAAATTCAAACAAAAAACTGTGCCAGTAACTTTCAAAGGGCCTTTGAAGAAATTTCATTTTGAATTCCTTTTTTTTCTAAGAAATTGTAATGGTAACTAGTTCCTTTTTTGGATCGAGTAACGGGAATTAGAACGGAATTAGAAAGATTTTGAAGAGAAACTTGCCAACATTGTTCATATATAAACAGGGACGTCGTTGGGATTCGTGTATTGGGCGACTTACATAAATAAAATGATCGCAATTTACAAGCAGTTTCGGAGTTTAATGATTGAATCATCATGGACATTGCCCAAGTTATTTTAAATTATTGGCTCCGCATACAGGCCGCACACGAGAAGAGGGCCTAGGCCTAACAACTTGAGATGTTTAAACATTGTTCTCTACACACAGCTGAACAAAACTGAAAAATTTCAATTTTTTCGAGTTGGGCTACCACTTTTGTGTTATGAGGGGTGGAAAATGCCAAAATTTGAATTTGGGGCACTTTCAAGTTTATTATACAGTAATACGTAGCGTGAGGATGATTGAGATGGAACATTTTTTTGAAATACATCATGTCCCTGAAATACTATCGTAAAAATAATTGTAGGTAGGCCCAGTGATATTCTCAACCCTTTTGGAGTTATTGAACCCTAGAATCTAGAAAAATCCAGATTGGTAAGTCAACTTCAACCACCAGCATTGCACCCCTCAAAACATTTCTTTTCAAATTTTAATGTTCATTCTTAAAGATTGTATGTAGATGTATGGTTTTAGGTGTAAAAAAGTTGAGTTTCATGACATAGTAGCTTGACGGCTACGGTTGACATGGTTGACCATCCTGACAGGGGTTTTTCGTGGTTTCCCTCTGTCATTCAGGTTAATACGAGAAAGGTTCCCCAACAACAGGCCACGACCGACTCCTTTGCATTATCTAAAAACACCTAATAAAATAACCTTTCACCTCATCCCTACATCATCTCATATAACATTCACTGACGCCAATAGATCGTAGTCATCAGTAGAGTGCGTTGATAAACCTAGTGATAGGCGTGGCTAATCGCCAGGGCCACCTTGATCGATACTTCATGTGAGAATTTAGAGATACTCTGATACGTAAATGTGAAATTTCCCACATAACAAAGCCCATTTGATTGGACGTTCTGTTTATGGGCGGGTCAATCACTAGTCGTCAATTGGCCTATACCGGTACATTTATAAATGAATAAATAGTTTTATATTCTGAAAATAATTATTGTCTTCAGGTACGATGGATCCACAACGCATAGATTTGAAGCATGTTCAGTCAACTCTAGATCAACCTTCAGTGTTATCTAACCGTGATCCATTGAAATATTTGTCTCACAAAATATCGCCACCGTCTCGTCACAAGGAATCTCCACCATTTGGTCAAATCTCCACTGCAAATCATCACACTAACGAAATCACACTTGAAAAAAACTTTGTGCCGTTTGATGAGATACCTTTACCATCCCCGGGAAAAAACTTTAATCAACTGCTTCACGATAAACTTGACAGAAGGAATCAAGACTATCCCGTAAAGGGAAAACCTACTGGCATTACGAAAAAACCATTCCTGAAAAAGGGAGAAGGTCTGGTTCGATATAATTTGAAACCAAGAAATTCGAAACCAGACAAGTGTAGACCTACAGTTACAAATCATTCACAAAAATCGGAACCACCAAGTAAGCCTACAGTTAGAAGCAACAATGTAAACGGTTTTCATAATGGCGCTACAAATATTGGTCGAGGTTGTTCCATTGGCTTGGATATCCACAACAACTCTATCGATTTCTTGACAAATGGAAATTATTCACCAGAATCGCCGCCTCGATATGTTACTGCTACAATGCCATCAAGAGAGATCACGGAACAGTCTCAGCCCGTTGCTACTTGGTCACATGTTCTGTCTAATCCTAAACAGTCAGTGCAGCCAACTACAATATTAGAGCATTCGTCGCAGCAACAGAGGAATGGAGCAGAATACCTGCCATGGCAAAATGGTGAACTAGATCAATCAACACTTAGCACAAACAAGCATCAAGATACTGGTTCTGTTAAGTTGACTCAAGTAAGTAGTAACATGAACATTTTTCACTTATGTTATTATACGTATTCAATGTGTGCATTCTTATTGTCTTATTGATGTGCGTTTTTGTTCTAGAGGGGGGGGGGGGGGTACTTGTGATTTCATATTAGTTTGTTTTTATCAACCATGTGGGTAATTCTTCTTGAAATACAAAGTCTCACTCATAGAATTATAGACATAGTCCTGCTGCTATGTTCATCGTATGAAATGGTTTATCATATGCCTATCAATTATATGAAAGTAGGCCGTCAAATTCAGGAAATCTCTGTATTGGTATCGCATTAAAATGGAAATATCATGTTCAATAAAATATGATCATTGTCTGAATACTTTGTGTGATTGAATGTTAGGCTGAAAAAACTGTAGTTTGAATTGGTATTCAATATAATTTGATATGAATTATATAAATTTGATTTTAATTTGATATTTAAAATATTATATGTTATAACATGTTTATATGAACAATCTAGGTCTGTAGGTATTTGTAGTCACCCAGTTATAACCAAACTGTAATCATCATCACCGGTATAGTCTGTCTCATCAGTCTGTAGCAAGTGTTGGGAATCTTTGTAGTTTACTCATCGTTTACTCATCTATTGTCGGCGACAATGTAGGTAAGGTGAAACCTTGATCCATCGTTTTTCAAGGGACCAGGAAAAAAAATCCATACACAAAAGCGCTTCATCGAGGAAAATTCAGCATTCATTCTATGAGAGTGAGATGAGAAAAATTGAATGATACAAGCTGGAAAACAATGGATCTGGGAACGGTGCATTGAGGTTTAACTGTAGGCCTATATGAACATGTCAATCATCTCTACAGAATTCATTGGACTCATACACTATGTCTATTGCATTTTTTCTTAAATAAAATAAATAAATAATAGGCCTATACCTGAGTCAGGGTCGGACTGGGGGTAGAAAACGGCCCAGGCGTAAAATAAACGGCGCCCAAATGTAAGATTTGTGTGTGTGTGTGTGGGGGGGGGGGGGGGGGGGGCTTGGGCAGATATATTTCATTATCATACTCTGCTTGATATAATACAAAATTTAATAATCAGGCATACACACTCACTCTCTCTTATCTTCAGATTACCAACAGCTTTTTTAGTGATGGTGTGACATGAACTAGACTGTCGATGATGAATGTGTTTCTAAAATTGAAAAGAATATCACGTATATAATCGACATGGCATAAATTATGCTTCCAAGTGGTCTGCTTTTAGCGCACTCCTGCACCAACTTTTGATAATTTTCAATTTTGAAAAACTTCGTTCTCACGCAACTTGCGACGAAGAAAGTGTGAGGATAAGTTTCTATGCTTCAAATATATGTTTTCGGTTTATTACTTCTCGAAAAGCATTATCTACAAAGTACAAACCCAGTACAGTCTTTTGACTCTGGAGCTTCGTTCGCTCATTCAACGAAAGTGTCAGCAGATCGAACCATGGCGTCGAAGTCTCTATATAGTCAAAGTTTTTAATTTGGCCGTGTGGTAACACTGACCAGTTGATACGCTTGAGGAACATACATGTCACTTGTTTGAAGATTATTTGAAAGACGTTCTGTATGTTTGAAAATGCGTAGGTACATCTGTGCAGTTACCACTGTTTCAAATTTTGTTAGCTTTCAACAAGAGTCCGAACAGTGTCTTTGCATGTTGAATTGAATCCCGTTGAATTTGCAAGGTGTTGCATAGTCATGACTATGGAACACCTTACAAATTCAGAGGGATTCAATTCAACATGCAGAGACACTGCTCAGACTTTTGTTGAAAACTAACAAAATTGCAGCATCAAGTCAATATAGCATATTATAATTATATAAAACTATTCTTTTCAGCCAAGTTAGCACAACAATGTTTAGATGTAGGCTACAAATTCATGTTATATGAATTCATACATATAATAATGTATGACTAGTATGAAGGACTGGACCATTTTACCGGCCCATAAAAACACCAATTAGGCAGCCCACCGGGCATTTGCCCGGTGGCCCGCCGAGCCAGTCCGAGCCTGACCTGAGTTGACTGAAATCTTTAATAAAATTGATAATACACAAACGTTGAAAGTAAAATAATCCACAAACGCCAAAATTCAGATCTGAAAACAACTTTCGCAATTATTTATACTGCAAATTCTCAATAAAAATGTAGATATCCAAAATGAATTTGAGTTCAAATTTTATAGATTTCCGAAGCGATTCAGCAACGTTACACCACAAACCTTACCTAGTCACAAACTTTTCCTCAAAATGCAGGTCAGAAGAGTTCCTTCGTTACTGTTGAGTTATGATTGACCTTTGTAGCAGTTAACCTGATCAAAGAGATATGCAATACTTGCTACAGATTGGTGCACCAGACTATACCTTCAAGGTCATATTAGAAATATTTGTAGCATTGGAGTTACCGGTATATAAAAATAACATCCATCTGTCATTTTTTCTAGCGAGAGTTGGATGAGCTAAGGATCTTCGAATTATTGGAACAAAAAGCTGCTAATTCCAGTTTTTGTTCGACTGCATCTACAATCGCTCGCCTATTCGACAAGTCGATCCAGTCAACACCCAACAAAATCAGCTTTCACAAACAACGTATGAAAGATTTTGAATATTCCCCTTTGAGAACTTCGCAATCGGGTATGTCGGAAATGGAAAGAAGCTTACACGTGCGATTTGCGGAATCGAACGATGTCAGAAACTACGAGCGAAGTATGCAAGAATCAGAAGAAGATGCAACGTTGCATGAGGATTCTACTTTGCATGAAGATTCTACTTTGCATGAAGATACTATAGAATATTTGGAGGAGCTTGAAATGTTGCATGATCAAAATTTAGTGAAAAGTAATGGCACACGTGTTGAAGACCAGAGTATTCAGTATGTCGATACGTATTCAAGGAATAGACTCAAGTTCGACATTCTGAAAGATGTTCAAAGTAAACCGAATCATTTCCACGACGATGAAGTATGGAGTGACAGTGGTAGTTGTTTGAGTAGTAATCATGATGAAGAATCCAAGAGTTGTTCAAGTGATGAGTCGTCAGTTTTAGCCAGTGGTGGACCTTCTCAGAGAGTTGCGACAAATGAAGAGTCAGCTATAACTGTAGAAGCAAAATCTCGAGAAACAGAAACCAAGGCGTTACCTGACGCCTCAACATTTGATTCACCTAGACCTAGTATGACAAGTTTAGATTTCAGTCGCACAGATATTTATAATAGTGATTTGCTAAGGAAACGCCTCGAAGAGTTGGAAAATGAAATAAAAATATTTCGTAAAGAAAATGCTAATTTGATAAAAGTGAAAAGAGACCATGAGTTACAGGTTTCAATCTTTATGAAAGAAAAGAAAAAATCGGAAAAATCATTTCGTAATGAACAAGAAAATTTAGCAACGATGTTGGATATAGAACGAAAAAAATTATGTAAAGAGAAATTAGTTTTTGAAAAATATTGTAAAGATTTAAAAAATCAGCCTACCAAACAGGAACGAGAAGAAATCATAGCTCTGAAATTACGTGTGGAAAGTTTAAAAGAAGATTTGTTGCAGAAAGATAGTAGATGGAGTGCCACACAAGTGCGTACTCGAAATCGCGTGAAACAACTGGAAAATGAGAATGCTGAACTAAGATCACAAGTTCAAAAGTTGAAAAGCGACAGACAAGAATCACGAAATTCTCAGTCCAATTTTCAAAACTCTTTCAAATCCACTAAGTCACTCGAAACGAAAGTAATGCATGCAATAAATAATCACATAAGCACGATAAATCCACAAGAACTGAAAAAAACGGTCATCATAAAAGACGTATCCCCAAGAAATCCAATCCCAAAATCAGTTTTCACAAATTCTTCACTTGCTAATCGTCCCATATGGGGTGCTCGAAACGTCAAGCTACAGCGGACAAAAAGCGCTCCAGACATGAGACGTAGTAATTCAATTGTTGAGGATCGTAAAGTGAAGGATCGCCAATCAAATAGAGTGCCGGTTAAACCCACCAGGGCTAGCGATGAGTCCGAAAGCGATCATTTGGAATGTGAAGACCCGATTATAGACAAAAATGTTGAGGAAAGACTAGACACGTTACGCAAAACAGTCTACGAAACATTTTACAATAACATTCCAAATCTACGACAAGATTCAAACGAAGAACCATCTAAGGTTTTATTCACAAAACGACCCGTGGAAGAAACTTCAAGGGATTCGCAGTTGGCGGTTCAACCAACTGCAATTGAATTGGATGAAGAACCAGAATACTTGAAAATTCTATCCAAGAGAATGTCATCAAGTTCAGAAGCCAATAGGCCCAAATTACCTGTAAATAACTCCGAAACATCATATGTACCGTATCGGTCTACGTCTGATGGAAATTCATTAGACACAATTCAAAAGGAATCCTATGAAGAAGATATAAGTATGAGAACCTCACATAAAAAAAAGCCCTTCATAGAAAAAAGTTCAAGTGTAAATAAATTATCTGTAAATAACTCTGAAAAGTTATATGTACCATTTAGGCCTGCAATTAGTGGAAATTCATCAGACACAGTTTGTAAGGAAATGTATGAAGAAGGTAGAAGTATTTCGACTGGATTAAAAAGACCCAAGTCGCCTTCAGAGAAAGTCGGTGAAAGCACTGCTTCAAATGGACTCGATAGTAACAAAGTGATAGAAACAATAAAAGCAAACGGTAGCCGCGAGAAAGTTTACGGCGACGGCCGCTGCGAGATTTGGTATTCAAATGGAAACGTTAAGAAGATCACTGCAGACAGATTGGTGGTCAAGATGATATATTATAATGGGGACGTTAAGGAAACGGTTGCCAAGGATGGTGTTGTCAAGTATTACTATGCGGAAACAAAGACTTGGCACTCGACGTACGCTGATGGATTGGAATTGCTCGAGTTCCCAAAGTAAGTTCGGCCAAACTAGAAGTATTTTGCTGACACGTATTAAGCTGCCCACAGAACTCAATATTCTCATCAATGTAATAATCCATGAGAATTCTATCAAGGACTCACAATCTTGTCAAATACTATTAAAAGTGTAACGGGTCTAGGCCTAGCTTATATATTCTACTAGTTTATTAGAACTTTTAAAAAGGTTCGGGGCTTGATTCCATGTCGAGCCAGACCTTGCGCTATCGATTTGTTGAATTTATTCTCAAAATAATATCACTGCCGGTTGTTACCAGTTCATTTTATTTTAAAATGGTTTTGTAAGTCAATATAAAATGCAAAATAAGGCTATAGGCCTAGGGCCTAATTGTTCTATTTCAAGTTTTTAACAAATTATGAAATACTTGTAATTAGGTGGGTTTATCTGTTTTAGGTCGGTACCGGTAATTAGGTCTGTTTCTGTTTCTGATTCTGTTGATAATTAACTTCATTACCAGTAATCTATGGTTTAGTTAAAGAAGGTTCTATAGTAGGCCTACAGTGGTTTAATATTTGAATTCAAATGTACTGGTACATAGGCCTACTGTAAAATTCTAAATTACTGTAATCAGTTTATGTTAATCTGACTACCGGTACCTATTTCATTCAGAAAAAATAACTATAGGCCTAAGCTAATTTGTCTATAAGTTTCAGATTGTAGTGGTGTATGCAATTTTCTTCTCTAGACAACAGTAATTGTTCTGACTAATATTTTCTTTAACAGTGACATAAACGGTTATAACTTACGAATGCTGATTAGTGATTAGTGTTTACAGAATAGAATGTGCATGTCTGATCACCCAGGCTAAAATGTTTCAACTCTTGTTTCAGTGGCCAGGTTGAACGGCGTACCGCAAATGGAGTGACTGAGATTACATATCCAAACGGAAGCGTACGAGTGAATTATGCAGATGGTCGAGATGAGTGGGCATACCCAGACGGAACTCGAGTCAAGGTCAACACTACTGGAGAGAAGGTCATACAAATGCCTAATGGACAGCGAGAGATTCACACTAGAGAGCACAAGGTGAATGCAGTTGCTAGGCTTACTCGATTCGGTTGTCTAGAATAAACCTCTT
The DNA here is from genome assembly GCA_964007535.1 of Brachyptera risi. Taxonomy (NCBI): domain Eukaryota; kingdom Metazoa; phylum Arthropoda; class Insecta; order Plecoptera; family Taeniopterygidae; genus Brachyptera; species Brachyptera risi. The sequence goes on along the minus strand of OZ023331.1, from coordinate 30,916,938 downwards.
TGAAGAATTGGTTGTACTGTACTTGTAAAGCTAAAGAACACTCTCCCACCCACATGTTTTATGCCAGATTTCTCAGTCATGAATGGTTGGAGATGAATTAATTCAGTTTCTTCCTACGTACTTACTGTCATGAATAATAACAAGTAAAACAATAATAATGATGATTCTTTCTCGTTTGATTGCATGTTTTACAATAAATTGCTTAACTAGAATATCATTTTGATATGCTTTCTTGTTTGCTACAACTTACAAGCAAGTGCGCAATTTTAAATCCAAACTTGACCCACCCAATTCCAAAGTGTTTTAAAAACGCCAATTGTTTTTGGATAGCTCAGTGGTTTTCCTCTTAATCGATGCATGTATAGTTTGAGAGTAAATGTCGATTTCAAGAATCAAACTTATCCCTAGTATAATTGCATTCACGAAATAGCCTGCCAACATAACAAACAGAAAAATCAGTGGGGCCTACAGTGTAAATCAGTGTTATAGTTGAATAGATGTGGTATTTTTAGGGTATTATGATTTTTCAGAGTGAGGTAGGCCTACGACATGAAATGCAAATGGATATTTTGGAAGATTCAAATCCTCAACGTTGTAACAACATTATGTAATTATTCAATTACTGAATCTTTTACAATTTTACTCTATTGAGTTGGTAAATGACATTCTAACTATCATAGAATAAAGTATAGAAATAGTCCCTTACATATCTCAATTTGTGTCAAAATTTGTTTTCCTGTTGCAGCGCCGGGAGTATCCGGATGGAACTGTTAAGTTGGTGTACCCGGATGGTCTCCAGGAAACGCGCTATGCCAACGGTCGTATCCGTCTCAAAGACAAAGACGGAAATCTTGTGATGGATTCGAATGATGAGTTATAATTATGTTTTTGTTTGGCTAGACAAAAAATTGTAGAGTGCAATAAATGCCAGTTATCCAGTTAACATACGGTATATAATGGATAGTAAGCTGAATTAAATAATTGAACAGAATAGATTTACTGTACCAGGCCTAAATAGGCATGTATATACTGTACAGTAAACCCTCATTAATCCAAACTTGGTCAATACGAAATATGACATTTTTTTAACTTAAAGTTGGTCCCCAGCTGAGGTATAGGCATTCCCAATGGTTGTCAATATGGGCAATCCAAATTCCAGCTGATCCATAATTCAAACTGATATTTCGAATTTTCGATCCTTCAATTGCTCTTGCATCATTTTCATATTAGATCATTCAAAATAGTTTGAATAATAATTTTTTTTTTAAATTTATATCCTTTCTATTTGACGCAACAGAATAAGCAGAAGCTAGCTGAGCTATTCACTGCTCTGAGTGTGTCATCCGCGTGCGCTCTGATCTTGACGAGCACGAGATTTATGATGGTCTCAGAACATTCGTTTGACAGACTCTGAATGGCCGAGCATTAATGGAAACGGGCTATGTAACAATCGTGCGTTGTCAAAACTAGCCGAGTATACGCGATTAGTGAAGCGGTCTCTCACACATGTAACATAGCTTTCTCTCGCGCGCAATACAAAATTGTTTCAGTTCTTACCGGGAAGTGTGACAATTTTCGTAGAGGAGTTTTTTGGTTGATCTGAATTTTACTAATCAAAATAACTTTTTTGGGGTCCCCTTGCATTTCGAATTAACAAGAGTTTACTGTATATAATATATAGGCCTACTGTATATATATATTTTTCGAATGGTACAAAGAAGTAGTATATTGTGAATGATACAGAAGACCTACGTATGTTATCAGGCTTGTTCGACATGTTCAAAATAGGCTAAGTAATAGCTCATACACAATTAAACAAACCTTTTCTTGATTACCATTTTCAAGTAATTTATAAGGTCGTCTTCAATTATGTATAATTGTAAATTGTAATATTAATTACTGTAACCGTACTTCTACTTTTATTGAAAATTACAATCGCGTACTTATACATGTTACACTTACATGTAATGCTCAATTATGTACTCAGTATTAACTCGTCAGGCTAGCAGAAATTCAGATTTACAGTGACAACAATCATATTGCCTGGCATTTTTATATCTAGGCATACCATATCTCACAATGTGAGGTGAGAACCTCGTGTTAGATGTTTCTTTACACTGTATATAGGCCTAATTGATAGAACTACATAACAAAAATGTATATGGAACTAATATAATTAATTATATTGCATCTTGACTTTGCTGATAAATTTATGGTACAGTACCTTGATTACTTGATCGATTACTTATATATGGTTATTGATTGAAAATACAAATTAAATACAAATTAAAGGACATCACAGCCCTGAAAGTAGATTCCAATGAATAATGACAATAATACACGATATGACAATACTACAGAGAAGCTGGATTTTCATGCCCGTGATACTCTTATCGCTCGATACCATGTCGCGCGTCATGGCGGCGCGCTCGAATGTTGGACAAACCTCAACTTTCGTGAAGCGATTCACGACTTGTCCCTGATTGGTCAGTGGTCTGCCGCCTCGCGACTTTGAACCGCCATGACGCGCGACATGGTATTGAGCGTCATGAGAATCGCGGGCATGGAAATCCAGCTTGAAACCTCTAGCCATCATTTTTCAAGGGACCAGGAAAATAAAACCATCCATGCAGAAAAATTCAACATTGATTAAATGTGAGTGAGGTGAGATAAAATGAATAATAAAAGCAGGAAAACGATGGATGGGGGAACTATGCATAGAGGTTTCACTGTATTCATTTCCCTGATTTTAGAGAAAACTAGAAATCCTGATCTTAATTTCAGAAATTAAAATCAATCTCAGGGGTATGGTCATTCAGGACCAGACTCTTTTTCCGAGTCGTGACGTCTCAGGCGCTACTCGATTCTGTTTATGTTTCTATATGGAATCATTATAATGCCTACGTCACTCATTACTCATGGTCTATGTGGGCAAAAGAAATAATAATAATTTCTGAAATTAAGATGATGATTTCTAGTTTCCTCTAGAATCAGGAAAATGGATAAAAAATGGATGTCATTATTCAGTAAAATCCAGTTTCAGGGTTGTGATGTCCTTTAATATGACTAATCAATAGTAATAATTGTATGGGATAGACTGTGATCAAATATGCAATAAATTCAAAATAGGTTACATAGTAAAAGGTTGTTTGTACAGTAAGCCTACCGTAATTTCACTAATTTGTAATTTGTGTTAAATATTTAGAGGCTCAGTTGCTCCTGGCGTACGAGATTATGAAAGTATTTTATGTACTGTTTAAAATTACCTAGAATGTATATTTTATTTACAAATAAATATGGTCCACTGCTACATACATGTATAATGCAATTGCTTGTATCCATAAAAGAAGGAGTTTCCAAGTGACCGTTCATCCTTATCTGACACCACCAGCGAGCGTAGCTATGCTATATATACTGCGAGCGAGGGGTGGTTTGTGCCTTCTTTTGTAGGTATAATAATGTCCCAATTATTAGTTATTACTGTAGTAGGCCTACACACCACGTCCAAAGTTACTGGTATAATTTATATTCAGACTTCAGTTACAATTTCAATAATGATAACTAGTTAGTCATTGGTTGTATTCTTAACAATATACTGCGTGATGTTGTACAGTAGAAAAAAACATAGGTTATTTTTAGTACTACGGTATTATACACAAAATGGTAAACACTTGCATTATAGACAGTACAAATTTATGACCTATGCTGCTATGCAGAGTGGAATTATTTTGAAGTAAGATTTATAAAGTTATTAAGCATGCAGCCATACAGGTCATTAAAAGTCATGAAGATATTATTCAGACTGGTACCTGTACAGTAGGTCTATTTATCTTGAATCTTTTTAAGAAGTTCAAAGCGGAACTCGCAGTCGTCAATGTTAACAGATAGGCACCATAGTGACGGAATTCTTATTCGCATAGTTTGAGAGTTAATATCTTTGTTTCAAATATCTTGAATATCTTCGTTTTCGTCAATCCAATCATTATTCAATGATTTTTTTTTTCAAATACACCCTAATAGGTTTACTGGTAAGTATGGCCATTGAGTTGATATGGCCCATCATTTGACATTCCAGTTTACATCAGTTTCAAATCTCATGATGATACTAATTCAGTGCCATCAACAATAATTTTCGATTGAATATACAAAAAAAGGAGACATTCAATATGAACGAGAATCTTTGCTATGTATTCTTATCCTAATTAATAAATATATTGCATGTTTCTACCAGTACTCTTTACTCCACACTACTTTACAGGTCTCTAGCTGTAGGCCTCCAGTCCACATGTAATCAAAATGGAAATAATTCTGGATACTTGGACTTGATCCTCATAAAAGTAGCAAAATTTCCACAAAACAGCAAATTGGATGAGGATATTTGGAACTCCTTCTGACTATTATATAAGTAGGGAACTACAGGTTAGGGTATCGCCAGACTATCGAAATTCGATCAAGTCCTAGATTTGATTTAAAGCGACAGCTCTAGCCCCTTCTGATTCAAGGTTTGTTTATACTTCAGCGTTGAGAACTTGCAACTCGCAGCATGCAACTCACAACACGCGCTGACCAATCAGCAAACAAGTTCCTCGAGAGATCACAACACAGCGTTGCTTTGTGGCGTTGAAAGACAAACTTGGTTCATGCTTTCAAGTTGCAACGACGCGAGCGCCAGCTGAGAAGTTTGTATTTGGATTTTGAGAAAACGAACCCAGTTAATTACAGTTTGTAAGTGTAATGACTAGGGGTGTCGGTGGGTACCCGGGTACGGGTACACCACTACCCGACTCCAATATTCCTTACCCGGGTACCCACCACTTCTTACAACGCAAGCTTTTGTTCTTCATTTTCACTGACAGATAACTTTTAAACTTTTGAACAAAGTGGCGGGAAAAACGAAAGAATTTAGGCCTCCTCTACTACTCTTTAGACCATAGATATCACCAGTCACATCTGACTCGCATGTGCTGCTTCCCCCCCCCCCCCCCCCCCTCCAACACTCTGGCATACGTAGTGACCACAGTTCCAACACTTCTGAATACCATTTGAACACATGGCCCTTTGTTTACAAAAAAAAAAGGACATGCCATATTCACTCAAGTTGACACAACCAATGTGTTTGGGTAGATTATGTTGTGCTGAGAGGGTCAGTGATATGATATGAGCAGACTGTTTGAAGTTGCAACATAATTAATGGTAACCTAAAGATGGTGAATAAGACAATAAAATACATTTAAATGAAAAGTAGATGAGCGTAGTTGAGATTAAACAAAATTTGAATAGCCGGGTAATGCTCGGGTAATGATGACCAGTACCAGACTCCAAAAAAATGCTACCTGCCGACATCCCTAGTAATTACTAACTATATATTGTTATTTATTTAAAATGTGTTTAGCGACGGACTATACTGACGACTACTATCTACTGGCGTCAGTGAAAGATATATGAGTTGATGGGATGGTGACATGAAAGGTCATTTTTTATTAGTTGTATTTGGATGGTGGGAAGTAGTCTGTTGTGGCCTGTTGTCAAGGAACCATCCCAGAATTGACCTGAACGACAGAGGGAAACCACGAAAAAACCCTGTCAGGAGGGTCGACCATGGCTCATATATCGTAACGATGGCAAAATTTATCTGAGACTTGACAAAATAATTTATTAAAAGTTCTGAATTTTGTCATTTTCATGCAGGCTCTGTTCGAACATAGGGGTGCGCGAATCCATGTTTTTTATTTCGAATTCGAACCAAATCTGAACCGAATCTTCATCAAAATTACCGAATCCGAAACATGCATTGTGAAGCGTAATAATGGGAAAAACGACACTGCTGATCAAGTTGCACTTATAATTATATTATGCATTCTCATAATTACCCATGCATAAAACATTTTATGCAGCACAAGTCTAACCATTACAGCAATTGACAATTGTTATTGAGAACGGAAATTGCCATGTTGCTACGTTTTTGGCGCCAAGATTCAAAATTTTCGAATCTTTCATGTTGGACCGAATCCAAATCTGAAAGTGGATTCGGTTAACATGAATTCGCAAACCTGATCATATAACGAAGATATTGTCTAAAATTTCTTTGCCTGCGTGGCGTAGTGGCTACGCTGCCTGACTCGAGACCGGGCTGTCAATTGTTCGAATCACCTCAAATGTGATTTATTTTATCTCTTGAATAAAGTATAACCATACATTGAACAAAGAATAAGTATGAGAAAATTAAATTGAAACAATTCTAGACATAGGCCTATAGGCCTACCCAATAACCCAATACATTACGGTGATAAAATATGGAGAATCAATTATAAGGTTGGCAATAAACAAATATCGACATCAGACATTTCAAAGTACTACTAGTACTAGCACACATTTCAGTTCACAACGCTAGACAGTAAACACATTCAAGCGTTGAACGCATGTCGCAAGTTACATGTTGCTCAACGCTGAAGTGTAAACGAACCTTTAGTAATATGCCTGGGTATAACTAAGTACAAAAAAATGGTACCAAAAACAAATATTTGAAAAAGTTTTATTTTATGTAAGTTATAATATCAAATAAAACCAAACAATTCTTCAGTTACAGGTAACAACAATTTTAACAATATCTAAATTCAGTTGAGTTCTTTCGACGATGTTTGTATGACAAGAGTTTTCCTAATTAAAATACGCAGAATTCAAGTAGGCCCTACAGATAGAAACAGACGAGTATCGATCAATATCTTGTGTTTTCAGTTGCATCAACATGAAGACGTATAGTATGACGGTTTCTTTTACTCCAATTGCACGATGTTCTGACTCTTCCATTCTGCTAGCGACACGTTCCTGCTGCTTTGATCTGAGACGGACAAGTCGAATGCGATTGGTTTCATACTTTCGGTCGTGTCAAACATCCGTTTGAGCACGTCGCGTGCTGCCATCTCTGTTGCGATTGTCGTACTTTCACCGGCACCTACAGCAAGTAACATGGAATAAATAGCTCAACATATATCATGCACAGACATTCAGGTACTGTAAATGATTACGATATCCACAGATATGTAGATTTTTTTCGGTACCAGTAGTACTATAAAAAATATATATACAAAAAAACAAACTCCCTATTACTCAATTACGGTAGGCCTACTAATACTGTAGGCCTACAGCACAGATCTATTCATAATAAATAGGCCCATCTTGAATTGTGCACGTAGTAGGTATTTCTTACCAACAAATTTGTCTGTGCTCTGGTTACGTATGGCTTCAAGCTACAATTTAAATATATTTCCCTATGCAAATGTTTGAATAGCTAACTACTCCTGAAATAATCACCAAGAGAGTTATTATTTGTTGAGTGACTTATCTTATTGGATGATTGGATGACCTTATTGGATTACTGGCAGGCTCAATTTTACTGCAGGCCTACTCAAAAAAGGAAATTTGGGGTTTGTTTTTCAAGTTTGCGCTCCACAGATCAAATGAAATTTTTTTTTCTAGAAACATGCACATTTCCACTAGACCTAATTATATAACTTGATAATGATACTGTATAGTTTTGAGGCGCAATCAAGTAAACCACTTATTGAGAAAAATAATTTTGAAATTTTGAAAACTCCTATAAGAATAACCCAGAGGGGAAACGAATGGACAAATATTTTCTCAGAATATATATTCAAATTACTCCGAACAATAACGAGAAGGTGTCATTATTAGGCACCAAGTTCTTGTACGACACAAATTCTTGTACAATGAAAATACGCCTAGGTTTACATTCCAACAATTGTCTATGAATTGTTCACCTTTTCACTGGGATAGCATGGTCAGTAAAATGTACAATGTACGCATTCAGCTTAGTATGTCAACTTTGCCCGACTCACCATATCCTAAGTACTCTTTATCCGAGTAGAGTGCCACTTGGTACGAAGCCAGTATCGTGTTGCGGCCCGCCTCGTAGATCAGCCGAGGTTCTGGCGGGCCGCGTTTCTCTCGGCGCAGGATCTCTGTCAACGCGGCCACCGGATCTTCTATCGGCCACAGCTCGTTCACGTCTCGACCAGCGAGCTGTGTCAGCACCAGGTCTCGGACCAGCTGGCGCGCGCTTTCCGGGCCAGAACTGGCCGCTAGCGCACCTACAACAGCTTTCAAGGTCACAGCTAATGTGGCCTGACTTGCAGGAAAGTCCTGGTAAGACAAAACAAAACATGAAATCAAGAGTAGCTGATCTCTTCTACTAAAGCTAATTAATACTTGTCAAAATAATTTCTTGGTTAGGGCTATAGGCCTACCAATGTTTATTCAAATATGCACTTACAGTGAAACCTCTATGCATCGTTCCCGGATCCATCGTTTCCCCGCTTGTATAATTCATTTTTTCTCACCCCACTCCCATATAATCGATGTTAAATTTAAAATTTTCCTGGATGGATAATTTTCCTGCATGGATGGTTTTAATTTCCTGGTCCCTTGAAAAACGATGGATAGAGGTTTCACTGTTTTGGGGGAGGGGGGGGGGGGGGGTTGTGTAAAGAATATCTTGAACAAGACAGAAGAGTATTTCTCATCTAGGTAGATTTACTCATGTCGTTTTTAATTTTTCACTTACCGAACAGAGAATAAGGTCTTTGGTGCCGATGTGTGACGAAACGTTCGCCAACACCTCGTCGGTCATCAGGTAATTATGAATCGCACTGCAAATTGAAGAAAAAAAAACAATCAAGACTTCATGAACCCTTCTGGGAGTTATGCGAGCCACCAGTACAACGACTTCAATTCCAGATAGGTTGCAGTGTTTCAGTGCTGTAATCGAGAATATGAAGTTTTAGATATTCGACGACTTGGTCGTTGGAAATTTCCCTTTTCACCTCCTTAATCTTTATTGCTCTCACTACCCTAGACAAGAATTAAGCTTCTTGATGAGATAAACAACAAAGATACAATGATTGTTTGAACTGAAACTACTGTCTCTATGAATGATGCATACTTCGACCCATAAAATGAGTGGCTCAAGTTATTACTGCTAGTTCGGCAGATGAGACTAGTCAAATGCTGGTGCTGGACAGATAGAGTACATGGCATTTTTCCATTTTATTTAAAAAATCAACTGCCGCAGAAAGATATGGATCGTGCTTAGATGGTGAAATGAAAGCAATCAAGTTAACATTCGAATTGATAGGCAAAAACACAAATCCTCAGAAGATTGTGATTTTTGCCGACTCAAGAGCTGCTATTCAAGCTATAAGAATGTCAATTCACTGTTCAATCACTACACAAAGCCAAAAATTATCTCACATTATAAAGACAAATGGTTGGTCATTGATTTTACAATGGATTTCTTGTCATAGTGGAATTGAGGGAAATGAACAACAAACTGGCTAAGTTGGGATACAATCATATAGAGCATACAACGCCAATACAAACATCATCATAGGCCTACAACATGTTCTTAAATATAGGTAAAGCAAATATTATCACAAAACAGGCCCAAGAAGTTGTCCTTCAAATCATCTTTTAAATTGTTTGTCATCCCTTGTCATCATGATTTTCAAAAATGTTTTAAATGAGCTATAGGCCTACTATAGGCCTACGTACCAAACTATTTCTCTGAGGTGATAAGGTTGCCCTTGTGGTGCCCTATGCAAACGATCCCAAACTTTCATCCTCTGCTTTTATTGAGAAACAATGGCTTTATGTCAAGTTTTTGATATTGATATATAAAAAAAAAAGATTACAAATCGTGTTGTCAATGAAGTACCGGTAATCAGTTGAATATCTCCGATCATGTGGCTATTGAATCATACATTATTATTAATGGTCATCATGACGATTCATCGATTCCCTTTCACATAAGAAACTGGAATGGCATGGGAAATTTAATGAACGTAATGAGACTAGTCAAAGAGACTCATGACTCCACAATAAACAAATCTATCAATTGCTTTTTTGTTCAACTTTCTCAATAACCAGTTTAGGATTCATAATAAACATACTACCGGTACGTAATGGCATTTTTACCGAATTATGTGAACTAAAATAGAAAACTAAAATTGAAACACAAGGAGCTTACCAAATGCCTTCTTCTGGGAACCGTGGCAGCGCGATGCGTAGATACTGTTTAATATAGTCGCTCATGAGCTTATCACCGTCTTCCGTTAACTGAGCATTGTCAGTGAGACTAAGCTTCGGGTCGTCGATACCTAGTTCCCGTTGGTGAGCCTCCTCTTGTGAAATGTAAGATCGGTGTGTTAGCGCGCTCTGAAGGATGTCGGAGCGGAACTCTTCATTTAGTCGCATGCCAAAAGCATACAATTCAGCATGGTAATTCCTGTAAAAAAATATAGTCAGAATGTTCCCTGCCTGTCAACAAACAATCAACAATGCGTCTGGGCATGTACCGGTAGTGTTTTGGCATAATGAATCATGACCCACACGAGAAAGAGACAATTCAGAAGAATAATCCATAGAAAAAAGTATTTCGTTGGTATAATTGTAGACCCTAGTAGGTAGGCTAATTGGCAGTGTTGGGTAATAAACTTTTAAAATGGACGCGTTCGTATTTTCTGTACTTTTCAATGAACGCGTTACATTTACAGTCGACAATCCTGAACTTTCTTCACATTCAATTTTTCGGTGATCTTCAACGGAATAAAACGTTCACTTGAAAGTTCATAATTTTAGATCACTCATAATCCTATTCGACACGATCACACTATCCATACTTCCCCATCCAAATTCTGAATGAGATCAACTATTTTACGGTCTATCCCGAATGTAACCCTACTCCCTGTTCGGGATTTCACCATGTGATCACTTGTCACCGGGCAAGCCGGCAGCCACGTGTGGTCAAGGTTGACGTGTTGTGACTTGTACAGTAGTTGTATGTAGGCTGTTTACTGCACACTGATTTGTATTGTCCTAGCGTCTGGAAGTGACGCGCATTTGAAGTGTTCATAAATTAAAATAGTGAACTGTGTATTGGTTAATTTGATAGTTTTTAATCAATTGTAGGCCTAATGTGAATGGACAATGCTGTTGGTAACCACCGAAGAAGATGACGCACAAAACAACGTGGATGATCTTCTTTTTGAACCCTCTTTTCCATATAATTTTCAAGGTAAATTTCTGAACAAACTTATGTTTTCTTGAATTTGAACTTGAACTTGTACAGCAAAGCCACGAAAATGAGCTTTGAGCTTTTTAAAAGATAGATTTATCTGACATGAACTGAACCTTTTAAAAGATAATTTGATGAGTGAACTTCCCCAACACTGATAATTGTGTGTCCACTCACCATTGATATTCAAGATCTTTAGGATTTTACAAATTTTAAAAATGAACATAACCCCTACCAGCTAACCAATCTCTGATGTGATAATCTCTTCTTTGAACTATTACCGGTACTTTAATTTCTAAAATGCTAGCAATAACCACTGAGAGTCTATAAAAGTGTGGGCTACCAGAGTCGTTATTCTATAACTCCAAACGAAACCGTCCCATCCTTGTTTTGTTCCCAATATTCCGTATACTTTAACATGGTGTGTCATATGAGCTCAGACACTTTCGTCGCACATCCATTCCCTTCCTACTTGAGGAATAAGCGCCCAGTTCAAATGGGCGTTCAAATGATTTGTTCACCAACACGTCCAAAATAGGGCAAATTGATCTCAACTTGAAACAATCTAAAAGTGTTAGGTGGGCCCAAGCTATGGAGATAAAGTACCGGGAAAATTCAAGTTACTGTACTTGTTGAAAACGTAACTAGTTACAAAATGCAGTTAGGCCTACAGTAACAGTTAACTAGTATGTAGTTACGTAATTGGAAGAGTACCAGTAACTGAGAATTATTTAAAAAAAAAAAGTCGGGGCCTACTTTAAAAGTTATTGATGGAATTGGATCAGACATATTTTATCATGTCTTGACAGAAAATTTCCAGCACTAACCCATCAAAATGTATGTATTATTGAATAATTACTAAAGGGACTAGTGAAAATGTAACGAATAAATTGCTTGAAAAACAAACACTGCTTGCTGGTTGTGACGTGTCTCCACAGATACTATACGATGTCTCCAAAACAAAACAGATGAATCTCTGTTTTTACTTTCTAAAAGTGCGCAATTCGTTGATGCCTCCACTACCCCACTGGCCAATGACGACGTCACTCAAAACATCTCAATAGGCCAATGAGCCGCAGTTGCCGTATGAGGATAAATGGTGAACCAGACATGGTAGAAACCTACTGTGCCTGAAAATTTGATAGAGCAGTCAAGTGGCCACTGCAGGTGATTCAAAATGGCACATATTAGACAAGAGGAATCCCAATAATTGCGAAGGAGGGGATCTATATCAGAGAGACATTTATGACCAGGAACTGGACCCTAATGCCCATGCTGACAATTTTTTTCTGTCAAGATGGTCGTATCAAAATGAAATGATTTAAAAAAGAACACAAATTTCATTACAAGTCACCGACGTTACATGTGAGCATATAACGAAGTTACGTTACAGCTAGACCTGTACAGGTAGGCCCTACAGGTAGCCTACTTGAAAATTACAGGATAAATGCTTGTACCGCGAAAGTTATTGAACAAGTAACACTATACTCTCGATTTCCAACACTCCAATCTCACTCCATGTTCTTGAACACAATATGTGAATGTTCATCGAAATAGAGCAATAGCGAGTGGTAGGCCTACGGTAGGTTTCGCTTGATACCAAATTCTTTCAACTCACCACTCGATAAATGTAGACCGGTGCTGTGGAGGCTGCGCTGGCATTTTATCTTTACGACGTTTCAATTCTCGAAGTGTCGGAGCAACCCATCGTTTTACAGTACGTTGTGCTGTCAAGAGAGTGAAATAGTATCAATTCATTATAGATCTAGGCCTACCATACTGAAATTTATTAGAAACTATTTCAAATCACTGTCTTGATATTCTAGGCCTAATATTAATTGACCTACAAATAGACCGATAGGCCCGCCTACCTAGTTCCCACTTCTGTGGTTCATGTTCTTTATATTTTTTAGGGATTACAAGTTATCATTGATTATGGTAATATACTTTTTTGGCTTATGAAAGTGATGTAGGCTACATAATAGTTAATGAGGTTTGTGTCAAATTTATATAATACGGAGTGTATAGGCATAGCCTATTCATACGGTCAACCATACGATTAAGTGAAAATAGATCATACGGTCAGTGACGTTATGACCGCGATGTTCCGGTTGATGACCATAAATGGCTAAAATAACGCTCTCCAACAATGTGACTACTGTAGCACATGGGTTAGCACAGCTGACTCCTATGCTAGGGAACTCTGATCGAATTCCGCCTGCGACTTATTTTTTTATTCTCTTGAATTGGTTTCTCTAGAGTTTATATATAAAGGAACCTGGTCAATTATGTGGACAAAGGCAGGTTGCGGACAGTGGTTTAGGTTAGGTAGGTTAGGTTGGTGTATAAACCTCGCTTATACCGCCGGCAGGCGGAACGAGGTTATATATCATGTTCACTTATCGGTAACTGGTGTCTGGTGCACTCTAGCAGTGAAAATTACAACTAGACTATCCTCCCGAACAAAGCCGAACGAATACTACGTCACTAATAAACAACCAATGACAACGCTGACCGTACAATCTATTTACGCGTGTTCATACGGCTGACCATACGATTATCCACAGCCAATATATCAAGGTCTTTGGGCCAAATAGTCACATGCTCATTCGTACCCCCGCATAAACTAGCCTAGCTGTTGATGGGGTTGTTTTAAAGCAAACAATATCATCCTAGAGCCTAACCTAGGCCATTGAATTTGTAATGGCCCAGGCCTACTCGACCTAGGCATTGAGCCTACGCCATGCCTAGGCATTGAATTTGTAATCAATGGCCCAGGCATAGGACAAGGCGACTTATTCCTTATTCCAGATTCCTACTTACTAATTAATGAAATTGGATTTCTCAAATGTTCTGCGGCACCAAACGAATTTAGAGAAAGAGCACACTTCCTAACGACGAACATTTTATTTTAGGCCTACAAGTGAATAAAAAGTAAATAACTCTTTTCAATCAGCTGTTCCAGTGTGCTGCTCTTCCCGTGGTTGGTTCTAAATGTATGCAAGTAGTGCCAACTGCCAATTGCCTTAGCGCCAAAGACCATCATTGCTAATACCACCACGACGGTAAAACATAACGACCACACGCGTAATCGCAGCATTGTGATTGGTCAAAACTACAAACAAAGTTTATTCAAAATTGTTGTGGGTGTGTCTTACCTAGGTCTTACCCAGCCAGAAAGTGTCTACCTACGACCAAATATTCACAGTCTACTCATTTTGGTCATAAATAATAATAATAATAGTTTGTTGTTTCAGTGAATTGTAATCACTTAAGCTTTAATAGCTAGCTCAGCTCATAATGCGTCCAGATTTAAGAAGCATGTCGTTTGCTTTCCATTCAAATGATCCAAGTGCAGCAAAAGAAAATGCTGGTTTGACCAGACAATGTCTCGAACAACGATATGACAAGGACAACTCTCATGCTGAATCCGGTGTGCCAGAAGCATTTCGGGCACCACTAGCCAAGAGTTGGAGGAGTAATTTTAGTCTCACTTCATTGTCGGCTACTGCAGCTTCTTCCCAGCAAACAGGAAAGAGGGTTTTGAGATCGGGGACGGACAAACTCACTCGTACTTTCAGCAGTGTTCGCATTTCTATTGACGAGCTCACGCAGGTAAACATATTAATTCAGATGTAGGCCTAGCCCTTGACATATGCTAGACCCAGGCCAAGGCTATTCCTTCTCATCGATTTATTTACATTTCTACATTTCTAAAATTCATTCATAAGTTTCAGCATTGAGTAGGGCCTATACAGGCCTCGTCATTGAATTTATGCTTAGTGTAACACTATACCGGTAGGCCTACTCAATGGTTTCAGGCTTTGAATTGTTGCTGGCCCCAAGCCCATAGTCCTAGGTAGGCCTACATTGATAGGCCTACGCGGTGGATAAACGTACGGTTAGCCGTATGAATACCGACACGCGTAAATAGATTGTACGGTCAGCGTTGTCATTGGTTGTTTATGTTAGTGACGTAGAATTCGTTTGGATCCGGATTCGTTCAGCTTCGTTCGGGAGGATAGTCTAGAACTTTGTAATTTTCACTGCTAGAGTGTACCAGACACCAGTTACTGATAAATGAACATGATATATAAGCTCCGTTCCGCCTGCCGGCAGAGTATGTGAGGTTTATACACTAACCTAGAACCCAACCTAACCTACTGTCCGCAACCTGGCTTTGTCCACATAATTGGCCATGTTCCTTTAGGCCTATGTAAACTCTAGAGGAACCAATTTAAAAAAATGAATAAACAAGTCACAGGCAGGATTCGATCAGAGTTCCCTGGCATGGGAGTCAGCTGCATGCTAACCCATGTGCTACAGTAGTCACATAGTTGGAGAGCGTTATTTTTGCCATTTATGGTCATCAACCGAAACATCGTGGTCATGACGTCACTGACCGTATGATCTATTTTCACTTAATCATACGGTTGACGGTACGAATATACACACCAATATTGATAATTTCACTCTTGCAGAGGTTGCGTCGATCTACTCGCCGCCGATATCGTATGTCGGGTGAATCTCCAAAGTCTCCAAAAACACCAGGCACTCGTGCCCGTCATATACTCGGACGTACTCCTACAAAGATGTACAGTCCTTTCAGCATCGACACTCCTCGACAGAAACGGCTGGCGTCTCGTACGCCAACAAATATCAGGTGGGCCTAGACCTATAGTCCTAATTGTTGTGTGAATAGAGTTTTTCTTTTTTTTCAACTTTTTCATTTGTTCATAAATTGGGTTTAACAATAACCTACCGTACACTGTGATGTTGATTAAGATCTATTGGGGACGACTTGGTCAAGTGGCTAGACAGTAAACTGGCATTCAGGGACCGGGATTTGATTCCTGCCGTGGTTGACCCTCCTGACAGGGATGGTTTTCCTTTCCCTCTGTCAACAATGGGCGGCACGACTGACTCCTTCACACTGCGATACCGGTATCCAAAAACACCTGATAAAATAACCTTGAAATCTTCTCATTTACAGACTCCATAGATCTTAGTCGTACCAGTATCAAACCCAATATAAATGAATAAAACTTGAAAGATCTATTGCCATTGGTGTCAATGGATGCTTGATTGGAAGATGAGATGGGTTATTTTGTTAGTTGTTTTTAGATAGGGGAAGAAGTTGGCCGTGGCCTATTGTTAAGAACCTAGTTATCCTAGTAGGGCCTAGGCTAAAAACTAGGGATGTCGGCGGGTAGCAATTTTTGGAGTTGGGTACCCGTCATCATTACCCGAACATTACCCGGGTAATCAAATTCTTTTAAATCTTAACTATGCTTATATTCACTTTTCATTTAAATGTATTTTATCGTCTTATTTAAAATCTTTAGGTTACCATTATTAATGTTGCAACTATAAACAGTCTGCTCATATCATATCACTGACCCTCTCAGCACAACATAATCTACCCAAACACATTGGTTGAGTCAACTTGAGTTTTTTTTTGTAAACAAAGGGCCATGTGTTTAAGCAGTAGGCTATGCAGAAGTGTTAGAACTGTGGTCCCTACGAGTGCCAGAGTGTTGGAGGGGGGGAAGCAGCATGTGAGAGCCAGATGGGACTGGTGATATCTATGGTCTAGAGAGTAGTAGAGGAGGCCTAAATTCTTTCGTTTTTCCCGCCACACAAGTGCGCTCGTTTAAAAGTTATCTGTTAGTGAAAATGAAGAACAAAAGTTTGAGTTATAAAAAGTGGCGGGTACCCGGGTAAGGAATATTGAAGTCAGGTAGTGGTGTGTACCCGTACCCTACCCGGGTACCTGCCGACACCCCTACTAAGAATCCAAACAGAGACACCACAAAAAAAACTGTCAGGATGGTCAACCATGGCAGGAATTGAACAATGGCTTTCTGAATGATGGTTTAGCGTGCTTGCCATATATATATATATATAGGCCCATATATATATATATATATATATATATATATATATATATATATATATATATATATATATATATATATATATATATATATATATATATATATATATATATATATATATATATATAAATATATATATATATATATATATATATATATATATATATATATATATATATATATATATCTATATCTATATCTATATCTATATCTATATCTATATCTATATATCTATATATCTATATATCTATATATCTATATATCTATATATCTATATCTCTATATCTCTATATCTCTATAGCTATAGCTATAGCTATATCTATATCTATATCTATATCTATATTATATATAGATGGAGCTTTCTATAGTTCATGTTGGCAAGATGGCCGACAGCAAAGCAGATCCTTTGGAGCTCCAAGTGGTAAAAAATAAAATTGAAGATTTGAGTGTGAAAGAACTCAAGAAAGAACTTGAGAAAATTGGCCTAAGCAAGGAAGGCAAAAAAGAAGACCTTGTGGAAAGACTCAGTGAAACGGTACATCGGGTAATTGACTTGTGCTCAAAAACCCTAGGCACTGGCCTATTTGGCTTTCATGACAATGTGGGCCTAGGCCTGAAAGACCAGCAACTGCTCCAAGCCATCATAATAGGTAACAATAAACTCATTGTTGAAAAGGACAAACGCTTATCAGATTTAGAAGAAATAAACGAGTTGTTAAAAGAGAAAATCCAATTCATAACCAAACTGGCAAAAAGTGAGGTTAGCATCATGCCCAAGATCAATGAAGGGACATCAGTGGCAGCTGCTTTGCAATCAAAGGAAAAAGGAATGGGACCGGACACAACTAAAGAAGGCCTAAATGTAAATGACACGGAATTCAAAAAAATCCGAATTCAAAAAACGTATTCAAGTGCAGTAGTGAATCGTCAGCCACACACTACCGCAGACAGCAAAATGAGCAGACAAGACACGAACAACGACTTCCAAGAAGTTACGCACAAGAGAACAAGAACGAAGAAGTCATTCATTTTGGGTACGGCTGTGGAAAAAGAGGGCAACCTCTTGGTGGCCGAGTCCAAGATTCATCTACATGTCTGGAGACTACACGAAGACGTGACAACAGAGGACGTATTAACCTTCATCAAAAGTAATGTGGCAAAACCGGAAACAGTCTCTTGTGAGAAGCTACAAGCTCGTGGGGCCTACAGCTCATTCAAGGTCAGTGCGGGCAGTTCGCTGCAAGAAACTTTGAATCATCCACAATTCTGGCCTGAGGGAACAGCCATCAAGAAATTTTTTCAACCAAGAGCCAAACTGACGATGGACAGCTAAAATACAGCACGGACTCAGTCACGCCCATAGGCCTTAGAATATTGCACCAGAACATTCAATCGTTGAGAGGTGGAAAAGTGTTAGAAGTTGAACTTGCAATAAATAACTTGAATGTGGATGTGATATGCGTCAGCGAACACTGGCTCACAGAAGATGAACATACACTTCATAACATAGCTGGATTTAAAAAGGCATCTTTTTATTCAAGGACTAAATTTTTGCATGGTGGAGTAGGGATTTTTGTTAAAGAAGATCTATCAGCGTCCCACTTCAAATGCAGACATGACCTGATGGTCCATAACTTGGAAAAACATTTTGAAGTATCATGCATTGAGCTGTTGGTACCTCAACAGGGACTAATCAATGCACTAGTAATCATTTCATTGTATAGATCACCAACTGGTAATTTTCAAACATTTATGAGGAACCTAAATAAGGTATTAATGAAACTTTTTGCTGCAAATGTGAAAAAACAAGTAGTGATAAGTGGTGACTTTAATGTCAATTTTTTGTCTGACAACAAAGAGGCTAGAGAGATAGGAGATATACTAAAATCATTCGGTATATCACTCACCATAGACAAACCAACCAGAATAACGGGAAAGTCAGCAACGTGTATTGACAACATATGCACAAATGTGCCAGAAATAAGCTTTTCCTCGGAAGTGCTTAACCTTAACCTCTCGGACCATATGGCTCAGTTGATTCAGTTGACTGGGTCAACGAAGACTGGTAGACAAAAATCAAAGGCATCCAAGCAGAAGAAAAGAATATTTAGTGCTGCCAACATACAGCTGATGAACCAGAAACTGGCCGAGGCAAATTGGAATCATCTCCAATTAATGGACGATGTAGAGGAAATGACAGAACACTTCATCACAATCTATTCACAGAATTTTAAGGAATGTTTTCCCTTAATAACATGTAGTGATACAAGAAGACATGATAAGTGGATAACGAAAGACATTCTAAAAATGAAAGAAGACCTTGACATGATTTACAAACAAGCAAAAAGTAGTAAAGATCCACGGAAATGGCAACTCTTGAAAGATAACAAGAGAGAATACAGAAGACAAGTCAAAAATGCAAAGAAGAGAGCACTAGACTCTAAAATAAGTAAATCTAAGAACAAGGCAAAAACGTCGTGGAACATAATAAAATCTGAGGCGGGCCAGAGCACTAAATCCACGGTTATAGACTGCTTAACGATAAATGGAGGTAACTCAAGAATTCCAGAGGAAATTGCAAACGGACTTAATAATTACTTTGTAACCATTGCATCCCAAATTACAGCGAACCTTCCAGATGCAAACAAAAATGAAATCAAAGCTGTCACATGTAAAACAATTTTTATGCACCCGGTAACAGAAGATGAAATCTCTGCTATAATAACAAATTTGAAACCCAAACATACTCAGGACATTTATGGGTTAACTCCCTTTGTGTTGAAAAATACATTCAAGTTTATTTCAATGCCACTAACTAAAATATGTAACTCATCTATTGAAAGTGGTTTCTTTCCATCAGCTTTCAAAAAAGCCAAGGTAATTCCATTACTAAAAAAGGGATCGGCAACAGATCCATGTAATTATCGGCCAATATCCATTTTACCCGTGTTTTCCAAAATTCTGGAGCGTGTTATTTTCAATAGACTGTATAATTTCTTACTTAAATACAAGTTACTCTCCGCAGACCAGTTTGGATACCAAAAGAAGAGATCGACAACACAAGCAATAAATGTTCTACTCGAACGAATACTTCTTGAGTTGGACAAAGGAAAAGTGGTGGCCGGCATATCTTGTGACTTATCAAAAGCCTTTGATTGTGTAAATCACAGGATAATGCTCAGCAAGTTACATGCGTACGGAGTTAGAGGAGTGGGTAACAATTTGATCAGGTCCTACTTAACAGCTCGCTCGCAAGTGGTGGAAATAGCAACAGAAACACATGAAAGAACTCTGTCAAATGCCGCAAATCTCTCAAGTGGAGTACCGCAGGGATCCATTTTAGGTCCCTTATTGTTCATAGTGTATATAGACGATTTAGTATTGAACTCGGCAGGCACCTCCAAAGTTGTATTTGCCGACGATACAAATGCACTTATCAGTGACACATCCCTTCCAAGACTAAAAGCCAAAGGAGAAGAAGTGATAAGGTGCTTCAATAATTATTTTACATCCAACAGACTTGTTTTGAACGTGGAAAAGACCAATCTTATTCACTTTAAAAATAAGTATAAGCCAAGTGCTAGTTTTACTGTAGAGAGTGAAGACACCACGATACTACCGTCACCAAACGGTAAATTCTTAGGAATTATATTAGATGAATACCTCAAGTGGGATGCTCAAGAACAACATCTGGTAAAGAAACTTCGTACAGCCTGCTTTGCTATTGTCAAGCTACGGGACCTCCTAAGCAAGGAAATCCTGAAGACCGTCTACCATGCCTATTTTCATTCAGTGGCAACATACGGGATATCAGCCTGGGGTCACTCAAAATCAGCTCTTGAAAGAGTGTTCAAACTCCAAAAACAAGTGCTACGAATTTTATTGAGAAAACGAAGACTGAAGAGTTGTAAAAATCTATTTTGTAAGGAAAAAATCATAACCATACCAGGAGCGTTTATACTCGAGACACTCATGTATATCTACAAATTCAGATCTAACTTTTGTATTCAGTCATCCGTTCATGATCACACTACACGCAGTGCAAACAATTTTGTAACACCAACGCATAACCTGGCTCTTTATGAAAAAGGTCCGCACTTCTTTGGGCCTAAACTGTTCAATAAATTACCGCTTAGCATTACTGGTATCACAAATGAAGCATCTTTCAGAAAAACAATTAAAACACGACTAGTCAATGAAGTAATCTATAAAGTTGAGGACTATTTTGATATCATATTCTAACATGCTTAAGCTATGTACAAAGATTTTCTTATTACTGTTAATTATTTTAATTAATGTTTTTTTTTTTTCTTAGTTTTTCAAATCTTCCCTGACCTGTATTGCAAGTTACTAGAAGAGGAGTGTATGTAACAAATTATATAGCCCATGTTAATTGATTAGTTTATCTCTGATATCATCATGATGTCTATTTGGTATTTATCTGTACATGTATATTTTTTTGCAATTTCATCAACTTATTAGTTACTTAGTATTTATTAATATCATACTTCTTATCTGACTGTCTTTAATGTCCTATGTAGTTAGTTTCTAATTAGCTGTATGTAAAGGAATGTAAAAAAAGACAATAAACAATCTATCTATCTATCTATCTATACATCCTTGCTTCTACCTCCATCTAGAGCCACTATTGAATATGAAGTCCATATATGTAGATACGGTAGCTTCAATGCCATATTCAGTTATTCTAACTACATTTCAGCGTCATACATTTCACTAAATCAATGAACTTGAAATTATTGCACAGTGTACGATAATAGAAACTATTTCAGATGCAGTATTTGATAAGTCATTTTATGTGACCCTAATTGTTCTATGAATAGCAATACTGCTGATATTTCAATTTGATCTTTTACTCTGCAGAAATCAGCCAGGTTGTTCCAAGGACCTTGGACGAGTGCACAGTCCTCATAACAGGTTTGCAGGCGATATTGCTGCAGCTCGCAAAGGGATCGCTGACTTTGAGCAAACCTCTCAGGACATCGTGAGGAGGAGTCTCAGGAACTAACGTCGTATCGTACTTCATCATTTTCACATTGCAATCATATTATTTTCACTCGCACTACGTGCATTTTTCTATGTGTTGTATTCATCGTACTCAGTACAACAATTTCATCATTTCATTGCTGAGTCTGTTTATTTCACTCATATTTGACATAATTATCTGCATTTTACGATGGTCTATAAATATGATGTGGATTTATATTTTATAGGGCCTACTCTTTTTGAGTAGGCTTACCGTACTGTACTTTAAATCCAAACTCATGGTATTTCATGGTATTTATTGTCTTCCATCCCATGATAAAAGTGGTCTAGACCTACTAGAACACTTCAATTCCAAAGATATTATTATTGTAGGCTGCTAGCATCTTATCACCATCACATTTCATAGTATTTAAACTCTTCCAAATTCTATTTTTACTTTTTAGAGCCTAGGCCCTAATTATTATTTGATACAAATATTTCAACTTGGCACCTATATATTTTTTCAGCTACAATAGTACTATTTAGTATTTACTAGTGACTGATGTCCCACTCCAGTACCGTATTGCCTTGATTCAACACTCAATAATATTAGCCTACTGTGTATGAGTGGTACGGTAATCTTATTTTTCAGACCAAAGACATTTAGACATGATTGCTAACTGTGACCTGACTTATCCAGCTATCTATCAAATAACCATTAACCAATAATGACATTCTTTGCAAGTTTCAAATTTGTAAGAATCAAACATTTTATCTATGTGACTACCTAATAAAAAATAGCTAAATGAGCCCTCTCTAACGTTGCCTACTTAAAACGTAGATCGTGTTTAGTGTAAATTTTTTTTTCAATCAGCCTACATGGTACATCGAGTGTAACAGCTGTGTGTAGTTTATAAATTAGTATTTTCCACCAAGAGATATTGAATTGTACAGGAACCAGTAATCATGGAATGAAAATTTAGCAATTTACAAGCTAATTTTCGTTCTTATTTACTGTTTGAGAAAATATCAGCTCAGAAAGTACCGGTACCTATAATCGTAAATGCACAGGCAATCTAGATACGTACCCGTAGTCTATCCGCTGTAAGATGAATCTTGCTGCTAGGTGACACTACTGCTATCTACCAGCACTTGAGGTCAATCTTGTAGCGACTGATCTAGGGAAGTGTGAAATGCTCCGCTAAAACACTTGAATGTAGGGGAACGTAAAGCCATTAAAGGCATACAGTATTACAAATTTGGTAACTCCCCTATTTAAATGACATAAAATGCAAAAGAAGATGTTCCTCAAAAACAGGCTAGAAAAATTCCTAAATTGAACTTACGGTATATGTTCTTGTTGAATAAGTTGTATTATTCAATTGCTGTATTTCATTTCAACTTGATCAATGGTAGGCCTATTTTATTATTTTTATGTGAGTTGAATTGTAAGTGACATTTATCAAATTGTGAGATTATTAGCATGTCAAACATATTTCTGCTGATTGAATAGGCTTACAAATATTGTGCTATCCAATCCATAAACAAATAGTCTAATAGAGTATGTCCCACAGTATAGAACTGCTCTGTTGAATTATGCTCCTTTAGCTGTCCTTGGAACTCACTTTGCTGTCAGTATTACTTCAAATATACGTACTAAAATTAGGTCATGCAGAGGTTGGAGGCTCAAACATCACTTGTCTCTCACTTGCTTATTTGTACCCCCTACCAATGTAGGTTTCAGCTGGTTAAGCAAGTGATAATCATCATATTTCATTGTAAAATGCAGCTTTATGCACCAGCTGTATTTCTTGAATACCTTTGAAAAATAGATTTTGAGATGATATATGAATTTGCACCATATTATTACATAGCATGAGGTAATTACGGTATGGTACATTATCCTGTCATTCAACAGGTGTACTATAAAGTTATAATAATTATGATTATGCTACTCTTGTTATGAAACTATATATTCCAGTATTATTAAGCATTTTCACCGTTTTGATTGCAGTGTTTTTCTTACGTTTATTTTTACCTTTTATAACTGCTATAGTTGATCTTACCTATATTGTTTTGCCACCATAAGTGCTGCTTATTTATTTTAAAGCCTTCAAGTGCCTTGAATTTGTAATTGATTTCATAAATAAACATACATTTTCTATTAATACAAATGTTTATTATTGTTTATAATCATTTCATTAAGCTATGGTAACAATTACCTAAGTACCTAATATTAAATAGCTTTATCTATCTATCTATGGCCTATCTAGTGTAATTATATGTGTGGATGCCTAGTACTCGAAGCCCTTAGAATAAATTGATTTGCATGGCCTGTACTTAAGTTCTTATTTCAAGAACACCTGGTTATTTTTCAACCAGATATTTCAAACTGTTCAATAATTGCAAGTAAAAATAACAACAGTGAGACTCATTAGATGAAATAAAGGTTGCGAAGTGTACCTGGACGTACAGTGAAACCTCCATGCATCGTTCCGGGATCCATTGCTTTCCTGCTTGTATCATTCATCTTTTCTCACCCCACTCCCATTTAATCAACATTTGTCAAATTTTCCTGGATGAATCGTTTTCCTGCATAGATGGTTTTGTTTCCCTGCTCCCTTGAAAAACGATGGATAGATGTTTCACTGTAGTTAGAAAAAATCAATTAGTCTATAGATATTTTCAATAAATTCATCTCATTGTTGCACTTCTCTCACATTTCGTAAGTTACCGGTATTCAGTTTAACACAGAACTGCAACTTTTACTTGAGAATTACACCAGCAAAAACATAGACCACTAAATGTTTGTTGAAACAAAAATACTGTAGACTCAATGTTGATGTACGGTACTTGGAAAAAAATAGTACTCCAAAGGTCAACGAATTCACAAACTGTGATGAAACTTGGCATAGGCACGCACATGCCATCATCTTACTAGATACTGTCTAGTTTTGAGGCCAAATCAGTTGAATCACTTTTGAGATTTTTTTTCTGACCAATTTTGAAGCTATTTGAAAATTTGAAAACCTTCAGAATAAATCCGAGAAGAAAATTGGGAAAGAATAGGTCAACTTTCTAAAAAATATATTCAAACTGACTCCCAGATACTTTGGTGTTATACTACCCACTGACACATGATTTTGTTATCTGGGATTGATATAAATTATAATAAAAGATGAAAAATGGCAAAATTATCCACAACCATGCAATATTCGGTCTAAAAGACATGATCGCGCAAAAACTTAATTATCGTGAAAATAACAATTGATTTTTTGAACTCTGGATGAACTGGAATGTAAACATAGTGGAGAAAAAACACTTGACAATCTATTGTAAAACCCCAAATGCTTGCCTCTGGTTATTGCTCTTCAATTTGTGAAGTTTAATTGACGACTAGTGATTGACCCGCCCACAAACGTCACAAAAAAATATCCAATCAAATGGACTTTGTTATGTGGGAAAATTGACATTTATTTATCAGAGTATCTCTAAAGTCCCACACGAAGTATAGATCAAGGTGGCCCTGGCGATTAGCCACGCCTATTATCACTAGAGGTCAATTGAAGGGATATAATTGGGGTACCTGAGGTTATGATCACTCATTCGACAACATTCACATTCATCGACCACCACCCTGAAGTAGGCTAGTACACACTATGTATATTTTGTGCCACCCTAGTTCATCGACCAATTCTCCTATCATTATAGCATGATTGAACGGTTGTGTATACAGATACGCTAACACTCGAGGAAGGAAATATAGTACTTTAAAGGTATATAAATATATTGAAATACAAATATGTATGTACTTCAATTTATTGTGTATAAAAGCCATTAAATACAATTTTCACAATTTGTCATTGCTTTAGTCTTCACAGTGATTGTGTGCATATATTAATATTCCAGTAACAGGTATAGTAACATGAATGGGTTGCACCAAACAATGCAAGCCTTCAAGCTTGCAGTTTATAAGCTTGCATAGTTTAAATTTCTATATTATAGATTATTAGGCCTATATATATGTTAAATTATTTCAGGAATATATCAGGGACTGTTAAGTGAAATCAAAATTACCTTTTTTTTTGTGGAAGTGGAATCAAAATCCACATTTCTATTCCAAACGTATGAAAACTGGGATTAAAATGAAAATTATTTGTCCAAGATTGTCTTGAGTAAAATCAAAATCAATGTATTTTCTTTGAACTGAAGATTTCAAGGTAGGGCCCCTAATGAATTATACGTATTAAACAAGTTATTTAATTTTCTGTTCTTATATCAACAGCTTAAATTTAGCTTAAATTTAGGTTAACTTTACATACCGGTACTAGATACGCATTACTGGTACTTACATTATTTCTAATCAAACATTATTTGTGGCTCTTTTTTCAAGATGTGAAAAACTTGTTGTCAGAGTGGTAATTGAAATCCCCCAAAAATATTCAAGCAGTGGTTATAGCATGTTTTATATTTCAAGAGTAGTGTGCCGTAATTGAACAGATTATAGAAATAGAAATAATTACCGCTTAGCTAGAAGTAGAATCGAAATGATTGATTTTGGAAATTGGAATCGAATCGATATGCAGATTTTCTCGAAATGCGAAATCAAAAAAAAAAAAATGAAAGTCAAAAGTGGAATCCAAAACTTTTTCACCGCAAGTCCCTGGAACACACTGAATTTGTACAGTATTTCTTTGAGCACAATCAGCAGCAAGATTATAAATCAATAATACAGTTATACTATATGCATACTATATTATATATCATGCATTTAAACTTTAATGAACCTGACTAATACTTTATACAGTTATCAAATATAAATGGGGTAAAACCTTAAAAATCACGAGTAGGCCTATGTAATATCGTTTATTGTAAAATATTTCGAAACTGCAACTATTTACCTTGTTTGTTTGAAGGGATTTTGATTATATGATCGTTGGCAGAAGTATGAAATCTAAACGGTGATACTACGTGAGTAGGCCTACTTGTATTAATTCATCCACCTTGATGGCGCTTACCACAATCAACGTAGATGATATATTGATCTGAATATTCTATATACAGAATGCAAAACATGTGACTACTGAGCATTTGTAGCTCAACACAATCTGCATAATGAGATGCTCCAGTCTATTATTGCAACCTCAGACAGCATGAAACGTTTCCATTTGAACGGAAACAGAAAAGGAAGCACCAATAAATCTGTCTTCTACAGTGGTGCTCGATTATATAATAAGTTAGATAATAGTGTGAAAGAAGAAAATAATATTGAGAAGTATAGAAGAATGTGTGTTAAATTTGTTAAGGAAGAATTCAAATAGTTATAATTTTAGTCAATGAGTCAATTATTTGTTAAATTATGTTTTTATTATTAATTTTTGTTCGTAATGTACTGTGAATGTGTAATAGCTAACTAGCTAAATAAAGAGTTATTATTATTATTATGTCTGTAGCTGCAGCCATGAAGTCAGGCCCGGTCCTAGTGATTTTTCATGCTGCCCCCCTCCCTCCCCGCCACAAAGAAAGAAATATATATATTTAATCACATTATTATCACAAAAGTCAATTTACCATCAAGGTACACTTTTCAACAATCAAATAGGCCTATTAAATTTTTTTGTTGGTAGTTTTACTATGGAGCAACAAATTAATATAACATTTTTGATGATATTATAGTTTCATTGTTATAGGCCTATTTTACAGCCTGCATGCATATTTTATTTGTCAACGAGAATTAACACACAAGATGTAGGTCTAGAAAGGTATTGTGAAGAAAATGTAACCACGTATAATATATAAATGAAAAAAATTTTATATTTTAAGAAGAAATATGCCGCCCTGAGCAGCTGCTTACGCCTAGAACCGGGCCCGCATGAGATGAAAAGGATTAAAATAGTGTTGTGCAAGATCAAAGTATATAGTAGGCCTATGTACCGATATATAATATCCTATAACAAGTAATATTTAAGAAAATCTTTCAAAATGTGCTTGAAACCTTACAAATACGACAGTCACAGGCACTATGTAGAATGCCCATTGAGCATTGTAGAATGTTTGATATCACTCACCTTAATATATTATGTTACACGTACTGGTGTATTGGCATTTATTTTGTACGTATTTAACTATTTATCTGGGTAAGCTGGAGGGAATGCATTCGTAAACATTACCATCATAAATAATGAGTTATTAAATGCGATTACATATTCTTGGAATTTTCCTATTCCCTATTCATCACTAGAGTGATACAGGTCCAACTATAGTTTTTGTAAAAATATAATATAACAAAATGATTAGGCTAAAATAAAAAATACAAGTTGGGCCTAGTTTGTTGAAAAAATTGAAAAAATAAAAACACTAGACCTATTTCCTTAAAATGATCAAATAGGCCTGATATTTCTAAATCAATATGTAATTAAAATCTTATGAGAAATAATTATTGGGATGACAAAATTATCAACTTGGCATGTCATGACCCAATTTCTTAGTTCTATTAAATTGAATCCTTCTCTCGTTTTCGTGAATGATATGAATGAAAAGTGTACACTTTTCAACAGTGGGTGAAATAAAAATATTAAAATAAAGCTACACAAAAAGTAATATACTAATACAATATAAAATATTAAGTACTACTGAAATACGATATGATTGAGACCACAACATTGTCTGCATGCCTCTTATTATCTCGGCCAAATTCTATTTTGTCGCAGGGTTGCCGTTTTGTTTACGTAGTTTGTGCGTGTCCTCCACCTGTTGAATTGTATCAGCCAATGGGCATTCAAACGTCTCCGGCAAAGCGAATGCTAACAAACCTGCTATTATTACGAGGATACTCATGCAAAGAAGGGGTACCACCTTTGAAGTGTATTCACCCTGAAAAGAAAATGTTTACATTATTGTCCCTGCAAT
Source organism: Brachyptera risi (assembly GCA_964007535.1). Lineage (NCBI taxonomy): Eukaryota > Metazoa > Arthropoda > Insecta > Plecoptera > Taeniopterygidae > Brachyptera > Brachyptera risi. The sequence goes on along the minus strand of OZ023331.1, from coordinate 30,888,060 downwards.
TTTCAAACTCACAAAATCAGCTTTTTAGAGACTTTAAAACTTTTAGTGGCAACATATCGAAACGAAGTAAACAACCATCTTGAATGATTTTTCTTCCACATACTGGATGCTGATAATTATAAAAAAACTCCTTTTTCAGAAAAGAAATAGACATTATCACAATTTTGTTTACAAAATTTCACACAATTTTTGTTATAAAATACATAGTGGACATTTTTCACTGATCGAAAATATACCCCTTAAAAAATGGTGCTTACCAGTAGCAATAGCTGTGGTGCTAACAGGCTACCAACGCGACCCCAGAAGCCACAGTGTCCCATCGCAGCAGCTCTGACGACTGTTGGGAATAGTTCGCTTGTGTAGATGAAGATCGTGCAAAATGCACTGACTACCGCTGCTTTGCCGAGCAATGCCAGCGCAGTCTGTAAAATTGCCACTGAAACAGTTTTTTTTTAATGGAGGTCAAGATGAAGAATTCATGTTCAATACAGGGGTAGTAATCAAAAACTGAAAACTTCAAGATATTATTCCCTTTTTTTGAATTTTTTCCATTTTGAACAAGCAAGTTGATCTACTAAATTAATGTATAATTCATTTATTGTTCAAATGAACAGTAATACATGTTGAATGACTTCCTGACTCAAATATCTCTGGCTGAATGTTGTTGACCTATAGTGGTCGATGAATAACTTTGACGCTACGAATGTGTAGCTTCATTTTATCATCATATTTACGGCACACCACTTAAACATAGACATTAAATCTTGTGCTAAGCCCACGTTTTTTATTCAGAACAGTCAAGATCAATTTGCTATGTTGCAAAATATTACAAATTTGATTTAAAACAACAATCAACTGAATGAAATTTTCTATCGTACTTTACAAGTAGGCATTACGTATTGGTACTCACAGCTGTCATTCGAGTTAGCGCCTTGAGCTAGGCCAACAGCACTTACAGAGGCGCACAAAGCACCGCTGAGTATTAAATATGCCACTAGAGGCAATCTTCGACCATATCTAAAAACAATGTGAATATTATTTGATTAGAGAATACCTGAATCAAGTTGAGTAAGACTACAATTGGTACGGTCAAGTCGGTTTAATACATACTTGGATAAAACGAGATAAGCCAAGCCATATGAAGTAACTTCGAGAACGGCTCCGAGAACAAAGTTAAGGTGTCGATCTCCACTCAAGTCGGGCAGATAAAACATTATTCCGTAATACGATAACGAAACGCTGAACCTGTTGACATATAATATGGCAATATGATGAATTCCTATTCTTTCAATATGAATGCCCAGCAATGGCAGAAACGACTGAATAAGAATGCAGTAGTGTACCTTTTGGTACAGCATTATTACTGAAAATGCAAGAATTGAATGGTAAATAGTAGTTGAATATTTTTTTTTAGTTTGATGTAATATTTACTGCTTTTTGTGGTTTAAATTTATCGAATAGGCTCTACTATAGTTCATGAATCCACAAAATAATTTTCTACAAGAGGAAATTTTCACAACCTAATACTTTATAGTAAGCCGTATTTAACCCAAACTGGGTTGATTTGTACTTAAGATCGGTCCCCGGCTGAAGATATAGTCATTTCAATGTCAATTAATATGGTTAATCCAAATTCCAGCTAATCGGCAATTCAAACTGATATTTCGACCCTTCAATTGCTCAAGCAAAATTTTCGGATTCGACAATTCGAAATAGTTTGAGTAAATTCCTTGAATTGATCATTCTTTTCTCAATTTCCATCCTTTTTTATTTCACCTTTAGAGTAAGCCGAAGCCGGCTGAGCTTTTTGCTGGTTAGAGTGTGTCACCCAAGTGCGCTCTGACCTTGACGAGCACAAGATTTATATTGAACTCAGAACACTCGTTCGTCAGACTTGGGACAGCCGAGCACCAGTGGAAGCGGGCTACATAACGATTGTGCCTAGTCAAAGCTAGCCGAGTGCACATGATCAATGAAGTGTTTTTTCACACGTGTGGTTTAGTTTTCACTCGCGCGCAATAAGAAATTGCTTCGATTTTAAGTAACTGTAAAGTGTGATGATTTTTGTGGAAATGGAGATTTTTGTTTAATTCAAAGTTTCATGAATCGAAACCATTTTTTGGGGGGGTCCTTTGCATCCCGGCGTGAATTTACTCAAAAGGTGTATGAACAGTTCACAGCACAGTACTGAATTGAAGTAAGCTGGTAATGTCTAGTTTTCTGATTCATGTACACTGGACTACATACTCATTTTCCGGGATTTTTATTCTAATACACTAAAAAGGAACACTTATACAATAGATATCATCAGTTCTTACCAAATGAATATCATAATGACATTAATCTTCCTGAGTGCTGTACTTGTAAAAAGGTCAAGTAATCCATGGCTACTCGGAGAATTAGCCAATTCAGTATGACTCGAATGCCCCTTTCCATTCATAACTATCGTTTCTTTGAGAGGCATCTCGCCATTTGCATCTATTTTATCTAATTTGCCGACAACAGACACTGCACTCCCATCAAATCCCGATAATTTACTTTCCGATGTTGCCAAAGGAGCTTGAGGTGAGTCTAAAGATGCTGAATAATTTTCTTTGATTTCTGGAGTAATAGCTAAGATGTTCTCATCACTCTCTGAAATACTGTCTTTACTTATTCTCAAGCTCACTTCTTGAGTACTTAATCTTGTTGGTCGATATAACTTATCATCTTTACTTGCCGATCCGCGTTTTTCTTGAATAGCACTTATTATGTTACAATTGTCAATGACTTGAAGATGATTATTGGAATGGTATATGCATGACTGGTTGAGGTCGTAATCACTTTTAGTGGATTCCAAGTTGAACGTTGGAATTCCGTTGTTAGGTGGCTCCGAGGTGAATCGGTCGTTGAGTCGTCTGATTTGCTGCAACACTTCGGATGCTTCTTGATTACGTCCTTGAGTAGAAAGCCACCGGGCTGACTCAGGAACAAAGCTGTGTAATTAAATCAATCAGTTAGAAAAAACTTTTTGAAGGTACCTCATTTTAAATTATATCGGCTCAGCATATTTCAAGGTTTGGATGATATTTTTGAAGCCTGAATGCATTACTGATTGGTAAATCTTTTGTCATCAAGTAAGGCTAAGTTGGAAGGATTATTAACTATATAATATTAACAAAGTTGCACATTTATATGATGATGTGCCTAAAAATATCAAAAGTGTGATTACGATAAATCAATTCAAGAAATTAATCAAAATGTATTTTTATAATCGACAATAATAATAGGGGTAAAATGTATGTTTGCTTTTGGATGTAATACGTGTTTTTGATAACTTCATTCCGTAGAAGACACGACGGATACACCAAGTTACTTAATTATATTTGCTCCCATACGAGATACTCTCACTGGGAGCTCAAATACTCATGTGGATTATGTATGAAGTGTGATTTAATGTGTAATAAAAATAAAATAAAACAGATATATTAATAATTCAGAATTAGGTATAATGATAGCTTTATGGAAGTTCTTACTACGTATATGCATGGTACTGATGAGTAAGATCAATTTGTTTTAGTAGTTGCCAACCAAAACAATTTCTTAAGGTACATATTCAAATAGATATGAGTTTGGAATTATAAATAGCTTACCAGTTCATCTAATTTTGAATATCAATCAATCCAGGACACTATAATTCCTTCCATTCAGCTGACAGGGATATTATTCTGGTCTTGATGATATATTATAATTAATATATTAGCAATGTCATCTAACTTTCAGTATTTATTTTCCAAGTTTTTCAATTCAAATGGAATATTCATCACCAAATAAGAGTAACGTATATTTTGTTTCCTGAGAGACAGAATTTGAATTTTTGAGTCAAGAATAATCTCACTGAGCTCTATCTGTTACCGTATCACTAATATGTGTATCGATAGGTTAATTCTGGAGTTCACGAATATGGTACCAGTATTATAGGAGTATAGTGAATGCAGGGTACTTATAAAAATGGAGAAATTCATCTTTACTATTCTTTTCTATGTTCACGGACAAGTGAGATTTAATGAAAATCATTTCAACTCCAAGATAATGTCATGCTCTTCAAATTAATATGACATTCTATTTTTGTGAATGCAATCAGTTTCATGATGATACAACAATGAATTTCATCACATTCTCGGTATTCACTATTCATTGATGTATTACCTCGAAACTGATTGAAAAAACTATCTCAAAACTCAAAACTATCTCAAAATTGACTGTCTCAAAACAATTCACATAAATGCAATATTAATCAAAGAACATGAAATTATCTTGGAGTTGATACACGAACATAGAAAAAATTGTGAAGATGAATTTATTAATTTGCATAAGCACCCCCTTAAGAAATTACTATGATACTTATTCGCACTGTTGAACAATTGAAAAGACGAAACACAAAGATGAAATCAAGAATTATTTTGAGAGTGCTTCATCTCTTGGAGTCCGGCTCAGAAAGAATGACGACCATTCATTTTGTCATGTGGACAGAAGATTGATCACTCTCGATAATATTGTTTCCTCATTTCACTATGTTCTAAATGTTTAATTCTTGAAATTGTCAGTATGAATGTCTTGTGGTTTTCTTCGTTTAATAATTGTTTATTTTGTTTGTTAACCTTCGGTTGTTTTGATTGTTTTGTTGTAGTTTGGTTGTTAACCTTGATAACACTTTTTTGTTTTAATATAATAATGTAAATTACTAACCATACATAAAACAGTGTCAGTGCTGTAGGCACAGATAGCGCTAACTGCAGATACCTCCAGTTTGGCAGTAAAAACGAAGCTGCCGTGAGTACAGTCAGGCCAACAGCCCAGAAAATCTCAAGTACAACACCAACAGCTGTTCTGGCCGACAGCGGAAAGAGTTCTATCAGCAAAGTGTACGTTGAACCTTGAAGGCACTGTAAGATAAATCATTATGGTATAGGCTTCATTGCTCTTCAACAATCACATAATTTGATTCAGATTCTCTACTATACCAGTCCTGCAATATGTAAGAACCACTATACTATAAGAGCAAGAAGCATATTACTTCTTCTTTGAAAAGGAAATGACAATTGGCATAGGCAAATAATTGCAGGATACTTTCGTAGATTTCGTACGTTCGTATACTTTTTGATTGGCTGTTATATTTAATTCTTTATTCTGTGGGTACAAATATGTATCATTATTTATATGGTCAATGTTTTTATTATCATTATTATGTCCAACTGACAATGTTTATTTAACCTACTAATTAATTTCTCATTATGAAAGGAGAGTATTTCAATGTCAAATTCATTTGATTTTATGGAACAAAGAATCATTATTAATATTATCACTAGATTTTATAACGGAATAAAATAAGATCAAATTTGTGGAGAAAATTTGTGAACCAATTTTTGAATTGCATCATATTTCGAAAATTATGTTCTGCAGTTGGTACGTCAATAGAAAATTCTTCATTATGAAAGTATTTTGCTCACAATTAAACTGAATATTTCGCACAGTCCGACTATAAGCAATAAATATGCTACTAATACAGTTTCGTGAAGCTATCAAAATTATCTGTGTATCACGCTTATTAGAATTTCGATATCCCATACCGTTCAAGAGTTGGGCCTATCACCAAAAAACTGATATTTCGCTAAATTGACTCCCGTGGACTCTTAAGACAGAACAATATTAAATTTCTCGTATATACCAATGTCACAATAATAGTATAACTTTCTACATGCTAGAAAGTGCAAAAAAGCGTCATGAATTAAAGTGAATTATGATTGGCTATGTCTGCCCGCAATTGTCACACTTACGAAAAGTCAAACTAATCGTACATATAGACGAGGGAATTGGAGTTGCTTTTGGAAAATTGAATTTCGTTCTGCCATAAGCATGGTCTTGGCATGGTGAGATTGGTCCTAGTAGTATTTCTATGTATAACATTAATTAGTGAAGGGAGGAGGGGGTGGGAGAGGGAGAAGAAGTTGTTTATCAGCAGATGCCAGCAAACCAGATGTAAGCAGTTAGTATGGTTCACCAGAAATCATTCTGTGACTCATTTGGTCAGTGCATGGTGAAAACAGAGTGATATTGTCCTATCGTAGATCAAAATACTGATTTTGAAATATCAATATACAACAAAATGTTTATTTAACGTGCAACAACACAGAAAAAAACTTGTGTCCGAATATTGGGACGCAAGTATAGACATGTTTCTCAAGTTCTTGTAGTTGTATCGCAAACCGTCTTGTGACAGATTATTTTCGCCTCTTTTGTAGATGAGCTTAACGAAGACTCATTTCACCCACCATCAATAATTAGGTTTTGTTCATTTATTTTCTCAATGCAGCATACAGGTCAGACTCGGTAATCAATCGACACACAAGTTTTTCTAGATATTGATCATTGGCGTCACAATCAGAATAGATCCTTATTGATTGTTCTTTTAGCAAAATTGGTCAACACATGGAAAATGTCTGAAATGTTTGGTAAATCCCCATAAGATTATCATTGGGTTGAATTTTCCACAGATTGTCAATATCATTATTATTACATCTTTGCATCAACTTTTAATACATTTGGTCAAGTTGTTTTCAAGAAAACAATGTATGCATTAGGAAAAATGTGAAATATAGAGTATTATTATGGGATGATCAACAAGTTGAACTGTAGAATAACAGCAGTGCATGTACCCTATTAGCCTCAGAATCAGTGTATCGAGTAAATCCTTCATGAAATATCTCACTCATCTTACAATTCGAGCTTTTTCTCAATTGTAATATTACCTGAATGAAGAATCCTTGTAAGATTCGAACAGCAATGAATGCCTCTAGTGAGTAGGTTGCATATAACGCCACCCCAAGCACTCCTTGCAAGTAGAGACTAGCGAGCATAACAGGCTTACGTCCGTATCGATCTGCTGCCAAGCCACCCGCTAGCGCTCCTAGTGTCACGCCACAGAAGTAAAGCGTGGCTACCAGGGGGCGTAACTGTTTGCGGTCGCAAACCAACTCCCACTGAAACAATACACGTGCATTCAGAATACAGTAATTGCAGATCATATCAATTACTATTTTATCTAGCTGGCTTTCAATCATGAACATGTTACAATAATTGTGATAACTCATTACTGTGACAGATCTAAGGAAGAGTATATAAGTGAGCTTCTGTTAACAGTAATGTTGAACTGGTATTGTAATATTTGGAGGAACTTATACAGTAAAATTCTTTTGTAGAATTGAGGTTTCAGAAGCACTCCAACATATAACAACTATTAAAAATCAGAATACAGGCTTGGGCAATGTTGCCTGCATGAAGACTTGTTCGTTAAAGCATTGTGAGGTAAGCTCTCGACCGTCTTCTCTCTGATGATTCTACTTCTGCTTAAAAAGCCCTGTAGCAAACTTCAATGTGCTGCAGCAGATTGAAATTTGAAAGAAATTACTGTCGTCGATAACATCAATTTAATGATGATTTCATTGGTTCAGCATTTAAACTTGAAGTAGGATAAGTTCAGACTTAGAGACTGTGTATTGATGATTTTTCCATATATTTTTATATCATTGTTTTTTATGTTCTTTTTTAATTTTATAATCATCGAGAAAATATTGAGAAAATTCTCCAAATTTCTATATTTAGAAAAATATTGTGTTATTTGGCTAATATTCAGATAATGTCATACGTAATGTTATTTTATATATTGAGTTCAACGATGCATTGTTATGATAACTAAGATCTATTGGCATATGGTTACAATGTTATTACGAAGTAATAATGTCATTGAGTTTGAATACTACAAACTAATGATTATGCTTACCGCTAAAAGAAATAACAACTTGAAAAATACCACTATTCAATCGTTTTGCGTTTTCTTTCATTTACTTTCCTCGCTTACTCTCTTCATTATACAATCATATCAGTAACTCCAGCGAGAATAATGTAGACCTATTGATTCATAAAATCCATCAAAATGATAGAAAAATAATTATATGAGGATAAAAGTACTGATTGTTACTCCACTGAGCAATCATTTAATAATTTGTGAATTTTTCCATAAGAAGTTATAAATGTGAAAGAGAAAATTCGTAGGACAATATAAGAAGAAGAAGGGTGAGAAGACAGAGAGCGTTTTGGAGATATCTACTTGGAATATTATCACTTGGAGAGGGAAGTACAAACTCTGAAAAGACACAAAATAGCAAAGAAAATACTCAGAAGCTCTTGTTATTTTGAGAACTCAGTCACAGAGAGAAATACGCCCAGAAAGAACTGCTTTGGGTAACTAATTATGGCAATATGGGAGCAAATTCATCATCGAGCAGTATATACAATTTTTATGACCCAAATAATACGTAGGTAGAAGCCAAAGAATATCACAAAACAAGGAAGAAAATCAACACAACACAACTATTGTGTACTATTATTATACTGTAGGTCTGTTATCATCATGAGGTTTTAAATTACTTTGTTTCCTTATCTCACATAAAAGGCAAACAAATGCAATAAAAGATCCCGAGACAAATATCAGTATCCAAATAAAACTTAATCTTCATCAACACTGAACAATCAAAGTCATGGACGTTAAACTTAAGAATGAACAACTATATCTGCATATTATTATGGTTATAAAATGACTTACTTCTGTCACAATGGTTCTATCGTTCCTTGCAGATTCGAACAAGTAACCAGCGGAACATTCCTGATTGTTCAGTAAACAGCCTTCTACTGGTTTTGCTGTAGAATTACTCAACCCATTGTTCTAAAATTAAAGATGAACATTTTATATGACATTGCATGACTGTGTAAGATGTAATTGTAGGCTAGTATGGTAACGATGACAATAAAAAATGTTGAAATGTTTTATTAAATCACAATATTGAGCTTGTGAGCTCAATTAAGAATTAAGATATTCCTATGAATATCATCATAATTTTGAGAACAACCCTTATTTCTTGAAATGAGGATCATAATGATTAGGAATAAGTTTTAATATTCAGTATATTCTTCAATTTTCAAGAATGAATCTTTTCATACTAAATGAAAATTCTAGCTTCTAGAAACTTGAACTACCATTTTAAATAGACATTATTTTCATTTTTGGGTTAGATTTTTCAGATTGCACATCTGTATTATTGCATTATTATTGGAATTGTTAGAATAACTATAGCATATACGCACATATAGCATATATAGCATATATAGTACGGTACTCTTTTCCACACTTTGATGATTTCATAAATTAGATAAGGTAATGCTGTGTTGATGTGAAACGCATGTAAATGTGTAAACAGTACACCCCATAGAACCTCAATAATAGCGTAGAACCTCAATAATAAGTTTCTCGTTTATAGGCCTATCTACTGTCTTCATCAGTTCAATTTTAATATCCCATCTATAAGCTTCCCATTTTGAATAGTTTCATTAGCAAGTTCTTCACTATAGTCTGGTATTGAGGTTCCACTGCAGTAGATGTAAGAGCGGTGAAAATGCGTCACATAAATGTTTATAATTGTACGCTGAGTTTTCTTATTCTTTGCACCTGACAATGGTAAGGCGGTGTATAGCCGTGGAATGCAGGTAGCGCATGATTTACTGCAACTATTGCATAGTTACATCCAATCAACGCCAGGAGCGCTACATGCCACGGACCGGTGCTCTCCGACATTATGTCCACCATTGACACCTTCACCTGAAACTAATTAATATTATCATTGCATTCAAGTTGAATTACAAATGCAAGTGGTAATGTGCTCGCAATTACAGAAAACATTGGTTGTATATTTATGTGATCATTGGATAGAATGTGTACAAGCTAACATAAGCACAATAACATTTGAACATAATAACATAAGTTACAATTTGTAGCTCAATACTTTTTATTGGTGATCATTTCATAATTCAATGACCGGAAAATGTGTACATGAATTGTGTCAATAATCAATATTAAATGAAGCACAAAATGAGCTTTATACTCATTTTGAAAATTGTAATTGTATGAAACTGAAGCGATTGCACCAATTCATTTTTTAGTAATTTAATTGATTAGATTTGTATTTTTCCGCGAAACAATTAGTTATGAAAGTACTGGTTTTCATAGAATGTTTAATTATAACACCCATAAGATGAAGAATAATTATTTTCTCTCATATATGAGGAGTAATTTTGTATTTTTTTTTTGTCAACAATTCATGAATTTTCTAAAACTCTTGAGACTATTTCACACTTGTGCGTTTTACATTGAAAAAATGTTAAATTTGTCTCCTTCAACACCTCGGAATTTAATATTTTTCGAATAAAAATACTCTTCATCATTTTTCGTCACGTTATTTTCGTGGCTTACTCTACTATTTTAACCATCAATTTTTCGAAATCTACCTGACCGAAAGTCACACTATGAACAGATCTAATTCAGAACATGAGTATAGGCCTAATGGCAATGCCTAGAAAGATGGGCGTGCGCATAGGGTTGTATACATTTCACCTAATCACATAAATTTACGTAAATTTTACATTTTACATAGATTTATAATTTTTACAATGTGTTGAATGAGCTATATTATATCTAACTATTTTTTTAGGGTGGTGGATTCGCCCTTGTGGTGCCCCGTTCAAACGACTCACCTAAACTTTCACCCTTGACCTTGCCTTCATAGGAAAACAATGGCTTTGTGCCAAGTTTTCGATGTTGTTAAAAGAAAGTTTCCACAAATAAAGTGAGAATAGGGTATAATAATGCGATAACACTATATTGGAGTCGTACATACAACTATGTGTATTTTAAATAAGCAAATAGCTCAGTTGGAAAAAGTGTTCTCAATTTTTCGTATTGTTCCGTACCTATTGGATTGTTCTGCGCACGTCTGTGCCTAGAAAATGTTTCATCTGGATCGGTTTTTCCTTTCAAACTATGGGGGGCCCAGAAAACAATACAGATAAACTAACAAATAGAGAAACACCTGATTTGGACTGAAAGGATTTCTGTATTATCGCTCTTCCGATAAACGGTTACTTCTTTCCATCCGTTTTGCAGTACCAAATCGACCGTCAGGTAAATGCACTAGCACGAACGCTCGGGTTTGACGACCCGCCAACACGCGTAAAACGAAATAATATACCACCATGCTTCTGCAATTATATGATATCAATATTGTATTATCCATTGAATAGAATGTTAGATCAAAAAGCGTCGAAAAGCGAGGTCATTTTGAAATATTAATACCTTCATATGTGAAACTGCGTGCCCTAATACTAAATTCATGATATGAATTTAGTATACTGAATGTGCACAAGCATATAAATGCTTAACGACGCCTTCCTCAAACAGTTTATTCGGTCCAAGGAACAAACATGCACCCACGACAGGCAAGATTTGTCTTTCAAAATATTAAATACAAATATCACCGTTGAATTTGTATATAGCTGTAGGTATTTAGAGGGCAATAATTTCTCAAGGCGACATTACGATTGAAAACACAAAATCGTCTATCAAAATCGACAGATGTACAAAGTTGCACAGAGTTTCCCTAAAATTTCTGAGGGTCCTAGAGTTGTTTCGTTGGGATGTGACCGTCATCTTGCGTGGATTCAAGTGTACCTTGAAGTTACAGCTATCGTATTGGGTTTTATACAGATGCGCTTGAGCTCGAGGATATTAAGAATGAAAATTGCAAACGTTGTCTACTTTTTTCCTAAACGTATCTCATGACTGAAATGCTGACAAACATAGTTCGTTAATCGTTAATATTAGCGGATCCGATCGACCGTTTTCTACATCTACTATCAACGATGTCAACGATGTGTCAATTCGACTGAAGAGCGCGATCTTGATTCTCACTTTATTGTTTTCGAAAATTCAAGTCCAATTGTTCTCAAAAGTGAATTTCACGATTTTGCATCAAACGTCTATTAGTTATTTGTGGTATCGTTGAATCTATTCTTGAGTAATATTTTTAATTAAATTGGTTCATTTCTTAGGTTTGTTGAAAAAAGAGATACAAAATGTTTTCACGCTTGCCGGTAGGGCAATGTGGAAAAATAACAAGTCAATGTGTGATTCCACTCGAGCGGAAAGCACTTTCACCGGTTTTAGCGAGCACCATGACGGGGGTGACGACATTCGAGAAGAACTTGAAGAAAATTGTCACACAAAAACACGCCACAATTACCTTGATACTTGATCTTGAAGTTGAACTTATCACACAGTGACACAGCCGATAAATGAACCGCTTCCTACTTCCTCCACTCCTGATAGTCTGTCTAATGCTTTCAACTACTTCCCTACTATCCCTCTTACGTCATCTAATTTCCGTCTCAATGTTGCAGGAATAGATCAATGAATGGCAATGACAGACATTCATTTAAAAGTTGATGAACAGAGATCTATTTATAATCTCTCAGATAGTTACGACTTATGATTGCGAACAACAATAAATCAACTCGGAGCATGGAATATGGTCGGCGTAACTCGACAGATGTTTGCTCACGGAGTTCAAGTTGATCGACCAATGTTCAGTTCACTTAAGAGTGTATGGGTGGGAGCCGATTCACCCAGTAACAGTGTTTTTGTGAGATCGGTTTTGAAGGGTATGATATATAAACTTTTAACTGTGTGCCCTATTAGAAAAGAAAATAATAATATTTCTACCAAATTACAATTATCTTCATAACGGTTGATTGTTTCTGATCCTACCATTCCACCAATCGAATTTTTAAACTTATTGGTATACCGGTACCGGCGGTACATATATACTTGGGCAGTGTTCACGAAAGAAGGAGGTTCCGATCGGAAGCTTAAATTATTCTCCCTCATATACCACATCACTTATGCAGGGATGGTTCGCTCCTTCATCTTTCGTGGATAGTAGTATAAAAAGTTGATTCTCAAAGGTGGATACAAACAAGAAATTACTCAAATTAGATGAATAGCTTTGGTTCATACGAATAGTTTATATCAACACTATTTGGTACGTATTACAACTATCTCTTTATATCAATAAGATTTGTTTTCAAGTCATTCAGAAACTATCACAAATATTCAGGTAAATCCGCTCCCATGCACAATACACTCTTAAGTTTATTGACTAGAATTAGGTTCGGTCATATTTCATGACTCTTGCATAGCTTGATTAAATATGCATCGCCAAGTCATAATTGAATTATTCAGAGAACATAAGAGGCAAAATGCAAGAAGGCGATCTTAGTAGCCAACTGGCCATATGAACGACCGAATACGATACTTTTCCAAAGTTGAGCAAGATGATTGGGCTACGCTGTTTGCACACGAAAAACATTTGTTCCGTGCTACCAATTCACTTTTTGGTTCACGAGTTATAGATAGAAATTCTCTCAAAATTATTCTCCTTATACAAAATATCTTCAACTTGAAATTGCTTGACATCGATTCGACGGAATGTCAGTTTTCGATGTTGAATTTGGGATGGTATAAGTTATCAAGATTCTAATTTTACAAAAACGAATATCTTAGTATCACCTTTGAAACAAGATGCAATAAAGTACTTAACCTCTGGACCTAACATTCATGCGGAACAAATGAGAAAAATTACGAATATAAAATAATAAAGTCTATGAAAGTCATAATATAAAGTCGAATATAAAGTCTATGTTCTTATAATACCATCTGGTGGTATTGAAAAGAACACTGTGTTTCTTTAGCATTATAATTATTAAATTTTGAACTCTTCTGAAGTTTTGACCAAATCCTGTTATTTCGCAAAAACGACTCTAATGAGCTTTTCGACTTTCACTTCTAAGCGAACCCACCAACACTCGTTGCATGAAGTCTGGCCGAAGACTGCTTTACATAGAGCAGTAATTTTCTTGTGTGTGAAGCAATCAAGTCATTCAATCTAATCGTCAGAAGACATAATGTTGTTTGTTTGCTTTCGTCAAACATATTGTATAATTTGACATTTAAGGAGCTGCTTCTTCGAATGAATTGTTGACAAGTCGACAGATCCTATCGTTGTTGCCAAGCAACGTGTGATACGAACACGGCCGATCGGAACTTGAATGGTATGAAAATCACATCTACATATTTTTAACTGACGAGAATTGTTGATAAAGAAAATTAATGTTTTTCTCATTTGGAAAGTGTCATATTCAGTCGAGGCTGGTGTTCGATGGCACATATTGGTGAAAGTAAGTAACTATTCCTCAGCTAATTGTGTTATAAGAAAACAAAAGGTCTGCGAATTGCTATATAAACATTGATAATTGGCTTGATTGCATTTTTTGATGAGGCATAAGCTATTGTAACTACCAGGCAAACACAGCAATACACTGTAAGATGTGAGAGATGTTTTTAATATTGGCAACTTGTTTTGGAATATAATAACTGAGCTATCAACTGAAAGTCTAGTCACTCATCATTGCCTTCGTTAGAAGATTATTTAGGGCTCTACAATTGCGCCTGTTTGAATTTACATTTTCTGTATCTGTCATTTCGAAGTGATATTGTTATAGTTGAACTGTTGGTCGTTTCAATTGATGTTGAATAGAACTATTTTGTTTTTATTTCATTTGAGAATAAGGTTGATTCGAATCTGATTCATGTGAAACTTTATGATAGTGAAAGCATGATTCTGACGTTTGAATTCTGTGCATTTTTTTCTCGGAAATTCATTTTTAATATTTCCTCTCTTGGTTTTTGTTATACCGGTAGGGGTTTCAAAAAAAAAAAATAAAAAATTAAATAGTTTCTCTCAGAGGTGGTCAAGCTCAATCTCGCTCCTGGACTGGACAGAGTGAATTGAATATTGACATATCACATTTGACATATTATTATGTGCATGGCAATTTTGTTTGGTTCAACTTCTGGAGCTCAAATAAAAAAAGTTATATTTTTTCAAGTACGGTGTCAAGGAGTTTTCACTCACGCTCATCTATAATTAGGCCTACTAATTTTCAATATTACATTCACATGTGACATCTATTGGTTCAACTAGTGAAAAATATCTGAATATTTTTTCACGGCTCATCAGAATCATTTCAATTCTGATTATTCGATAATATTAAAATAATATAATACATATTATATATAGTGAATGTTAGAATGTTTTCAAAACAATACGGTTGGTGATATCGGTAATGTTATATATATATATAATATATATATATATATATATATATATATATATATATATATATATATATATATATATATATATATAAAAAAAAATATATATATGTATATATATATATAAATATATATATATATATATATATATATATATATATATATATATATATATATATATATATATATATAGTCATGATATTGTAGTGAACCGAAATAGATAAACACTTGTAGGTTAGCTAGTGATTAGGTGATAGATATAAGGGTTGTGAAGAGGATTGATGCATTGGTATTTAATATAAGTATTAACTTCACATTTGTCATTATCACTACATTCTCTCTTATTTTTGTCCAGTCTTGAAATGCACCCCCTCTTCTCAACCCACCCTAACGGTACATTTACCGTTAGAGACTAGGTTATTGCCCTCGCTTGACGCTGTTGGTCAACCGAGGTAGCTACCCTTTTTAGTCAGTCGGAGACTGGACGTGAACAAGGAAGCTATTAAAGAAACGAATCTTATAACTTAACTCTTATTCTAAATGCCAGGAGATTCCCGTCGTCACCGACAAGATCCTCACGCCTTCCTTTCCCGCCCAACGCTATCAAACTTTCAATTTACGAATTATTATAATATGATCAATCTTTTTCCAATCGTATAATGCATACACGACAGCTATACGCATTTACTACGAATACATGTTACGCAATGTCAAAATTGAACTGAACCCTAATTTCACCCTCTCTCACCCCCCTCACCTGTACCCATGCAGTACCTATGCGGAAGGCTAGAAAGCGCTACAGACATGCTGGATTGACCAGGCCCGTTCTTTCAGTGGGATTTAAACATATATACAAATTGCAGATGAAGGTGAGGGAAATGGTGAAGGGGGAGGGCCCCCTCCTCCCCTTCTCTCCAGAAGACAGAAGAACTGTATAATGGTAGTATATCTTCAGTAATGTACGTTTGTTTCAGAAGATTTATTATTACATTCTATTATTATAATGTTGATTGAATCAATAACATAATGAATCGATAGAATGAAGTCACTACGTTATGGAGACAATTAATACGATCATTCATCTGGGAAATATTGCAGAACAATGAAAATAAATGCTACGCAGCTGTATTTATAATGGTGGGAACTAGGAAGTACGAATGCAAAATCTTAGCAGGCCCACAGCAGTTGTGACTGAATGAGCTAAATGTCGAAATAATTATTCGGTTCAAGTTGAGTCTTTCATTCTTCCTTCGTTATTGTATGCGCTCCACAGGTCGCAAGGCAGAACAGATCCACATGCAATTTTACCAGGCTTTATACTCATCATCCAGGTTCATCTTAATAGCTTTTGGTAAAAATCGGTCGTAGCTCGTAGGCCTATAGATTTTGAGAAATTGATTAATGAAATAATGAAAATACTCATGAGAGGAAACGTGTCGAAAAATAAGTTGAAGATATATTCGTTCGAAACAGTTGGGAAAGTTGTAATTAGACGAGCTTTGGCGAGGATTCAATTTGACATACTAAAAAAATTGGTGTTCGGTTTTTAAAAAAAAAATTTTTTAATGTTTTTTTGTCGGTTCTCCACAGGTCAAACGGCTACAGCTATCAACTTCAAACTTTTTTTCATTATGATTCCTCATCTAACTTGAATCTTTATAGTTTTGTGGCAATATCGGATGTTCATTTTTTTCATGAATTTTAGAAATTTCAAAAATACCCATTAAAATAACACGGCGGAAAAAAAGAAAATATTTTTATTTTCCAAAAAAATGAAATTTTGCGTCAAGTTGGGTTACATTCTGATACACATTTCTGAAAACTTTCAGCTTGATCGGGTGAGCCATTTTGAATAAAAACCATAAAATGTGCTAAATTGGTACCACTCGAAGCAGTTTTTACCCATTTCTGAATTAAATGTCACCCAATTGGCGAATGTAGGCAAAAGTTTGGCCATAAAAGTCGACATACTATTACTATTCGCTCGTCTAACAACGCATATATGGCGTTTTCCTAGTAACAACAATGACGGAAATTTTTGACGAGTTCTATGCAAATTAGGCTAGAGGTTTCAAATCTGAAGTGTTGACTCTTTCACATTTCACGACTACAAAATATGTTTTGCTCATATTATAGAGCATATGCTGCATTTTCCTAATAGTAAATACTGAACTATCATTCATATATGGTTCAATGACACATTGTATTGATGAATAAGATCTAATGGCGTCCTGGAAATCAGGAATGAGATGATTTAGGAAGATGAGATGGAAGGTTATTTTAATAGGTGTTTTGGATAGTGGGAATGGTCGTGGGTTGTTGCTAAGATACTATCTTGGGCATCCCCTCTGACTAATGTGGCTGCCACGAATAACCTCTCTCAAGTTGATCGACGATGGCGGGAATCGAACCTCGGTCTTCTGAATAACGGTTGAGTGTGCCTAGCCACTGATCCGTCCGTCTCAGCATTAAGTTCTAACATATCTATATATTTAGCAGTACTCATAATATTTAAGTATTCTGTGACAAACGAGTAAAGTATCGTCTAGAGTCTAGACAATCTTGAAGTGAGTAATTTGTTGTTTTGAACTTACCTTAAAACTTGAAACACATGCGCCTTTCACATCACCTGAACCCACTGCAGTGCAGCAACAGTACTGCACACTGTTGCAACGTAGCACTAGCTAGCGAGACGCCGCGACGCTTCAACCAGTTTCTCTCTCATCGACGTTTGCCAGTCGACTAACCGTCTCTCTCTCTGCGTCTATTGCTATACTCCTCTCTCTCTCTCTCTCTCTCTCTCTCTTTCTCTTTCTCTCTCTATCACATACCAGCTACCAACCTACTCTTTTCTGCGTATACAGCTCGGCCAACGTGCTGTCTCACTCGTGTCTGCTCGGGTCTAGGTGGGTCGAGGCATCCGACCGTTAGTGTTAACGGATAGGAGAGACAGTCGATTGTACCCGCCAACACTACTCAGACACGTGACACACGTGGAGCTAGCACGCATGCCAGATATAATGACGTAATCACAGCTGTTCATTGTTTCTTAACTTGGACGCTCTGTTATTGACAATTTGGACCTATTGGCGTCGATAAGTGGTTTATGAATAACACGCGATCGACACGATTTAATGACTTTGGTGTGAAGTGACTTTTTGAATTCAGTTTAATTTTCATATCGTTTCACACTCGAAACTTTTGGTTTTTCTATGGACTAGTTTTGCTATTATTTTGATAACAGTTTCAGAGAACTGATCGAACCGAGAAAGTTGTTGAGCGTTGTTTATATTCATTCATTTTTTCGCAAGGAAAAAAATTGGAAAATTGAAATTGGAAATTTTGAAAATATTTCTGCAGAGATCTTGCTGAAAGAACGTTGACAACTATACGTATTGATAGATTTGAGTTTCTCATAGTGGTATATAGTTTCCACAATGTCATGCGATCTATATAACCGTACTATGTACGTACTATGTATTGTGTACTATGTAGGTCCTACTATATACATATTTTTATAATTGATCATTTTTTTGATCATTTTTTTGAAAATATCAGACGTTTGCTTTTGTCAAATGATGTTGGGCGAAAGACCTTCAAACTTTTCTTGGGCTACCTTGAAGGGATAGCCCCAGCATTAAATGCTTTTTTCCGTTCATTCATAATATGATTTGATCACTATTTTGATGTTTTGTATTTGTAATGTTTTAACCATAAGCAAATTTCAATGTTTTCACTACCCACTATAACTACAACTATAATCTACACAATAACCAAATTTGGTATTGATTGTCCAAACAGTACTGAAGATAACAGCACATCAGGTCATGCTATGTTCAGAGAAAAATTCATAAACACTGTTTGCCAAAAGAATTGCAACATTTCGATTGATTTTTTCCACAAAATTATTTTTTATGTGTTCCTATAATAATGTCACTTATACATCTATAAAAAATTCAAGTGAATCTGATGAGTACTTAATATTGTTTTATCAATTTTAAATTTGATATTTTCATCCATGTTATGCTGGGGCGTGACCCTTGAATCATCACACGGTCATAGCCTTCGTCAGTATACAAATTCTTCTGCTTCCATTTTCACCCAGCAGTCAAGAAGCTCGTACCCTGATCCCATCACCATCACCACCATCCCATGGTGATCGTCACCATTCCCACCATTTTCAAATTTCATATCCTTTTTCCCTAATCATAATCAACATTCTCTTGCTTGCTTGTCAGTTGATCTTGTCAATTATTCTTGACAACAATACACAGTGTACGTTTTTAAATGTATCAACCGTTAACAAATGGCTGAAGAATGAATAAATAAATAAATCTCTTCACATACTGCTTCTTATAACGTTCGTCTGCCTCACCAACCTTTCTTTAGGTACTATTCCATACAGCACTCTCTCATTATCGGTCTTGTGACCATTCTTTTATTTGGATAAACATTGAATGACTCAGTATTTTTATCTATAAAAAACGAAACATGAAAATTGTCTAGATAAAGATATAGATGAGAATTAATAATCACAGATGATACCGGCCTGGAGGATGGTATCTCAGTGGTGGCATGCCGGCTCTTAGAGGAGAAGATGGTAGATCGTTCCTCGGTTCGATTTACGCAACCTTTCACCATCTTTCTTCACTGTTATTCATGGTTTCCCTCTGTATAGTTCAAGTGAATGGCAGGATAGTTTCCACAAAATATTTCTTAACCACTTCCTTCCCACTGTCCATCATCTGAGAAACCAAAATCTCATTAATCATTCATCTGACGTCAATATATCTTAGTTATCACTACTATGCGCCGTCAAATCCAATATGAAAAAATGAAAATGAATTATTCAGATGGTTTCTTTTAGATATGGAATATAATTCAGGCAAACACGTCGCCCCCGCGCCTGCACTTTGAAGAATTCACTATCATCGCACATGCCGATTTTATAGCTGTTTTCGAAATCCAGATAATTTTTCGTTTGTGGAGAATTTGCTGAGAAAATTATCTTCATTGAGGAATTGTGGAATACTTATCTAGATAATTGTTTTCAGATTGCGAAATTATCATTGATCTAGATGCAGATGAAAATATCACGCGAAAAATTATTTGCAACAAGATGAATCATCTAGATTGTTCTATCTACAAGTTTTATCGATCAAAGTGAAAACATTGCTTATTAGTCAATCAAATATTGCTCAGTCTGTTTTTGGGATGGTTGATCCGCTTGTGGAACACAATATCACAGGAGATGGAAATGAACCATTACCGGTATCTTGAGACGTTTAGCAAAACTTTAGACTTGTACAGAAAAGCAATCGTCCACCGAAAGGGTGATACTGAGCATCATGAATACTTCTTAACACTGTATTTATTCATGAACCTGTGATCCAAAGCTGATATTCTCAAATGAGTGAATCAATTAATTTTTTGATCTCTTGATCATATCATCGAACTCCACATATACTTCCAACTTATTCCTTTTCTTTTTATCTCTTTTCTGCATTGCAATCATCTTTATATCTTGGGCTTTCTACATCAAGATGAAAATGTACACCAGTGGAATATTTGAAAAATTCTTCGATAACTATTTTGAGCTATTCAATATCAAATTCAAGAATACTCAATTTTTCACAATTGAAATGATTCAATTCAAGTCGCTTTATAAAATGAAAGCATGCCAAATGGAGAAAATATTGATTTTGTAAAATTTCATAATTTTATCAAGTGTCAAGTGTTTTTAGTTACCTATAAATTGGCTCATTCAGAGACATCATCAAGCAATGTGAAATGTAATTTTCTCCAGAAATAAATCAGATACCGGTAGCGTATTTTCTCACTTCGCTAGCACACAAATATAAAATATCACTATCATACGAGTGATTAATGAGTTTGGGATGAATTGTTATAAGTTGGCAGTTCTACATATCCATGTCCAATACTAAATCATATCGATAACTCACGGATGACTATGTACCGCTCACCGACAGGATCTGTCTCTTGGCATTCTGTCAGCTGTTACCTCCACGCGTGACGTGCGTGAGGCGTGCGTGACGTCACACAGTGATACGTGATTGATATGACGAAGATATATTCTTTAGGATCAACGTATTTTATAAGAAATTGATAGTTGAATGGGTGGTGATTTGTTTTGGTAGAATTGAAAAAGACCTGTGTTTTACGAAGCCTCTATATCATTGAATACATTGATCCATTTGTTTATGTAGCGTTAATGTAAATTTGTGAATATATTATGATTGTTCAATGTAACTATAACAAATACACACACATACACATCTCATACATATATATATATATATATATATATATATATATATATATATATATATATATATATATATATAAGTATATATATATATATATATATATATATATATATATATATATATATAAGTATATATATATATATATATATATATATATATATATATATATATATATATACATATATATATAATATCATATATTATATGATATTATATATATATATATATATATAGCCTATATATATATATATATATATATATATATATATATATATATATATATATATATATACATATATATATAATATCATATATTATATGATATTAAATATATAATATATATAATACTTGAATCTGTATATTATACAGATTCAAGTTTGAAGGTTCAAGTTCCAAGTTCAAGGTTCAAGTTTCAGCCCAAGGTTGAGCAAATTTAGTGGAAACTTCAAAGAACATTTCAATCCCCAGTAAGACAGCACAAATAACAATGTTGATTGTGTTAATTGTGGTTGATTGTGGCAATCAAGTCGTCAACTATAAGTAGTGTTTTAAGATACACGAAAAACCCCTGTCAGGATGGTCAACCATGGCGGGAATCGAACCCCGGTCTCCCGAATGACGGTTCAGTGTGTTACCACTCGGCCACGCGTCTCGGTCATATTGATGTTATATTGATACATTGATGAAAAGGAAATTCAACAACAGACAGTTAGGTTAGGTGTGTACTGACAACAGTCACAACGTAAAGGAATGTACTTATACAGCGTATCGTCAGAAACATTTGAAAATGAGGGTATATTCATCAATATTCGATGAGGCAATGATTGAATCATCCACCTGATTCCATGGCATATATTCACCCATACCTGGTATTGTAATCCGTTCAGTGAGGATAATTTGTGTGGTAATCAAGGCTGATCAGGTAGTTCTCTGATTGGTTTTCTCTTATTCTTTTCATTTTTCCCTCAAGTTCGAGCAAAATACAACCAACAACACAAATATGCGAATCAATTGGAAGAATGCAAAGCTATCAGCATTCAGCCAAAATCAACTGCTCAAATTGAGAAGAGACTTTCAAATAAGTATGTTTTGAATCTCAACTAATATTCCATCAAATTTTACCATTTTATTATTAAACCATCCTTAAATGAATGTGATAATTGATGCAGTTTCAGTATGCATCAATTGACTGTAATCCGACTTCACAGAAAACAGACAAAGCAACAGGCAATATAATCCTAATTAAGACTCATAAACATGTTCGGTGCTAATTTACCAACACAAAGGAACGCTTAACATAAGGAGACTTACAAAGGAGACGAAAACAACCCCAACTGTACCGCAGAAGTGGTTAAATATACAAACAGAAAAACACATCAATTTACGGTTCATAGGTATAAGATTTATTGACGGAGATAAATTATACACACGATATACAGTGAGTTGATTGTGAATACAAGACAATTTGTCATATACGTTTTTTCATAAAAGTCTATATCATAATCAAGAATATATCAAATTAGATGTATATGTAACATACGAGTACTACTGAAATGCTCAAATGTCAGTTATTATAAAAAATCAATATATGTTGAATAGATGGATAAAATTGTGAACTTGATAAATTAATAATATAATAAATAAATAAATATCTCAATAAATAATGATGACACATGAATGCATAATTACAAATTAGAATATATGACTGAAATATATTGTGAGTTATATTATTCTGAATAATACGTTCATTATATTACCAAATAAGTATCTGATGAGGCTTACGTAAATTTCTACTTCGGGTGAACTTTGTACTATTTTATACATTATATACAGATTAATAAATGAATTGGTCAACAATTTTGTGATGGAATGGACTGATTGAAAATAAGTACAGAGTATAAGTTCACAAGTACAATTACAATGAAAACACCAGAAATGACTACAATTCTTAAGTATAATTATATACAGACTTATAGTTCATTTACTATGATATTATTTCTACACCACACACACCTCATTGTGAAAGAAAAATGAAAACTTCAAATTACACTTCTCTTCTACAAAAGCCTTCAATTCACTAATTGGGAATCCTTTTGTTTTATGAGTAGCCTAAGAACAGAAAGAAGACTTGACATATCACTCAGAAGTGTCCATAACGATCACAATGAAAACGTACTTGATTTAAGGTTGATTATTGTCTCACTTAAAATCGAATCGCAAATTTTTCACGTCACTTGACTTTGTTCTGATTGTCTTAATGATGCGACGTTTACACTGAATGATGAGTTCGAAGCAAGCACCGTTATTGGTAGTGACGAATATAGCAACCTGGAACATACAATCAAGTTTCTGTATCATACATTATTATCAAGATATGAGATGTACTCGATAGATTATATAGCTTTAAGGTATCCATTTCTAAAATAGCTACAAATTGATTGATGATCTCATCAAATTCATTCACCTACAGCAAAAAATATGTCCAATAAGTACTTAATAGTATAAAGTATATCTATGATAAGTATATTCCTTCCCTGCCGAATCTGATCTCTAATTTTGTAAACTCGCAACCATTAACTTTGAAAATGGTTGGAATTAGGTTTGACACACTTAATTACGATTTTTTTTCTCATAACCTAATTCAAATCGTATAGTCATGTGGGACTCCATATTCTTGCTTGTTCTCCATATTCATATTCCATATTATTCCATATGTGTTTCAGCAAAGCTATATAGTATTTCGACAATTCCTGAAAAATCTCATCTCAATTTTTTATTGACCCGGCCGAACCACATTCATTGACACGATTTTACGAACAATGAACATATTCTTGATACGTTAGTTTCCAACAACCTCATACAGAAAACGCCACTGAATAGAATACATTGAGACTGATTGTTTCAAGTTCATTATGTACAGAAGCGTACAGGTTTTTCTCTTTTCTTAACCTCTGATTATATATTAAAACTCGTAGTCATTCCATACAAAAATAAATCTCTGTCTATATTTACGATAAGTATTGTCGTAACAAGGATTCTTATATCACTCTTAGTTTAATATCAGTCTCAGAAAAACTATGAATTCACTAACTTAGATTATGCATGCACCATCTCGAAAGCTATATAAAGTCTCTGAAGAGTGCAAGGAAGAGAAGTAATGTCAGAAAATGTTAGAATAAGAGGAGAAAGAGATAAGAGATAAAACTGGATAAATATTTATTCTTCACATCATTAGAAGAACGGGTGAACGCAGATTTTCTTAATGTCTAAGCATAATACTACTATCTAGATTTCTGGGTCAAAAGATGATTCCAGTTTAAAGTACCAGCTTGTAACTTCATTGTCGTTGAACAATAAAAGTGACGAAATAGAGAGAAAATTAACTTGAATAGTGTGAGACTTCGGGGAAACAATAGGAAGGTGTGTTATTTCCATCTTTCCAGCGATGGTTGCTTTTGATTTTCAGTAGGCTTACGGTCTAGGAATAAACTGTAATCGAAGAATCAATCACAGTAATAGAATATTCCAATATAAATTCGAGCCACTCTACGTTATTTTGAAACTATGTAATTTTGAGGTTAAGAAGCGTACTTGTATTTATAAATCGAAATATAGGAGTTAAGAGTCCATGGGAGTCGATTTAGCGAAAGATCATTTTTTTTGTGATAACTTTTGAATGGTATGAGATATTGAAATTCTGATACGCGAGATACTCAGATAATCAGTAGACGAGCCTTATAGCGAGGATTCAATTTGACATACTGGAAAAAATTGTCGTTCGTTTTTATGTTTTTATGTTTTTTTTTTTTTGTTTTTTTTTGTCTTTATGTTTTTTTGTCGGTTCTCCATAGGTCAAACGGCTACAGCTATCAAATTCAACTTTTTTTCACCATGGTTCCTCATCTAACTCAGATCTGTATAGTTTTGTGGCATTATTGGGTGGTAACTTTCATCTTTATGAATTTTAGAAATTTCAAAAATACCCATTAGAATGACAGAGCGGAAAAAAAGAAAATATTTGTATTTTCCGAAAAAATGAAATTTTGCGTGAAGTTAAATTACATTCTGATACACATTTCTGAAAACTCAGCTTGATCGAGTCAGCCATTTTGAAGAAAAAACATGAAATGTGCTAAATTGGTACCACACCGGAAGCAGCAGTTTTTACCCATTTATAACTTAAATGTCACCCAATTGGCAAATGTAGGCAAAAGTTTGGCAATCATGAAGATGTCCTCAGATATGTTTTAATAACGAACCAGGAAACTCAGCATATTTATTACGTAGACTTCGTTGATAGAGGAGCAGGGAGCGAAATATAAGCTATGAAAACAATAACGTTTTCTTAAGATTTCCTTCTAAACGTGTGAATTGTATTTCGTATTTTTATAAATGTCGGTAGAATGATCGGTGATAGCAAATCAATACATTTCCTTAAATTTAATTGCATAAATTAAAAAAGTCGATTTACTATTACTATCCGCTCGTCTAACAACGCATATATGGCGTTTTCCTAGTAGTATGTATAATGTCTTCATGATTTAAGGCATGGAGGAGTCAGTTCTAGTGAGTCAGTACATGTATGTAGATTTTACAACGTAACGGTGTATACTGTATACATATATATATACACATGCATACTATAGGCCTACCTAAATACAAATAATAAATATACGGTAATATTTGATCATGTCATAAAATTATTGATGCAAGGAAATGTAGAGTTGGAATAATTTGTTCAGAGGTATACACGTTGTATATTTCGTTGTGTACATTGAATTTAAACTGTTTGACAAAGTAAAATACAAAATATAGGTTAAAATAACCTGAACAAAATTGAGCAATCAGAAGTTGGAATTAGTTTTTTATTTATACCGATGATAAAAAAAATTGTGACTGGTAATTGAATGTATTCAAGTATAGTAATAATTTTATTGAGTGATCTGGTTGACTTATTCTGTATAGGATATTGATTGATTTAGGGTTTATAGGTGTTTCTCACTCTCTCTCCATTTATCGCTCTATCTATTGCTCGATTGCGTTTGACTTGAAAAAATAAGGCATACTTTCACAGCCTTAATTTTTACTATAACCAAATGATAAAGTTATACAAATACATTTCAGTATTTTTCAGTATAAGAGTTGAGTTACTAAGAAATAAAGTATGTTTGCTTGTTATGGTTTCGAAACCAGAATACACCAACTAACAATCCATTCGTGTGTAAATGAGATGATTTCATTGACTTATCACTTATTCAGATATTTAAAAAATGAAAAGGCAGCAACAGTCAAAATGCAACTATTTGAATGGTTTCACAATGGAAAAAACATTTTTCTCCATTCGATTAGTCTATTATATCATATCATGAGTAACAGCTAGACGGTTGCTAGACTATTTTGTTAAAATAAATATCTCTTGTGTCACTCTGAGTACGGTGTATAGGCAATTTAATATCTGAAGTGGGCAATTATATATATATATATATATATATATATATATATATATATATATATATATATATATATATATATATATATATATATATATATATATATATATATATATATATATATATGAATATGAGCTGAGAATAATTCTCTTGATATAGACCTAATCAAGACATTTCAGGCTGGTAAGATTTTGTATTGTCTAGCATTCTCTATCTAAATCTCTGTTAGCCTTGATTGTGAAGTCAATGATCTCCACACAAAGTTCACTGACAGTGCATTTAGATGATCTCTATAATAAGCTAAATTATCTCAAATTCTCAACTTGGTTGAATGTTTTCTAACTCAAGATAAAGCATGTCAACGACATATAGAATATGATGATTGTAGTAATTTGAGATGTGTCTAGTTGACTCCAGATTAATTAGGTGATATGCATTTCTCTGCAGTTCCTATACATGAGCGAGCGAACAGAAGAGGAAATGTTACATATGAAATCATTCTTCTTGAACACATTGATATGAATTGGCAAGATCACTATGACCCCGGAAAATATTTTGAAAACTCTGGTTAATTCATTGAATTGGGGTCAAGAAGATTTGGATTCAACTTATCTGAACGATTGAGTTAAGAGGTTTAAATCGGTTGGAAATATGTTGATAAATACGTTGAACCGATATGTGGGCGTTTATGTCGTACTTATACTGACCAATATTTCCGTTTAAATGCAGTAACCAGCTGTTGAATAGTCCTAACTCTTGTTGTATTATATATACTAAACGAAACTGACTTTGATCTTTAATTCATGTGCAAATTGATTCGGCGAGAACGATTTCGAATGACTTCATTTTGAAGTGAAAAAGTCAGTAAAATCCCTGAGTCGATCTATTCAAATCAAAAAACAACTTTTGGTGAAGCAAAATTCAGAGATAGGTTCAAAAAATCATGTTTAAGGCCCTTATTTAGCTATAGTATCTCAACGCATTCTGTTCTATTTCCTTTCACATTTGTGAGATTATAGGCCATTTTATTAAATTCTTATTCGAATTTTAGTTATGAGGTTAGGTGGAAGAGCACATGCTCACGTATCTGAACCTTGTCTGTTCATTTTTGTTGAATAATTATCTCATTGTGGAATTCTTATGTGAATTGTAATTTCTGTATTGTCATTCTCTCTTTACTGTACTACACAGAAATTATAAAGTCTTATTATTATCGAGTGGGTTGAATTTGATAATTCAAGTGATTGTCTTTTACAAGAGCAGAAAAAGTGCCGTATTTTACAATATCGTCGCATTTGTTCAATATTTCATAGAACATGCATCATACTGCTTTTGACTGAACACTTTGAAAATGTTCACCTATGTTTTAATGACAACTCACTTGTTCATGAAAAATATTCGCAGTCTCTCATGTTGAGATGGGAAATGAGTTCCGTTCTGTTATTGCATGTGAGTTTATACGTTATATATGCATCAACATCATATTAATTATTTTTTGTTATTTTATGTTGGGAAAATCACCATCGCAACATTCACCAAACAAAATCATTACAAAACGCTATAAATTTTCGTGTTGATGAATGAATATGTGGCACCACCTTATGAAGTAGTTACGTCAATTAAGGCACCAATTTCTAAATTGATGTCACCGTTGGGCGTGGTTTCGAGTCCCGCGTAAGGCATGCATTTTTGTGAACGTCTTCTCACTTATCATTATTTCATAAATTCAATATCACCAGCTCTTCTAACGTAGCTGTTGGTGTGGTCGTCAAGTAAACAATAATTAATATATACATGGTTAGAAAATGTGATATTTCATGAGTAAATAAGATGTATTGAGATAACTAGGCAAACGCGTTATGTGTTTCCGCGTTGATGGATGAGCTAGAACATATCAACTTATATCTTTGAATTGCTTATTACATATAATACACCTTGAGATCCAAACGATTATGTCACTGCCATCTTATTTCCTAATCAATTTCTATGATATTAAAGAAGGCTTTGTTTTAATCGTTTGCACACCTGTTGCTTGTTTAAATGGTTTCTTACTAGCTTTAAGTGATTTGAAAAAATTGTATTATATATTTTTTACATCAAAACGGCTGATTTGATCGGACTGAAAGTTCGAAATAAGGTGTATAATTATCATATCAAAATTCCCTGGAAATTTGAATTCTTCCGAAGGAAATTAGTTTGGCGTTTTTTTTTCTCCGGGTTATTCTTATGGGATTTTTGAAAATTTTGAAATGAGTTTTCTCAAAAGTGGTTCAACCGATTGCATTTCAAAACTATACAGTATCGAGTTATATAAGGACACTGGTGTGTGCTAAGTTTCAACTGATTTTGAATTTTCGTTCGACCTGTAGAGCGCGAACAAAAAAACAAAAAACCCCCCCCCAAAAAATGGGCACTTTTTTTCGGGTATGGTGAAATTGAGTCTTCACTTCGCTCATCCAATTATAATTTCATACATTTAATAAGAAAGTGTTACTTTTATCACTAAAGCATTCGAAATAACTTGAGTTCATTCTACTAATATTTTCAAAATACTAGTTTGACAATTGTTGCATCAATCTATTCATACGAAGTGTTCTCACATTCGTTTCATCAAAATTTCTTCAAAACTATACAACCGTTGACTTCATACTGATGACATACTTTGGTATATACCCTATGGTTATTATCAACAGTCTCATCAGATGACAAAGATGACAAAATATGAACAAACAAACGCAATAAATAGATTAATGGCTGCAGTTTGTTGAGAGGTAAAACTGTAAAACAGTTATATAAATGAACTTTACAACGTCGCAACGTCGACATGATGGTTTCAATGTTCTCTTTTGTTACCACATTCTGAAAGAAACATCACTTTGACGTTGTAAATTAAATTAGTCTATATTTGTTCCACAATAGGATAAAGTTCCATAATTGTCAAGACAAGTCTTCACTTACGTTGAAACAACTAATTCTTGTTAAATGTCATACCTCTAGAAATAGTCATCATCTCCGCCATCTCCATAGTCCCCATAATCGTCCTCCTCCCCTGGGGTTACGAAGGCTCCGTTCAACACATCACCGAGTTGTTCTCCTAATCCCATCATCTTGGCAAACCCATAGATTAACCTCATGACAAACAGCCGGACAAATGCGGCGGCGCTAGTTTCACGTGATTGCAGCATGTTGAGACCGGCTTTGTAACGTTTTTTCTTGGCGCATACTTCACTCACCTGAAATAAGCAACACAAACTTCAGTCAAAGGGATAACAATGTAGAATTTTGATTACATATTGGACTATTTAACCACATCGACAATTTAAAATGCATCTTGAAGAAAATTAGAAAATTGACATTAGACTCAATAAAACTGGTAGGCAATGTGAATATGAACTGCGCGTGTATGTAAAAATTATCTGTAAAATTGCGAATATGTTGAAAATAATTTCAATTTCAATTTAATACGTGGCCATTTATTTGATGAGATCTCGAGTATGAAATGAGCAAGTGAGATATATTCTGTTTCACATTCCATTCGAAAGAAAATGAAACGATAGTGAAAAACATATTTTTGAAATTATAGTTGAGAGAGGTCATGGGATGAATGCTTCCATGCCTGCAGATGCGTCTTCCACCTCTCAGCAATAGTGACCATTGATATTATTATTTTTATTATCACCATTATTATTATCTGAGTAGTTTTTGAGAGCTCGAAGTAGACGATTAAGTGAAATATCACCATGTGGATCATAGCTCTTGAACGATTTGAGATGTCAACATTATGATAAGGGAGGATTATAGATATTTTTAACACGTTCAAGATGGTATATAAATGGGAACTTTTGAACGTACATCGTAGAATTTTCATATAGCTGTTCAGCTGAAAATCCAAGTTTTTAGCTACATACCTGTGAAAATGTTGGAATTTACTTTTATGCATTTTACTCCAAATCATGTAGAAGGTACAGACGGTTGAAAATATCTATGTTCTCCCGTACCAGAAGTTTGATATCTCATACTATTAAAAAATTATCACAAAAAACTGATTTCGCCAAGAGCCGGTTTCGCAAACTCTTATAGTCAAGTATTAATTAGTTCCATTGGTCAAGGTATGAAAATATACGTAGCTCAAGGTGATCCCAAATTGACCTGCCAAAAATCGCTTAATCCACTATCAGTTCGCCAAACTGAATCTAAATAGACTCTTAAGAGTCCATGGGAGTCGATTTAGCGAAATATAAGTTTTTTGGTGATAACTTTTGAACGGTATGAAATATCAAAATTCTAATACGCGAGAAACACAGATAATTATAATAGCTCAAAAATGTTATGAGTTATAGCTATCTAGCTTGAAGCGCATAACTGTCAAGCGTATACAGTTGAAAAAACATATTTTTTAGCTGTATACGCTTGACAGTTATGCGACATGACTTGTTGTTATAACTTATATCATCTTGAAGTTATTACAATTATCTGTGTTTCTCGCGTATTAGAATTCTGATATCTTATACCGTTCAAAAGTTATCACCAAAAAACTGATATTTCGCCAAATCAACTCCCGTGGACTCTTAAGTTTCCTTCGGAATAATCTTTGTAAGTTTGGAATACGGCAAATTGATATTTCACTGAAATTTCAATTTTCATGATATTTAATAATTTCCGGTCCATTTGTGAAGTCAAATTTCTGGTATCTATAAGCTGATGAATAAGAGTGAACCATATTGTTGTTTCATATTTTTTTGTATCATCATAATCTCTTCTAAAAAATTCTGTGGTCCATTATTCACAAAATGTAACTGTCAAAAAGAATGACCTCAGAATGACTAAATATAGGTAATATTTATTCTTCATTGAATCGATTGTAACGATGATCATAAATTATTATATTTGGCTGTATTTTTAGGACGAACAAATTTGTTATATTCGGTAGTTTTTCGAAACGAATAGTTCCAGATGAAATTGAATCACATTCCAGAATTATCTCTATGTTTTCAATCATTTCGTCATTCCCTACACTACCACTCCCATTCCCATTACCATTCCCTATATAAATTGATAAACATTCACATTTAGATGTTTTATGTAGTTGAGACGAATTGTACTTCCTTCTTTTATGATCATTCATATTGCACTACGCTATTCTACCAGTATTCTTTCTTCGTGTGTGGGATTTAGAAAAATTAATTCACACATTTATAGCCACATAGATTTTTTTATGTACAATGGAGTAAAAATATCGTTAAAAATTGATTCTGTTCTGGCAAAAATAAGCGGCTAAAACGATTAAACATGGTGTATTTCTTCATGGTTTACCATAAATATCGAATCAAATTCCACTTCATTATCATAATATGGATTGTTGAAGATTTTTGCGTTGGGAATGAACATTATTGAAAGGTTAGACGGATAGTTTTTGATCTATAAAAGCGAGAGAGGGAAAAAGAGTGAGAGGAGAGTGAGAGTGAGGGGAGGGGAAGTGGGGGTTAGGGACTTGAGGGGGGTATTCATCTTAGACTAGTCTTTTACGACCGAGACACGAGATTACAAGAGCAAGTACTATAGGATAATATAGTGATAGCAATTTCACCGGGAATCGAATACGCGGTCGGTCTGTTACCAAATGACAACCCCATCGTCTGCACTGTTTTACGACTGGTCCACGCCTGCTCCCTACATCGCTCTCCTACCTGTGACGCTGGGTAACCATTGTTGAAGTCTTGAAATAAGTTGTGCTTCACTGGCTCAGAACCAGAGCTATAAAAACTTACAAGACCGGAAGTAAAGGTGATGTGGACCAAGGGTGATTTCAGAAGGAAAACAAAGAAATCAACTTTTTGCGTTGAGTTTCAAGTTGATACACTACTTATAGGCCTACATTTATACATCTATATTGCATTTGATGAAGATGACAAGGATTTATTGGCATCGGTGAATGATGTACGAGATGGAGCGATCAGATGAATGCTTATTTCATCGGCTGTTTTGAACAGTGAGAAGAAAGGAGTGTGTGTTCGTAGTAGTCACTTTGACGACAGAGATACGGAAAATTTATTTCAGGATGGTCGACCGTGGTG
The DNA here is from genome assembly GCA_964007535.1 of Brachyptera risi. NCBI lineage: Eukaryota > Metazoa > Arthropoda > Insecta > Plecoptera > Taeniopterygidae > Brachyptera > Brachyptera risi. The sequence goes on along the minus strand of OZ023331.1, from coordinate 30,855,152 downwards.
AGAATCGACTTCCTGTTCCGTCTTCAGAAACCCGTGAAGACACACTGTTTACTTTTCTCGCATTTCTTGCTTAAATTGGCTAATAGATCGAATGTCCATATAGTCGCTGTGGCGCTGCAGTAGCGCGTGAGACTTTGAGCCGGAGGTCACCAATTTGAAACTCGTTGTGGTGAAACTTTTTTGTATTTATTAATTTTTTTTGACACGTTATAATATCCTGATTGGCTCTTTAAAATACGGAATTGAAAGATCAAGTAATATTGTCGTAAGTGTTACTATTTTGGGGAATTGATTAAGGCACAGAGAGGCTACACGGTTGGGGTTGGTTGGGTTGGGATTTAGCCTTCTTCAATGTGTCTCTCTTGTATTTTGCTCAGGTTTGGTGGAGTAAGATTCATACTGCATTTTCTTTTCCCGAAAACGTTCCATTTCAGTGTTCATTTTGCATTAATTGAAGCGAGCTTATAGCTATTGTGTCGAGGCGTATGGAATTGTCAAGTCGCCTTCCGGTCTCTTGAATTTAGGTTCAACGCGCTAACAACTGATATACCCGTCTCAGTGCTCGATTACACTTGGGGTCATCACATGCATAAAGTGGCCGGTAAAACCACACCAAAATAAATCCCGAAAAAATGTATAGAAATTGTATTTTATGAGCAATAAAACGGGCACACAATGAAGTATATCGATACCTTAATGGCAAAACCTAGTATTTTCAAGAAGTGAAATGTTCAGAAGAAGGTGAAAACCTCTTCACAATGATACTTTTAGACAGTGCAGTGAAATAACATATTTGTATAGGTCATTCAAGTACGAGGTTTTGCACAAGGGAAGAGGATTGTTTTCCTAAATTTTTGACACATGAATATTATTTTGGTTAAATTTGCGAGTACGAGATTTTGCCATTAAGGTATCGATATACGTGTTCGACGTACAGTGCGTGAGACATTCATCGGTAAAATACTCATAGATTTCATTTGAGTTCAAATTTCGGAAAGTTCATTCGATGTGACCGTGGGTGTATGATCAGGCCCGTATTAAAATTGATTGAGAATTCATTTTTTGTCAACTAGTCTATAAATTCTCCCCGTCGATTTCAAAACAATAGAGAACACAATTGTTCTCATGGGTGAAAAAGATATGATAAAAACATTAATATATTGCATAAATCCAAGTGAATTGCACGAACGATCACATCATTTGTACAAATCGAATTTGCCAAATCAACATTCACAAAAACAAAATGTGTTGCAGTAGTGTGCATTCATATGTTGACATGAAACCGTTAATTGAAAATACTCCGTTTCCGATCTAATAAATTGAAAAACAAGTTTCTGATGTTCATTGACTTTATGAAAAGTTTCAAAGGTTTGTGTCTTTCAAAAAAAAAAGTGGCGCGCGGGTGATAATTAAAAATAAATAACTTTTAATTCGAAAAGATCGATAAATCCTTTTCGAGTGATAATATCAGGGGTGTCCAATATCAGACATCGATGACGATAACACCGACTATAAGTGTGCATTTCAACGCCACTGGGATTGTTTTCCTTGCAAATCCTTTTCGAGTGATATTATCAGGGGTGTACAATATCAGATATGAACTGCTCTCAAATGAGTGTCTCCATAATCTATAGCTACAAATGTATTCTATATTAAAACCTGGGCGAAATATTTTTTAAATAAATATCTTGAAGTCTCTATCTCAGATACTTCTCCCGACCATTTCAGTACCTGCACATTGAAATACAACGGAACTTCCAATTTGGAATACATCAACGAACAAGAAATCACAAAACCATGCTGACTTAAAAAGTTCACTTGCCATCCTTAGAGATCACCTTTATGGTTAACAGCTGAAGGATTTAAATATGATTTCTATGAAACAAACGCTTTTATATTCAAGAGTTACCAAGTTGATATATTGAGCCACGTGATTTGTTCAATATATTTTAATTGTTTCAGGTAATTTTTCCACAGTGTATGATTTATTTACTGTGTAATTATTTTTAATTATTCCCACGAATATCGATAATTTCAGCTCAAAATAGAATCACCATTATAATTTCGATGTTTTTTCACACAATTGATCATCATCCATTGTTATTGTTATACTGTGTATAAGTGGCAACTATATTGTGAGCACTGCTTATTATATATATATATATATATATATATATATATATATATATATATATATATATATATATATATATATATATATATATATATATATATATATATATATACATGTGTGTGTGTGTTACTAAATACATACATAGGCGAGAGGATTCGATTTGTGTAGGAGAAATTTAGTCATCATGTGTGAATTATCGTGGTTGTATATATCTATGGTCTGTGATAGGTCGATACCTGAAGTTTTGCAACAATCAATGTGAAACTACTTGTATCGTCAAGACTTGAGGGCACCGTCGCTTCAAACTAGATTATTGCTAACATTAATCGGATATCAAATTTTTCAATTCAAAGACTGATATTGTATACTTCTATATTTCGAGTATCTTCAAAAAAATTTAGTTGAAAGAATCGTTCTCGTATTTTCTTGACAATTTTAGAGTGAGTCTATCTCAATACATGTAACCCTTTTCGTAGAAATCTTATCATTCCATGATTTAACTAACCTCAATACGCGTCCAATATTCATTCTGATTTTATTATTTCTACGATGGCATATATTCTTGAATTCAAATAATTAGTGTTTGAGAGAGTACTTGTTTCGCATTTCGAGCATTTTCAAGGAACTTTTGTTGACATAGCCCTGTTTATGTCTGATATATTTTTGGAAAATTTCAGAATATGGATTTTTTTTCTGTCAGATACTTATATTTCTCCAATTTCTCTGAATTCCATAAATTTTGAATTTATCAATGTACTTATATTTTCGTATGATACCGGTATTAGGTTTTCTATTCCAAATACGGCTTGAAACAGTACGTTATTCTGAGCATCTACAAGAAACTTTTCATAAAATGAACTTTGTATTTGTATCTTGTATGTCGTATGACAAATTCAAAGTATCTTATAGCGTCTTTTTCTCAATATCAGATACTTTTCTAAGGTATCTTGCTCACCCCTGGGACTGATGTGTGGCGATCTGGGATGCGTAACATAACGGTTTGAACTTTTGAAGGATCACTAGGGACGAAGTGTCTCCAGGGGTTGAAGGATCTACAGAGGAGATGAAGGATCGCTTCTTCATATCTAGTTTTATGTTCAACGAATCTAAGCTTTGTAAGTTTTCCACACGACATGTAGATTTGGAATAAATCTTTAAAGAAAGAAAAAGCGTACGTTTTATAGTCGGCATCTCGAACAACGTTGAGTCTAAGAAAGGACACATATTGGTTTGTTATAAAAATAGTGGACATGTTTGCGTCATCTCGTGTGACACGGATGTTAAGGCAGTGAACTTTTGTTCAAATCCAGCTGACTGTGTTTTTTCAATCTCTGATGAGGTGAAATCGTTTTTTCGAATTTGGAAAAAATGTGTTTTATCCCAAGATAGCAGTGTACAGAACGCCTCTGGATGTCAGCCGAATACGATGTAGTATCATTTTATTAAATAATATTTTCATTATTATTTCATATTATTTTATTAATATTGGAAACTTGTCACGAAGAAAGAGTTTCCCAATTATGGGTCAGGATGACAAGGTGGAATCCTTCGTACGGGACACCACAAGGTCAATCTTACCATCCCAAGGGAAGTAAATAATCAAAATGAGTTTCATACCACAAACTCAATACTGTAGTATGACCCGATTTTAATTAGTTCAAGGGTTATTAATAATTCAAACACGTTTGTTTGGTGAAAGGAATTTGTCGATATATTTTTTTATCTCTATCTTCTTGTACTTCGAAAAAACGTTGCCCATCAGCATCATTCCAAATATAATTTTTTCTTATATTTTTTTAATATTCATCCTATTTCTTGTATTCAACATGAACCATCTGTGTTGTGAGTCATGAATGAATTAATCTATTGTACGATTTTCTCGCGGTTCTCTTAAGAATGAAGATAGTTATTTTATATTTCCTGACAAGAATTTTGCGGTCTCGATCACCGCTTCTCCTGAATTCGAAGAAACGGTTCGATGTTTCGATTTTTCCACATTTAATTGTCAAGGAAGTATATCGGTAATCATCTGTTATCTGTAGTATTCACACTTCAATTTACAGTTTTTATCATTCATGCCAAGATTTACTAATGCTTCAATAATGATAAAAAAAGTTGGTTGTGAGTTTACGATTTCTCGTAACTTATTGATTCTTCTAGTTTCCAGATGTATATCACATATTTGGCTATTCATAATGCTTCTGTGCTGAACCATACACGTTACAACTTCAGACCGGAAAACGGAAACGTAAAAACAGATCTACAGAACGGAAATATAAAATGAGCAACGGCGATTTGGTTGTTCATATTACGTATACATATTATACATGGCGTGTGTTGAATAAAACTGGAAGACGTAGACTAGATTATTCTTTCGGAGCTTTATTCATTTGATTGTTGGCGGTACCGACTGACCGTCTCTCCAATCTATGAGAACTAACGGCCGGGAGTGTCAACGAGTATTATTCGAAAGGAATGCATTTTTTTTCACAGTCTGGCTGGAATTATGTTACTGTTTATGGCGCCACACACTCGGGGGAAACATTTTGGGAATAAATTCAAGTGAAAATTTTTTCATGATATGTAATGATCGGATTTCATCACTTTCAGAAAGTCATATCGACTTTCACGTTCTAGTTTGAATTTGTTTCATTCTAATCAAAACTTTGTGAACATACGAATTCGATTCTATTTTTAAATATAGTGAAAAAAGTTATACTCATTTTCACTACACTTACACAACCGCGAATCAATTATTGCAAGATGAAAGTATGTCATTTTGTTCACTTATTAACTCTTATTGCAAATTTCTCGAGTAAAAGATCTTCATATTTACATTGCAAGCAATCGGCAAAGAGCTGTGGAATGTTTTCTGTGAAATGAAGCCGATGACGTTATGCAAATAAAAGTTAATACATGGATTGAAATTCGTAGAAAAAACTGCATACGCTAAAGTGACGTGGAAGGGTAAGCTATCTGGTTATATTTCTACAAATGAGAATTTCATATTCGAATTGATTCACAATTTTCTGAAATATGAGATTCAGTGAAAATTGCAATAAAATGAGAACAGTTCATTTTCATATGAAAATAAATTTTACATATTCAAATTATCGTACTCTCAAACATTCACGTGCCATCCACTTATAATGATTAGTTCATCTCCTATAATAACAAAAACATGAAACATAGAAAATGATGGAGAAATAATGTACACAAAATCTATATTTATACATTTTCATATTTCACGTGTTTCCATTTCACCACCTACTTGTCAAAACACTGAAAACCTTGTAAACTTTGTTTTTGTTTTGTTCGATTGTTAGCTTTGTGGTAACTTTGTGCAACTTTGTTATTATTTCATCTAAAAAAACTCCAGTCGATTGAATATATCTATCAGTTTTTGAAAATAAGGGAGCACTCGTATCCAACATTGAAAGACCTGCATAATTCCTAGCATAATTGAACAATTGAATAATTGTAATTCCGAGCAAAAGTTCAATAAGTATTACATTTGTGATTCATAATTGATGACAAATGAAAATTATAATTATGATGATTAGTTAAGAAATGACTTTATTATGATTAACTCATGATTATAATCAACTTACTAATACCACTACGAGACACAGCATCACCACCATCTTGATATGACCCATGACTCTGCCAGAGAAGAAGAATATTTCTTGATTGTCAGCTTTACTGCATCTTACAAGTGAATTCTGTGAAAAATGAAAAGACACGTACATTAGTTTCAATAACAATGATCGTATAGCTGAGAGAATAATTCGTAGAGGATAATCTCGTATGGAATATTATTATAATATCATTATATTATTTAAACACAATAAAGTCGTATGTATTTGGTTTTGATATTGAATACTATTCATCCAACATTATTTTTCTGGTGGACATAATAATATTTCATTCGTACTTTATGGATGGATGGATAAATAAATTCTAGTAACTTCCTTGACGTGTTTATTCGGAATATCATTTGAAAAATGATAAGTAAGACGTATTACTCGTTGACATTGATGACTGTTTTGATGTATAGCTAATATATAAAATATTGCTTCACGTAATATGTGTCAATTTTATCAAGCACTCAGTACTTTATGTTATCACTTTTTATTTAGTTTTATACATTTTATAGTTTGATTCGAATTTTCTCTTCCATGAATATTCTCAGCGATATATAATGTATTCGAGTAAGTATACTTTGCACAGTTTGTAGTAAGAAACCTTTTCAAACTACTTTGAAAACTTTTCTGCTTTTTATGTGGAGTAATTTTTTTTTTACCAATCGAAAACTGCATCAAAGTTGTAAATACAAGTGAATAATGTTCATGCACTACTCATATATATAAATATATATATATATATATATATATATATATATATATATATATATATATATATATATATATATATATATATATATTCTGCTTCATTGGAAAAGCTCTATGGCATCATCTAAATGTGACAAAAAATGGGGTATGTGTTTTTTGTATTCATTTATACACTTTTTCAGTAACAAAAACAAAACTGCGAATCATATAACCTGATTATATAACTTATTCATACATAACTTATAGTATGTTACATAAGCCTGGAATAACAACTCCAGTGGCTTTATTTCGTACTTCCTGAATGTATATATTTGAATCTGACCATTTAACAGAATTGTTTGAATTGTTTGTATCGTTCATTTGTGTTATTTTACGCTATATCCTATATCCTTGAATGACAACTGAAATCATCCAAATGTCCTCCTTCTGTTATCCTCCAGCTATTCAACTCGAACATTGGTTTCATGGATTTTAAATAGACCTATATTATATGAGTCTTATAAGTCTTATTTGTGAATCATGAAAATATTCGATCCATTCAGAAATTGTTACGTCTAATTAAACTATACCGTGATGACTCCAAGCTTTTGCAAAATGGGATTGTTGAAATAAAGATTCAAAAAAGTAGAGAATCGAATTGTTCCAATAATAAATTAGTAATCGTTCATGTATAAGTGCATCATGTCGGCTGTCACATCAACAATCGTTATGTTCATTGCAAGACTGTTGGCAGATCGACACTAGCGGTCGTCACTGCTGAAAGTGGCGAAACGGTCGATCGGGACCGTCAAAACAAGTGTCACGGATGTTATTTTACGAGAGTACTACTCACTGAGAGATGTCATTTATTTCCTCATGGGAGAAAAAATAACAATTGCCATTTTATCGTACATCGATTTTCACTCCGTTTCAATTTGCGTCACATCCAACCAGTCTCATACTACAGTGCACGTGGGTTGATGCCTGTTCACCAACCTGATGCAAATCAATGTGGCATTGGAAAATTTGGAAGAAATTAGTTGATGTGAAATTGGTACTTACAATAATCTCTGTATGAAATGCGAACGCTGAATTTATTTTCGCGTTGTCAGGTTAACATTGAGGTGTTATTTTACAGTAGGCCTATATATCGAATCAGGTTCTACATTCTATTTTCCCTCTATGGATTCAATTATTATTATTATTAAAATTCAATTATAGATTTATTGGTTATGAACGTACACATTTAAAATGGGGTGGTAAGATCGCCCTTGTGGTGCCCCGTCCAACCGATCCTATTTTTCATCCACAGCCTCAATTGGGGAACAATGATTTTGTTCCAAGTTTCGATGTTATTAAAAAAAAAAAGATTCAATCACACAGTGAAGTTTCCTATTATTTGATGGGACATTTTTGTCCTCAGAATACTATATGGACGTCTCAATTCAGTATTATCTGAAAATGGAACATTTTCACTTATGGATACCAGAGTACAAATTTCTGGCGATAAATGAATAAGTGAAGTAACCTCCGGGGTTTTAGTGGAGTATACTCTGTGAAAGATGGTGTTTTGCTATCTGGAAATCATAAGCAAAACATCCCATCACACAATTAAATTTTTTGGAAGTAAGCTTCACACATAATTCAAATCCTTGCCCTAATTTAAACTCTATTAACTCAAATAACAGACGAGTATTCAACTCGCAAACGTTGTTTAGCACCTGAAGTATCGTTAGAAAGTATATAGTGACAAGTAACAACTCTGATTTTTGTTGAGAAGTGAGCTCGACGTTTTTCAGAATGTATACATATTTTCCTTATAACTTCTACTCTTTTTCAGTCCCATTTGAACACTACCATTCCAAAAGATAACTCATGGTTGCAATAACTTTTGCGATCAGAATAATTGAGAGCTAGTAATTAATAAAAGCTCATCATTCTATTGTGAGGATACTGATTGACAAGAAAGTGGATTAGGTGTCAGGAATGTATCTAGGAATGTAAATATTGAACGACTGCTTCAGCGATCGTGACACGCACGCACGCACACACATACACAACACACTTAAATCTTGTCATCCAAAGTGCGAGTTTGGGATGAGTTCATATTGTTTCAAGTTGAGTTTCAACCGTCATTATATTTTGTTCTAGTCTCCCTTAGTTAACGAATATGTTACTTTTATTTTAGAACTCCAGTGGTGGAATTAATACCCTAGAGAAACTAGTTTTTCAACCAAAAAAAGACACGCACACACACACACACAAACACATACACATACATACATATAAATATATATATATATATATATATATATATATATATATATATATATATATATATGTATATATATATATATATTTAAATCGGTATTTATTTTTGAGGTGATCATTGTTGACTTGACCGAACACCACCAACAGCTAGGTTAGTTTGGGGTATGAATCAGCATGTGATAATGAAACTATAGAGTGATGGTAAGCGAAAGGATATTTACAAAATCCCATGTGAACTTCGGTCACTTCAGTTTCTAAAGCGGGTCACTGATCTAAGAACGGCTGCATTCATATATATATATATATATATATATATATATATATATATATATATATATATATATATATATATATATATATATATATATTCATATATATGAATGAACGCAGCCTTTCTTAGATCAGTGACCCGCTTTAGAAACTGAAGTGACCGAAGTTCACATGGGATTTTGTAAATATCCTTTCGCTTACCATCACTCTATAGTTTCATTATCACATGCTGATTCATACCCCAAACTAACCTAGCTGTTGGTGGTGTTCGGTCATGTCACAAGTCAACAATGATCACCTCAAAAATAAATACCGATTCAAAATACAATCAACGATATTCCGGTGATGTTTTGATCTCTATCTTGAGGTTGGTAATGCCACATCATTAGTGTTTCGATACACTTGAGGTTTGTTCTCGCTGTCGATGCGCCTTAAAACCCTAATATTAATTCATTTGGGGTGTGTAGTTTGTAGTCAGGCTTGTTGTAATCACCTATAAAACATCTTTGTTTCAGTCGATTATTTACATATTGAAGACGTACTCCAGCCTGGGTCATCGTTTTCTTTTTTATTAAATAATAATCATTGAAAAATGTCAGACATAATTTGACATAAAACATAAACAGACATTCAACAAATTCCAGCATGAAATTGAATGCTAATCATTATTTACACAAGAGGGAATGCGTGATTCTGATTAATCGAATTGACCATGGCATTATTATTTACGAAGATAGAGCATGATCAAAGACCCCATTATCTACGACCCTATATTCAACGTATTTTGGCATAATCGATACCTCAGCTTCGATCTATGGAATCAATAGGTAGGTGTTGTGAGTGGGTCACACATGTAGACCTACTCAGAAAAAATAGAATACAAGAAACATTTTGTTTTGAGTGCTACTGAAAACCTGGTGAAAAATAATTGCGATCAGTGCAGATTAAAGCACTGAATCCAATATAGACGGAGTTGAAAGAATAAAATACTCTCAATAAGCCCACACTTCAGAAGTATAAATCCCCACCTAACATCGATTTTTTTATATTGCTATGTAACCATATTCAAACTCTCGTGAAAAGAAGTATACTCACAGCTATATACATCATCTCTCTCTATGTACTTGTCGTTTCAATTCAGCAATGTCATTATTCCACACTGTGTTAATTGTATGTTGAGCTCGATTGTTAAACTGAACTCAACACATATGTGAGGGATAAAACACGATGAAATCCATTCAAGCAGACGTGCTTGTCACACTTTTGATGCATACATATTATACAACAATATAGCGGGATAATTCGGTACGAGATGAAAAGACGTGTTAGTATTCATGCGAGTGACGCTAGCTGTGGATGAGTGGTATGAATAGTTGTTGCTGAATGTGTTCCTAACGGATATAACCATTTCATGATTTTATGTCGATTATTAGATTAGGTAATATATATTAAGAATATTATTTCATTGGCTACCTTGATTAGGCCTACACCAAATTTGTCGAATATCATATTTTTAAATCTGTAAATGTGTAATGTGAATTATTTATTGATGAATGAATAAACAAAATTGAGAATATTGTTATGATTATGATAATGATGATAATAATGATGAATATGATGGTCCCTATCATTGAAATTTGATTGATGTATGATATATTTCAATATTTCATCTAGATTCTATAGATCATACCTGGGCCCATCTTCGAAAAACCCAACATCAATAATAAAAGCGCTCTATATGAAGCAATTGAAAAATAATACTAAAAACTGAATTGAAAGATAATGACAACATATATCAGAATGAATAGCAGTTCGTTCATATATATCGAGCACGGATATAATATTTGTATTTGGTGGTGCATTTCCCCAACGTTTTACAATTTCATGAATGTATTCGTGGACTTCATTTTTAAATGAAATCCAATTATTAATGAAAAAAAAATAATGGAGTTGAATGAAGAGAGATTTGACGTATAATGAAAGCACAGCATTAAAAAATACAAAATACATTGTGTACATAATTGAATAATTTATGCATATTTTTCATTCAAATTATTTTTATTAAAAATTTTTTTTTTTCATAATAGAGAGTTAATTTATGACTTCGAGTATGCATATTACATGCGGAAATTGTAAAGTTATTCAATGTAACATTCTACATAACATTATAGCAGCTTGTTTTTCAATATTAAAACATTACATTTACAACCAATCACTAGATAACATGTACAATAGTGAACAAAGCATGTTATCCCACAGTGAAACGCTGATGAGAAGATTTTCAAAGACGTTATTGATAAAATTTGCCTGAGATTGATTCATATTTCTAAAAATTATAGTTTCTGTGATAACAGTCGCACAACTTTCAATAAAATCCTAATTATGATTTTAAATATAATTCAAATGTATTTCAATTCTCAAGTTTGATCGAGAAAAAGTTCAACTAACAATTGAAAATAAAATACCCATACAATTTTGGTTTGAAACCATTATTTTTCTCCACAACTTTTTAACTCGATTTGTTATTTTCACGGTTTCACAAACTGTTCGCTCATCCCTCAACAACAACACTCCAGGCGTTGGCGCATGATAATATTACAAATTGATTCATCCATTTTGGATGAGATTTTGTAAAATCGGTATGTAGGTCTATAAATATTTCAGAATAACCTTCATCATTATATATGAAAACAACAACATTTCCCACCCGTACAAACAAAACAATAAAAAAATAATACATATTAAATAATTCAATCCACTCTTGACACACGTTCACAATAAAAATCATGAAACTTCCCCTGTTTATAATTCTATAGCTTCAATGTAGCGGTGTAAATCCTATATGACACGCAAAAAAAGACAGTTCGAAACACCTAATCGTTATTCATTGTATGTGCACGAGACGGTCAATCGGAATCATCAAAACTTGCAATAAATAGAGTTGTCAGATCGAAACGTATGGACGTTATCATGAATAGATAGGGGAGGCGGTTGATCGGAACCACCAAAATTTCCAGTAATGAATATCACAAGTGTTGGGAGGTCGAAACGTCCGGGCGTCATCACATATAGATGCAGAAGACAGTCGATTGTAACCACCAACATTTATGATTTGCATTTTCCGGAGTGTTGACAGTTCGAAACGTACGAGCGGTAGTATCGATAGATAGGGAAAACAGTCGATTGCGACCACTTGTAGCATTGACATCCAAGTTAATTCGCTTTAGTTGTTAGCTTGTTTTTATAACTGGATGCATTGTGTGGAATGTAAAAGAGTAAAGCGTCACATTTGAATTTAATTATTGTAATGTTGTTAACAATGTGACAAACTGACAAGTGTTTTCTCCTGAGATTATATATTATTATTACAGAGATATGTAAATCATGGATAATATTCTTCATTTGACGTGATGCAATATGCTATTTAGAGCTGTTGTCTGTATTTGCATCGATGCATTAATAGTATGCTAGGATACCGTAACTGTTTGTTGGTTGACCAAGATCTATGTAAAATCTAGAAAGTATCTTTATTTCAATTTTTCATATTCTTCTCTGTATATTATGAATGATAATTTTTCTGATGTTTCATTTCCATCTATACACATTTCGAATCTCCAACATGTTATCCGTTTATCTATTATTTCGAATTCAATATTGTCTTTTTCTTACTGAAATTGCTTCATTTATGACAGATGTCAGATTATGTTGTATTCTAATTTTTTAATATGAAGCATTTTGATTGGAACATATTTTTGAACCATATCGCAAACTTGAGACGACGTCATTGTTCTCCAATTTACCTGAATATAAAAGGTAGGATCGTTAGGACGGGGCACCACAAGAGCGATATCAGTGCCTCAAATGTAGTATATAATATATATCTCAATGGGCATTAGTGACTCCTCACTATAACGAGATGGTCATCCTAGCTACAACACGGGATCAGAAGTTTCGGCCAAAACCAAACTCTCGTTGTATGTTTGTAATATTTAACAAAGTATAGTTGAGAAGTACATTCATTAAACCAAGTTTATAATTGAAAAATAGTTTGATGAGTTTAAAAAAGAGAAAAACTCCGTTGTTCTCTAGTTGGAATAATAACAACAATTTTTATCTAATACCTCATACATAAATAACCCGAGGAATGTGTTATTAAATAGTGGAGTTTTTTTCGTGGCTACATGGATGGTATAACAAGCAGAGTCGATAAAATAGTTAAACTCGGTATATGGAATGCTTTTTTTGCTGGCCATAATTAAAAGCTTCAGTTATGAGATTCGAAAATCATTCAGTTTCATAATTCACTCGTGTCAAAGCGACAATAGATCGCAGTGATTTGACTCTTGGTTGAATTTTGACTTTTGGTTGGGTTGGATTTGAATTTCATAGACTTTTAGCTGTACCTGAATGATATAAATTTCATCACATTCTGACCATACTTGTATCTATGTCCGTATTTGAATGTTGTCGTTCGTGTTTACAAATAAAAAATATATATACATACGTGAATCCATAATTGAATGATTGTGCGACTTGAACCAAGAGTAGGCCATTTTTCCACGTGACTAAACCAATAAGAGTCAACGAATTTAACAGGTATCAGAAGGTCAGAAAACGGACTCTTTCGGTTAGTTTACGCTCTACACGTAGAAAAGGTTGTGGTTGTAATAATTCATTCATATAAACAATGAACAAAGAACTTGCAAAAATGAAAATTACACTAGCCATTTTGAAATGTCTTCATCATTCTAATATATTGGAATTATTAAACCACCCAATTATAACACGTTATCATATTTGATTTTATCTGATTGGGTATTACATCACACCATGGAACGTGATCAACAAATGTATTGTTGACTATAATGAGCCTCGAGCTCTCATAATGTTGTTGCAATTCAAATTGTACAAACACTGAACCAATTTATCTTCAATTCGATTGGTTATGTTTATGTACCATTGTTAAACTATTTTCGGGATGCTATGTGCGTTCTACAATCACTCCAGAACTGGAGACGCACCCAAAATCATTAGAAATTAAGGGGAATGTAGTATATGTCAGTCAGGTTTGGAGGCAAAGACAATTTGGGGACAAATAAACAAACGCAGATGTTGTAATTAAAGGTCACATTTTAGGGGGAAAATATGTTTTTCATCATTACACTACTTATTACACTACTATGTGACGTTACTTGAAAGTAGCTCTCACCATATGGTGAATAATAATTCGATTAGCTGCTACAGCTACGATACAAACTTAATCTGGTGATAACGCCCTGTAGGTATAATTAAGTGGTATTATAATATATAGGGCCTAACTCAATTTGGTTCGTTAATTCTGTTTGCCATTCTATAACTTGTTACAACTGACCGTTATTGTGTGTTGTACCGAATCGAATTAAACTTGATTGAAATTGAATCACAACAATGTCTTTGATGATGATCACTCGACGAGAATTGGCGAGTCGAAACTGACGATTGTTTTATGTTTGTTTATGGAAAAGGCCGTTCGGGCCTGTCAATTTTCTCATGTAATGAAGTAAATATAATTAGTTTAGTCTCTGTATACATAGATTGTCATAGATTTTTGTTCGGGACACTTGATAGTATTCTAATCACAAAGAGAATGTTATTATTCTTCGTTCTGTCATTAACGAATGTTCTGTAGTAGAGTTCAGGCAATTATTCATTGAAAAGTATGTTAACCGTGTTAATCGCGAGTCTAAAAGTTATTATTTCGCTTTTTTCATATTCTTTGTATTAGAGTTATCCAACGATGACAATAAAGAATTTCAACCCACTGTTTTGGTACTGGCATATAAGATTAGTTATATCAACCATGGAGATAGATGAATGAAATGATATAAAAACGCCATGGATACTGTTGTTTAATTGAAGAGATATCGTTTACAGTTCTTATTTTTCGAAATGGAGCGACATCAATCAATCCAGAAAAATATTCCAATTTTTTATTATTTCTGAACCCAGATAACCAACTTAGTTGGGCCAGGGGGTGTTTCCACCGTTAATCACTAGGGCAGCCTTCTCAATTCTCGGTTGCTGCCATTTCCGAGACTCGCAAAATCATTCCAATATTATTGAAAATGATTCTGTTTATGAAGTCAGTAACATATAGCTTGAGTAATTTGAAATATTTCGTTTTTATATTCGATCAATCTTTTGGGAGTTCTACGTTATTCAATCAGGGCTACACTACACAAAATTTAGATAACATAATATAGAAGTAACACAGTTGTATTTATTCATCCATTTTTCCAGTCAAGCGCGTCGGGATGATTTGGAATTGTAATATTGACGTATTGTCTCATATTTTATCTATAGTATCAGAATGTAATGAGACATGAATGTAATAAATGCTGTGAATTTAAAAAATTCATCATATATGTAATAAATCCATTGATTTCTATTCAACTTCCAACTTTTTTTGTATACATGCCTTACAGTTTAGATAATACATACATTTACATCATTTAGTAATTATGATACTCCATACTTTATAATTCGTACATAATTTACTTCGGATACTGATCAAATTATCAAAGAAGATGAAAATACCAGTTTGAGGCAGATTAAAGGGCTGGATCCTTTGTCGCCCCTGCATATAATTTATTATGGTAATTTACTTTAAAAACGCATGAAAATGCCACTTCTTGTTTTGAAATAATCAGATGTAGTTCAATCTCAGATACTAGGCCATGAGTATATGAATACGTAACGTAGCTTCTATGTGACAATTTTTTTATGATGAGAGTCGTCTTGATATAGAAAAGGGTACGAACCGGCTATTGAAAAGACTGTTTTAGGTGAATTAGGCACAATGTTGGGACCGGAAACTTGAAGGCAATGAGCAACGCAACGGTACCCGTGCGAGTTTCCATATCTCCTTTTTGATGGTGGTTCGAAACGTCTAACTTTAATGCTAGTGGATATAGAAAACGGTCGATCGAGACCGGAGATATCACTATAGTTGAGTGAAGTATATAAATACATATCGGATGAAGAATAAAAGTTGAACTGTGACACACTTAACACTGTATTGTCCAAACAAGAAGCGTACACTGTAATTAAGTGAGGTAGAAAGATAGATAATTAGAGGAATTATTAGTGAGCGAGAATAAATATAGCGTGTATGTAAAAAGTAAACCAACTTCAGAAGATATGTCATTACAAATTTCGGACAATAGAATGATGGCATATGAATGGCGTAACAGTCAAGATACTGATATTAATTATAGCTATGAATGAAGAATGTAATTCGGAGAAAACGTCTACTTATTACAACAATGTGTGACAACTTGTGAAAAAATTATATAAAATATTTGTATAATCAGAAGTTCTGAGTTCTGAGGAGACGGAATTCATTGTTTGAAAAGCATCCTGAATTTGCTTATATATATTTTTTGAGGCATCAGTAGATATGGAATTTAGCACACACTCTGTCGCACACTGTCGTATAAATTTGTTCTCTCCTATTTTACCACACAATTGTTCTGTATTGTTCACAATTGTTCACAGACACATTCGAAGATAAAATTACATATTATTCTTTGCTGAAACTTGGATAATTTTCGTTTCATCGATCTATTTCTTCAGAATGAATATTATCTTCAATTTTTGGTTCAAATTCAATGATCCCGATATATATTTTTATGATATTAAAAATTGATTTGGTATCAAAAGAGGTGATATAGAAAAGTGGTAGATTCATAACTTCTATCATTCAATAAAATTCAACTTCATTCAATTGAATTTTCCAATTATAAATATTTGGTCAATTAAATGTAACGAAATGAAAAAAAAAAGTATTCAAATCGTATTGGTCACTTGGGTTTTCTCTGTTGACCTTAAATCTATGTTCAAGATTTCTCAATTCAAAGATCACTAATTGATTTCAGACTTCAAATAAATATTCCAAACACGCAAAATGATAGATTAGTTGATCAAATATATCGAATACATAAGAAATACAGAATCAATCTACTATATTTGCATAAAATGATCTTCAAGAGCAATTCAACACTTTTTTCCACACTCATTCAACACTCTAATTAGTTGATCCGCTATCTATTAGAAGATACTCAATACAATGCATCGTTTTACGATGCTGTTAATATATCAGCATCATGAGGCTATAAATTGTATTCATTTGAAAAAAAAAATTCAAAACTGAATGTCATTGCAGTTACTGGTATCTAAACTACAGGTGGTCGACAGCATAGCAACAGTTCATATATTTACCTCGTTTACAGAGTTATTAATATTTATTATCAGGGATTTAATTTGATTGCTGTGTGTAATCGAGGGATTGTGAATGGTTTTTGATGATACCAATGATTTATGTTTGGTATCTATTGCTTTGTGAATCTACGTGATTAGTTTGTATTACACACATGGCAGGACAACATATAAATTGTGAGCTCTAACAAAATTTACAGCACAGATTTAATTGGACATTTACTAACAAACTCGGTGACGGTACCCATCTTTCGTGTCAACTCTGAATTCTGATTAGCGATCCATTGAAAATAATAATGATCAATATGTAATAAAATACACACCTATGTATATAGCATATATATATATATATATATATATATATATATATATATATATATATATATATATATATATATATACATATATATATATATATATATAAATATATACATATATGTGTGTGTATTTTATTACATTATATATATATATATATATATATACACATTGTCATATTCATTTCGAATGTTATATACCGATACAACATTCGAATTTGGTAACCCCAATGAATCTCGTCATTCTTATGATATCACTGTGCATTATTTCATCATTTCTGTCACATTTATTTCACAAGAGATTATAGGACCGAAAATATATCTGGGAATATCAGAAAATATCAGCTGAAATAGACCTGCAGCTGTAGTTCAAATTAAAAATGACGGAGAAATGTTGTGGCAGCCTACATACTGAATATATTATGAACGTCCCAAAATCCTGTTATGAACGTGAGTTAATGAAAATGACTAGTGGCAATATTATATAGTTTGTTTAAAAACCATGAGGCCAGGTTTTGAAACAAACAACTTGGATCGCCCAGCGATCTTAGTAGGCCTACTCTGTCTGAGAACGCCAGAGGCACAGATAATCGAGCTACAAATAGTCGATTATCTGTGCTAGAGATATAGGAGCTCTATTCAAAATGATAGTCCTGAGTTCTAAGAAGCGTTGAGTACGCGGCGAGTTCAGTATTACGAGCCACTTCCGGGCGTTTTCAAAATATCACTTCCGATATCTTGAGTGTTTGTAGCGCTGGTGTGTAGAGAGGCGAACTTGAAATTTTCCGTGATAATATTCCAAGCTTTTACGCATTTGATTTTTGTGTTTCTTGTTTTTGTATTTCAATAACTTCAATACACACGGGTTGAGCACATCATTCATTCTCATATAGGTAGAGAACATACTCAATTATTGTACCATTTCACTAATCTCTTCACTTATATAAACTGAATCGATAACAATACTTATACTATGCCGCAAATCAACGAATTGATAGTAAAAAGTATTTTTGAATTGATTTGAGTCATGTATTCACAAATAAAGTTAATATACTCTATGGTAACATCCCAGTAAACAGTACACTGTACAGTGTAACATTGAAGCGCAACATTGAACATTGAACAGTGTGGCTCAAGCGCTGGGTAATTATTTGTGTGTTCAATTAGATTAATTGCATAGTCTCTGTTCCATTGTAACCGTAACGTTTGATGTATGTAGCATTACGATGATATAGTAGGATAATAGCCATATATTGGCTGAACAAAATAAGTATCATAATATTATTCAGTCAAGAATTAAATAATAATTTAATTAGAGATTAATTGAAGATTATTCAATATCAAAAACTGGATTCATCGGTACATACATGAATAATTTCTGAAATAAAACTCAGAATCAATCCGATGTTTAAAAACACCTATTTTCAAAAGGCCATGAATCATAGAACGTGGCTCGCGTCTAGAACGCTCGAAAAAAGCGATCTAGTACGCCTGGCATTCTGTAGTTAGAACACTCAGGACTGGCTTGGTGTTACTTCGTGCATTTTCATTGAAAGTATTCAAATCGCTAGCGTTCTAACAACTGGACTCAGAACTTTTGCCCTCATTGATTTTCAAGTTGTTATAGGTTTAACATTCGATAATGGTTATTAAAAAAATCCCAATATTTCCTTCAATTCTCGTACTAGATTCTATAATTTCGTTAAATTTGTAAATTATCCTTGTAATTTCTAATTTCTATTATTTTAAGTGAAATATTGATGACTGTCTTATATCTTGTTTTGGGATCAAAAAGACAAAATAAAATAATGATAATGAATTATTAATAAAAACGAATATGTGGTATTGTGTTCTGATTATAGCTAATCGATTCAATATATGAAGTTTATTTTATCACAAAATTCAACTTTCATAATTCCATCACGTGTCGAAGCCGTAATTTTAATACAAATATTCAATAACAAATGTTATTGATGAAGGGTTGCTTGAACAGAGACACATTCAACAGACTTCAGAAAAAGTACGTTTTTATCATCGTTCTGCTCAACGACCCCACCAACAGGTGGGTTATACGGAGTTACTATGAGTCTTGATAGCGGGCCTGATCGTTCAAGCAGCTAAGACACCGCTTTGGGAAATGTAGATCAGGCAGTCTTGGGTTCGAGTCCCGTATGAGGTATGGGTTTTTGTTGACGTCGTCTCAAACCTCATCACTTCGTCGTTGCATTATTACTTGCTCGATCGTACCTCCATATAACTTGAAGGGTCAAGTGCCATTACAAACATAAATCCAGTGAGGTATGAATGAGAAAAAAATTATATTCCGAGCTGATCGAAAATGTGACCTTATTTTCATCAAGTCAAGCAACAATAGAATTGCATTGAATTCATTTCGATGTCAGCAATGAGTGTCCAATTAGCTCCCACCTCACACACAATACGGACACTTGAATCAATGAAAGTACAGACGAGTTTACATCAGAATCAGTTGGTGATTAATTGAGAAAAAAAGATAATTATAATGATCGGACCTGAATATATTTTTTACATCTGAATGCGGACCATTTTGACGATATATATAAAAAAGGCTCGATAATAATCATAGGGTACTATAATCACCTACGTTTGGACTGCTAGTTTGTCAGTAGTGATGTGTATGAATTCACTCAAGTTCCTATTGAAAAGTTGGAAAGTTGAAAAACTGAGAAGTTTCCTTTGGAAGTTTCTGTTCTCTCTACGAAATAGTATCAATTGAGCATTTTTTCGAAAATTGAATATTGGGAAGACTTTTTTCTGAGATAATTTCTACGTCACGTTACATATAGCTTCTGTTCTGTTTGGAAGTTTCTGTTGAACCGCTCACAATTAATAGAACTCTCCTCATAGTGGAAAAATAACTTGACACAATATATATATATATATATATATATATATATATATATATATATATATATATATATGAATATATGTTTGTATATATAGATATATATTTACATATTTATATATATATATATATATATATATATATATATATATATAAATATATATATATATATAAATATATATATATATATATATATTTATATATATATATATATATATATATATATATATATATATATATATATATATATACATATATATTTATATATAAACAGGTGTATATATAATTTCAACACGTTCCTGATTATAACCTCCAATAGATTATTATGATTGTATGATCTGAAGCTGTTCAAAAATTGCGACCTCCCCCGGGCTCGGAAGTTGCAATTTTTGAACAGTTTCAAATCATACAATTTCACAAACATCATACAAGTTCCAATCATACAATCATCAATATATATATATATATATATATATATATATATATATATATATATATATATATATATATATGTATATATATATATATATATATATATATAAATATATATTTATTCATATATATATTTGAAAGTTGCATATATATGAACGACTCGTTAGTCAATTTTGGTCTATGAATAGTTTTTTTAACCATAACGAAGATGTATATTATATAATAAATTATGTAAGCTTTCAATATGTATCCTTTGAGAAAGGTTCAAATATTAAAACCAAAACGTCAGATAATCAGAGGTCTCTCATTCAACCTATTCCTGAATTTAATTCGTACACGACGAAAATAACCCTGAAATTATGCCATTTATATATATATATATATATATATATATATATATATATATATATATATATATATATATATATATATATATATATATATATATATATATATACATACTCAATCTTCGCTGGTAGAGTTATAGATTCAATAGAATACAAAAATGATGGAGAATAATACAGTAATTCAATAATACATATTATGATTTCGAGTATTTCGAGTGGTTTTTTCCAAACTCATTGACAACACTAGATGCTCTAAGAGCCTCTAAGAGCTGCACTAAGAGGCAATTCTATTAAATTGTTCAGTTCTCATTCGTATTTCATAGTTCATATTTGTTCACTCTGATCTAATACTAATTACGTCAATTCTCCTATCTCCCCTATATCCCCTGAAGTCAGTTCAAAGTATCGCACCAAACGACTCACTCACTCACATGCAGTTGTGCTAATCCCTTGTCTCGTGCCACGCGAGTTACGTGAAGTGCACTTGCAGGCGAGTCGGTGACGTTCTCTTCGACACTGTCGTTACACAACTGAAGAACTGAAGACCGTCAGTAAAGGTGAAGCACCTACAAGACATGTATACAAGCATGGTAGCTATAACCTACTGGGCGAACACTAAACCGGACATCGGCGGTCTGTGAGCACGTCTGAGTTTTGAGATTCCGTTTTCTCTACTTGTGTAGACAAGTGTGTACAATTGTATAGATTATTATTTTCGCTTTGATTTTCCAATTGTTGGCCACATGGAAATATTCTTACCAACAATGGCATATCCATAAGTGTTTATAGTTCTGAATTCATAAATGAGAACCATAACGACATGCTGTATATAAGCTGTTTTTATGCGTTCCATTTTATGTGTTTGATTTCTGTGGTGAACCTACCTCAACTCATCCGACGTTGACATGTTTTTTTTTCGTGAGTGAGCTGATTTTAGTTTCAAACTCGCAAATTTGAATTCACAAAAAAGTTGAATTACATTTTTCCTAGACGTGATTGAAGGATTGAAAGTGTATGAACTCATACCATGGGTATAATCTAATTAACTGATTAAGATCAAAGGTTATTTGAGACAATCTTTACAGTAATCTGGGATTATTCCTCTTGATATACACCGCATTCATTCACTCATGAATTGAATGTTGGGAATAAAGAGCGTTGACACATAAGTCATTTTGCACTTCATTCAACCGTTCATTCTATATAACGTCATTTATTCATTATTTATTGAATACTTGTATTTTGGATTGGGTATTGCCTAATAAAATATGTACCGGTACACTATGAATTACATGTGATATTTTCGTAATTCAATTGATAGATTTACCCCTTCCTTTTCCCTTTCCCTGCGCTCGTTCAGTACTTGTCATGGCCGGATTGTATATCCCTGGCTACTCACGCATTCAAGTCTCCAAGCGGCCTTGGCATTGCCTACTACCGTAACATCTAATGGAGAAGAAGGCCCACCCAGTCTAATAAGACCCAATCAAACATTACACCTGACTTTCGTCCAAATACCAAGACATGCCATTCGTTACCTATTTATGGAATCATAAATAACCAGGTCACGTAATAGGGTGAAGAAATGAGATGTAATGATTTATCAAATTCATAATAGATGGTCAAAATTATCAATACATTTTCATTATTATTTGAAAAGATTATAGTCAATTTGAGACAGGTGCTTGATAAGTTGATTGAAAAACATAATCATATTATAACCAAAATGGGATAGAAAATCTTATTGCCATTTCCGGCTATATATTGAATTGATCTGAGGCTTTTGAAGCACGATTTGTAGACCCATTGGTACAATCTGTTGGAAGTTTTTTAATAAATGAATATAAATGAATAAGAAACTCTCAACAAATAATACAAAATGAAGCAAATATCAATATAAATAGTAACATACAATCCGTCAGTGACGAAAACTGAGCTTGATATATTCAATTATTGAGATGCTTGTGTTCATTGTTCGATTATATTAATGAATTGAAACCAGAACTTCTCACGAAATTGTTTTAAAGATCATTTTTTTTAAGATTGAAAATTGAAACAACTTTTTTTCACCTCAGTTACATATTTCAGAAGAGAACATATTTTTTTTCATATTTGGATGAAAACAGGAAAATGAGAAAAGAACAGTTTTTCTATATGTAATACGTGGAGAGCTGAATGTACAGTGCACTGAGGAATTGCGGAAAGAATACATTACTTATTCATTCATTTATTATTTATCATGGTTTTTATACGGTTGAAATACACTCACAGTTTGTCGTGGCTTTTTTGCTGAAATGTAGATCACATTGGAAAACATAGAGAATTCAATAGAATATTGAACAAGCTTGATGAAATAGTTTGACGTCATAGGAGATATACGAGATAAAATCAGGTTATTTTCATTTGTAGTAATTACATTCCATTCTTTCTATTTTCTCATTTGATTTTTTTTCTTTCCTCATTTTGTTTCGAATTATATAGTGCAAGAATTATCGACGTGGGAGTAGTTTCAACTTCCAGCTTGCACTCAAGTCTTGTTATCGCCATGGTTACCCATAGTATTTGTTTTCACCATCTTTCAGAATGAGGTCGAATGAACTGGTTGATACAGGGCCTTAGTGAACTATCTTTATAACCCATCAATCAATGATAATGTTGTACCACGTCATAAATCTGAAAGCAATTTTCCACGACTGAACTGGACATATTTTTTTTAAACAATTACAAAAAAATCCATCCAATGTGACCTAATTTATCTGAGAAATCAATATATAGTTAAAAAATCATCATTTTTATTTAGGCACAAGTTAATAAACCATATTGTCAAGAAAAAGTTTCAATCCGACGTCAGAGAGCGTATTTAATCCTTCGCATATGATAAGTACAGCATTGAATACTAAATAAGTATACTCACAAAATAATATGTTTATACATTTATATACGAAGTGACAAATACGATGTCGTCTACCCTACAAAAAAACTAATCAAAATACATGACCGATAGCGCAACGGGCTATGGCTGTGTCGGAAGTTTTTATAAGGTGTACGACTGGCGGACGATTTCCTGATTCGACTACCAAATAGAGGTAATTGACCTTTCCTCATGTACTTTATAATACGTTCTAGCCCATTATATGAATTAGTGATTGAATGCTTGGGCATGAAGAGTTATACATACCCATGCTTGTAAACTGTATTACTGGGACAGTCTACAACGGTATGCTTTACCTTTTTGGGAGAGACGTTTATGAATATATTATCATACGTAAAATGAATCAATATGCAATATATTAATGAATCAATGCAGTTGAATCATACAATTCAATTGATATGACTCAATATAAATTGATGGTGAATTTGTGTATGTATATAGTATACATGAACTATTGAGAGTTTGATACCCTATTACCACCACGAATCACTAACAATATCGTGTTTTGAAAATCAAGGAATAATGTAACTACATTTTTGAAAATATGATTCGCTTGAAATATCTTTGTAAATGAGAATCGTACATCAGAAATATAGAATCGGACAAAATAAACACAATATTAGGATTCAAAGGTCTGTGTTTGAATTCATGTGTTTGAAAAATAACATAATTAATGTACTCAAATGGGTTGAAAAATGTTCGTGATATCAATTGGTTGTTCGTATACTCTACCCTAACCCTACCTTACCTCAAGGTATAGGGTACCTTACGGTACCCTACCGTACCCTAACTTGATCAATTGAACGAATATTCTGGAATGGCGACGTTTTCGAAACTTCACACGAACGTTTGTTTTCTTCTGCTGGTCTATATTGATTTGCAAGTTATACAAATTTCTATATACCGGTGTGTTTTACATGTTAATCCATCAATTTATGTATCACTGATATTGACTGTTCTATATATTTTTTTCAATACGAAAGAAAACAAATGCTCTACGAAAGAACGAAATATTACGTCTCTTCTTTGTTCTTTTTTTGCTCTAAACACCTATTACGTACACTTGAATTTAAAAACTATACTAGGAAAATGCAGTATGAATTCAACGATGAGAAATATTGGCACATTCATATGAAATGCCAAGGAAATCCATACACAACTTGATTTTGAAACTTATATGCCACAGCTCTATGCATTGCATATTTGAAACGCCTCAAGATTTTATTGGTGCAATCTGTTGCCATTTCCATTGATTTTTTTAATGGCTTCAATTGATCAGAGTAAATCACATTCGAGTTGATTTCTTCAGAACTGCTGAATTGATCTATATTAATTTATGAGATATTCGGATAATGTGTATCAAGCTAGCTTGCTAATTTATGAGGACATTCGAATATATTCTAGGGACATATTTTTTACTCATTTTCTTCTCTGATTTCAGGTCTACTTTATGTGAATTCTCAAATTAAAATAAAATGTTTAAAATATAAAATAAAATAAAATATATAAATATATAGTATAATTAAAATGCAATATTTAGAATATTTCTTCTCAAAAGTGTTCAAACTTGAAATGCCTCAGTATTATAAAGTGTTGATTTAGATGGTGACATGTATTATGCATGCCAAGATTAATCAAAATTTGCGATTTTGTTCAACCTGTAGAGCGCGAACATTGTATAAAATACACGTTTTTCCCAGTTCGGTAAAATTGAATATTCGCTTCGCTCATCCAGAAATTCCGATATTTTCACTACTCTTTGTCAAAAATTCTCATTTTTAGCAGCAATACCCTGAAGTATTTCCACTGACTGGACATTAATTACTGGTTGAGTTTGAAACTTTGAATAGTTTTAATTACGGTTTTATACTCACTGAAGATATCACGTTACAAAGGTATTTAACGGTAATTAAAAGTGATTCTTTTCCTCTTTACTCTGTACTGAGTATAGGCCCACTCAAATGGACGACTCTGAAGTGTTTTTTTAATGACATTTTACCCGTTGATGGTGTAATAATTATAGTCACAACTCTCTTTCTATTCAGAGAACATGTATTGAAGTGGATACTTCGGTATCAGACGTAACGATTTTATTGTTAATTATACAGAAAGTCGTAATGGAAGCGATGATGATACTCTCCTAGTAGGGTATATAATCAGAATTGTGATTACAAATTTGTACAATCTGAACTTTAATGTCAACTTCGGTGATATAAGTTCTAATTGTTTTTCTCTTAGTCTTATTTCCATGAAGAACCGTAGGTTTTGATGGTAAACTATAGCGATGTAGGGGTTTATTACAATTCTGTGTTAAAATGAATCGGCAATAGATCATAATATTCGTGAGAAAATATATAGTGTAGTTCCAATAATTCATTTGTCGAAAATTATCATCAGAATGCTATTGGAAAAAAATGTGAAAACGAAAAAGAGAAGAAGGAAAAAGAAAAGAGGAAATACACGGCAAGGGAAAAAATCAAACGATGAGAGGATTATATTTTTCTATCCCTTCATCAGATTTTTAGATGTGCGAGACATATCAATATGAAACGATCACGACCAAGTCAAAATTGATCCTACTAGTTCACGGCATCATTTTTGTGTCCGAGAACATCTTGAAACTATATCCCAGAATTTCACAAATTCAATTAATTTTTTTGATTCAGAAAGACGGACTACAATTCACACAACGAATTAATTGTAACAGCTATGTACCTGACGTCACAAAAAGTCCGTATCATCAGAAAAAAATGTATTGGTCACATTTTTTATACAACATATTGATATATTTTGATTATATTCATTGGGAAAGCAATGTTTCCGCAAAGAATCCCCTCTTATCGTTTTTAGACCATCAATTGGAGAAAACGCAGTAAGAATATTCAATAATATGTTCTCCTTCAATTATTAATGGAGAGGAAGTGAAAGAGGGCGTGAAATTTGAAGTCGAAGTTGAAAAGTTATGTGGCATATCAGGAGAAATTCTGTAGGTAGTAGTTGAGAAACAATGTTTATATTTTACTATTGATTCAGTTGATCGGTAGTGAGTTTACGCGAACAATGAGCAATTTATGAAATATGATTTCGTTTCAATAATGAATTGTAGTAATACTAAATACTTATGAGTGAGAATATGTAACTTATACCAATACACAATCCATACTGTCATTCGAAAGATAACTATAACACACACACACACACATACACACCCACCCCCACACACACACACACACACACACACACACACACACACACACACTCTTATGAATATATATTTATATATATATATATATATATATATATATATATATATATATATATATATATATATATATATATATACACACATGTATATATATATATATATATATGGTCATTTTATTCTGATCTGTATCTATGATATACCATAGCGCTCACCGACTGCCAACAGCTTGGGCACCACATTTATAGGAACCAGCTGAGATCTTATTAGTTATATGAACGTCTCATGAACAAAATCGGATTCATGAATAAGCAGAATAAGTAACCTGAACCCCAATTACCTGAAATAAATAACCCAAATAACCTGAACCCCAATTTCAAAACTCATTCTCGAGAGGAAAATCGAACAGCACCAATTTAATTGATTTCTCATTACATTATATCTTTTGACACAGATATACAAGCCATTAGAATAATATTTTTCTGTCACAACTTGAGGTAATAGTTGGTTCGTGAATTTCGTGATAATATTACTGACAAATTACTCAAAAACATTTCAGTTCGTGTCATGGCTGTTGTAAAGATAACTATTTTCATAGATCCAGTCTTACTTCTGGTTGTACAATAGAGTGATGGGGGGTGAAGGGATGGGGAATGAGGAGAGTGAAAGATGGGATGAGAAAGATTTACGATAACTCTGATGAGGAAGTCAGAGGAAGGTGGCCTGAGCGGAAGGAAGAAGCAGTGGCGGAACTAGGAGTAATGCTTGACAAATAATGTACCAGTAAGTGGTATTCGGAGATGCGCAACGACTTGGTTGTCAGCGCATTTTCCTATTATTTGGTTTGAAAACGCACTGCAGTGATTACTATGAGATCACCTACTAAGATATGTTATAGTGAGTTGGCACCTACTAAGATAAGTGAACTGGAGAAAAATCAAAATGTTGGAGGTGATTGCTCAAAGTAATATATATATATATATATATATATATATATATATATATATATATATATATATATATATATATATATATATGTATATGAGTACGTATATTCATCTATACGTCGCTCAGTCTCTCTTTGAATGAGGCAATGAGAATGTCGGTCGCAGCTTGTACATCCTAGAGAATAGACAATCAATGGGACTGTGAAATAGTATGAAAAGGGAATGCATAAGGTCCAGCACGAATCGACCAAGTGGATGGATTGTTCATACATCTGAAAATATCAGATTGAATGTACAGAATTCTGAGAATATTTGGAAAAATGTTCAGAAGTGTGAATTATTTGAACGAATTCACAGTAGCTCACAAAATGAACAAACAATTTATGATGTATATTTGGGTACGACTACAACTTGCATGAATATGTTTAAGATGATATCCGCATAACACATCAATAAATAATATTATCAAATTTAATCTTGGAATGTGTATCATAATCAATCAGGAGTGGATGGGGTGAAGAAGTACGCAAATAATGCATTGGGTTGGCTACACGTAGTTCCGCCACTGCTGGGGAGTGGGTTATATCTGAACCGGAGTCAAGAGAAAAATTGAATTGCACGACGGAGAGAGAAGATCCTTTTGATATCAAGAAAGCCAACTTAAAAGCGTCTATACACATCGATTGATTTCCATTTGATTGAAAAACTCATGGAAAAAAGTTACTTAGACTTTTTTCTTCTATCTATACACTTTAACACGACACAAAAAAGGATAAATTCCTCCCTCATCTCCCCCCAGCCTCAGTAAGCATTGACGTAGTCTTTCTATCTATAAGATGAACTTTTCCTTTCAAAGTCTGTTATTCATTGTAACGGTGAGTGAGCGTGAGTGTTAACTTTCGACTAAGCATCCGTCTCTTTCTACGTATATAATGTGGTTCACCCTACGAGAAATACACTATGTTCGCTCAACAGTAGTACCAAGTACCAATGATGATTCAAGGGGTTCACTAATGTGGTTCACTCATAGGTGCACACTCTCTAGAGAGAGAGATACCAAATGTTTCAAACGGTTCTCCTGAGGGCCAAGTGGTTCGTTTACATGTTCCACTTCTGTGCTACTCTTTCATTCGATTCACACAAGTGATTTACACAATCATATGGTTTACTCTTGATTGTATGTATACACACTCTTTAGAGATACCAATGTAATGTTTCAAGATGATTCACCAGAGTGGTTCACACGCACGTACTCCACCACTATGAAGTAGTTCCGTCATTCATCGATATTTTTTTTTCAATATAAACGTACATGAATCAGTTGATAATGCCCAGAAGAAAAAGGTTATTGATTCTCAATTGGCCAAGAAAGGGTGGATGGAAACGTTTGATGATACTTCAGCTCACGGTCCAGCCCTGGGAATTTGACCCGGGGTTCTGACCCTGGTTTGTACTACGGGTCAACAGGGAGATTGTTTACAAATTCAAATTTCCACTGATTGTTTGAAGAACGCTTCTGTTCCAAATAGCAGTGAACCAAGGAGGTTAAATACTAATAGTATATACTATTACTATATAATAATATTAGTATCTAACCTCCTTGCAGTGAATCAACACTTCAAAAACTATGATTGTTTGCCAGGTTGTCAAACTGGCCAGTGTGACTAATATTTTGACAGCTGTGTCTAGATTCAACTTATGAGTTTGTGTTGAAACATTTGACGTTTTCTCCTATGATTCTGTGAAGAGTGATATGAATTGATTCCATATGTGTATTTGCAGATTGTTCAGCCGATATCAGTGTCCACTCATGATCTATTTGATTAGAATGAATCTTGAAACTTGACGTGAGTGAGAGAAAAACGAACTATCTGCCCTTGGGCAATTATCGCCCACGGGTTCAACCCTACCCTGCACGGGGGTTTAAGCTCCTGCGAGCTCAACAATGGTGCTTACTGTGTAAACACAACAATATTTTTAAGCGCGGTCAGAACGCAGTTTGAACCACGGGCAAACACGAAGTGTAAAAAAAGCTCTACAGATATCGAACTCACTCTGTGGTAACAGATTAGGACATACTTTATTCCCTACAAGCCGTAATTCGATTGTCTTGTTTACGAAATGACCGCGTGAAACACCGGATAAATCTTTATGACGATCATCATTTTCTTAACGACCCCATATAGATTATTCGAGAGCTTCGGGTTACATGGGGGTTGGAATAAGCGGGCAATAAAATAATGAAGTCAATAAAATCACATGCCCTATGTAGGACTCCGATGAAATAGTAGGCCTGATTGAATGGAGTAAATATCAAGCATAATCAGAATAAAAATGTTACATAAGTATGCGAATATATTTCCCTTGACATAAATTATCACATGTTATTAGTTGATTGAATTGATTTTAACTCATGCCCTCTGTTTTTTGTTCTTAAAATAGAATATCCCCCTCATGTTGCATGAATTGATAGATGGACCCCTACACCTCACAAGAATATCAAGAACAAAAAATCTGAACACGTACTATTTGAATTCAATATCCACGCTCCGTTCATCCAAAAACTATAAAAAATCAATAAATTCTTTTTATGTTCTATTCTAATGAAGTTTTCAAGTCATAATAGCAATTTGAAGTCAATTACATGTGACAATCAGTGACAAGGGAAACAATGGTACGGCAGCATATTGCATAGCGTCATAAGCAGTCAGTATATAAACAATGAGGTATGGAGGGGGAAGAGCTTTCAACTAGAGGTACGAGAAGATGTCATTGCAGTGGCGTCTATTAGTGTTTTCCGGGCTCTTTGCCATCGCTAGAAGTTTACCAACTAACGCTACAATCACTAGTCAAGTAAGTTTGGAGATTATCATAATAGTATTGATTAACACAAATAATAATCGTGAGATTTGACGCGTAAAGAAGTCATATAGACAAGCACAGGGAGCTGTAAACTAACGCGCTCGCTCTGTGTGAGATAGAAATGAGGGTGGATCGGGCCTTGATTAGTCCTCGTAAATAGTAACTACATAAATTATTTATTTTTCTACAAATTGAAGTTTTGCTAAAGTTTTGGAACTGAGGTTACAAAATACTGATGAAATGTCCTACCTAAATGAAAATCGTATCAAATCATTTTCCTTGGTTCACTATGTTCTTAATAGAATCGTACACAAACGTATGTCAAGCGTTGAGAGTATAAGTTCCACCGTTCATTATTTCAATTATTCTGATTTGTGTTTCACGCTCTTTGTGGTGTATAAATCCGGGATGTGACAATTCTCTTCACAAAATTTTGTAGTACTCTCCCGTACGTGACATGATGAAAAAAAATGAATCAGAGTATGGAGGTAGGCGAGGTCATGATAGAGCGGTATAGTTATGAATGGGGCTATATTAGATGTCGGTGAATTCTCTTCCTTGAGTAGGACAGTTAGGGACTGGAATGGGCTTAGTAGAAGTGTTATATGCATATATTATGCATATATATTCATATGAATAAATATATATATATATATATATATATATATATATATATATATATATATATATATATATATATATATATATATATATATATATATATATATATATATATATATATATATATGAAGCTCCGGCGCAATATAACTACGTCGTTGACGCGCCGTTGAACCGCAATATTCATTCATTCTTTTTCATTCATATATGAAGCTCTCGGGTATTCAGATACCTGATTCGAGTAGGGTCAATGCAATACCCGGGTACCCGCAATATGATAGATAGCGTGTGTATCTGTCGCGGAACGGTCACCGTTTTGACAAGTGTTATTGTTATTTTCACGTTTCATAATGACTCGACATATGTGAATTTGTGAACTATTTAATCCACCCCACTCACTATTTTAATGGATGAACGTGCTGCACTGTAACTGCAATGAATGAATACACTATACTGAAAACATATTGAAACATATGTATCTGACTATACATCCATCAATTGCATTCTCTCTGATTCAGACTTTTGTTTTTAGGATCCGCAAAATGATATCGCTTTGCGCATGTTCAAAAAGTTCAGGAAAGCTTACAGTGATATATCAATCCAAGCATCTCTGGCAATGTCATCAGCATCGTCATCGTCATCGTCATCATCATCGTCATCATCATCGTCGTCATCATCAAGGTCATCTGCATCATCATTGGCTACGCCTTTACGCAATAGTTTCAGCGGTATGTAATAAAAACAACAACATTAGTCTATAACGACTCGCATTGTTCGAACCTTTCCAGATGCCTCAATGCAATGTTACCAACATGAAAACTATGAGATAACATAAATTAACAATAAAACAATCCCATGCCTATCTGATTCTAAATTTGGTCATCTTCTCAAGTTCAGTACCCTTCAGCAAGAATACATTTCTACATTTTTCTTTATGTACGATTTAACATCTTCACAACCATCTCAAAACGCTTTACTCAAGTAATATCAATTAACTTATGAAGGAATTCTACACCAATACAACATCTCAAGATTCCCAACAAACATTCCAACAACACATATTGCTATGGGTCATAACTGCCATAGCACATATTATAAAAATGAATTTGGCATACATTTATCTTTGAGGTGTCCTCTTATTTGTTTGTTCATTATTGAAGATGGTCGTCTCCAACTGACGAGCGGCAACTGGCGAATTGCGGGTGGTACAAGTCTCATCCAAAGTGGGCTAGGCCTACAAAAGATGTCGCTAAGTCCAAGCATGGGCGGAAATATCGGCCACTGGATCATCACGACGAGAACATTCAGTCCGTTAGGGGTTGAACAACGACCTCAACCGACATCATTCGATTTGGAAATGTTTATATTGAAACTTTCAATTTGTGTTCGTTTGAGAGACAATATGATCACAGTATTCGGGTATCTTCTCAATATGCCCAATAATCCTCTGCCAAAGGATATGTACGCGTCATTGTATCTGATAAACGAGGCTTTAATCGCACGTCGAATCAATTTACTAGACCTTCTACCCAGTTTGAAAACGATGTCTCTCAGTTCCCCTCAGGAGCAGTTTCTAACGATGTTCACCGAATTACAACGTCTGTTACCGCGGTACCTTGTGAGTCCTGTGATTGTTTGGATTGAGGAACTGAGAAATAGGAAGCTTCCTGTTAATGAATGGGTGAGACCAAACGGTGGAGCGTTGATCGTCGACTTCCTTGCGGGATTTGATGCTGAGACAATAGATTCTCTTGATATACCGATAGTTTTCAACAGGAACATGATGGAAAACTTATCGCCATTAGTGAGTGATCAGATGGGTAAAAATTTCGCTTATCTTTTTGCTGGCATTGTTGATGGTAGTATTCCAATAACGCAACAATTATTTGCCATCATACTGACTCACGTACCTTCGGATGGTGTGGTTCCCCAAAAAGACGAGACGGAACGGTATTTGTATGAGCAACTACGAGCTAAATTGGTTCAGTCATTCACAAATATTAAACTCTCACTGGATGACAGAAAGGACCACGTTTCTCTTGTACGAGCTATTCTTATATACATTGCTCGAAAACCAGAAGAAAATCCTAGCATACGTAAAGCAGCTAGTTATCTGTTACCATACATAAAATATCCATCTAATACATTTGCTAGCCCACATTATAATGATCTGAGACCAGTTATTTCCAAGACTGTGATCGATGTTACTTTTCTGTTGAGGTCGGTACAAGGGCCGGAATATCCAAAAGACATTATCGACCTGGGAAAACGAATACAACAGTACATTCAAACTGGATATTTAAATATTGATGACTTATCGAAGACATTTGTGAGACATAACTATAATAAGCCTGTAGATGTATTGATTGCACTTTTGACCAAAGCTCAATTCAAAACACCAAGCTTACCAGAAGAAATTCTAGCTTCTGTCAAGGGATTGCAGATGTATCTCATATTTAGAAAGATACAATGCAATCTAGTTTCACAACTTCCAGATGACTTGATTGATTTTGAATCTTTAGGCGACGATCTGAACAGTCCGGTGGTACCAGCTGCGCTCCGTGAGAACGGTAAAAATGTCATGGCATTTTTAGAAACAGAAGGTTCTGTGGATTTGAACAAACTCGCAAAAAACATGACAATAGAAGAATGTAGTCGACCTCGGCAATGCATTGTGAAATTGGCTAATAAAGCTGTTGACACTGGTATTATAAGGAATAAGAACATAATTGCTGATATAAAAGCATTGAGTAGCGGACTAGGACCAGATGGCAATCCACCAGATACCACTCTTCAACATCTGAAAGATGCTGTTAATATTCCAACGCCTAAACCTATAAAAGATGTTCCAGCTGGCACAAACGCACCAATTATTCCAAAGACAGAACAGATCTACAAGCCTACAGTACCTCAACCAGCACCACTTCCTGTTGGAAAAATACCGGACCAAGGTCCAGCATCAACGACAACACCAGCACCTGTTTACGACGCTTACAAGCCACCACCTACCCGTAAGCCCATTACGAGACTTCTTGCAACCACCACAACCACCACCCAAAAACCACCTCCTGGTACAATGACAACTACAGCTACTCGTACCACTACAGTAGCGATGACAACAACTGAAAAGCCTAAGCAAACGGACGTGAAAGATATTTCCTTTCCACAAGAGAATCCTCTGAAAGCCAAATTACCACCCAATCTTGCTGCTCTTGGAGGTTTACTACCCGAGGTTGAACCATTCTCGCCAGAAGACGCACTACTCCGTCCCATTCGCATGTTTCTCATACAAGAAAATCTCTTCAAACTTCTTGGAAAAACCTTCAAACCAGAGAGTTATCCCACTAAAGGTGAACTTCTGAGAGCGATTTTGAAGCAAGCGATATTGTTGAAATCCGTGCAAGAGGATGGTGTATTGAAACCGTTGATAACGCGATACCTAAGTTTCTTGCAAACAAGTTCGACTTCAGCGAATGTGCCACCAATGTTCGTTGATTGGCCGTCAACCATTGAAGCAATAGAACGTCCGAAATCTGCCGACGAAGTTGATAAGTTCAATGTAATAAGAACATTCCTTACTCAAGATAATTTCACATCATTCATCGGTCCACAATTCGATCTATCGAGATTTCGTACGAACGGAGAACTGTTGATAAATTTATTCAAATTTTTAATCACCCTTGCACCTGTCAAGCAAGACAGTAAGCTATTAGAGGCTATCAAAGCGTTCACGACCAAAGTCAGTTTAGATGGTTTTGGAGCTCAAGGAATTCAGTGGGTTGTGATTACGACGGTTATAACTGAGCAGACGGTTGATTTGACTTCCGTGTTTTTAGCTATTAGGCAAAGTAAAGAGAATAAGAATCAACTGATCAATATACAGAAATTCTTCTTCGAGGAATTTCGGCCCGACAAACATATGCTTGGTTTCAATTTTATGTCCTATCAAACTAAAGGTTCTTGGCTCCATGCATTTTTCACTTTCTTGTCAAATAATAACTTCTTAAGCGAGAGCGTCAAGCAAGATATTCAAATTCTTCTGAAGTATGTAAGATTCGACGGGCCGGGTGCAGAACCTATAGATTACGTATGATTCAAGTTTTAATCATCATTTTGTTTCTTCCATTATAACTTCTACTAAATTTTCAATATCACACTATTGATATCACGATGTGGTGACACCAACCTATCTTATCATAATATAAATAAGGTGCTCCATTTCACACAATGATACCATGGACGGTATTTGTGGTTTCTTGCGGTCATTTTAGAGTCAATCGTCCCGATTACCTGTCACGATTTAGCGGATCCCCTTGTGAACTAGATGTAGATAAGAGTGGCTACGGTAACGGTGGCATTGTTGAATTTACAAAATCTATAACTTTCGTAATCTACTGGGCCGTGTATAGCATTGTATAGCATTGTTGTTCAAATAGTTCGATATAAAAGCGATAGTTGCGCTACAGGTAATTGGGACGCTGGACTCAGATTCTGACCCCAGAAATATTTCACTTTCAAAACCCGAGTTGGGTCACTACATCGTGTCGATATTATTTCCTGCTTAGTCTGTCATGTATTTCCATTCATCCCATGTTATTAGAATAGTGTTCAATTTAGTTTCAAATGTGCCAAAGCACATGGGGAAGTGTTAGTGTTTTTTTTGTTAGTGATACCTCAAATATAAGTTTCATATATAAAATGCGATACGATCATTTTAGTGTCATAACTTATATATAACATACTCTTTTATGTGATGATTATGATCAAAATAACAATAAATTTGTACCTGACAACAAATATGAGATATTATTTCGATTTGAATTGTTTTATATATTCATCAATTGTTGGATTACTACTAGTGGAGTTCATTCTGGAAACTACATTTTGATAAGTATCGAACCATTGACTTGTTTTTTTTTTGCATACGCATATTTTATGATTTGTTAATTTTTGTATGGATATTTTGTGTGATTTTGGTTTTGCCTATTATTTTGTAATTATACTTGAATGATTTACCGGCACATCTACAATGCACCGATAAAAACTATGACATGCACTTGTTGGATTGAATCTGAATACTATTTTGATGTTGTTCCGCCTGAACTTCTTCTCCTTGTTGATACTTCCATCATCATATTCCAATCTACATATTCAAGCAGGGTTAGATGCGAAAGTTTTTTCAAGAGAACATTTACAATACAATATCCATACAAAACCATACAATAGCCTGTTGGCTCACGAAATATTTTGCATCTAACCATTCATCAAATCTTCCCATATTAGGAGCTAAAGAAAAATGTTCTATGTGATTTACTTACCAAATGTCATGATAGAGTGACGTTTATATATTTTTTCGAAATAATTTCAACGTTGCACAAAAGTCGCGTAGCTTGTCTTCAGTATCAAGTAATCAAATCATAAAGTCTCTATTCCATTATACGTTCCAACCAGTCCATCACTTATTGAGTGTTCCTCATCGAATAGATATTAAAACATACACAATTATGCAACATTTTCATCTTCTTCCTGAACTGTATAGACACCAGGGACGTCGTTGCCCATTGTCACGTCCGGAACACTCATTTCCGGCACAAATTGTCTTGTGGTTGTATTTATAAGTTTGATCTCACTCTTCGGAAATGCCTCAACATTAGTAGTTGTGAGAAACTCTCGTTTGATTTCCATACTGGATTGATAAACGTTACTACTCGCAATAGTTTCTTGAGTCAGATTCACGCCAACATGGCTGCCGTGTCACGTGGCATCCGTTAACTGAGTCGGTGACTCGCTGCGGTGTCTCAAACGATGAATAATCTCATCGTGGAGTATATTGAAACACATGGCCGTCAGCGCCATCCCGCTCAGAATGTAAAGGGAACAGAACCAGATTGTCATATTACCCGGTATGTTGTCTCTTCCAGAAATTAAATCACCAAACCCGATTGTCGTCAAACTCATGAAGCAGAAGTAGGAACCGTCAAGGAACGGCCAGGCTTCTAGTTTAGTTAGAATAAACGCACCTATACATATATAAGCCAACATTACGATCAAACAGAGGATAATCGGTGCTAGAATGTGACCAGGACTCTTGATGTTCATTTCATCAAAGCTGGAAGATGATTGGTTGTGCTTCATACCGTGATCGTCTCTCATCGGCGAATGAAGGTTGTTATGAGTCGAACTAGCCGTGGTGAAATTGGATGACGCTGATCTAACATAGAAAGGTTCTTGTAGTTGTTGTTGTTGCTGTTGTAATTCCATTTGTTGACGTTTTTTCCGCATACGCTTCTCTTTTTCTTGCATTTGTTTCTCGTCGTAACAGCAGTAACCGCAGTTGGAGCAGAAGCAGCAGCAGAGGGTGCGAGTGAAGATGCGGCGCATGCATTTGGAGAGAAGGGAGCCGACGCTGGACAGGTAGACGAGCATGAGGGGAATACCTAGCATAGCGTACCCCATGGTTACTGCCTTGCCCAGTGCTGTGCGAGGACCATTGTTGCCGTAACCTGTGAACAAGCAAAAATAGCCGATTGAGAAATGTGTATAGAAATTATCGCTGGAGTGAATGATTTTCTCTGATAAGTTATGAATTTTGAAGCATTTTGAAGCATAGATGTATGAAAATGCATTGATTAATTGAAAACGGTTCGAGTGAATTCATCGAATCTTATATCTTCCAATTCGAATAAGTGATGGATTGATTTCACGATGTTTAAATTAATATTTCAAAGATGGGTTAATAGGCCCTACTGTGGGAAATCTCAAAATTACTGTCTCATTCTTATAAAAGATGGTTAATTTTTCAAACACAAATGCAGACTTTCCATTCATTCTTAGTGTTCTGTACACCAGTTTAGGACTAACTTCTTCAGTGAATCGAAATCTCCAATTTCGAAATGGGAAGGAGAAGGTCGTGGCCGGTCTAATCTACCAAGTTGTCATAGCAATATTCACTTTGTCGACTGAGGTAAGCCGGCCAGCAGAAATTTCAGGATGGTCAATCATCAAGCCAATGAAACCCTGGCACACTGAATGATGATACAGGGCGTCATCAGCTATCTCAGTTAAAAAATGGGTCCAATATTAAGAGCATTTTCAAGGTGATCCGTTTTTCATTTTTAAACACGGATCGTTCCAAAAAAATCTGCACGTACTCACATGAACAGATTATTTATAACTGTTCACTTAACTACCTCATCACATTACCGTTACTTGGTAGTAGCAAGTAGCAGGTCACACAAATGAATTCGTTTATCAATTGGTTTCATATGAAATTGAGTAATCGATCACGCTTATTGATACGTATCGATAGTATAATCAGAATATTATGTTCGAAGATTGTGACAAAATGTTCTCGTGGCACGAGTACCTTATCGTCTTTGAATACCTAGAATCGACCAGGAAAATGAATGATATAACATCAGCTTTTTTGTTATATTAATAACATCGGAACTTGTTACAAAACCATTGTTCCCCAATCAAGGCTATGGATGAAAGATAAGATCATTTGGACGGGGCATCACAAGGGCGATCTTACCACCCTAAACTGTGAACCTCAACTGTGAATATGATATTGATAATAACTTCAAATGCTGCATTATACAAAAAACTGATCATATAAAATACCATGGCATGACTATTCATAAACACCCCAAATGATAAGAACAAACTCTATCCAAATTCCGAAATGTATTATACATATTATAGGCCTACATATGAAGAAATGTTGTCGATAGAAAACTTTTACTGGGTATTCACTCAGCATTTTTGAACAATCAATAATACAATATGGTATGATAAGACGAGGGAGGAGGGGGAAGGGGGCTAGTGAAACAATTTCAGAGCCATTACTGAAAATTCAACGAAGAATTTTGAAAGTCATTCTCAATGGCCCAAAATAATATAAAACTAACCTTGTTTTTCCAACTACAGAAGTGTTAAATCTTGAGCACTATATATTGAAATAATTCTGACTCACATACACAAAAAATATTGTGAATTTGAATATGTACACATACCCACCACGCACTGCGTGAGGAAAACTGGTCAATATACAGTGAAGAAAATCGAAAAAACATGAGGGTAAACAACATTTAGACTTTATCTGATCCATAATTTACAATCAATTGCCACTCTTAATGTTTCAATATGTCCAAAAAAAATTGAGGTAAAGGTATGAATAAAATAGCTGGAAAATCTCTAAAATCATTTTCAAACTCCAAACCTGGAACCTCTGCGATATGATTTGACATGGAAATTTTAAAGAATGTATATAAGAAATATTTATAATGTTCAGGTCTTTGAAAAATTGTTTCAAATTTGAGAAATTGAATATTGACACTAATTTGACTGTATACTCATCTAATGCTATTGATATTTTATAGCTGCTATCATTTATAACTATAATTTCATCATTTTGGATATTATATTTGGTATTTTCAAAGTTTCATTCCACACACAGAGAATTTTGTCTTATCATCTTTATTACAAAATTGTTGAGAAAAAAATGGTCACGTGTTCAGAAGATGAGAATGAAATGAGTTTCGAATAGAAATTATAATAAAATGATAATAATACTCATATTGACTAGTTTAATAACCCAAAGATCAGAATATCGATCAGCAAAATAACTTATTATACCCGAATGGTGAGGTTCCCTGATATGCTTTTTTGAATAGATGTTGATACCCAAGCCGTTGCGTCACTGAATAAAACCAATCAAATAACTATTTGAATCTTATACCTTCGAGGATTTATCCAGCTATTGCGTTTCTGAAGTATTGGTTATTGTTCAGTTCACATTGATAACATTGTTCACTCCCAATAAAATTCGAACAATTAAAAAGAACGAAATCTCTTTTCAGATTTGATTGTTCTCTATTGGCACACGGTAGCTATGGCATCATAATAGTAAGCCATTTTGAAGGAATCTTGTGAGTTGATCGCGATTCTTACGGAACATTTATCAGCTGCTGGAGATACAATGGAACGCATCGGAATAGGACGACTGATTTTAGGAATTTTTGGATTTTTGGTGATTGTTAGGAGTGAGATTGGTAATGATCCGGTAAGTGATCCAATTCTGGTGAATATTGTAAATACAATTTCTACAGTGTGGGAATAATATATAAAATTATACGAATAAATATAAACTCAAATTCTTCATATTCATGTCATACATATTGCAATGTGCCTTAGAATTGAGGAATTTGTGACGTAGGCCTACTGAATTTCTCATATATATTATTGATGATTTTTTCATTGATTAATGATTTTCATTGATGATTTTGTCCTGAACAAAACTCAGGATATGAAATGGAATCTCTTCAATTCATAGTTCCAATCCATTCTCAAGTAGTTTGTGAATATTTAGACGAGCTTTAGCGAGGATTCAATTTGACATACTGAAAAAAATTGGTGTTCGTTTTTATGTTTTTTTTTTTTTTTTTTTTTTTTTATTCATGTTTTTTTGTCGGTTCTCCACAGGTCAAACGGCTACAGCTATCAACTTCAAACGTTTTTTCGTCATGGTTCCTCATCTAACTTAGATCTGTATAGTTTTGTGGCATTATCGGGTGGTAACTTTTTTTTTTATGAATTTTAGAAATTTCAAAAATCCCCATTAGAATAACCCGGAGGAAAATACTTGAAAAATCAAAATTTTTCAAGACCTCTCAAATTTTTGCCGAATATAAAGGAAACTATTGAGCACATTTTGAGAGATTTTTCGCATCAATCGGATGAGAAATAACGAAGAAAACGCATTTATAAAGCATTTTCCCATCAATTTAGGCTATTACGGGAACCAATTAAATCTATAGCAACAAGTGTCACCAATTAATTCAAAACGATTGAAATGAATGAAGAGGAAGGCCGTGACATAACTGATTCTCGTAAGGTTTTTGAACGTTTGGAGTGATCCAAGGTCTGTAGATGTAGATTGGGTTGACAAATTATTTTTCATTCTAGATTTCTATACCCCTAAGCTCGTCTAACATCGCGCATCCCGCGTTTTCCTAGTAAAAAAAAAAACAGTGATAGGAGCTATGTATGTGCAATATTTTTCGTGATTTTTTCTCAGTTCATATATAATTTGGCATTCAACTTCAACGCCAATAATTTTTTTTCTGTTAGTTCAGAATGATTTGCATAGATTAATTTTCACTCGAAATACAAAAAAATGCACCTAGTTTTTAGATCGGATCATAAGAAACTGACCAATGGCGATAGCTTTTCATTTTTAAAAGTTTCCGAAGTGACACTGTCTTGTCATGATACATTTCATTCATGATCATCATTTTTTACTGTCTCACATATGTTTTGCAAAATATCTTATTTTCCAACTTCCCGAAACGTATTTGAAAATAATTTTGCGATATTATCCAAACTACACGTATTCAACTTATGCTCTTGATAGATAAATCGCCTGAAGCTATAGTATTGAGGTGAAGCTATAAATAGCGATATGTACAGACATATGAATGAGTATATAAATATAAGATCAAAAGTGACGACGGTACGCAAAGTGTGGATATATGAAAGATTTCATTATTCAGTTGAATCAATAATTGTTAGATTCGCTCACATCTCTGAAATCTAGTGAATTTCATTCAGAGGATTTCATTATTCATGATGATTTCATCAATGCAACATTATTTTCCAGTTTTAAATATAAACAAGCGTCCATTATAATAACCTGATAATTATGTGCTCATTGGAGAAACATATTTCGCAATCATTTTGGATGGACATTCTTATGAATGAATTCTGTGGTTCATGTTTTTACGACGTTTCAACGATGAGGTTGGGCGTAGAGCCTATTGTGCGTACCTGATGCGTAATATTACGCATCATTTTCAGAACAACCTGATCGTGAAATCGTCTCTAATGGAACAAGATTTGCTCACGGATGTGTCTTTAAATCACATTTTCACTCACTAATGAACAATAATTCTGTCTTCAAAGAACTCTTTTTCCCGATTGTAATATAAAAATGTTTCCAATGATTTTTCTCTTCCAAATATGATGAGTAATTTCCTGAAGTGGAAAAAAGTACAGAATAGCCCTGAATAAGAACTCGCATCGCGTCTTTTACTATCCTCCTCACACCAATCGAAGATGAAGAGCTGGTTATTTTAATCCATGAAAAAAAAGAGTAAAAATACTGATACATTTTTGTAAAATCTGCAATCATTGCAGGAACGCATGGAGATAACGCTCCGGATGTTCGGCGACAAAGAAGAAGGTTTAGGAGGAGGTGAGTCTGAGAATGATACATTCATCGACGTTACTCAATTTGAGCGAGACAATTTTGGGAGTAATAAGCACACATAAAATCTGTCATACTCAATATAGAAGTGAGATTTTCACGAGAGGGAAATTCATTTCCGTAATCAGGAGAATTGGTCGATCTCAAACCCAGTTAGAGGAAATGAGTTCAATCAAAACATGGGTGAATTCAAATTATTTGGATTTTTCCAAAATTGAAATGTGAATCATTCGAAACCTATTGGAACTTGTGAGCCATATGCCGAATTCCAGGCCAAGTAGTAACTTATTTTAATCAGGCTTGTGAATGCAGTTCGAAGGGAAACCAACCCACAGCGCAACATTTTCAGTGTCAACGTAACATATAAACCAGCGTAGTGACTTTCCGTTGAAATGCATTGTAGTGAAACTGCTTCACACTGTTCAGAGAAGTATCTTCTAAAATACTGTCAAACCGTAAGGAACATTCATGTAATGTTACATGTTATTTGCATGTTACGGCACGTGTTGAGGTAAAAATCAATAGCATACATATCGCGTGTTACTGTTACATACAGCTGATCTTTCCACATTTTTATCATGAAATTTGACTCATCAGCATTTCAGACAGATATCATCTGCATCTTATGACGTATGTGTTGATTTCGTATCTTACACCGTTCAAGTTTACATGTGTGCAATATTTGTGGGTGGAACTTTTTGCTTTATGGAGACTTGGGACGCATTGAGCGAACTTCAATAAATATAGTAGCTATATACTAATATTTTCACTCCGAATGAATTGAAGACAGCTCAAATATGTTTTAATTTATCCTTTCAGATCACATCTTGGATAGTCAAGCTCACAATCAATTCGAATATGATACTTTTATAAAAAACAAAAATAATACTCCTGGAAATTTTCATTAGTTTCAACAAGAACTTATTAAATTATAGTAATCAACAAAATGATTCACTCTTGATTCTTTGCCAATTGCAGATGACAAAAAACGTCTGTCGAGCAACAACTGGCGCGTCAGACCCAGTGTGTCATTGACACCCGGCATTGGAAATAGCCAACCTGCAATCATCGTGCCAAACGGTTTAGGTGGCAACTACGGAGGAGTGCACGGCAGTGGTTTGGGTGGAGGTCCACAAGACTTCAAAAAAGACAACACCCAAGTAGTCGACGTCAACTTATTCGTCACACAAATGTTTGTGTCCTGCCGTTTCAAAGATAACATGATCACAGTATTCGGCTACCTGTTGAACATGCCAAAAAATCCACTACCACGAGATATTTTCTCGTCTCTCTATTTGATCCAGGAAGTATTGCTGACGAAAAGAGTGATCGTATTCGAAATGATAACAAAAATGAAGAGCCTCTCTTACGCGTCACCTGTGGAACAGTTCATCATCATTTTCACGGAACTTCAGAAACTCATGCCCAAGTATCTGATTGGAACCACAATGGTTTGGTTAGAGGAGCTCCAAAATAAACGTTTACCCGTCAATGATTGGGTCAGACCGAATGGCGGTGCTCTGATAGTGGA
This sequence comes from Brachyptera risi, assembly GCA_964007535.1. NCBI lineage: Eukaryota > Metazoa > Arthropoda > Insecta > Plecoptera > Taeniopterygidae > Brachyptera > Brachyptera risi. The sequence continues at coordinate 30,810,555 of OZ023331.1, read as the reverse complement.
TTTCCTTTCAGGAATAGATAGTTCTTTATACGAGAGTCTGTCAATGACATTACAATTCAAACAGAAACCTATTGATAGCCTGAATCCAGTAATTCTGGATGAAATGGGTAAAACCTTTGCATACATGTTCAATAGTATTTTTGATGGATCTGTAGTAATAACGCCACAGCTGTTGGCGGTCATTTTGTTACATTTACCTGGAAAGATAATTCCTCATAAGGAAGAGACAATGTTGTTCCTATGCGATAAATTACGTGGAAATATTGTTCAAGATTTCAAATTGAAGTTATCTGTAAGCGACAAAAAAGATCACATCACGCTTGTCCGCGCTTTTCTGACCACCATTGCAGAAACCCCGGGTGAAAGTGTTGACATTCGTAATTCCGCAAAGTATCTATTGCCTTACATAAAGTATACGTCAAGTACTTCTGCCAGTTCGTATTACGTCGATCTGTATCCAGTTGTTTCTAAGCCCTCAATTGATTTACCCTTACTGTTGAAATCAGTGCAAGGACCCGAATATCCGATTGACATTATTGACTTGTCTAAGCGAATAATACAGTATATTCAAATGAATTATTTAAGTCTGGAGGAGATTTCACTAACATTCTTGAGACATAGATACAATACACCAATAGATATCCTCATTGCTTTTCTAACTAAAGCTCAATACATGACGTCAACATTAGATGAGGAAATTATGGCACATATCAAAGGATTACAAATGTATCTCATATTCAGGAAAATCCATTGTAATCTTGTTTCTCAGCTTCCTGAGGACTTTATCAACTATCCAGATCTAGTAGAAGATCTGAATAGTCCCGTTGTTCCAGCAAATATAAGACAAATTGGTAAAAAACTTAAAGAATTCTTGATAAAAGAGAAAGTGGACCTAAATTCAGTAGTGAAAACAACGGCTCTTGAGGAGTGCAGTAGACCAAGACAATGTATTGTTACTTTGATTAAGAAAGCGATAGATAAAGGTTTGATCAAATCAGTATCCATAGTCAGAGATATTGAAATACTTTCGAAAGAATTAGGTCCGGATGGAAATCCACGTGATCAACCGTCATATGGTTGTGTCGCACCAGCACCAAACACTCCTTCGGCATCGAGTGCGAGTCCCAACTCTAAAACAGGAAATGCAGCTGGTCTTATTTCTCCGGAAAGATCTGGTAAATTGCCAGCAGTTATTTCAAAAGAGAATGCCAAAAATACGAGCTCACAGACAGGATCACAATTGTCTAATACACCTGGTAGTTATGTGCTTGATGAAGGAGTGCTAAAGCCTCCTGGGAAAGACAATTCCAAACAAAACACAATATTTGATAATGCATCATACAAACCAAGTGTTAACTCTAATAAGCCCAGTGGTCCAGAAAGCAATGCTGTGCTACCAGGTGCAGGTTCAAAGACAAGTTCACCTACTGGAAATGATAAACCACCGAACTTATCGAATAGTCAAGCTGTTGTTCTCAATACATCAGGCAGTATTGGTAACAATCCAACGCCAGCACCTTTCGATAGGAATCGAGCTCCTCAACCTTTCGATTCTTATCAGTCAATTTCGAAACTAAAAGCGATTCCAGGTGCTTCAGCAATGAAAACGGTTCAACCAAATAATGGAACAGAGTCTACTAAACCAAAAATTGAAACGACAGTGAAGCCTGATCAATCAAATGACTCAATAGTTCCTCAGAAACAAAGTTCATATACATCTCTTACTCGACCAAACTCTGACCAACCCAACGGTTACGCAGGATTACAACTCAATCAATCGAAAAGTGGTACGACGGTGAAACCTAATCAACCAAACGTCCCAGCAGTTTCTCAACAACAAAATCAACAGATACTTGATACTCAATCAATTAAACCTTGTTCCGATAAACCAAACGATGGAGTGCCAGGATTTCAGACCGATCAACCAAAAAGTGGTACGACGGTGAAACCCAATCAACCAAACGTCCCAGCAGTTTCTCAACAACAAAATCAACAGATACCTGATACTCAACCAAATAAACCTGGTTCCGATAAACCAAACGGTGGAGTGCCAGGATTACAGACTGATCAACCAAAAAGTGGTACGACGGTGAAACCTAATCAACCAAACGTCCCAGCAGTTTCTCAACAACAAAATCAACAGATACCTGATACTCAACCAAATAAACCTGGTTCCGATAAACCAAACGGTGGAGTGCCAGGATTACAGACTGATCAACCAAAAAGTGGTACGATGGTGAAACCTAATCAACCAAATAAACCTGGTTCCGATAAACCAAACGGTGGAGTGCCAGGATTTCAGACCGATCAACCAAACGTCCCAGTAGTTGCTCAGCCACAAAATCAACAGATACCTGATACTCAACCAAATAAACCTAGTTCCGATAAACCAAACGGTGGAGTGCCAGGATTTAAAACTGATCAACCGCAAAGTGGGACGACAGCAAGGACCAATCAAAGCGTTCCAACAATTTCTCAACAACAAAATCAACAAATATTACCCATAGGTAGTCAACCCAATGCAACAATTTCTGCTCAACAGGCGAATAGCCTGAAACGTGTATCAAACGGTCCTGGTGGCTTTCCCCCGAACCAATCACAAGATACAATAGACTGGGCTATGAAAGACAACATAAACATTCCTTTTCCTCCGATCGATGATACTGCCAATCTACCACCTAACATTGACTTACCAGGCTCACTAATTCCTCAAACTGTGCCTCATAGTCCGCAAGATATCAAAGTTCGACCGATCCGTATGTTTTTGATTCAGGCAAATTTATTCAAATTATTGGGTCCGTCATTCCAACCGACAGAGTATAAAACTAGATTGTTACTACTTATTGCTATCCTCAAACGATCTCTTCAACTCTCTATTGAGATAATAAGCACTGAGCTGAAGATGTGTATCGAGGAATATCTCGGGTTTTTAGTTCAAAATAGCGGAACGAAAACGACGGAAACAATGAGCGTCATATGGATGAGTACTATCAATGCATTGGAGCCTCCTAATAACTCTGAGGAAAAAGCGAGATATCAAGCAATTGTCAACTTTCTTTCGAAACCAGATTTATCAGCTATCCTGGGTAAGGACTTTAATCCGTCTCAGTATCAAACTAATGGGCAACTCTTGAAATCACTTTTCGAATATTTGTTAAATGCTACAGGAAGAGTTGATTCAAGTTTACTAGAATCACTCAAATTTTATTCGCAGAAAATCAGTATGAACGGATACGGGGCACAAAGTATACAATTCGGAGTAACATACTATCATTATTCGAGATACGAGTACAGCAAAAGTGTTATTGAGAGAACTGTGGATTTGAATTCGGTATTCCTGGCAATTAATAGAACACCAGAAAATCAGGCTCACTTGAAAAATGTGAAATTATTCTTTGCAAAAGAATTTGATGCTGAGAAACATATGTCTGGTTTCGACTTTCAGGCGTATCGCACTAAAGGTATATGGCTGCAAGCGTTCTTCACGTTCCTATTCAATAATCAGTATGTTAGTCCACTTTTGAAAACAGATATTTCTGTACTTTTGAATCATATTTTGTTCACTGGTGCAGGAGCTGAAGAAATAGATTACGTCAGATGAACTGTTGTCTAGATGCACGTTAAGTTGGTGTTCAAACCTCCCAATATTCCTCTGGGGCCTCCTATGAGCGAGAATTCATATGCAAGTCGAGACATGGACGGTGAATCATTATATGAGGTAGTTTTCAATTGAGAGAAGTACCTGATTCATGAACATTTTCAGTACTGTTCAGTTGTAATTCGAATAATTTGAAACTCAAAATCAAATCAAATTGGATAAGGGATTTTTGTTGAGACAACATATTTTTCAGCAGCATGTAGCTCATTTGATTTGACTTACAATCAAACCATCGAACCTGCATGAGAAAATGAGAAAATGAAACAGGTGAATACACATATTTATATTTGTGAGATGTGGAATTGTGAGTTGTTATAACGATCACAAACTGTGTGATTGATTCAAATTATATTTCCTGTTTCAAGGTACACTATTCACCAACGAGTTTAATATATTACGTTCATAGAATTCCAACTGTGATCTAAATAAACGTTCAAATCATTCGAATAGCTGCATTTTTCCTCATTGGTGTATAATTTGTCCAGAAGGAAATGGATTATTGATGAGATGAATTGAGCAACAAATTATGGTTTCAAGCGTTAAAACTAACTGAGTCGAACTGAGTTCGAATTATTGTATACGAGAGAAAAAATTGCAAATATTTTCGAAGGCAATTAGACTTCTATGAAATTTTTCCTCCCAATTGTACATTTTGTCTCCATTATTAACATAAGTAAACGCAGTCGAAACAATGCCATGTGTTCTGCGTATGAACTAGTATATGTGATTAAGACGAAAGATTGAAAATTTCTCAGATAGTAGGCGTACGATTAATTCATAAATATATGAAATCATAAATTATATGTATATATTTTGCCCTGAATTTGAACAAATATCAAAGAATAAAATTTTAATAACAACATTTCAATTTTCAATTTCAATTTTCAACGGTGACTTAACATGACTTGGAATGTAAAAGATGGATGGAATCAGACAATTGGAGTCTACTATCGGTGAGAGGAGAGGGGGGCTATGAAGAGCGTACGGTATACCAAAATGGTGTATTCTCACACTACCTTTTTTTGTCTCACATTGCCTACGATGTCGTTTCCCCAACTTCCCCCACTCTGCATCCCAGTTGCTCATATTTTGTTTCGTACTGCCTACGCTACATACCGACCCCCTGTGATGAGAATAAAATTCCCGCTATTGATGATACATTTGAAATACTTGAATACGTCACCTCAATTCTTCGGGGCCTATTTAATAGAATATGGTATTTATTGTTTTTCCGGGTGGAGACTGGATGAGCCTCAGTCAAGAAGATGATAGCTAATCCATTCCTGTTTTCCACCTTCATTTGTTTAGTAAGAGTAGAAACAGAGAGAATGAAGAAAAATACTAATTCAAGCACACATTTTTGTGACGAATCAACTGGCCAATAAGAGCTATTACTCAAGGCCATACAAAGTAAGAAGAAGAAGAATGTGGTAAGGGTTCAGGTGAGGTTGGACATCCAACCCATGTCACAGAACTGAGTCGGCTTCATTCCGTTATGGGTATATATTCATTAACTGCAGTTAGGTTGATGGTAATGCCTGTATATTCCACAGGTTGACAGAAGAAGTCAAGTTTGAAGCAAACATCTTGGAGAAGCTGTCTGATATTCCACATACCTCAATTATATAATACGTGAAGCCGTTTGTTCACTTTTAGGAGGTGTCAATTTTGATTTTCCACTAGAGCTGAGATCAGTTTGTAATATACTTGTGACCACGAGAAATGGAGATGACATACCAACCAAATGATTTTAATAACCTATGTTATTATAGAGATAAATAATTGCAGTTTTTGCAATTATGAATTACTTGGACGTGTATCTCATCACAAATATCATCCTGAAAAATCCTATCACAGATTTGCAAATACGTTGATTTTGTGTGTGTATAGTGTGAATGATATATTAGTGTACAACCTTTTTCATTCTGTGGATGTTGACGTAGTAACTTCCAATATATGAGCTCAATTATGCCCATTGGAAAATGAAGTTTGTTTTCACTTTAAGGTGGACTCATTCAATAGTGGGTCATTGACTCAAGCTGGACTTCCATGAACACGGAATTTGCTGAGAAAATATACAAACCGATATTGTACCGCTATGTTGAAAAAATAACCCATTAGTGAAGAGAGCGGCGTGGTTTCTGAATGAGCTCTGAGCGTTTTCGAACTCGGTCCAACTTTTTCGCCTTTCGCCTGAAGGGGCCACCATGCAGAAAAGGTTACTTTCCAGAGTTCAAATACAGGGTGACCCTATACTCCATTCAGCCAGCTAGCACTCCTACCGCTAGTAGAAGTTTTTGCTAGCAGTACGAGTGCTAGCTCGCCGGATAGGCCGGATAGTAGTCGAAGGGTCACTCGAACTCTGTATTTAAACGATGGAAAAAAAACCACTTCCAGTGGTTTCTCAAGGTGGAAAGCGAGAAAGCAGGGCCGAGCCAAACATTCATCTTCCGCATCACACTCGTCACTGATTGGTCGTTTTTCCAATATGGCGGCAATTTATTCAGAATTTGCTCAGCGAATTCTGCGTAATTATGAAGGTTTAGTGTAGATATAGATCATCATGCTTTGAAATTCAAGGTATTTACAGAATACATGTAGTTACATTCATTTGATCAACACCCGAATGAATTAATACAGATAAGTTGATGAGATAGAACAACAAAATAATATTAAAATAATAAATAAAGACATATATCATAGTAATACAAGACGAAATGAAGATTTGGAGAGAAGACAGAGAAGAATCGAGGAAAGAAAATATACAGATCAAAAAGAAGCTCAAAGTTATTTTTCTCGACCACAAGTGAATTTTTCCTCAATCTAGTTAATCAGAGGGAGGTTTGGAAGATGAAAGACGAACAAAAATGGAATAAAGAGAAAATGGAGTAGGTCTATGTATGTTTTCCCAACTTTTCCAACAACTGTTTTCAACTTTAGGATTGATAATTATCTCTTCAGACTGTTACATTGTGATATCTTCGAGGTTTTTCAAGATCACCGAAATGGTTTCCCGTCTGAATGGCTTTGTACCGAGGTTTTGATGGTAATGAAAATACGTTTTGGAATAGATTGTCTTCTTGCAATATGTCCGCTTTGGATACAGAAAATCTTCAATATCGTTCAATAATCGTTCAATATTTCACAAATGGTTTTCATTTCACCCGTACGATCACATTGAATATTTTTTATGAGTAATAATATTCAATATGTGATTACTTTTCACCAGACACTATCTGTTTCACGTATTAAATGTCATGAATTTTATTTCATTTAAAAAAATTGGTATCAATATATTTTTATGGCTATTGCCTGGTGAAACCTTTTCGTTCAATATACTTCTATTGTTGTTGATGCTGTCCGTTTCACAAGAAAGCTTTCAAATTCTGTTATCGTACAATTTAAATTGAGTCTGGTATCTTATTTAGATGGAATTTTCCTCAAGTTACCGGATTGAAAAAATTAAAAAAGCAGAAATTCAAACAATTTGAGAAGTATCAAAAAGAAAAACAATGGGCCTCACAATATATGGGCCTAATTTTTTCCCATAACATTGAAGTGTGCCGCTGCCCTTCGTAGTTCAGTTAGCTATAAGGCACCGCTTCAAATACTGAAGTCACGATAAGCGTGGGTTCGAGTCTCGGCACTGCATAGTTACACTTGCTGATTCGTCCCCTCAAATGTAACTTCTAATTGGATAAAAGATTTGATTCTGAATTTCACACATGATTTGTAGGCCTACTATATATGATTGGATTGTAAAACAAAGCCAGTAAAACAGGATTGTAAAACAGTATTGCAACAGTAAATCGCTTGAATTGTTCATGTGAATCACAAATAGATACATAATAAAGTAATGAGCTGACAATGCAAACAAAACAATGTAGCGATGATGTTTTTTGAAGAGATAAATGTTGATGATATACTTTGTCAAACATTTTGAATTCCAATACAATGAGCATTCAAATAATGACATTCAAATGCGATAGTTGTAGTAAAGGTTCAAGTGAATCATTTCAATTCTTGATATAATTATAATAATTATACATTTGTACCAGAAAATGATTTCATTGTTCCCTGTATTTCAACCTATTGACTACAAACTTCTTCACTGAGACTATGGACTTGATTCTGGGATGATATTAGTTGATATGTTTTGGGGCTGTAATGACAAATTGGGGATGGGATAGCTCCAACCGACCCACCGACCCATGTCTTAGCATTAGCCAAAGCTATTTGGTTCTCTTAACACTCAAAATAAGCTCAACCAGACTTTAATACTGGCTAAGTATAATTTGTGATATTCTAGTGATACTTTCAAAATATCCATAATGTGTAATAAATATAGCGGACAGATTTTTGAGTGAATCAAACCAATCTGATTTTGCTATACGTGATATAATTTGAATCTTTGATGAATAAAGTTCAATAACAAGAAAGTGTATACTTCGTGAAGAAATATATGAGAAAACTCACGATTAAAATTAGGGATGTATATACTGGGAAAGCGCAGTACATCGTTGTGAGATGAGATTGGAAATATTAAAATCCTGAGTGGGATATTCTCTCTACATCTACACTCTACACTCTCACTCTACATCTACAGGCATGGAATGATGTAACAAGTTCAAGAACCTCCCCGCCACGTGTTGCTACTATTGCAAGACGTGTGCCACTGATTATTGCAATCTCTTGGTCTTTAATTTGATTCAATAACATTCATTGTGATGGTGAATTTTTCCGTTAGTTCTTATCTGATTGTTGAGAAAATTACCAAAAATGTATACGATGGTTGTTTCTATATTCAGTGATGATTTTAGAAGTATTTTCGATTATCAAGTAATTTCCTTTTGGGTTATTCTCCTGGATCTTTTCCAAACTATAGGGTTTTTTCAAAAGAAATCGTTGGGCCGATTTTTTCAAAAAAACAATTTCAGCATATTCTGGTATCACACCATTTGCATAAGAAGTTTCACGTCGATTATGATTACTTATCCTGACCTGTATGCTGCGTACCAAATTATGAGGACATTGAAAAATAAAAACATGAAAACGGAGGGTGATTAATTTTGGTAAGTGAAATGGAAGTCTTCGCTACGCTCATCTGATGTGAAGAGAAGGAAACACTCAACAACATAAGACTAATGATAAAACGCTTCTGACGCGATTCCCTGCCCTGAAAACGCACACACAATCTGCAAAAGTGACACAATTGTCAGAGGGGTTAAAACTACTAAAATCTGGTGTACACTTGTCGTAAAATGTTCCTGAAATCCCTTGGAATCTTCCTCAAATTCCGTTAAATCTCCATGAGATTTCTTCAAATCTGAAATCAGGTGTACACTAAATTTACTAGTTTTTTACCCATAACAATCGTAAAAATTATTGGCTACACGAGCGATCAGAACTTTCAAACTACTAACAAGGTGAATTTTGATTTCCTAATCATCTGAAATGAACAATTGATTAGGAAAGTATTTTAATTCACACCAACTCTCACCGGCAATCATTTCGTAAATCGCATAACTCGAATGAAACTAAATGGTTTTTTATGGGACAGGCAACATTTTTCTTAATAATCGATTAATTGCTCTCAGAAAGCGATTGTTTTCAAATAATACAATTGTTCACTCGCCGTCAAACTATATTTGTGATAAGAAATATTAGCTGAGAAATTGTTCATGAGAGACTTGATTACATTAGTCCAGTATGATGTTTGCAGGGTGGTTTTTGAGTTGGTGGTTGGGGGTATTTGCCCTGATCCGAGCACAGGGAGAATCTATCGACACCGATGAAATGGTGAGCGCATTGTCACTTATCAGGAATCAATTGTAGACGCTTACATCGATTAAAAGCCTAAAATTAATCAACCAACACATCACAAGGAGTGCCAACCATCAACAAAAATCAGGATCCACATTTTGAATCAAATGAGGAGCATGATAATATATATATATATATATATATATATATATATATATATATATATATATATATATATATATATATATACATATATATACTGAGACGAGTGGTTGAGTGGTTGAACCACTAAACTGTCTCATTCAGGAGACCGGGGTTCGATTCTCGCCATGGTCGATCATCCTGACAGGGGTTTTTCGTGGTTTGACTCTCTCGTTCAGGTCAATACTGGGATGATCAGCAGGCTACGACCGAATCCTTCCCACTTCAAAAAACGTCCAAATGAATGAAATAACATCTCTCATCTCATCATTCCATCATCACATATATCTTTCATTGACGCCAATATAAATTAATTAATGAAGAAAATATGAATATATATATATATATATATATATATATATATATATATATATATATATATATATATATATATATATATATATATATATATATATCAATGAACTCATTCGGAGTTGTGATGACCGATTCAATCGTTTCATTCAATTGAGATATTTTCATTCCATCGTTGAACTTTCTCTGAAGAAGTTGGATACGATGGGTAAAAAATAAAAATAGACATATCCATCTCAATTCTCTCACCAACTCTCTTTCTCCACTTTGTAGGCCTACTGAATATTATTGATATTCATTGAACACTAATACAGTATTTTTGTATGAGAATTTATTTTCTTTCAATTACTTCGAAACTTGATTCCAAATCATTGTTCCCCAATCAAGGCGATTGATGACATACATGATCTTTCGAACGGGGCACGACGAGGGCGATCTTACCATCCGAAAGAAAATTCAAAATAGGAGAACTCACTTAATAAATAATAAATAGTTGAGAAATATAAATCAAACTGAATCATTGATGTCATATAACAGTGTGAATTGTAATTAAGTGATGAGAAATTGAAAATCATCATGATTTTTACCTATTCTACAGTCCATTAGATTTCATCAATGTTTCAGCTATTATCAATATACTCTATACCTTCCAGATGCAATTTCCAGAGATCACACTGCGAATGTTGGAAGAACCAAGTTATCCATTTGAAAATGGTGAGTGTTAATAATCTCACGAATAGGCCTATGATATATTAGGCAGTATTTACAGGGAGAGAAGTTTATTTAAACACTGCCACCAAAACGGTTGCCACACGGACACAATATAACAAATGTATACAAAATGCATTATTTTGAAAAAATAAAATAATTCAATGTGAAGAAAAATATAATGAAAACATCATTTTGAAATTTTTTTTGTACAATAACAAAATTGAGTAGGCCAAGCGTTTTATAAAAAAATGTATTGAGAAAAAAAAATGATAGAATGGTAATAAGTGTGAGTTGGTGGATGAGTTCTAATCGAAGAACCCTCCTGACTTGAGTGTAAATCATTTGGTTGTATATCATTGGAATTGCATACATATCAGGTCTTAATATCAGTGATATGTTCTAACTCTCCTGTGAGACGGAAACAATTTCAATATATCAGAAATAAAATCTGTGTATCATTCAAAACATGACAGCTTCTATCCATCGTACCATTGTAGTATGCCTCTCCTCGCGAATGTTATTATTGTTGTCACTAGCTACCTGAATTCCTATATCAACCAGATTCAACCTACTAAACCAACGCAATCTAATCTAAAGAAGATTCCAGAAGATAGTTCAATATAATCTGAAACTTACCAAAACTAACCTTAAACCACGGCACTGACTTGTACAGTTTTGTATAATTTGAAACTTTTCAAAAACATTTGGGAAGTACGAGTTGTTCACAGTTATGTATGAGACTTGTTGAAAGATCAATATAAATATCAATTTCGATCTTCGGAATTCCTTGTCAAAAGTGTTTCGACTGATTGTGCCTCAAAACTGTACAGACTTGAGTTAGATGTTGACATATTATGTGAATTCCAAGTTTTCAGAACATTTTTTCCTTCTCATCCCGAATGCAGTAAAATTGAGTTTTCGTTTCGATCATCCAGTTAGAACATGGAAAATGCATTGATCACATTCAGTTTGAATCATATTAGTGAATTAATCACACAGATGAATCGGATCGAATATATAATTCGATTTAATTTGAATATATAATATGAAAATTTCATACTTTATACTAATCATCATTTCAAAAATTGATACACAATGCTGATTAGGAGAAATATATCGATAAATTCGTGTAGTAATCTACAAAAACATGTTTTCGTTCATTCAGATTCAATTTTAAGTTCAACTGAACAGAACAGCAATTAGTTGCCTTTCTTTTTCTTACATATTGAGTTTCAACGACTCACTATAATGATAACTAAGATCTATTGGCGTCGAATGAATGATTGACGAGATGATGGAATCATGAGATAAAGGTTTCTCAGTTATTGGGAAGGGTAGTGGGAAGGAGGCGGTCGTGGCTTATATTGTAGGAATCATTCCAGCATTAGCCTAGACTACAGAGAGAAATTACAAAGACCCCCTGTGAAAATGGACGGTGGTGGGGATCGAGCTGGGTCCGATATGCCCCTTCACCTCCCGGATCCTATGCAGTGAGTGCGTTAACCACTTAGCTACATGTGCTGGTAGTTGCTTTTCAGTGTACCTCCTAATATAACATATATATCATCACAAGTCACAGAAAACTTGACGTAATTCCTATTATTTCTAGAAGACAACACGTATCGCGTCGCTTTGTCTAATAACGTCGTCAATCCACGAGTGAAGTACAACACAGACTTCGGAGGAGTTCCTACAACCAGCAACCACGTGACAGCTCCGACACAATCCAACACCGACTTGTTCGTCAGGCAGATGCTAGCAGGCAACCACATCCGAGAGAACATGATCACAGTGTTCGGGTACCTGTTGAACAAACCCGATAATCCTCTCACACGTGATCTGTTCTCTGGCCTCCATTTAATCCAAGATGCATTACAGACAAAACGAATAAAAATATTCAATATATTATCAAAATTGAAATCGCTAGCTTATGAATCACCTAAAGATCAATTTTTGATAGTTTTCAAGGAAATTCACAGAACAATTCCTCGGTATATGATTGGAACAACACTTGCTTGGATAGAACAATTGGAACATCGTCGTTTACCGATCGATAGCTGGTTGAGACCAAATGGAGGAGCGTTAGTAGTGGATTTTCTTGCAGGTTTCGATTTATCTGTACTCGATGGTCTCACGTTACCATTGACTTTCAATGAAAGTACTACAAATACTCCTCTGATACCAGTTGTTAAAGAACAAATGGGAGACAAATTTGCTAGGATGTTTAATGCTATTAAAGATGGCTCAGCCGTATTCACGCCGCAATTATTAGCTGTGTTTCTTCTCCATTTACCAGGAAAAATAATCCCACATAAAGAAGAAACAGCAATTTACTTGGCCACACAGTTACGTCAAAGTTCTGTTTCTGCATTCAGTTACGATATAAAGGAGGAAGATCTATCGGATCATATAACCATTGTGAGGGCAGCGCTTCAAATCATTGCAGACACTCCCGATGATAGTCTTGATATCCGTAGCGCTGCCAGTTACCTACTTCCTTATATTAAACACCCTTCGAACACATTATCCAGTCCGTATTACGACAATCTCTATCCGTTAGTGTCGAAACCAGCGATCGACATACCGTTACTACTGAAGTCAGTACAAGGACCAGAGTATCCGGTTGATATTATTGACGCGGGAAAAAGAATCATCCAGTATGTTCATATGAGATATCTGAATATGGAAGATCTATCCAGTACTTTTGAGAGATATAAATATAATAGTCCCATAGACGTTCTGATAGGAATTCTAACAAAAGCACAGTATAAAAGACCACGTCTACCAGAAGAAGTTCTAGCCACTGTCCGCTCATTACAAATGTATCTGATATTCAGAAAGCTGCACTGTAATATGATATCTAAATTACCCGAAGACTTGATCAACTATCAGTTCATGGTGGATGATCTGAACAGTCCGATTGTCCCTCAAGAACTCAGAAAATATGGTAAGAAGATAAGAAAATTTCTACTTAAAAATGGAGTTGATCTTAATCACATAGCCGGGGATATGTCCCTGGAAGAGTGCAGCAGACCAAGACAATGTATTATAACACTACTAACCAAGGCTCTAGCTGGAGGTTACATCAAGTCCCTTGACGTGGCTAATTCCATATTGGAACTTCAGGCTGGCTTAGGACCGGACGGAAATCCTGTAATTAATCATGACTCTTGTTCACTAGACATGAACAAATCATCTGAAATTGATTCACAGATGAAAACTTATTCAAATGTCAGCTTATATATGCCGGAAGCAGGTGATGATATGGCAACTGATGAGGAAAGATGGATTTCTCCCCATTATGACACGTATAAGTTCAAAGCATCATCTGTAAAAAGTGAACCCATAAAAGTAATGAACGCTCCGAACTGGAAAATAAATAAACTACAAGGCGAAGAGGTAGAATTTTCAGGTTCACCAAATGTTGCACCTGCATGGAAGCTAACTAAAAATAAAGTATCAACATCTGTTGATTCTATTGACAATTTTATACCGCTTGCTGGAAAAAAAATAATCGTGAACACTAATGATACAACCGATATAAACACTTTGGTATTACCTACATTGCCGTCGTTTTTACTGCCAGAAGGAGCGAATATTGCTGATTATGATTTTCAGATGTCACATGTTGAGATGGAGGAAGAAATTAATTATGATAACGGGACGACAGTTCATCCAGACTCAAATTTTGTAACAGTGCCACAACAGCATCCACAAGAATTGAAATCGCCAGTAGTATCAGCGATTGCACCACAACAACCGCCAGAAGAAATAAAATCATCAGAAGATCCGAAGATAGTACTCAACCAATCTTTGAGAGACGTTATTTATTCAGAACAGAAGATTGTGACAACTCAACTATTCGAATTTTCGAAATCATTCGAAGGAGTGAACGTTGTACCAACAGAACCGTTGCAAGGAAGTCAGCCACACACCAAAAAAATCGACGCAATGACAGAAAAAACAGAGACTAATCCGATCAGTAAAGCTGTCACCAAATACCCTCCATTGATTGACACAAATTTGGAAAAAAATGAGGAAATATTGACTGTCGGAAATATTGACTGTGCATCTGAACTAGAAAATGATGTTGTATTCAAGCCATGCATATCATCAACAAACGTAACGAGTTTTAGTTCAAAAGCATCCAACTATATTACTACACCAGTGAAAGAGGCAACGCTGCAAGATTTCCCACCTATTGACATTGTCTTTGCAAAGTTGCCACCCAATCTTGAAACGCTCGAACAACTGATACCGCCAACTGAGCCATTCTCTCCGGAGGATATTAGGATGCGACCGATTCGATTGTTTCTCACGCAAAAAGGCATACTGGAGCAGCTTGGCACTACTTTCGATCCCAGAATTTACACCACACGCCTCACGCTACTTGTGGGTATTCTCGAAGAGAGTGTAAAATTACACAAAGTTCTGGAAAATATACCTTTGAAAACGACATTGTCCGATTACCTGGATTATTTGAAACGACATATATCAGCGAGCGCTACAGCGGTTATGCAAGTCATGTGGTCTAGCACGATTAACGCTCTGCAGCCACCGACATCACCTGAAGAGACTACCAAATATTCGATAATTGTCGAATTTCTGGTCAAACCAGACTTACATGAATTATTAGGAGCGCAATTTGATTCTACCAAGTACAAGACGAACGGAGAACTGTTGATGGCACTATTTGATTACTTGCTGGAATTAAAATTGAAACTGGACAAAATGTTGCTTGATGCCCTGAAGTTTTACAAGGGTAAAATCAGCGTCCAAGGTTACGGAGCACAAGGTGTTTTATATTATTCAGGAAACATAACTGCTATACATCGTGAGGAGTCATTGACGACTGTAGTCGAGAAGACAATTGATCTAACGTTAGTATTTACAGCTATAGATTTCAAACCAGAGGTTCGATATTCAGTCCATCGAATGGAGAAGTTTTTCTCGGAAGAATTCAGTCCTGAAAAGCATATGAACGGTTATAATTTCATGAGATATAAGACGAAAGGAAAATGGTTACAATCTTTCTTCAGGTTCCTGCTGAATAATAAATTTGTGAGTGATAAACTGAAGGAAGATATACATAATCTATTGAAGTATATATTGTTGACTGGTCCCGGTGCTGAGGAGGTTGAATATGTTGATGATGAGGAATGAATGTGATCCGTGATCACGAATAACCTAACAAATTCATGAGGAATGATTGATATTTGTTTATCAAAAAAAACATATAACAAACAGTGCCAAGATCACGTCATTTTTATTAAATGTTGATGTTCATTGAAATTGTATCGACATTTGATCTGATATTCGAGTTCACTCGAATATTGATGAGTGATATTAATAATTATCGGATTCCTGCATGTTTCTGTAATCATCATAGCCTTATCATCCATAGAATAAATCAATATTTCAATGAGAAACCTAGTGTTTGTATTGATTTTCGAAATATATACTCGGAACTGTATGTTATCCACCATATATCTATTTCTAATTGAGCCAATTAAATTTAAAGTTGAAATATTAATCGAAAGTCTCACCGAAAGACACAATTCCTAACAATCATAACAATTTACAGAGTGATCTATTTGGAAAGGAATGTAACCACCTTTTACGAATAGGGTGTCTTCAGTATAGGCATAAAAAACGATAATATCCGAATTGACGTGATTTCATTTCTATAGAATCAGACCCACACTTCAAGATTCGATAAACCTGATATTTTTTTCAGATAACATGACAATACACAAACTGATTGTCGAAACGACTCATTTTGACACTTCCGTGTTTTTGAGAACGTAAATTTCATTGTAATTGAGATCATTATTCACATATCGTCACTTGAATTCTTTCTTCTCGAGTGAAATTATGACGTACTATACACATATTAGGTTCAATTTTCCCAAACACAGTCCATCATAATATATTAGGTGATTTTGCAGAAGAATACAAATTTGAATTTCACGAAATAACCTTTCCTTGGTTGTATCTCAAATTATATCAAAGTAACATATAACAATGCTCTTGTTGGCGACATGCTTCATACTGTGTATCGTAAGCTGGCCATTATGTCATCATCAAGCTTGATAGATAGTCTTGCGGCAAGATAAACTACACCGTGTGAAGATGCCGCGCCGCGCGACTCACGATGAAGAAGCGACGGTCCCAGCGGATCTCGTTATGAAACATGTTGTACACTTCAGGTGCTTGCTGTTCCACGGGGGTTAATAATATATCATGAGTATAGGGTGTTTAAGATTATATCAGCTTTATAGCAATCGTAATGTTATTATACGGTTTTCCAGTGGAGTGTTATCGATGGTGAGAATAGGACTCTGAATTGAAACCTTATTGACTGAAAGTGATGAATAGTTGACCGATTGGCTGAACCATTCGAGGCACTAATTTGAAATTGACTTGATAAATATATATATATATATATATATATATATATATATATATATATATATATATATATATATATATATATATATATATATTTATATATATATATATACATATATATATATATATATATATATAAATATATATATATATATATATATATATATATATATATATATATATATATATATATGTGTGTGTGTCGGATCATCAATGAGTATCAATTATAGGTAATTATATCAAGTATATCGAACAATAATATTTCAAATTGAATTTCTGATTGGGACATTGTTTGGTAGTGCATTTCGGTGAAATAATTGAATTTTCATGAAGTTACTCTGGAGAAAATTAGTATTTTCATGGTTTTGAAGAACAGTAAGGGTTCTTCTTCCTATTTAAGATGAACAATTCTTGCAATTTTCGAGAGGAAAATTATTATTTTCAAGTGACGCTTATCTCGAGAACGCACACTAGTCGCGTTTTTCCGCGCAGTAGGAACGTTACTCGAAAGAAATGAATATAAACTAAAAATAAGTATGTTCAATCCCCCCAAATAATAAAACAAGAGATGGAAATGATTCAGCACGGAATTGCATCACATTTCCTCGGATACGTATAATCATTTCTCCAAGCTTCACCCGGAATAGCTTATTAAATTCAGTCGCCCGCTGCATATCGAGTATTGGCGACTACGATCAAACGTTTTTCCTACTATCTAACACTAACGCTCGGTTATTTCGAACCTCCAACTATCGACCATTCAGGTGAGTAAGTTTTTGTGATTCCCACCGTCGGTTTCCTCCGACGTTTATCACTAAATCTCGGGTGTTCCCATCCGCCAATACTCGGTGAATAGATCTATACGATATTATTTTTAAAGACATCGCAAAGAATTTATTCATTTTCTAAATGCAATCATTTTCTTTGACGCTGACTCCGTGGAATAGATGATGACTGCCTTGCGGGTGTGCCTCTCACCCCTGTGCCTATTGATTGCTGATGTCGTGCTGGTTGCCTACTGCCAGTTATCATCAGCATTTCGGGCAGTAAGTCATCAGTTTTCTTGATGGTAATATTACGGTGTGGAGGTGAAGGAGGTATGGTGAACAGAAATGAAGAAATGTAATCACATTAGAGATGGAGAGAGAAAGAGAGAAACAGAGAGAGAGAGGGAAAGATAGAGAGAGAGAGAGGATATAGTAAAATTCAATACCCATGAAGATGATAATTCAACATTTCAATGAGGAGTGATATGAATCCTGATGTTTGATATCTAATAATAGTCCATAGCTGAGCTCAAGACCGTCACATGTAGCTCAGTTGCTAACGCACTCGCTTCATGTGATCCGAGAAGTGCGAGGCATAGGCCTGGTCCGATCCCCGCTACTGTATATCTTTACAGAGACTCTCGTCGTTTCCCTCTATAGTCTAAGCTAATTGCGAGGTGGTTCATATAATACAGGCCACAACTGTTTTCTCCCTACTATTCTTCCCATTACCTAGGAAATATTCATCTCACCATCCCATCATCTCATTCATTAAATATCCGACGTCAAAATATCGTAATTATGATCATAGTGTGTAGTTGGACCCAATTTGAGGATATATATTTATATATATATATATATATATATATATACACATACATGTACACATAGATGTACACATTCAATACGGGAAAATATTTGCTCTTCAAGTATTACATATTTTCATGTTATATTCATTCATTCATTTCTGAATATTATAACGTTGGTTCGACTACTAATATGATCATATCAAAGTGGAGGTGTTCTCTTCCATGGCTTCCTAGCATGGTATCAATTTGAGGAATATAAATTAGATTTCACTGACCGGCCAAGCATCCAATGGTTTTCTAAATTTATCAAACTTTACCGTAGCCTTTAACAAAGCCTTTATCAAGTCAATATTTCATTTCTTCATATAACCAATATTCAAAATTGGTTTCTGAGGTTTACCTTTGTAACTTCTTGAGTAATGAAATATTATATTCAAGGAAAAGAGAATTGAAACATAAATCTTTGTTCAGAAGCCTAACTGTTTGAGACCATACCGTTCATGACATTGAGTTTCAGAAGAATGGTGACATCGAGTCAGAAGATAATTGAATATACAACTAATTAAAAAGGAAAGAGGAAAAAGAGATTCCACGTATTTCTACAAAAAAAAAGCAGGAGCAAATGTTCTAGTCGTGCATTTCAGATTATTCCTAGAGTTCAACGCTGATCTAATTATGTTCATTCACTACTTCGGGCTTTTTTTCTATTGTTGTGCAAATCAATAGAGTGGAACGACAGTAACTTGAAATATTCAGTATATATATATATATATATATATATATATGTATATACATATATATATATATATATATATATATATATATATATATATATATATATATATATATATATATATATATATATATGATTTCTGGTAGAACTCACGAGTGGGTGGTTCTGAAAATAAACTGTTTTTTTTCGACATTTTGGTTCGGAACTATGAACTTTTTCAGGTCAAGAATTATTTTATTCAGATAGCTTCAAGTAAATGACACGTTCTTCAGCTCATCATATCAACAAGAAAAGTTAAGGGAAACCGTAGCGAACAGTTTTTATCGGAGAAATCAACTAGCGAGATTTTGCTCTCCAATTAGGTCAACAATATGTGCCGCTACTTGAGAGAAGTTTAAAATAATGTAATATACGTGGAATATCGCTCATTTCATTGCGTTGCTCAACTGTCTCCAAGAATACATATATAATAATAATAGCGTGTTATTAAAATAGTCTCTCCAGGCTCCAGTGGCACTCCAGACGCCACCTCTCTCTGTCAATCCAGTTTGAATCACTGAATCCTTTTCCCGACATGTCCAGCAGCACTTTTTCTCCCACTCCTCCTCCAATCGCCCTCGATTTCTTTTACCAGAATCTTTCACGCTTCCAGTCTGTCCTTTCCACTCTCATCCGTCTTCTCATCTCTTCATACCTCTAATCTTGAGACCCTACAATTTCTTCTCAGGAAATCCATTTCTACTTTTTCTGTTTCTAATTTGAATTCGAAAATAATACAGATAAGATTATCTAGTAGCATGCGTTATGCTATGTGTTATAGTATGTATTCGACTACTTTGCAGATCAATGAAAGTATGAGAAGTGAACGAAGTATGAACAGCCATTGTAATTGTGATTCATCTACTAAGATGATTTCGATCAATTCATACGCATCAGTTTTGATGGTGCAAAGAACAACTCTGATATTCTGTATACTTCTCATTCCTGGTTTATTATCGAGATTGGGTAAATTGTTTTGTTCCTTCGCTGCACTGATAATAATCAATGACAATGTTTCTTTTGTAACTGGCAAATGTTCAAGTGAAGCAAACCGAATGTATTGAAAATATCGGAATATATATGATTGTTTTGATAAGGTTAACTGCGTTTATTGAAGCCGAGCCTGGTTGGGTTTGATTGAACAACAATACAGAAGGACTGTTCTTCAGATAATGAAAAGGAGATGAGTTCAAACTGAGAAGGGTTATCAATATGTCCAACAAACAATTCAAGATTCGAATTAAATATGGATTCGGTTCTCAACTACAATATGGGGAATAATTCCTAATTAACTGATGAAGAGTTTCAGGAAATTGAGTATAATACAAGTATAAGACCGCGTTTTGCTGTTTAAAAAAGTATTCATGAAGCTTACCAGGAAAACCTAGTATATGCGATGTGAGATGAGAGAGATTTTATATGATATTTATCGGAACGCTATACACACACACCTTCATTTTCAATATATGAACTCAATGCCTTCCCGATTCACCTGTTGATAATTTCAATCGTTTCATATGATTTTTTTTTTGTATATGTTGATCATGTCAATAGTTTTTTCGATATCTTTCATGGATGTGAAGAAAAACCTATTCATTCTTCATCTTCGAAACGACTCATCGGATGTATGAAAAACTTTGAAGCAAAATTTATCATTCGTGTGTTCAAATGTCGTGAAAATTTCAAATCTTTCGGAGAAAACATTTTCATCATAGTACATAGTTTTCTCTCTGGAGTATTCTCATGAGGGTTTTTGAAATTACGGAATCAAACTAAAAATGCTTCAATAAATTGAGTCTCAAAACCACACAATTCCGAAATAGATGATGACATATTTCATTTGCATGTCAAGTTTCATGAAACAATATTTTGTTTGACCTGTTGGCGCTTCGCTCATCCAATCATCATTTGAAGTACAAAAATGGCATTGTGAATCAATCAAGTGACATATAATTCAGTTGATATCGCTCAGTCAACAAATTTACCATCCGTATAATCGGGCCCAATGAAATAAATATTCGAGTATATATTCGAGAATGGAATACATTTCAGAAATTCCAATTTAATACATCTATTTGAATATCTGAGGCCACAGCAAATCTATCAGTTCAGAATCATCATCCCATTGAATTTTTCTAATGTTCACTATATTTTTGTCTATAACCAGATGGAATGTTTGAAATCCGTATTACTCATGAATTTATTAATAGTGATAACACTTATTGTAGAAAATAATATATATATTTGTACTCGACTCAAATACTGATATCATTATCAATATAGTTATCATACGCGTATTATGGTAATAATATCAATTCACCTACGATCAATTGTACATACTGTGTCAATTAATGGACACCCACTTTCCTCTTGCCTTCCCCCAACACAATGTCTACGAGCCAGACTACCACTGATAAATCGGTTCACGTATGTGATTTGAAATCATGATCCGTGTTTAATTCAAACGCTTTGAAAGCAATCATCCATGAAGTCTCTGAATGTAACAGTCATTATTTAAATACGAATCAGGCACATAGTGCTTGGAAATTATAGAACAGCTGATGTTCATATAAATTATGTTTCATACGTTTCTAGTCTGGACAATATTTATTACGATTGCACACAATGAATAGGAAAACGAGTTAGATTGATACAGTGACAGTTGAGATTGTTTGAAAAGCAATGCGCCTAGTCTCATAGCTATGTAGTCCAATGTTTTATAGGATAGAGTACATTTTACTTACAGTTTTGATATTATAAATAATTTTATCCACTCATTAAATAAGTCGTCTAGCAGCCAGTAAAAACTTCAGTAATTGTAGAGAAGAAGCGGACTGCATAAGACTTATGAGTATACAAAATGAGTTCGTCTTTTTAATCGTGAATCTCATTCTCGATCAATATTACTCATTAAAATATTGCTTTTATTTCAGTAGATAACGTTATAATTTTTTTTGTGTACGTGCATTGTACTGAGCAACATCAAGAGTGACAGTACTGCAACCGTCAAGCATTCTCCAATTGATGAACTTTTCGACGAATAGAGACAAGTATCAGGTTTTAATGACATGAGTAACTTATGAAATATCACAGATTATGTGGCGATGGAAGTGAATCAATATTGGATGTATCCGCATTTTTGAAGCTCCTGCGTGTAAATATATGCAATGACAACAGAGGACTGTGGGGCCGGGTCTTGATAGAATTCTCATGTTGCACACTTCTCCATTTTATGAATGATCAATTAGAAAACAGTTCAACAATTGTAATTTTATCAGGTTTTATGGGAAGTTATTGTTGTTCTCAACCACAACTTCATATTCCATACTGAATATCTATGATTGCAGGCTCTGGAAAATTACTGAATTAAATTGTAATTGATTCAACGTTTTCCATCTCTGTCGAGGATGATCAATCGTGATATTTCCAAGACTTTGTATATTGACCACATTCATGGCCATATCTCATATCATACATGTCCTATACTTTTTTTTTTTTAATAACATCGAAACTTGATACAAAATCATTGTTCCCCAATTAAGGCTATGGATGAAAGATAGGATCGTTTGGATGGGGCACCACAAGGGCGATCTTACCACCCCAAAAGTCTTATACTAGAAAAAAATAAAAAATATCCCTGAATCAATGGTCAGCTCAGGTGTCCTGACTCATAATCTGTCCACCCATTATATTATCTGTCCATCCATATCAAGCTGAATCCACAGAAACAGAATGAAAAATGCGATGTATTGAGAAGAACAGAATGGATACGCCATAGGTCGGAGAAAATTCAAGCTGCGTTTTATGTATACAACATAAATTTGTGTTGAATAGCCCTTCCTAACTTTTCCTCTTTAGATTAGTCTCAGCTTAGTCTATGCGGTCATCTTTAACGAATATCTACTTCCCTTGTTCAGTGTAGAGAAAAGTTTAAGTCTTATAATGAAAATCAAGTGTGTTGATAAAGTTGTACCATACTTCACAAAGTGAGAGAAACTGTTCCATAAATTCTCTCTTCAGTATTATAGAGCCTCTCCTATTGAATATTCTCCCATATCTTAATTGAAAGAATATTTCTCATCAAGTTTGTAATTATGATTACAAAAACAGATACAATTCTGAAAATATATGACTGATAAGTTCGTGAAGATTCATACTCAATTTGTAGACATTTTGATTTCAGTATATGAAATAATTGGATTCGATTGTAGTACAACTGCAATGCTGTCTGTACGAGTTTGTGTAGAAGGGAGAGGGGTCGAGTCCAGCTTGAGAAATTGTGTTTTTATGAAACACAGCCATCACTCTCTCATTCAATCTCCCAAATAACCTAGCTGTTGATGGGATTGTTGAGCAAACTATCATATTCACATTTTGCAGCAGTATGTTAATAGCTATTGTCATTTATATAAGCTACAATTTACGACTCGCAGTCTTTGACCCCATGACGTCAGAAATCATACCGTCCAATCAACAGGGCTGTTAGAACTGTGGTCAAATTTAAATATCCAATCGGGGTATCTTGAAATGACTACAAATGATATGATACAACTGGCTGACTAGTAATTCTACGCCCATTTCGAGTCGTCAATTATATTGTAATAATAATCGATAGTACTCGAGACATATAACGTTATCTTTGGAGCGTCGTTCACTCTCGCACGTGAATCCCAGTATAGGCGCATCGATCTGATCGAAAGTGAATAAAGCGCCCGAAACAAGCAGTTAATCATGCAATAGAAGCTTTCGCCGTGATTTACAAAGCTTTCAATACATTCGTTGGTTGGCCATTAGAAAAGAAAACAAATTGATTGCGAGGCAATGCAGAAAGTATGTCCTCACTATCCCTTTCCTCTCTCTCACCCCCTCGGTGAGTTGAGAGCACAGAACCATGTTGAGTCTGACCTCGCATATTGAGCCTCCAAGCTTTTTCATCAACCACCCCGCCTCCCCCAAACCACATCGACGAACACCAATGGATCATTGATGAATTGGCCGACCCCGAGTCTTCACACATACGTCCTGCAGTGGGTTTGCTGGACTGAAATGCCTGATCGTCAGTGCTAAAGGATGAAAGAGACGACGGCTCGGGACCATCAAAACTCGTGGCAAGGACACAGTCCTGCTCTGCTATTGATTATACTTTCACTCCAGACATTCGCGATACATTGAGTCGAATAGAGGTCTTTACAAATAGAAGATGTTCTGATATGAGTTTTATGTTTCACGGGACCGGGTTCGAAACCTTTCAACAGCACAACTCGGATAAACAAATAGTACAGCAGAAGGGATGCTGTACAATACCATACAAATTATTATGTATGTTCGGTTTGAGGGCAAGAATCGGTAGTCATGGTCAAGTTGTGGCGATACATATATGAGTTGACCTTTGTTGACCCACGGCTATAACCTCAAATGCTGAATCCGATTTCAGATTGAGTGTAATACGGAGTGAAGAATTAGAGAATCTGTGCGCATCATTCATTTCTGAAAATATTCGATTATGAGTGAATCTGAGTTTCATAACAAGTGGTAGAGCCTAAGATAATTCTGTGTACACTCGATTAACCTGGTTGTAGCACCAGTAGTTCATGAATGAATTTCTAGGATTGACAAAAAATATAAACAAATTGAGATGAAAAAGTAAAGAAATGAATGTATGAGAATTGATAAGAATTGAAAGTTACTCAATTCGCTATGATCTATAGGCCTACTAGGGAGTATGCGATGCGTGTGGTAAAGATCATCATTTTGGTTTGCCATCGTGATTAAAATTGAATTTTCCATGTTCAAAAGAGTTATATGGAACGAATAACATGAATACATGTATGAGAGAGTAATTTATCTTCCTGAAAAAAAATATGTCTGTCAGTTATCTTCAAGATCAACTACAACTACAGCACCATCATTGGAGGAGTATTAGGTTTGCCTGACATTTCCAATCAAGACTGGCTTATCACGAGTTACTTCTGAATCATCTGCCTGATTCCTGTTCCCCACACCCCCAGATTTATCCCGGTTAATCTCCAGGAATCTGAATGAGATGAAACGCACGAGTTAATGGGAATTGCGTGCCTGGAATCCCGGAAGCCATCAGATAATCCCTGCTCGAAAATACAATATGACTCGGTTCTAATGACTGACTGAACGACTAACTGACGATGTATGGAACGGAAATAGAATGAAAATGTTTTCACGGGATGGAAATAATTGTTATTCAGTTAAAATACTGGATATGTTTGAATAGACTATGATTTTGATATCAATCTGCTATTGAGTTCGTCTTGAATTATTTTAATATTTGGGAAAATGTGTCATGTATTCAACATCCATGATTGAATATTGAAAACATCAATGAACGTATACTTCGCAGAATTTTTTTCGACCCAAAAGTCGATGCACGTGGAAATTAAATACGAATCAATCTCATTTCTACTTATTTAATCAACTTCCTAGTAATGAAACAGAACCATAGACAGTGTAAACTGAAGTAATCGATGGAATAACGATGAACAGTTGACCATTAAACAATTGATCAATCGAATGAATGAAGATTTGTTGACGTGGATACGTCTGAAAAATCGATATAAGTTGACATTTATTGAATGAAGTGCCTGAAGAGCGTGTATACTGGAATGAAGTCTACTCAGTTGTGTACTCAGTTTGTCTACTCAGTTGGATTGGACGTCAAACTCTACCTGAACCCCGAAACATATTAACGACTATTCATTCAAAAGTATACTACTGATCCCATGTTCATTAGAGTAAACTTCTTCCAGCATACGCTCTTCAGCGTCTCAAATGTGAGTCTGACCGTCACGAACACAGTCATGTTCGACCCAGCTCTGATTCACAGAGATCAAGATAGTAATTACACTGTCACTCCACTGACAATTGTTTATACGTGTACTATTTTTTGGGAATATATACAAAATTAAAAATTAAACACATCACTGATTAGAAACACTGGCTCAACGGATGACTGATGAGGAATCATACCTCATATTCTATAACTATCATTCGATTCATTAGTAATACAGAATAATATATTTCCCAATTATGATACTTTCAAAAGTTTCACATTTGTGGATATATACGTCAATTTTGCTTCTATGAAAAAAAAATCATCCAAGTTCTTGAAGGGTTCATGAAGTGAGGGGTAAGTGGGAGAAAGAGAGGGAAAGACGAGTGAACTTGCAAGAAGTTAAACTTTTAAGTTATCTTCAAATTTCGCGATAAACTTTCTCTCAGCGTTCTGATGTTCAACCAATAAATCTTGACTATAATATCTTTGTTTTTCCCTCAAAACTGTTTACAGTTATCTCAATTGGGATAACCTGGTTTCGAACAATTTAGCTCGATATTTATGCATTCATGTGAGGGTGAGAGTATTTGAACATCGAGAGTATTACACATATCTCTGAGTGAAAAAATTACCAATGTGGGTGTAGCTCTGAATGGTAGGTAGGTGTTGTTATCACCCTGGTTACCGACGCTTCTTGTTTCACTCTCTCAGAATAAGGCTAACTGCGTCCAAACCAGAGAGCTACAACCACTTTTTGTGGCGTAATTTTGAACATTTGCTGAAAAAAAATAGATCGAGTGTGTAGTTCTTAACTCTATTCGTTCATCACATACAAAATCTAGAAAGCTGACATGGATGAAACTCATCTTTAATTTAAATACTGAAAGTTTTTTCAACAAATTCTCATCAATGTTATTAAAACCGGACTTTTAGATCTTTTGATGAGAGATGGTGAATATTGTATAGTATATTGTACAAGGAATTATCCAATTAATTTTTTTGATGTGTTTTTTTTCACTACAAAAAGAAAATACCGAGATTAATTTCCTCCGTTTTCTTCCTTTCATCCATCAACACTGAAAAGCACGGTATTTTTATTCTCGCTCAGTTCGAAAACTTTATAAAATGAGAATTATTTCTCCGTCAAAGCGACTTTTGTAAGAAGATGAATGATTTCAGAAACCGCGATCAAAACGATAAGATTTTCATTGACACTAACAATAAAACCCCATTCACAACACTCCTTCAGCACTTCTGAATCCCTGTTATCTCGAATTCTGAATGAGTGAATAGGAATTCGGAACACGTAAAACTACTCTTAAGAGCACCCCATTGTCAAAGTTGAACTCCTTGTTAATTTGTTTTCACAGATGGTTATCTGTGTTTTTCTTGTCACTGTTGCAAATCTTGTGACTGAAAATCGTTTATTGAAGGAATGAGAGAAAGAAAATGATGGAACGGAGTGTGAAGATAAGATGTAGGAAGTGAAGACAGCTGTTATAATGTACCACTTCCCACTTCATCACCATATGAAAGTTACGTAAGGTGAATGTCTACTTCAGTAGATGTTATAAGTGACGCAAATCGAGGAAAGAATTATTGTTAAAGTGTAACTTTTGATTGGAGAATATCCAGCATATCGATAATATAGCTTGAAATAAGTGATTCAATAGTATGGTATCCATAGGGAAGTTCTTGTTTCTATAGACTGTCTCATGAATTCATCATAATAATATCCTCCAGAAAATGTTACAAGGACGCTTGTAGAGGTGAACAGTGGAACATGAGAAAAACAAAACAAAGTGCTTTCATATTTCAAAACGAAAATGAATTGAATATTTATATTGCATTGTTGACTATTTCATTGTAACCACTCTTGAGCAATATTTAATTCTGGATACTCATTGTTGTCACTTTTCAATAATAATTCATGAAGAAAGAAGGAAAATAAAGACACACAATGGTAATACAAATTGAGAGCACCAATTATAAATGTTTCAAGTTATTCACAATGGTTCATTCATATGATTGTTCAATAAAATCGAATTGATTATTGATTTTATGAACAGCCCTGTGTTGGTTCCAAGGCAGATAGTTACTTCTAGTTTTCTTTATTCAGGTCAAATGAATTCAGTTTGTGCATAAGATGGGTAGTTTGAGTTTACGTCAATTCAGCTCGCGATCAAAAACTACAACAACAAAGCCTTGAAAGTGTTCAACATTTCCAAAGCTGGATGCAAATGGAGCTTATCATCACACTCATAACCAAATTACAAAACGACGCAGTAATTCCTAATGAAGAGCCTATGGGATGAAGAATGGTCATCTGTGGCTTTTCTGATGATAACATATAGTCACCTCTCATTTTATTTCTACTCTTTATAGCATAATGTGTTTCCACTAAGAATTGATAGATGCAAATGGGTTAACAATATATTCAATTCCGAGCTAAGAATGAGCTATTGGTATGACCGACTAGTGATAACTCAAGAATAGGAACGTTTAAATGAAACAAAAAATCATGACCACCGAGGCCCCAAAGCGCTAGAAAGCACCTTGTTTAGAAAAAGGTGCTACACATTCTATTGGCCTTGATCCCAAAAATGAGTATACTCACATCCTCTTCATACGCTTTCAAATTACAACATTGTATCTTCCTGATGGGTGATCATTCTATATATCAGTTCAAGATATTTCACAAAATGACCCATCTGAAGTCTGGGCAACTGAACGTGGCCACATTATCTCTAAAGGCACTGCTACAGCCAGGAAGACATCAGCTCGGAAGGATGTACCACCTGTTTAGCAAACCAATGCGGTTGCACTTTTATAAGTAGTTAGTTCCGCAGCCGGCCACTGCGGGCGTGTTTATTTGTCAGCAGAGTTGCTATACGGTCGTTGGTGGAAAATATAGGTCTGGGACGGAATACGTGCAGCGACTTGATGATTACAGATACGGAGAAAGATGTGTAAAATGTGGAAGATACGAGTAGTGGCGTAGCGAACAGCAGAAAACTTGATATAGAAAAAAGTTTGCATTATTCTGAGCTATTGCAAATTATTCACACAATTGGCTTTGAGCGTCATCAATGTGAATTCAATTGATAAATATCAATGAATACATTCTGAGTTTTCCACCAATCAGGTTTTTAAAATTTTATTTATTTCCAAGCTTTTGCGTATTTATGTGTCAAATAATCTTCAGTCAATATTTTACATAATATGGTATGCAATCTATCTGAAATTTGAACGAATTGACTCATTCCACATCGAAATATATCATTATGATTCAATTCATTCATTCAAAAAATCAATGAATCAATCTTCCACGTTCGTTTTTTGCCCCTTCGACGTCATTGCATATTATGTCCAATCAAAAGGTCTCTCAATAGGCTTCTTTCAAGTGACGTCAACCAATGTTGCAAGAGACAGACAACAATGTCCACCAGTTGGAATTGACCAATCAGAATGTTTGGTAGTCAACCAATTTGCTGTGTTACTATGGTAACGATTGTTTGTCATTTGTTACTTGACAGAAGCCTATGAGGGAAAAATTTCGAAATCTTCCACCAGGGTATCTTAATTTGCGTAGATCCAGGTGGCCGTTTAATGAGTCACACATCATTGGTCATTAATTGGTTGTGAATGTCACAATAATATGGGCGTACCAAAATTACTCTAAATGTGTCAAAATTATAATGTATTGTTCAATTTGATTGGTAATATGTCAGCTTGAAGAAATTGTATGTACAGCTGTACATTTTGAATTTCATGTATACGCATTCTTATTTATAGTTGAATATTTTCACTTATATTCATGGATTTCTTGAATTAAGAATTTCTGTTTCAATTTTATTTTTCATATTTTTTCCCTTATGAGCAGTATTCATGAAAAATAGTTCAATTTAATTTTTTTCATCATTCGCATTTGATAATTGTCAGTTGACAAAATGTAGTGTATATTGTATATATATTTTGTTGTTTACCACTAGTCGTTGTGTTCTTCCAATTTGATATATAATTTTATTATTATACAGACAAGCCTTTCAAAGGCTCTGTAAATCTTCTTGAGAAAGTTCATGTATTGTTATTCTTTCTTGTGACAATACAAGAAAAACTCTCATCGACTCAACGTGGCTACAATTTTCAGCAGAAAACTTATTCATGAATGGTCCATTTGGAGTTCACGAGGGAATAATGTGGGTAATTGTGTTCTTATCGTTACCAGAAGTACCACTACTGAATGAAAACAAAACACTGGTGTATAAATATCAGACTTTTTACGAACAGTAAATATATACACATATGGATGAGGAAGTATTCAAATTAACAATGATTCATACATATTTGTATTTTGTAACTATATATGGAACAATTTGTCATCCTAATTCATATATAATCGTTTTTTACACATCTTTTTCAAATCCATCCATTCCCATATTGAATCTAATGTCAACATACTACTTGTAATCCATTAACTGCTATTAATGTGTATCATGAAGTTGCAATTGCAATGCAAATAAAACTAACATTTGATACTGGTGATGTTCTAATCGTGTATTTCATTTTCTTCAATACATCTATTGACAATGCTAATCATGAATGTATATTTTATCCATACTACGATCTGGTAGTTTGAAATAAAGTATGGACATATTATCAAAGTCATTCAATTTCTTGTTGAGTTTGATGCAATAATCATCTCCAGTTATGTGTTTTATATCAACAATGTAATTGATTATATGAATAACAAATCGAACGCAAGTTTGGTTTTTCCAAACACTGGCTCAGGTTCATCCGTTATCTCGACATGCAATGGACCAGACCAGCTTTTTCTCAGTAAGACCTGCAACTTTTTTTCAAGTCTCCTACAGTTTGATAAACATTTGATTAACTGGTGGAGTTCTAATTGTGTATTTTATTATTTTCAAAACATCTATTGACAACACCATTCATGAATGCTACGATGGATTCCATGCATGCAAGGATACGAATCTGGAAAGATACGATCTGGAAGTTTTAAGCCAAGTATGAACATATTAAAGTCATTCAATTTCTTGTTGAGTTGTGACAAACGTGTTTTTGATGCAATAATGATATCGAGTTATGTGAATTCATGTCAACAATGGAATTGATATTATGATTAACAAATTGAACCTAAGTATGAATTCGTAGTATATAGCTCGTCTGTCACTGTCTTGAGATATGGATGAATTGCTATTTTTAATGGAGTACACAACGAGTATTCCCGTCAATAGTGGATATTACTCAAACGGAGTCTGTGCAGATGGAATGTGCTTTTATATAAGTGAATATTGGTTATATGCTCACATAGAAATGAACGATTCTCCATGATTCTTCATCACATGAATACTCTTTACCATTGTTCAATTTGAGAAATTAGCTATGAGATGAATTTCTGTCTGGAACGTATTCGATTGTGAAAAAAGAAATTAAAATTTCATTCCCAACGTAATTTGTTGAAATATGGGTAGGCCTATTACTTTCATTTGCTATCATAAGATAAAATAACGCTTCAATTCCATGTAAAACTCATTATGTGGATTCACCTTCATCTCGCCGAAATAAACATGATGAGATTCACGTCATATTTTCAACATCATCAGAGACGGAAAATACTTCGGAACCGGCACCTCCACCGAAACTGACAACATTGTAATATTTTCCTCACAGAAATTATTTTGTGATTCTGAAATATGATCATATCTATTTAGAACCTGACAAAGTTGAACCAAAATGATAATTATCACTTCAACTCAAAGATGCATGAGTTTCGAAACGATAAATTGGTATTACAACTTGAAAAGCGTTGAATTTCAATTCGATGAGAGAGTATAATAGGTGTATACGTGTTCCGCGCCACTGGTACGTGTTGCACGTACGACGTGGAGTCTGTCGTAACAGACTAAAAGATCAATTGTTCAGCATCTTTGTCTGCAGTGACCGTTGGAAACACACACTATACAACCAACAACACCTCGCGGAAATAACAAAACAATTATCTGAATATAATCGTGTACACGTGAGGAGATGGTCATGTATCAACTGAATAATCATGAGGACTGTTGTATTTTTGATATCCAAAATTTGTATTGGGTGTTACGATTTTCTATCGTGAGAAACTGTCATATGGAGAATCAAAATACCTCGAGAATACCACAGACAATACAGAAAAAAATATCAAACTATTTTTTGGGGTGGTAACATCGCCCATGTGGTTTCCAGTTCCAACAATCCTGAAATTTTACTCTCCGCCCATATTGAGGAATGATGGCTTCATGTTGAGTTACCGATTTTAATGAATAGAAAGTATATTTCTCGCAGATATAAATATAGTTGGACATCACAACTTTTAGTATACCCACCAAACATTATCCATGAAGTTGGCCCCTTACATGCCAAAATTCGAAAAAACATAATCATTTCCAGTGTTCCGTTAGTACCCATTGGTACCTAAATGTTTTATGTAAGTATACCTCTTCAATTTCACCGTTAAAACATTGTGTCCATGTAAGGGGCCAACACACGCTAGCACCTCACATATCTTTGATCGTGGAAATATATATATATATATATATATATATATATATATATATTTATATATATATATATATATATATATATATAAACGTCGGCCACTTATTGAAGAAGATATCCATGAATATACCCAAAATGTTTCATTATTCAATTATATGCATCATGGAGAAGAAAGTTTAAAAGCATCTATATATATATATATATATATATATATATATATATATATATATATATATATATACATATATATATATGTGTGTGTATTTGTGTGTACAAATATGAATGAATGAATGAATACAGACACACACATATATATATATATATATATATATATATATATATATATATATATATATATATATATATATATATATATTTGAATTATGGTTATATACTCCATCATCCGCTTTCATCCACTGAAATCGTTCCATGAGTTTTGATGGTTCCGATCGATCGTCTTCCCTACTTACTACCAATAACGCACTATAGTATCGGCCCACTCTCACTTGTAATACAAGGATAACCACTGCTTGGCGTCTACCCAGACAGTGTCTTGGCGTAGCCGAATTCGATATTGAATATTGGTAACAACAGAAAGCCGACACAAAGCTGGCTCCATACCACGAAGATGTTTGGAGCTGAGAGCGACTTGGTCTCGTTGAGTGCATACGAATAATATCGAATAATTACATCGCCCCAGGCTCTACGTTTCATGTAAATTCCGAATATGAACTCTTCATGTCTCTCTCTCTGTCTCCATATATATATATATATACATATATATATATATATATATATATATATATATATATATATATATATATATATATATATATACATATATATATATATATATATATATATATATATATATATATATATATATATATATGTATATATATATATATATATTTATATATATATATATATATATATATATATATATATATATATATATATATTTATATATATATATATATATAAATATATATATATATATATATATATATATATATATATATATATATATATATATATATATATATATATATATATATATATATTTAATTTTGTTCTGGGGTAATCATCCCACGCGAATGAGAAGTTCGTTTCTCGGAAACGTGGAATATCGGGAATTCTGACCTCCCATTGCGTTCAAATCTCAGAGGCAATTTCATATGTGCCAAAAAATATTCAATTTCAAACGCAGATATATTTTTTTTAAAGCTCCGTTGGATTAGATTTCGTGATTTGAGCGAGATAAAAAAGTGTTGGTTTCCAAGGACGATAACAAATATAAATTTCAATCACAACATTTGACCTTGAAAACTCCAATTCAATCAACATAATACTTATTAACAAATTATCAACGTCAGTAAAAATTAAATCATCTATTTGCATCCTCATAGGAACATTATCAAGACATTTTTATTCGTGGAATGTTACTACTCCATTATTGAATCCTCACAAGATTATACATATGTTCATGATCCGGAAATATTAATGAATATACTTGAGAACAGAATAGATTTCTGTGAGCAATTAAAAGAAAATTCAGCTTTAATCACTCTCTGACGCCTCATCAACCCTCCAGCTCTCTTTCACCCTCCCGAGATTGAACCCTGATCCTGGATCATCGAAAAAATAATTTGTTTTCTCCTGCTAGTATATCATGAAATAAAATAGTATACATGGTTATATAGATTATCGTCATGAGGAATCATGAATATGATAATTATTATATTATCACCAATTTGTATCTCTTATATTGTAGAAAAAAGACCATACATCCTCACCAAATAATCTATTACTAGGAAAACGCGGGATGCGCGTTGTGAGATGAGCTTAGAAGTATGGCAATCTAGAATGAAAAATATTCCGTCAGCTCAATTTACATCTACAAACCTTGACTTACTTCAAACGTTCAAAAACCTCACCTGCAACTTGTTGATATTTATAGTAACCTGCAACCTGTCGCATAAACACTTTGCAAATCCAATTGATCCAAATATTCAATAAAATGTACACCATTAATGCGTTTTCTTTGTTAATTATCATTCGATTGTTGCAAAAATCTCTGGAAAGGTGTATAATAGTATTGTTCATATTCGGTGAAAATTTGAGAGCTTTTGAAAAATTCTTATTTTTCAAGTATTTTTCCTCCGGGTTATTCTTACGAGGATTTTTCAAACTTTCCGATTATTTTCCGGAAAAACCTTTTGACCGATTTCTCTGAATAACAATCCCAACCTATTCTGGTATGACACCAACGTTCAGAAAAAATTTCAATTTGATTGATTCATTTTTCTGACCTGTATGCCGCGTACATAATTACAAAAAAAAAAAAAAACATAAAAACGAAGCCCATTTTTTTTCAGGGTGTGAAATGGAAAGCTTCGCTACGCTCATCTAACTAGGAAAACGCAGAATGTGCGTTGTGAGATGAGCTTAGAGTATGGCAATCTAGAATGAAAAATAACTTGTCAGCTCAATTTACATCTACAAACCTTGACTTACTTCAAACGTTCAAAAACCTCACCTGCAACTTGTTGATATTTATAGTAACCTGCAACCTGTCGCATAAACACTTTGCAAAACCAATTGATCCAAATATTCAATAAAATGTACACGTTTATTGCGTTTTCTTCATTATTTCTCATTCGATTGTTTTAAAAATCTCTGAAAAGGTGTATAATAGTATTTTTCATATTCTGTGAGAATTTGAGAGCTTTTGAAAAATTCTTGTTTTTCAAGTATTTTTCCTCCGGGTTATTCTTATGAGGATTTTACAAACTTTCCGATTATTTTCCGGAAAAAACTTCCGACCGATTCCTCTGAATAACAATCCCAACCTATTCTAGTATGACACCAACGTTCAGAAAAAGTTTCAAGTTGATTGATTCATTTCTCTGACCTGTATGCCGCGTACATAATTACAAAAAAAAAAAAAAAAAAAAAAAAAAAAAAAAAAAACATAAAAACGAAGCACATTTTTTTTCAGGGTGTGAAATGGAAAGCTTCGCTACGCTCATCTAATTATACTGATTCGATAACTAGGAAAACGCGGGATGCTCGTTGTGAGATGAGCTTAGAAGTATGGCAATCTAGAATGAAAAATAACTTGTCAGCTCAATTTACATCTACAATCCTTGACTTACTTCAAACGTTCAAAAACCTCACCTGCAACTTGTTGATATTCATAGTAACCTGCAAACTGTCGCATAAACACTTTGCAAAACCAATTGATCCAAATATTCAATAAAATGTACACGTTTATTGCGTTTTCTTCATTATTTCTCATTCGATTAATGTAAAAATCTCCGAAAAGGTGTATAATAGTATTTTTCATATTCTGTGAGAATTTGAGAGCTTTTGAAAAATTCTTGTTTTTCAAGTATTTTCCTCCGGGTTATTCTTACGAGGATTTTCCAAACTTTCCGATTATTTTCCGGAAAAACCTTCCAACCGATTTCTCTGAATAACAATCCCAACCTATTCTGGTATGACACCAACGTTCAGAAAAAGTTTCAAGTTGATTGATTCATTTCTCTGACCTGTATGCCGCGTACATAATTACAAAAAAAAAAAAACATAAAAACGAAGCCCATTTTTTTTCAGGGTGTGTAATGGAAAGCTTCGCTACGCTCATCTGCTTATCTACCTGTAATATGGATTTGAGTGGAGGAATGAACTATAATATCAATATTATCAGCTTTCACTTCTGATTCAAGCTGCACCTACCTCTACGCTTATATAATGAAGCCAGGATCGAAATACAATGTCATTCGCGTTCCAGATTAAATCCGCTTTTTCGTTCGTTCGTTCGTTTCAGTTTTATAAAATGAAATTCAATGAAATTCAATTCTATATCATATTTCGTTGTTTCCATTCGTTGGTTTTCTCCGGTTCCAGTCGATAGTCTCCAATATACAATACACATATAGCATCGTGGATTCTCTTGTGTCTCTCAGTACATGCACGCGAGCTGAAGTATACATGCAGTACAATACCTAACCCTTATCTGTACTGATTGAACGACGACAATACTTCTTCTTACGATACACAAGAAAAAAATAACGTTCAAAATAAAACTAAATCCGGCTCGTTCTTCCGTTGCTTCGAGGAATATGCTTTGAAATCATCTCCACTCCCTTTGAAGCGCCCTCAGCCAATTCTTGAATCTGATTGGTATAAGATGCACATGGCCTACATTACTGAGCGGATGCCGAGCGGAGTGCCGAGCGGAGTGAGCGGTAGAGTCGTTAGTGGATATTGAGTCACAAACGGTGGCGCCATTACCTCTAATCTGATGGACGCGCGCATCAGTGCAATGTAAGCAGTTTTCCCAAATAGTTGGTAACATGATTCTCGAAGGATTTGTTACCAACAGTTGAACAAGAAATGCAATTTCTATATATTGCTTGCGCTCGTAGATTTGGTGAGGCTGTTGTAAAGGTGATATTCTTGGAAGGAAGAATGAAGATGTGTTTTTCGTCTTCATGGAATTGTTTGACACGTGAAGGAGGATGAGGAAATTGCATTTTGAGCGATCGTGTTAGATTTATTGGAAATAAAAAGTTTCATGGAATATTTTAAGATGGTCTCGAAATATTTCATCATGGTGGGAATTCCATATCGCCTGTTTCTTCGATAAGTTATAAACTTCCAACACATTTGGCTAAATGATGGAATTTTGAATTTCGCACGAATAAGTAGGTATAGCGCTGGAAAGAATGGATATAATAGTTCTTGATGACTCTTTTAATGTGTTATAGACGGATTCAAATCGGACTTCAAATTTATTCTGAACACAGCTTCTTAATTTCTTAGTATATACAAGGTGAGCTATTCGATTGAATTTGATCATAAGATTGTTGAATATTTGGAATAAGATTTAAGTTGAACTGTTGGAACTTTTGGAATTTTTGAAACACCTTGAGCAGAGTTCAGCATATTGAGCGACCGAGTGAAATAATCAATCGATAATCATGAAAATAGAGTAGTAAATAGAAGTTCATCATTCAGCAACTGAACAGGACTTCATATATCCTCTACCCCAAAACACTCGAGAGATATTGATACGAGTCTCCACATTACGTCTTATCTCACAGTTTTCACAAATCTAAATTCTTGATGACTACAAATTTCAAACTTGATCATTCGATTCACGCTGTAATATTTCTGATCTTTCGGAAAAGGATAGGAATATGTTCACCTCAGGAAAATATGACTTGATTGCTGTCTCGTGGAAAAACACAGCTCATCCTAAATATTGGGTTTTTAACGACGCACTGTAATTAGGACTGAGATCTGTTGGCGTCGGATGAATGATTAATGAGATGATGAGATGATGAGACGGAGGTTTTTATAGGTAATGAGAAGGATAGTGGGAAGGAAGCGGTCGTGGCCTATATAGTGGGAACCATCCCGGCATTAGCCTAGGCTACAGAGGGAAACCACGAAAAAACCCTGTAAAGATGGACGGTGGCGGGGATCGAACCGGGTCCGACGTGCCCACTAACTCCCGGGTCACATGGAGCAAGTGCGCTAACCACTCAGCTACCTGTGCTGGTCACTGCTTATCAATTCGTCACACTTGGCGCACCATATCTCATACCTATCAGTCATCATAGTCGTAGTTATGAAAAGTATCAAACCTCTCTTTATACCATCTAAAACTCTCCGTAGAGCATACATGATCATGTATATAGCCCTATATATATATATATATATATATATATATATATATATATATATATATATATATATATATATATATATATATATATATATATATATATATGTATATATTTATATTTCGTTAAGAGTTCCTAACTTATCCAGAAGTAGAATAAAACGAAGATATTCATAATGGACTCATTAAATATATGATATACAATTTCTAGCCTTCACTTCGTGTCACTGCTTTTCGAGATCCTCCTACACCTTGCCACAGTGCTCACACTGTGCATCTACATTATTACCGTTATTGGATGGTATTATTCTGTCATGCTTGGTCGACCTTTCGATATATTTGCACAGAAACGTCCTCTTTATGAACCAGCAGCTGGTGCAACGTCGTTACCGTACCAATCACATTACCATAATGCACTCTCATGCACAGTGTAAATGCAGTGTGGTGCATGTATACGTCACAATTCGCTTGCAACACATACATTTATATAAATTGCGAGCGAGCGAGTTGAGATTCGAAATGTATCGAAATGTATCAAGATATCGAGTGAACGAACAGTTGTCGGGAAACATGTGATTGGAATTGTAGACAGTAAGAAGAACGACTCGATTGAGTGAAGTACACTCTATAACATACTCAGTAGTACAAGTAATACATACAAATAAACATGTTTACAAGTAAACATACTCAAAATAATTCGGACTTCATTAGAACAAAGCTGTATAATAAATTACCGGATGCATTAAAAATCGTGACATCCATCACAAAGTTTAAACTCTTATTAAAGTCTTTGCTTCTAAACAAAGCGTATTACTCAGTAGAAGAATTCTTGGAAGACAATATTGAAGGCTATAACCCCAATGAATATCAAATTCAACAAGTCACCAAAAATGAATTTGGAGATCAATTCAGAAACAAATATAACATGTAAACTCCACCATCCATAAAACATGGGATAAACTCACATGCCACGTAAGGCTCACATGTGTGAGTAATAAAGAGTATTGTTCTCAATGCCTCAATTGAGTATTGTTTAAGTTTGAGTTTGAGTTTGGTGAGTTTGAGTTGTGTATTTAGTATGATTTCATTAGTATTGTATTTATATATAGTATTATGAGTGAACCTCACTACATGATTATCTATGTTCCTAACTAACATCATTGAGTTTATATCTTATAATGTTTTTCTTATCTTATCCTAGTCCTGGAAAACATTACTCTACAATGTAATTATTATTTATACTTCTCATATATTTTCAGTTGATACAATAATCAACTGAAAATAAAAATGTCTGCACAATCCAGCATCATGTATATCCATACACATTGTATTAAGGATTCTCAAAATATGACAATAAACGGTATTACTATTATA
The DNA here is from genome assembly GCA_964007535.1 of Brachyptera risi. NCBI lineage: Eukaryota > Metazoa > Arthropoda > Insecta > Plecoptera > Taeniopterygidae > Brachyptera > Brachyptera risi. Next base: position 30,770,719 of record OZ023331.1, on the reverse strand, counting down.
TTATTATTATCATTATTATTATTATTATTATTAGTTACATGTATTGGGAATCGATAGATTGGGTAGTTGTGCTGATAAGAATTTCGAGAAATCGAAATATCTTAATGATAATGAATATGTTAATGACATGTCAATGAAGAATGTGTAGTCGTTTCTAAACAACGACTTGGATTGATCTCATCATACTAAGATGAAAATTGCATCACGATATTGAAATATATTGACTGTGATAAAATATACGTCATATTGCTGAATGTTGAATTCAGCTTCAATATCATCACTGAGAAGTATAAACGAGTGAAAGTTGAAATAATCAGATGCTATGAAGACTCGTCAGTTCACATAATGAAACGGCTGATCAGTATAAATATTTGTGGCGTGGTACTTTATCGAATTCGATCATAGTCTTGGCTCTTACAACCAATTGTATATCCATATTTGGATCAATACCAGTGCTTTTACCTACACTTTTCGGAAATATCATATTGCATGTCATTCGATCTGAAGAGTAAGTCTAATTAGTGTTGATGAAACATTTGATGTCTTCATTTTCTTGATAAACCATTCCGAACTGATTTGATGTACATATAACTACATCAATAATATTTTTTTGAATGGTATGGTGTGAAACCTATTAGTTTCTTTATCTCACTCTCGATCATCTATTGACAATTGATTCAGATTTTACAATACAAAAATTCAAAAAATATTGAACATCAGTCGTTTCGAAATTGGTAAGAAAAATGGTTATGTGGTTACATTTTTGCCTTCAAGGGAAATTATTCATTGTGTTGCATGGATGTACATTCTCATCGAAGATGCAACATGAATAATAAAGAAAAATCGAATTATGTAACGAATTATGAATACCAAAGTTCTCATTTCGTCATCAAATATCTTTGGTCATAAGTGAACTGAATCAAGATGGCATTCAAATTTCACAACAGAACGGATTCGTTCCATACCACCTCTACAAGTCTCATCATTAAAATAGACTTTTCCGTTTGCTTGACTCATCTCATTCTACAATGAATGGAATGTTCATGCTTAATGTCACAACTTGACAAAACAACAACAGCTACAACAACAATAACCAAACAAGAGCAGCATACGGTTCTCAAATGGCGCTAACGAAGTTAAGCTGGTTTCGCTTATCAAACTGTCAACCACAAAGCCAAGTATGTAGCGTCTGTTGGCATGACCGTCTACACACTCGACCGTTATAACTAATGCATGGTGAAGACGGACGATCGGCCTATCCAGTATCAGACGAAGGTTTTTGATGATCGTAAAACTGAATTGTTATTTATAAGTTATAGAAAGTCAATCGATGGAGTAAACAATCTTTTCTGAATGTTGCAGTTGCGAATAAGAAAATTGAAGGTGTGTTGTCAAATTAGAGTGGAAGGCTCTCTGCTAACTGAATAATTATCAATTTGGTTGATAATTTCAAAAATATTCCATATAAATCTGTTTATGAATCTGTTGACAGTATAATTCTCCTCATGTGTATCAGGACTGAGTATAAGTGATTGCATGGAGAGCAGTTGAATGCAAGAAAAAAAGAAGTTTATGTAACCGCTCATTTCCATTTCTCAAATGAAAACTGAATAATTCCGCAAGAAATTATAAAATATATCAAATATACCCTCAATATATATAAATATAGCATTAATTGGGAAACAATGATCCTGTATCAAGTTTCGATGTTATTAAAAAAAAAAATTATATATATACCCTATCTCAACATGGACGAGACTTTTTTTTCGCATAAAATCGCATACCAAGTTGTGGTTCATCATGAGGCAGCAGTCTATCCCGGATAAATACTTTGTGCCATGCCAGTTCTAATTAATGAAGATAAACCAATCAAAATTATTATCTTCAATCTGATAATTTACGTTGAATGATTCACGTTTTTTCAATGCCATCTGAAGCCCATTGTTGATTTGTATACATTTTTTGGTTGCCATATTATATGAATCTGTTGACAACAGAATTCTCCTCATGGAGATCAGAACTGAGTATGAGTGATTGTGTGGAAAGAGAGCTCACTGAAGTTACGAATACAGGAAGCTTTCGAAAGATGTAGTTATGTTTTTCAATCGTAAATCTCATACTGTGAGAATAATGAACCTCAGATCAGAGCTATACAAATGTAATATGGTGATATTTAATTCTCTTATGTTGGTAACATACTTCTTTCGTGGAAATAAGTGTGAAAAATACGAGCTTAGACCCGTGTGACTTGATAAGAAATGGTGGTAACTTGAAGAGAGGTGAAATATCGTTTATCTTCGTTGTTTCAAGTGCTTAAATACAGCAGTCAGACAGTTTTAATTGGAAGTGAAATAAACGCAAAGTGGTGGTGGATTACACTTTGTAATTCTCATGTTATGTGCAAAAACTTGCATGTATAATTAAACCAACGTGATAGAGTGTTGAAAGAGAAGAATATAGTTTCCAGTATAAATAATATGTTGTAATCGTAATCGAATCAACTAGAAGACGGTATATGGGTTCTGAGATGAGCAAAATATAAAATGGTAATTGAAATGTATACACCCTGGTAATCGTTCACCTCATTCTCACTATGAGGCGTCCCCTGAGCAGAAAGTTCCACCAGGGTTATTATTTGTGAGCATACTGTGAATGTTCACTAGGGATGGACAGTATTTTGGAAGGTATTTCTCAACACGGTGTGAAGTAGTTCCACAACAATGTCTTGAATGCCCGCATACATATTTTCAACTGACTGTCCATATGATCTGAATTCTATTTATTGTTGTTATTTGAACTTGTAAATCCTCCATTGGATGAAAATAAAAAGGAATGAAATTGAATTCGACTGAAATATATCTACTAGCAGTTTGGGACTACGGTTCACTGTGTCATCAGGATTGTATTTTACTGTCGATAGAAATGTTTGAATCGGGTCAATTATTGATTCAGGTATTAAAATATAATTGGTAACCAAGGGTGATGATGAGTTGGTCCACAAATCATCTTGTACATTTATTCTCCGTAATGCCATACCTAGGTAACAAATTACTGGAATTGAATGTCTCGTACAACCATCACTCCTCTAATGTAGGAATTAACCGGAAGCAGTATCATAGAATGAATAGATGGAAATTACGGGCATTTATTGTACTCACCTATAGTTGTGAGAACCGTAAGCGAGTAGAGAAAAGCACGAGCAAAATTCCATTCATTCGGCTGAGTCTTGCGCGCTTGTAGTTGTGCAGTAGTACCAATCGTTTCCACAAGTTGTGCTTCTTTTTTTCCTGGCACACCGGGTTGCAGCTGTGCAGTGGAATCCTTATCAGGACTAACCTGAACTAATCCTTTCAGGTTTCCTCCAAGGCTTTGTCCTTTCTCCATTGCTATTTCTTCTGTAATCCTTGCTACCAATTGTTCTTGAAATCGTGTGATTTCCTGAGCTGCCAACCTCGTCCAATTATCCCGATATAAGATATTCAACGACACTGTTATATCCCAGATATTTTCCACTGTTTTAGCTCGTGATTCGTCACCCATCTTATTCAACCAGATCGTTCGATTATTTTGAATCTTATCGACAGGTGTAACTGATGAACCAGTAAATAAGTTACTTTTCAAATAGGCGTTCCCACCGCCTTCTATCGCAAGGAACACAAACGATCCCAATAACGTGTAACCAATCAAGAGAGCACAAATTCCTAAATTACTGAACAAACCCTGTACAAAAGAATTTTCTTTGTTAGCCGCACTTGGTCCACAACAAAGACATCCACTGGAAGAATTCGTGGCTTCTTGTTTCGACGAGTTATTGTTTTTGACTTGTTGGTACGAGTCGTAGTTGTACTGCTTTTCGTTTAATTTCTCCATTACGAGTTTAATTGAAACAAGAAGTATATTTATTTAACGACCCGACTGTATGACGTAAGGTGACTTGGTTTTCTTGAGACGTATTCTATTAGTCATTGCACTGTACAGATGATTGCATGCAGTTTGTGAATAATAGCAGTCAACGGGTTGTGAGAGTGAAATAACGTTTTTCTAATGTTGGTAGATGTCATCGGTTGAACGCCATAGTTGATGTACGTTCTTCAGCGATGTCTTCATTTCTGGAACACAAAAAAACAAAACAACTGTCATAATTTTGCTCCGACATTGCAGATGATGCATTCATACGAATGAAGTTGCAACTCGGGCATAGTAATGAGAGTTATCAATAATGACAATAATATAATCTACACTGGGACAGATTTTAATCATGATGCATTATGTTTTCAAGAGAGCATTATGTTTGTATAATGTCCTGAAACGTCCTGAATACAACAATACAAATTCTCATCGTGAAATTGTTCAGAAAATGGTATGATCGAATGGTCAATATATAGCGTTTTTGAATATCTTCCGATTAACAAATATCTGACAACAATGGATATTAGGAATTTGAAGAACAAGTTCATGGTTTTTGACTGAAACATATGGGGATTAACAGTTTATGGAATCTGCGTACTATCATGGAAAAAAGGTGAAAGATCAAAGGTGAAAGATTTGTGTTCGATAGGATCTGAGACTCATCTCTACTTGATATCGATTGAATCTTCATCCTCATTTGCTGAACCTCAATCACAGAATCGAAAATACGGAAATTCGAGCGTTCACACTTCAACTAATAAGTACATGATACGTATAGGAAAAATGTTTCAATCAATACATTTAGAATTCACCTGACATAACTGTACGTAGGCCTATGTGTATTCCACTATGAATCATTCCATAATTAAAACTATATCATATATATTATATACATTGTATGCCACTATTCTTCTCTTGCACCTGATTCACGAAAGTAAAGATCGACCTTCTCCACGCTGCATTCACATTTCCATGGAAAAGTCATATCCAGAACTTATTGCATATATTTTGTTGTTTCAATTAGTATGACGTTAGAAACAATGTGTTCAAAACTAATGTATTCGATGAAAGGTGGCACCAGTTTTTATGGCTATGATTTATTACAACCGCTGTTGAATCTTTCAAGCCATTCATAAAGATGATAAGTTAATGGTACGAACATTATAAGAGAAGTTTATATATAGACATGACTCCAAATGTCAGATATGATTTAAATATACGTAAAAGTAGAAGAACTAGGTCAGACGATCAGTCAGGTATGAAATGTTTTACGGAAATGTCTGGTAAACACTTCCATATAATTTTCTTGTCAATACCGGATTCAGAAATCTGTGGTGCACAGACATATTGAACATATTGATATCTAATATATCTACCGTGCCACTCTCTATGGTTAATTCAGTTAAGGCACTTCTTCACGAAATAAAGTTCGTGTGGGTTCGAGTAGGGCATACGACACGTTTTTTTACACATAATTCATATTATAATTCGTTCATCCGTACCTCCCAAATTACTGACTGTATGTTGACGGGGTCGTAGTGTGAACAATAATATCAATCATGAAGTTTTTCGTTTATGGTTAAACCGTCACATTTTGTGGAAGCAAAGTCCTTTTTCATGGTCGTGACCGTCATTAACTGACAAACATATGGAAATGAGATGAATTGAACGTATTTCTTAGGAATAACATAATGTTCGAAAATGGATGATCACGACAATATACAATCAATTTCACAATTACTGATATTCCCAATTCATAATCAAAGATGATCCATCCACTGTCAGCACAAAATCATCAACATTTGGATTTTTTCCACAATGGTGTCCATAACACACAAACTAAACTGCTACTTGATTGAATAAACATGCATTGAAAATACACTGGAGCGATTCAAAGTCACCCGGTTGATCCCTCATCACAAACGTATTGAACAAAAGTTCCAGATTCACTTTTTCATATTATACTTTTCATCCCCATTAAAGCTTATATTCTGAACGACCATATTCTAGTTTGATTCGGCTATTAAAACATCTCCCATGATGATAAACGTACAGTGTTTCATATTAATGTACAAAGAAGCGAGTATTTTGATATCCCGACCACATGAAGGATGATGGTGGATGGTGTGGGGTACGGACGGAGGTGTAGGAGAGGGAGAGGTGTAATGGTGGTTATATCCGATGAGGCCCGAGGGAAATCAAGCAATGCCAACAAGGTGGATTAAAAAATATCACTTGGTATTACTATATTATGTGACCGCATGAATCGTTGCCGAGTGATGTCACAGAATAACCACACAAAGGGGTGACAAGGGTGATGTAGGATTTTATAGGAAACTCGCCTCCTTGGAGAGGGAAAGGTTGTGTTCGTTTTGGGATCGTTTGGTAGGAAATGAAACGATTGAGAAGACCGGAATTAATTTCTGACAATTTCAACCTACGAGTGAATCAGAAATGTTAGGGATTTCACATATCAACATTTCAGAGCGATTTATACTATATCCATTCCGATTCGACGATTATACTCGAATGTATGTTTAATTTCATGGAAATATTTCGAATATTCAGATATTTAATACCTTGAAGAGCATTATCACATGGCGATGTTGCTAGATAAAACTATATTCGGGGTTTCAAGAGGATCTGATATTTATTTTCATGAATTCCGCTTATAGCATATCATGCATATATATATAAATATATATATATATATATATATATATATATATATATATATATATATATATATATAAAATATATATATATATATATATATATATATATATATATATATATATATATATATATATATATATATACATATATGTACTATCATAAAATGTATGTTGATTTTCAATTGTGAATACGTCTTCTTCTTTCATGACTTTTGTCATGACCAGCAAAGTATTGATATTCAATCATTGATAACGGTGCGCCTGATAATTTGATGAATGAAGAGAATATACCATATTTTGAAGCTGACTTGCGAGGAATCGACTGCGTTCATTTTCTCTCATTTTTGTAACGGTCATAAGTAATTGATCAGTATGAATGACTTGTATCTGTGGTCAATTCCGAAGAGAGTGTATCTTTGATCTATGGTGGAACCTACCCTTAACGAAAGAGAAAGAGTTTCGTGAATTTCTACGGAATCAATTGATTCTATTCATAAAAAGTTCTCTTTTGATAGTCTCATGATGATGATGGGTCGAGAAAAATCGAATGCATCTCACGAATAAGCTCATGTCATTTCGTATGATTTGAATGGCAAACTATTCTCTCGTTTTTGTGGAAATAAGATCAATTGGTATCAAGACAGTAACAGAAATAATTGTACTCTTCAAATAGGTTCAGCAATGAAAGATGAATTTCCCGTATTTTTCACGATATCATTTATTTGAGAACAGGATTTTTTCTCATCATATTCCTGGTAATCATGAAACGTTTGAAAGATAAGAACAGGATAAAGGACCAAATAGAAACAGATCGAGCTTATATGATCACGACGAGTAAACCACGACGAGTATCCAATAAACTGTCACCTGTATACAAACGAGTAAAGATGTCCAATAAAAAAAAAAAAAAATCCGAGTTGACGAAGTCATAGAAGACGTTTAATTCGAATCATAAGTGAGAAGGAAAAGAAGTTCATAATTTTCTACCTAGAAACTTATATTCCCGTTAGGTATGAAACTTTTCAAAGAGTATGGTATAACTCATCATCACGTAAGCACTTTGTCAAAACAAGAAAGAGAAAAAAAACGAAAGGAGAAGACAAGGAATCGAGGATATGTTGTCATGAACGTGGAAACTCCGTAATTGAATCACGATGCAAAACGAACGGAATGATCGTAAACGACAAAATCGAAACGATTTTCGAGTACATGTTCATTTATATGACTGTTTGTTCATTTCTATGGCTGTTTGTTCATTTCTATGTTTTATGCTCCATGTCAAATGAAATGCATTCACTAATATTTATAACAGCTTGAAATAGTTGGAAAAAATAAGATCTTGGCATGTATGTTGAGTTGAAAAGATACACCAAATACATGAAAATATTCGTATTCAAAATATACCATAGTCAGAATAAAATGTAATGGCATGATATAGCAATTATATGAGTGAGTGAGGGATGGTGAAATTTCATTACGTGAATTAGTCACAGTATATAACACAAAGTGAACAATTGTGAGATATAAATAAACCCTTCTCTGACCTCCATTACAGTGTTTTGTTTCGGAAAGATATACACGTCTTCAAGTTATTGAAAAAGAAGTCATCAACTCAATTCAGAGCCAATATTTCGGACTCTCAGATAAGTATCAATCAGCTGACTCTCCGTGAAGTTACGAAAATAACATAATTATCAATTTATTCATTCATTTGTATTTGTACAACTTCAGGTTATAACACTCTCCTAGGTGGTTGTATAATGTTGCTAATATCCGTTGGATATTGTATAATGTATACTGTTATGATATGTAAATATACGTTGGATGTTGTAGAATGTTGGATGACTAATCTGGTCAAAGTCGGCTATATTTTTAGTCTTCTATATAGCATCTTTTGGGAGCTGGTTCCACAATCTTATTGATTTACCCAGGATTGGATGGCTTTTTGTATATACTCGATGGATAGAAACAGTTGATTGAATATTTTCTTCAAAACGGCTGGTTCGAATTGCATAAAAAATGGTGATTTACCAATGATTAATAATCTTGTAACCAAAAGTGACAACAAACCATTCCGCTAACTATCCATCAATCCACTTAATTCAAGTTAGTAGAACTAGGTCTTACGATAATGAATATATTCATTGAAGCACCGCTATACTTTCAATTCGAGAATGTTCATTAGATTCTCATATATATATGAAACGAACGAGTATACATTTATTCACAATAGAAAATGCCCATCTGTGATCCAATAATTTATTTTTAGAAGTACAGAAAATACAACAGTGCATAATTTTCAACTTCTGTTGATATTTTGAAGATATCCGCAACATATTCATCACATTCGTGTATAATAATATATCAGAAATCTCTTCTAAGAAACAAAAAGAACATATCCGTTCAACGTCACGTTCACACAAATCTTCAGATTTGAATCAATTAATTGATTAATTCACTGCTTCGAATGGAGTCGAGTAGCTAAAATATTGGCGTTCATCCCTACATCACGTCAGGTGCGATTTACGAGAAAATAACTCGGCATCTTGAATTATCGAGCTTAAAAATCAACTTGTATAATCCACTTCAACCTTCAACGACTAAAATGCTTTCTATAAAAACCCTTCATATTGAAAAATGGAATTTTAAATTAAAAAATGATTTAATCCCAGCTACATTTCATATTTTCTCTCGGTTGGAGATGAGATTTCGGGTGGAAATAACCACTTTCTTCGGGTTCATACCCACCTTCTTCCTTCCTTCCAGCCTCCTCATGCTTTACTTTCTCCTTCTCCTCTTCTACCTCCTCCCTGGTAACTCGACGTAACTCAGTCGCTTTGATTGCATCCCTGTTCATATTAAACCAACGACAAAAATACATCCCCTTCCATCTTCTCCCACTCTCCTTTCCTCTTTCCATTCCTCTCTCTCTCTCTCTCTCTCTCTCTTTCTCTTTCTCTCTCACTCTCGAAGACATTTCCTTTCTCCCACACAC